>JAUTXW010000197.1:570000-1232500 GCA_030620095.1 Kuschelorhynchus macadamiae | reverse complement strand
ATAATATTACAGGGTGACCTAGCATCTTTTAAAAAAACTGAAATATCAAACGTACACCAATAACCCGGGAATGAAATTGTAAAAGAAAAAATATATTACTAAGATGTGATACTTGATATTTGTATTGTGAAAAACATTAATTATTAAAGTACAAAGGAAATCACAGTAACAACATTTTATGTTAAAAGTGGCATTAAACACCAATCCAAAGCGAATATTACAAATGTCAGATTCTACAACTAATGTATCAACTAATATTGCAAAATAGTGCCATAAAAATCAATATAGCAACAGTGTGTTGTGTTCAAAATAAGAAGAGCTAATAAAAGCATATTAGGCAGTTCAATTAGAACGGCGATTTTTATGGGCTCAATCTTTAATTTATATTTCACAAGACGTCATATTCACCGACAAGAGTTGGCGAATTCTTGCACATAGTTCTTAGTATGCCCTTTAGGGGTATTTTCACAAGTATAGAGGAAGTTTATCGCCGAATCCACACCGACACTACTTAAGATGATTTACTAGGTATAATGTCTTCTTTCGTTTAAATAAATATTAGTCTGGTATCAAAATTTTCCCACCCTATATCTTTTCTTTCATACTGCATATTAAAAGTATTAACATCCTAAAAAATGGAAAATATCCTTTTTTACCTGATAAAGTTTATAATATGCCGTAAACCTTACAAAAATATCTTTAATTTCTTCTACTATGTGTAACTTTACATTTCAACAAAAAATTGACTTCAGGCATTTCGGAAATGAAAAAAAAATGTAGCAGCACATTTATAAACTTTAAATTTTTAGAACTAGGTATGTTTTTTTAAGTCACTTATTTTAGATTTCTTTCTGTGTAGATTTTAATATTTAAGTTAATTAATGTTTTTTTCCTGATAAGTCGACATTCTATTTTGAACAGGATAAGTTTTTAAAATTTAGTAATTTTAAAATTTTTAACCGAATTTAAACGTGTGTACTCCAAAATCCAGTTCACCATTTTTGTGTCAAAGTAACATGTTATGTTGTTTAGTTATATACTTGACGGTTTAGATTTTCTCATAATAGCTTGGTATATATAGAGGATAGATTGAGTTCCTTTGCGTACATGAACTTTTTGCCTCCATCAATCCTATAAATGTTAATGCATACATTTTCTAATCACTCACTCGGAACTTTAACTACATAATTAGTCAGAAAATTCACAGAGTGAGCCACAACGAGTTATATGTACAAATTAAGTTATATGTACTTAACTGTTTTCGGAAAAATAGCGTTTGAAAAGAAATATTTTTAGTATTTCATTTTATGCAAGGAACGGACATGTAAAAGTTTCCCGTATGCTTTATAGCGCTCAATCAATAGCTATGATCAATAAATTGCTTTTTTCTTGGATACCCACGTTTACATTCAGATACATTTACATTATTTCAAAGGTAACAAGATTTTTCTCTTTAGCGTTAAATTTTCCTAGATCAAAAAATGTTTCATTGTGTATAAAGTTTTTAACTGCATACCGTAGGTATTCATAGTACACAATAGAGTTTATAAAAAGGGAAACGAAATATCCATTACATTGATAACTTGCGTTGCGTCTCGGATAATAATCAATATAAATCATCGCCACGCACGGCTAGTACCTGGATGGGTAACCACCCGGGGAAGACCTAGAGATGGGCTGTTAACATTAGGTAGTAGTTATTCTAGAGATACAATAACTGCCGTGGTAGTACTACCGCGTTCTCTATAAAGGTACCGTAATTGAAGTCACTAAAAAAGGCAACCACGGTTTAATGCAACAATCCATTATTTTTAGGTCTCAATCATTTGTGGTTTATCCAAGCTAGAAAAAAACGTATTTCAAAAATAACTTTCAATAAAAAAATAGCCAGTCCTCCAGTCCAGTACAGAAGAGGCATTTTACACAGAACCATCTGCAACATTCTAAAAATATATCGCAAACTTTTGTGTCACTTTAAAGTTGATCCGAAACATTTTTTGGGTTTTATTTTTAGTAATTTTTTGTAAAAACAAGTGTTAAAACATTTATTGTAAAATAGAGATAGTTTTCTTAGTTGTTAAATGGATTATTATTAATTAAAAACTTAATTGTGTAACTTAGAAAATCCTAAACAAAAAAAAATAGTTGAAGCCTTAATCAAAGAGAAAGATAACACAAGCAATTTTATTTTATATTTAAAAAGTAAAAAATCGGCAGGATTTATAAACTTCAAGTATCTTCAGATCGATTCCTTCCATAAATTAAGGATGAGAAAATTCGTAAACAATAAATAGTTTCAATTAATACTCAGATTAAACTAATTCTCAACTATATTTTGCCGAAACTATTAAATGACTTAATTACTTACATACTGCAAAGTCACCATCGAAACTGCAGTAACCATTTTTACTATCTACGGTAGTAATTAACTGAAAGAAAACCAACTCAGGTGTACCTATCCCCATCTATCCTAACTTAAGCCCGTTATTTAACGTACATACTTAAGTCGTTAAAAACTTTAAAAATTAATATTATGCTCACAGCTCCATAAGCATTTGTTATTCTTAAAACTCTATAAGTATTAGTTATTTTCAAAAGCTAAGTTATTATTTATGTAAAGAACCTAAGGAAGGTGATGTTAAGCCTAAAGCCCTACAGCCCAGTGCAAGAACAAAAGCCAACGGAATATACAGCTCTACGGTTATTTGTTAAACTACGAGTTTCATTCCAAAAACCATTTGATCTACGTAACCTTAGGATTAGGGAATCTTATAGAAGAAGCGATCGACGTGATAATATGTTTTAAACTATTTTCTGCTCATAGAGCATCTTACACTTAGACGAATCCTTGTTTTGCACCCAAAGAAATCTTAGATTTCTTTTTAAGTTTAAGTTTCTAGTTTGCCAATTTAAAAAAAATTACTATATCTATATACCTATACTATTAATATTATAGAAAAGTCCATAGCTACTAAGAACATAACCGAAAAAAGCAATGTATTAAACTTGGTAGCTCTTTAATTTTAATATATTATATTTTTCATCAATATCTTTTATTTGTTCTTAATTTTTGGTGACTATACGTTTTGAAATATATTTCTGATGTTCCATATATATTTTGTCTTAGCTTCCAAATATAAAATAAAATACACAACGTGTAGTTTGAGTTTCCGTTACTTAACGAAAAGTTAATAAAAATAGCTACCGGCAAGAAAAACAATTTTAACCGAAATCTAACACAAACCCTGAAAATAAGGGTCTACTTTTTATATTAAACGTTTGCCTTGAAGGCAAACAATTCGCTTAATATGTTTACTTAATTGTATCTTAACAAGGAAGAGCGCTACTAGAGCTTACCTTCTGAGATTAGCTGTAAAGAGTTGTTGTTTGTTATCACTGTAATGTGTTATAAACGTAAGGTAAATGGGAATTTCTCTTGTTTTGAAATTGAGTTTTAGCAGCGCTTTTTTCAACTAGAGCACCATTGCAATTCGCAAGTTAGGACACGATAATCTGTGTTTTTAAAGAAGTTTCACAAAACCGATATAAACATAGTTACATATATTTACTATCACAAACCCGGGTATTATTTAATAAATATTATCAAATAAAATTCCATATAAAATGTGTTTTTTGTTCTTTGAATTATAACTGTAAAATAAGTACTTTTGCTATTATTTCTTGTGTATGAGTGAGTTGGTCAGTGTGTGTATGGAGTAGTCCGATATGCGAAATTAAAGGACCAAGTAATGAAATATGTAAAACATATTTTTTAACTTTATTTAATAGTTATTTATGTAACAAGTGCGTAGAGTGATAAATTTTAGACGGATGCTACGGGCTTGCTCTTACTAGAGATACTAGTACTGTTTATACGTAGAAACTTACTGGTGTTTGCAAGTTCAAAGGTCCCAAAAAAAAAAACTGATATAAGACATATTTTTTGTTTTAAATATCCAAAAGCAATTTCTAGAGGATTGGTTTAACTGAGGCAAATTAGTAACCCCGTTGAATTGTTTATAAAAAGTGTAATACACTATTGTAAGGGACACACAAGGTTTGACATTTTTTGATTACGTTAAACTTTTCTGATTTGTTACTATTTATACCTGCGCCCTTTTCACCCTTTCAAAACAGTACATTGTTTTTATTTAAATAATAATAATATTAGGGTGAGTTCTGTAGGATACGTTAAAAATTTGACAACGGTGATGTGAATAAAAATTGTCTCACTATGTGTTCTACATAGAAGTGTATATACACACTAAAATGCGGTGTGAATATACGCTCTAAAACGTGGCATAAAAATGTTTATCAATATTCACTATTTGAGTTTGAACATTTATTGTGAATATCTTTTAGTAGAGAATCGAAGATGAAGAAATATTACAGGAATCGCTTGACAGGAAAATATCGCTTGGCAGGAAAAGACATGGTATATATCCCATGTTTAAATAGAGGGAAACGAAGGCTGTTATAATAATACGCAGACATTTGCTGAATGACACACACAAATAATAGAGCCCTCTGCCCAATAACATCAGATGAGAAATTGGCAGTTATTCTAAAGTCAGTCAAAATAATAAAACATATTAAGGTAAAATAAGCATGCAAAAAATGCAACATATAACCCTTGCATGCAATTAGTAGGAACTGAAATGGAGTTGAAACAGTACTGGAGGCACTACTACTAACTTGAGGTATGTGAGGAAAAGGTGCTGAATTGGGTAAATAATTTCTTCCAGATAAAAAATAACTTATATAATATGAATTATGCAATCTGCTACATACTTAGTTCTTAAATCTTTAAGGGTCATCGCAACCGTTTTACAAAATAAATCTACTGAATTCTTGTCTGCTTCAAGCTCCTTTAAAATGCCCTGCCTCTGAACATCTCTAATTGTAATATTTCCTTTTTGAGCTGACTTGGAGATATATCGGGAATCTCTTTAAATTAATTAGCCACTTTGGAATCTTGTGGTGCTAAGATTTATCTAGATATTTTGGTAGTATTTTTAATAATTTCAGGCGAATTAATTTTTCTCATCATTCAAATCAGTAAAAGTAATGTTCTTTGAATCGCCACTTTTTTATCCTAGAGCAATATTTGCAGTGCTCTGAAAATAAGTGTAGTCAAGTATACATAATCAAAACCAACAAATTTGTTTTTACCCACAACTTCCTTCATTCCATTGTTTGGTTGTACCTTAAAAAAATTAAAATAAATTACTGCTTATAATGCCTTATCGAAGGTCACATTCGTTAAAATAAAATAAATAAAAACGTCAATTTTATAGCAAACTGTTATGACGAGTCAGGAAAGATGCAGGCTTGATAAATAAAATCATACTAGCTGGCCGTGCGGACCACGTTCTGCCTTTTCGGTTAAATGGCGCCATGAGTTTCCAGTGGAATTATAAGAATATGGGATACATTCACCACATCGTCCAGAAATGTTATGGAAGGAAAACATATTGATATTTTAGAATAAATAGGCAATAAAACAATACTGAAAATAGTGTAAATGGTGCAGTACAACTCTCTAATCAACTTGCTGAAAAATCTGGCTTAGTATATTAAATATATAGATATAGATATAAGACATAAGACTTCTTTTACAGCTTCGGAAATGTTTAAAAAAACAAAAGATAACCGTTAACAGAAATCCGTATCAGTACCAAGTTAACAGAATTTAAGGCCGGCAGTGATTATAAATCTAGTGTGGAATGTTGAGAGGTAAGATCTTGGGGTGGATTATATTTGAATGATCAATTACTGAAAATCGGTATTAAAATTTTTCAGAAAATTAAATTGAAAATATATTGAAAAACTTTTTCAAATCATCAAGAACTGATCTGGCAGCCGGAAATAGTCCAGTTAGGTGGCCGGCCAATGACCCAGATTTGTCAATCCTAGATATATTTTATGGGCATATTTATAAACAATATTTATTGTAACAGACCCGAAAATTTAAATACGTTCGCCAGAAATTATATAAGGAAGTTTTGCTACTCAACCCTAAAATTTCTGCTTATCTAATAAAAACTTTAGCGAAATGGAGAGATAATATCAAAAAATGATATGATGCTGGGGAAGGATATATAAAACCGTAAAATTTATTTTTTCTATTTTGCAATCATAAAGACGTCTTTGTGATTCGCAAAGTAGTGCCGTATTCTCCCCCCTTTTTTTACAAGGTTCGCAATATAATTCATGACCACATCGAATTTCAAACCTGGTCACGTCTCAAAATTGAAAAACAAAAACGATGAGCATGTATTGCTACCAACTGAAAAATGTGCTTAAGTAAATATGTTTTTAAAGATATTGCTTTTTTTTAATAAAGTTCACAAAATAGAAAAAATAATATAAAATACTCCTTTTATATAACATTCAATATCGTCTTTTAGGAAACTCTCATATGGTTTCTTTTCCAACCTAGGGTTTGTGCTATAAAATCATATCTTATTAAACTAGTATTTTAACATAATATTGTAGATGGTTAATATTGTTTGTATTTATCGCTATTTTATACAAAAAATCTAGATTTCTATAAAAAAAAGTGATATATTGCGTAAATGGCCAAAGCAAATATATAACAAATCTATGTATATTTTTGAAATTAGAAAAAAGCAAAGAATTTTAAAAAAGGTTTATATACATTTAAAGAAACATATGTTGGTATATTTTAACAGCTTTTTAATGTTTATTTGCTTTATCCGATGGCAAATTCTGACAATTCAGAAAAAATCCACCAGCTTTCAGAATTTAAACATTTTACCCACTCTTAAAAATAAAGGCTCCAGTGGTGCTCCAAAATCTTTCTGACTTTCCTCTTCTAACACATAAATGTGGATAGAACGGAAGCATTTACGGCTTTGGTCAAGTAATAAATTACATTGTACTTGGGATTAGACCGTGTCAAATTGGAATTATTATCCGACGTTTCGCCTTCGATTGCATGAGGCATTTTCAGGGATCTTTACCTCACGAGATCTGAACACTGAATGAGCTCGAAAAGATTCAGGCGGGCCTTTACACTAGACTTGTGCTCGCCGATCCGTGATCCTGTATTAAGATCGGTTTTCCGGTTTTCTGTAATCCGTATCTCTATTGAATTTTTGTTTAGAATGTTTAGAAATTTTAATAGATTCTCTAATTTTTCGTTTATAAAATCCTGGAACCGTTGCTAAAACCATGGTTTCTTTTACATTTATAATATGGCCAGTGGTATGCTGGTGTTCAGCGGCAGCAAATTGAACAATTTGTTTCTTTTTAATACATCGTTCATGTTCCTTAAGTCTAGTTGATACTGAAGCTCTGATTGGGAATGGCTAATGCAGTGAAGATATTACGCGTTCAATTATTAGCCATTCAGATGATTTTCTTTAGTAAATACTTTTTTTTTAACTCCAAATGAAATTTCTAAACATTGTTAGCGAAACATTATTATCCATAGTATTAAAATGTTTTACCCAGGCGTAACTACCGTTTTCTCCAATTCATTATCTGTAATGGCTATTCATAATGTTTGTTATTCTTTATGATATGAAGTACCATCCATGTCAAATTAAATTTTCTCGTTCTCTTGAAAGCACTTTATTTATTACAGGGCTACAGAGATATGATTTAAAAGCCCTAAATATTGATAGAAATTTAAATTCTGATATAAAAATTCTGGACTTTACTAAAGTTCTTTCTGATCTTGTCACTTCCACCACTTTTTTATTTATTGTCACCGCTACAATAATAGGTATTTTTTCGGTTAAAGATTTTAGTTGGGGTTTTAATTATGGACTCATCAGTCCAAACAATATTAGCAAATATATTTCTAAGAAATGACTTTCCATAAGAATACGGCAAAAATCTAATCTGGAGTTGTAATCAAGTTGTTCTAATTTTCTAGATACCAGGCAGTAAATAGAAACTATATTTCTCTTTTTGTGGTTTAGGCAGAGTTTCTGAAAATACCAAATGTCTTAAATATACCGGTCTAAAAATGATGATAAATGTCAATAAATGTGAAAAGTTGCATTACAAACCCATCAAGTTATATATGGTTGACAAAGTCGTGAAACTCGCTATTTGAATCCGTATAACATACAGGGTATCTCATTTAAAAATTAGGAAGCTGGTACCTGCCAACAAAAAAAGACTTATCTATTATTTATGAAAAAACAATACATTAAACACTCAAATTACCCCAATTAACTTTTGTATTCAACTTTTCGCTCAATCCCGTATACTTTCTGAAATGTGTCCCAAGATAAACAGGCCACCTTTTACGCATTATTAGTTAATTAGGGTAAAGCCAATTTACACATTTTTCAAATTAAACATTATTCTACATCAAAGGAAGCACTTTTAAACGCTACCTGTACTCGCACAACTCGACGGAAGTCAAAAATTCCAAAATTCAGCATGACTTAAACCTCCAGAGTCCAATATAATTAGAAGCTGAGGGTTTCTGCAATACATAGCAACGGCTAATTATGTCATATTTCCAGGTTGTAACAAGTCGCTCGTTGAAAACAATATTTTTCCATTTTAATACCTGATATGTTTTTACTAGTTATTTTGCAAGAAAAAGGTATTAAAATAAATTACTACTCGTAAGCTCCAAAAATATTCAGATAAGTTTGATTTAGGTTTTTATTACATAAATGTATTATATTAAGCTAATATAGTTTTATTGGGAAACATTTCTATATTTTCGATGTGTTTTATAGAAAAGTATATTATTTTGTGATGCTACTTTTTTGAGTTAAGTTCATTAGTTTAAATCTGTTCTATTCTGATTTGTTGTCCTAGGGTATATTTTTATTATTTTTATTATTATATAATATCTATAATTTTTAGTTGATACTATTAAGAGCAAAGTAAAGTATTCAGAAGACAATAATATAAAGACCTTGTCATAACTTTTTCTTTCTAAGTTATAAATTTAACATATTTTAGATGAAAGCGTAATTACTATGTTTCTGTTTTAGCCTAAACAATAAAATAAATTGATTTAATTGTATTTTTGTGTGATATTAGCCGCCAGAAACGTATGCCGTTGCAATTTTTAAAATCAAAAAGTTTATTTTAGAACAGGTCGAGACAAGATCCTACCACAAGAACTTAGCGAAGTCGGTTTACACAAGATTCTTTCTTCCAAACTAAAGAAGATTCAAATTTGTATCAAAATAAAACTAATAAAAATAGAGAAAATTTGCAAAATAAAATTGAACAAAACATAATGAGAAACAATTTCTAATTGAAATGTATACATTGAAAATTTTGGATACTAAGGTGGCTTTGATTCCATAGTGTGAAATCACCAATAAACGATAAAGATCACCACATTCGAGATCACTTTCTCTGCCACTAATACAAATAATAAAACACACTCGGATTTTAGTGAAAACGACGTTGATAATTTCAAAGACCCCGACTTTTTATCACCTGGGGCTATACCTCATCATCAAGGCAAACAAACAGTAGTAGAGGTAGGTCGGTAGCTCGTTAGGTGATCCTTAGGATAAATAACCTCAAAAAATGCTATTCAAAATGAAGTGAGAGAGGAATTGAAATTGAACCAAGTCATTAATTAAGAAAACCAAAAACAGATCACGAAGTAAATTTAACTATAAAAAGGCGAAGAGATTACGAAATAACAAAAAATAGTATGTTTCGAGGAAATCAAAAAAGACATACAAGTAAACAAAAAATAATGAGATATTTAACGAGTTTGATAATCTTAGTAACGTAAAAGGAAAACGAGATTATTTTATGAAAACTTACGGAGCTAGTTAAACCACAACACAGATATTTTGGAGCCGACCGTCTCAGAAGGAACACATAAGAATAGTAAAAAATAAGTGAAAATTAAAAAAAAACGGGCCCGTTTTGTTCTACTTTTCCGTTAGATGGCGGGATGAGTTTCCAGTGGAATTAAAAGAATATGAGGCGCATTCACCATATCATCTAGAAACGTAATTGAAGAAAAATATATTGGTTTTATAGAAAAAATTCGCAATAAAAAATACAAAATATACACGATCATTTAAAAAAAAAAAATGTAAATTGGCGCAGTACAAATCTTTCACGAACTTTTTTTTAAATTTATAGATTATGGCAGAAGCAACATTAAGAAAAATCCGATAACTGAGATTTGATACCTCTCAGTGTAAACAATTAAAGATGATTATTGTTGGAAGCTTAAATATAGTTGAACTATTCGAATATTAGACACTTTAGTGTCAAATTTAGAGTAAAAAATCGGTAAACTACCACAAGTATATTTTTAATCGAGAGCATGTATTTACCTTTGGGGTTCCGTAAACAATCCAGTGTGGTCTATATTTCCAGTATAATACTGTAAATGATACGACCAACAAATCATTGTAGAATGAACCAAAAAAAGATTTAAGTGTTAATCTATTAAGTGCCATAAAAGTTCTAGATTGTGTTTTACATTAATTATTTGCCTTATCATAAAATAGACTAAGTAGATACCTCAATTTTTTTAATAAATTTTGTTTAAATAAATGATCACATTACTGGACCTGTTTAAACGCGGTTAAATGTTCGTCTTTCATATTGGCTTTCGCTTTGTCAGTTATTACCAAGGTTTTCACTTCTTGTCAACAGTTTGTAAACAACTATAAATACTAAATGGTTTGAATGATCGAAAAGTTTTAGCAGAAAATCAAATTTTCATACAAATATTTTTACATAAGTCGATAACATTACGTCAGAATTTCAAATGTTTACATGTTTTCTTTAATGTTTTTCAATGCATTATTGACATGTGTAACCAAGGTAGCAGAAACAGAAACGTTATCTACGATACCTCATTTTAAAACGTTATTTTTGTTTATTTACAGTTTTATTAAATTAATTTAAGTGGTTCGGGAAATAATCTAGCCGTATACCACTCGATTTATAAATGTAACTATCCAAACATTTTTTGATTGATTTTGCTTTTTGGCAAATAATTTCATGCACAATAATTTGAAAATAAAAACCCTTGACCGCTTATTGTGCATTCAATTATTTTCCAAGCATAATAGGCTTAAATTGAATAGTTTAATCGATTAAATTTATAGGTCTTGTAATATTATATATGATTATTTCACTTATTAAAGGCAAACCAATAAAAAAATGGCATTCCTAATGTTTTAACTAACCAAACTGTGATTAAAGCAATAAAATATATACAAGCGGTTTTGTCGACTTCCTTTTACCGTTAAAATTTCTTATCTCTACAATTTTTACAAATTATTCAACTAAATAGTCGAAGTTTGCTGTGACCGACAAAATTCAAACAAATCACTTGCGTGCACTAACAACTAAAAATAACAATGATTAACCTTTTTTTTTTTAATAAAATTAAAATATTCTGAGATTAATAATAAATTCAACATAACAGAGAGAAACAAGTCAAACAATAAAAGAAGTGAAATTAAGAAATTATGGTTCTTGGGATTATACCGTGTCAAATTGGAATTACATAAAACAAGTCAAATGTAAGTAAAATGCTTCTCCTGAAAAGTTTCATAATTTTGAGTTGCGACGGTTTTCAATTTTAATTGAAAACAACGCAAAAAATTTTAATGGTTAGGATGGTAGTTATTTTGACTCTCATTTCGAACCTTAATATTTGAAATCGCCTTTTTAATACATCCTACTCTCTCTCGACATCATAACCAGTGCGTATATGGGACTCATTGCATAAATATTTTGCAGGAGTTAGAGGGTTTTCAAAAGTCATGATACAGTGATCAAGAGCATATCATATCTCGAATCACTTAATAAAAAATTATTGCCAAATACTCCCTCATCAAGTTGTGCTTTAAGTCTACTGTTTACATACATTTGGCTGTCATGGGTAGCACCCGGTCATATGACTATTATGTTATTAATTCTTATATTAGCATCAGACACTGTGTGAACGCTGATCAAAAAACGTCCTTTTCTATTGACTTAAATTTTCAGCTATTGGATCACATGGAAACTAAAAAAAAAGAAAAACGCCTCATTAGCACTACTTGTACAGAGTGACCACCAGAGTTTACAATAGGCTTGGAAAATGAGACTAACAAAAAATGTTGGTTTATTGCATGAGATATTAAAATTTAAGTTAGGAAAACAAAAAATTTTTCTAATTTGAATTTAGCTGTTCCCAAAGTAAATAAGTCAAAAGAAACAAAAAGTTATATTTAAATGTCATTGAGGTTCAGTTGGTGGATGGATTAATGTTGAAACAATTTTCTTTCATTTTTGCGCGTTTCGCCATAATTATTTAAAAATAGGTAAATTTCCTTTAGCCGAAACTTCCTTCGTTATAAATCTTTGCTTTTATTAGGAATAGTAAAGTGTGGCCCAACTTAGTTCAGTGCATAGTCATTACTGTTCTTTCAAATATTTTTATTGGACGCCATTTCGTTCCATATTGAATTCGTAACAATATTTTACCAGTTTCTACCTACGCCATAGTTGATCTCGGGCATTATTTAAAATAAATTCAATAGTGTTGTCGAAATCGTATCAGTTTATTCCTACCTATATCATATTTAATTTTTCTGCAAAATTTAATGTCATTTGAATAAGATTGTTTTACGTTGATCTTCTTAAAATCTCATTTGACCGTCATTTTCTTCCTCTCTCTTGAATTCGAACCACAACTTTACCAGGTTTATCTCTATATCACATTTAATGCTTACACAAAATTTGAAATGCATCTAATAAGTAGTTTTTTCAGGCTGATTTTTTAAATAATTTATTAGGCTTCCAATTTATTTTGCTATCTTATATTCATACCAAAATATTAGTTCATTCCTATGTAACACTTGATTTTTGTGTAAAATTTGAGGTTAATTAGATAATTAGTGTTTTTAGTAAAATTCTATTGAAGTTTCACTAGAACGCGATCTTATTCCGATATATTAAATTCTTACCTAAATACCAGGTACATTACCCCTAATTTTTGACTAAAACTTAAAGTTAATCTGATAAGTAGGCTTCAAGCTTGGCCGCGAACTGACAGACAAACAGAAACCGACAGACGGCCCTGTAGAATTGATAAAACATATTTTTTGGCATCTGGAGACACTAAAACGTGAAGGTATGTAATACCTGAGAGGGTGACTTTTTTGGCTGCCATTTTATTCCGCCATCTTGAATTAGTGCCAAAGTTTTATTAGTTCATCTCTATATTACAATAAGTTATGGCATTCAATTTAAAATTAGTTCATTAAATAGTTTTTGCAAGCTGAGTTTTTTAAGATTTTATTAAGCCGCCATTTTGTTCAGCCATCTTCGATTTATACCAAAATTACCAGTTGATTCCTACGTAATCCTTAATTTTTGTACAAAATTTGAGTTACATTGGATAAGTAGATTTTTAGTAATATTTTTTTAATATTTCTTATGCCTCCGTTTTGTTTTGACTTGTTGCATCTTTAACAAAATTTTATCAGGTCATCCCCATATGACCCTCAATTTTTGAAATTTGGAGTCAATTGCATAAATAGTTTTTTAGTTATGCCGCAAAAGGGCATACGGATAGACATAGAGACCGACAGAATGGTTTTTCGGCATTTAGGGTCCCTGAAACGTAAAGATCTGAAAAAATCTCGGAGGGATAATTTTTCACGATTACAATACATCCGGGAAAATAGAAATAAAAACCACAAGTATCCCGTGAAAAACTCGACCTCCTATTTAGAATTTTTAAGCTTTCTAATTTGACTGTCTGTCAAATTTCTAATAGAAATGTTTTGGAAACTTGCTTCCTTAATTTTGCACACTCTGAATATCATGAAACTATAAGAAAGTAGCTTGTTGATAACTTTTTAAAGACTAAACAAAACACAAACAAGTATTTATCAGGATATTTTACTCTTACATGAGTACACTACTATTGTGTTAAGAAAATTAGCAATTTCTTCGAATCTATCTTAGTTTGGTGTAACTCGTCATGTGTTGAAGGCATTTTAATATAAGCTCTTGATGAACTAGAAATAACTTTAGAAACGTGTCTAATCACTCGAGATGCCGTATCAGAATCAATGCCACTAAAATCAGCGCCACTCTCATCAAACCTCCTGTAGTATTAGTGTAAATTATTTTTACAATGTAGGCACTGACTGTTGAATCTTCCCCAGTTTCTCCAATTAATACGCCAACCGACGCTTTTGAAATTCTAAAACGTTTAATAAATTCCTGGTTAGTCCACATATTTACATCATTTGCCCTTATCCTGAATGTTCAAGCTTGTCTTGGATTTTCAATAATGTTAATCACGTTCATTAGTTCATCTTTGGCATCAGATTATACATTAAAAACATCTACGATACCCATGGTGTTTTTAAATTTTTTTCAGTATCTAGTTAGAAATAATATAAACAACCTTAAAGGTTAGGTATGTATATTAAAAAGTAGCAAAATTCAGGGATAACCACAGCTTGTAGTTTAAACCACACCCCATATATCAGTTGAACTTTAATCTTTAACTGGAGTTCACCAAGATTCATACAACCAATATTATGTGATAAAATATAGTTTAACTGCAGTTTGAAGTTTAAACGTTATCTATATAACTGGGGCTAGGAAGACAAAAGTGTGATTTCCATATTAAAATTTAAACTATCTAACACGGAGTCGCTTTAAAAAGCAATAATTTTTACTCAACCTAATTTCGGTTTCGGAAATTTAACACTTTCGATTTGTTTTCAGGTTGGCCAACATAAAAACGGCAAAATGTGATTTGGCAAATATAATATTCATCATTTTATTGAATTTATCTTTAAGTATTATTAAAAAATATATAACCTTAAAAATATTAAGTTAATGGCTCTTTCAATTTTATGCCTTCAAGATATTTACCTATTATTTCCTCTTAAATTAGAAACGGTATACCCGATATTAGACATATTTTTTAAAATTTTATAACTTAAACTCTATGTTAATAATTACTGGGATTCCTAAGTATATAATACTTAATGTTTTTACTGATTTTGGTTTAGTCATAGATACTTTTTTGAAAATACTAGATTTTTTCTTAATGTTTACTTCTAAACATAGTTATCTAAACCAATATCATAACGCTGTAATATTATGTGGATTCACGATCCTATGACTTCAAGACATTTGCATATTACATTTTTCTCAGTTTTGTTGAAATCGTAATTGTCCGTTCTCAGGATATGAATTTTATTAAATTTTATACTTCTATATTTTTATTTTGTAAAAAAAAATCTAAGAAGTTAACTAAAACTAATAAAACCTAATCCAACAAACTAAACCAATCAGGTGTATTCTTATTAATTTTTTATGAATATGATAAAATGTATATAGACTAAACGGGCCGACACATTCATAAAAGAATAGATGAACACTTTAATGCTTCACTAAAAGATTGAATACAAATACGCAGTTCACTTAATTGAGACTTAAATGCAAATTTTACACAAGGAATACACCAACCATCGCGAGAGATTCCTTGGCAAAAAATAAGTCAAACGTGTTATATACACATAAGCCCAAAACGATTTCATGTTTAATATAGAGAGTGTTAAAGAAACTCAACGTAATAAGAACATGCACAAAATAGTATATTGTATAACAAGTTTTAAAAGCAGCTTTTTTATATGTGTGTGACAATCTGAAAATATAATGAGCCATTTTATGAGCCTTATAAGTAAACTTCAAACGTTTTAGACACTGTGATGTATACCATTGGTGAAATACCAGAAGAATTTTTGAAGTCTGTTTTTGTAACACTCCAGAAGAAATAACGCGCACGTAGGTTAATAAGTCTGATGTGTCACATATTAAAGGTTTTTCTTTCGTACATAAAATAATAAGGATTGTATGCGTGAGCGATCTAGATAAAATAGAGTTTAGCTTAAGAAATACCCTTGGCAGGCGTGAGGCAGTTTTTGCCTTAAATATATTTCTCCAAAAGTGTCGTGATTAGTGCAGAGATATTTCATGGAAAACATATGAACGTATTAGGAACCACTGGAAATGATAATAGAGATCTACGAATTATAGAAAGCCTCTACTGGAAACAGAAAGCAGTGGTTCGAGTTAATGGAAATTTAATCAACGAATGCCCCATTTAAAGAGGCGTCAGACAGAGGTGTATTTTGTCTTCGTTATTTTTCAATATACAATCATAATTTTGGAATAGGTTTGAAAGTCGAAGACGCCGGACTAATGTTGAGCTGATAAATGCTATTAGATATGCTGACGATACGGTCAATTTGTGCGACAACATTCAGAGTAGTCAAGAGTTGTTAAATTGTGTGAATACGACGTGACGGGAAATGGGTTTAAATATAAACATCACTAAGACTAAATTTATGATATTCATCCGTTAGCCATATGCCGATGCTTCCCTGTATGGTATATTTGAATAACTGAAAATGATAACACTTTTTTAATGATAATTTAAATCTAAAGAATGATCAAGTGTTATATTTGATCTGTGTTTTATATGGAGCAGAAACTTGGACCCTAAAGGTTGCAGATTAATTGCTTATAAGCATTCGAGAAATGGTTAGTTAGGAGAATGCACCGAATACCATGGACAACTAGGCAAAGCAATGATGCAGTTTTAAACAAGGCAGATGCCGTTCGTGAATTGTTAACAGTTGTTAAAATCAGAAAAGTATCAAATTGGGACAAACAAACAAACAAACAAAAGTATGCTTTATTGCCGCAGAAAAATTTTACAATTTTATGGACAAAGCAAAATATACCTAAAATAAGACATATCAAAACATTAATGGAAAAGAATTTCGATAGGTCAATGCTTTTTAAAAATGTAAATTATCAATTTACCAAATCGTAAAACACACGTTAGAATATAACAAAACATTGCCGCAAAACAGTTAATGAATCCTAATAACCTTATAAAAGTAAACAAACACACATGTACGAGGTGAATAATTTCGATGACTATTGATAGATGATTGATGATCTATGTTATTATAGTTATACAAATAATTGTGATGTTAAACAGAAGGTATAATGAACTAGTGTAGAATGTAGTATACAAAAAAGAATTAAATTTTGTTTTTAATCCAATACCTAACAAAAATAATTAAGTTTTAAGTGAATGTTCGACAGTTCTTTTCTCTATATGATGATTTTCAAAATTCTATGTTACGAGTTAGGACATGACTCACAAAAGATTTAAGTAAGCAAGCGAATTTAGTGACTATTTAAAGAGACTTATTCGCTGTAAAAATCATTAGCGCTGTAAAATGGTCTCTCAATGAGGTATGCTTTGGTGTTTTTTCGAAATTGTGCAAGCATAGGGATAGATTTTAAATGTACTGGCAGATTGTTGTGAAGTTTTATGGCGTTGTAAATAATTGATTTTTTTATTCATTCTGAGGAAGGAATGGGAAGATATATATCATGCCTAGAGTTTCTGGTAGGGTATACATGTTGTGGCCTTTCTGGGATGGTGTTTATATGTTTTCTCAGCAAACATACCGTTTCCAAAATAAATAATGCAGGAAGTGTTAATATTTCATGTTTTTTGAAATAGTATTGGCAGTGAGCTCTATTATTTAGACCAAACAAATAACGAATGGCTCTCTTTTGAAGCATAAAAATACTACGAAATTGCTCGGTGGTACAGCAGCCCCAAAAGGGAAGGCCATAGCGGAGGTGGGATTCAAATAAAGAGAAATAGGTAAGTCTGGCAGAAGGAACGTCTAGTTCTTTTGAAACTGATCGAACGGCGAAGCAGGCGGTAGAAAGTTTTTTTAGTTAAGGTGTCAATATGATTAGACCATTTTAGGTTGTTATTTATATTTAAACCCAGGAATTTAACCGACTCTACGTATTCAATATTGCTGTTATGTACCTGAAGTGGTTGTAAAGTTCCCTTATAAGATAACGCCACCGTTTTATCGACATTAAAACAAAGCATATTGGAATCGGACCAAGCCTTAATTATAACCAAGTCTTTGGAGATACAAGAGTGTAAAGACGTTGTATCAAAATCACTCCAAGTTATGCTTGAGTCGACAGCAAAAAGGGAAATTCTTCCATTAATTTTAAGGTTCGTGATATCATTAATGTATAACAAAAAAAGAATAGGTCCCAAGACTGAACCTTGAGGGACTCCACTTGTAATCAGCTTACAATCAGAATCGGAACCATTAGCCCTTACAAGTTGTTGCCTTTTCCCAAGATAAGATTTGAATCAATTTAAAGAAGTACCACGAATTCCATAAAAATTTAGTTTGTTTATCAGAATTTCATGACTAACACAATCAAAGGCTTTCGCATAGTCACAAAAAACTGAGGCAGTTGGGTGGTAGTTATTGAGAGATAAGTAGACGCCTCTAAGCAATGTGAACATGGCGTCGCTGGTGCACTTGTTGGGTAGAAATCGGAATTGCTCCGGCGATATTATCTGATGTTTCAGGAGAAATGGCATAAGACGATTCTTCAGTAGCCTTTCGATGATTTTGGATAGCACTGGTAGTAGTGCAATTGGGCGATAATTGCAAGGGTTAGTCTTTTCGCCGCCTTTATGATGTGGAATAATTATAGCTGTTTTAAGGCAATCAGGGAATACACCTTTTATAAAGGACTCATTTATTAATGTTGTAAGGGCCTCTATGACTGGGAGTGGCAAGTTCAGGAATATTCTAATTGATAGGCCATCAGTGCTACACGAAGATTTACTTTTGATATTATTTATTACCTTCAATAGTTCAGTGTTGCTAACGGGACTTAAGAAAAAGCTATCAGCTAAATTTTTTGAAGGAGGGAGAAACGAAAGAGGGTCCAAACTTGGTGAGATAATAGAGGTAACATTTTTGCTTACATTAATGAAATAATCATTTAGATCATTAGCCCATGGCAAGATCTGAGTCACAGGGTTTGATTTGTTTCTGAGGTTATTGATGATGGACCAGGTTTCTTTTGAAACGTTATTTGAGTTTGTTAGACGTTTTCGGTAGTGTAATTTTTTTGCTGACTTAATAAGAGTAGTGTAGACCCTCCTATAGTTAGAGATATAGTCGAGAATAAGAAAGGTGTCGGTGAATTTTTTTATATATGAGAGCGAGCGCATATTTTTAGCACAAATTCGTATTCCTTTCGTGGTCCACGGTTTATGCCGCTTAGGTTTGATATTCTTAAGCGGGAAGGCCTTGTTAAAAGCACTTAAAGTTTTGTTTAAAAAAGTTCTGAAGTTTGTGTTGACATTATCAGATTCAAAATTCCAATCGGTACAAACTATACAATTATATATATGCTTACACTTACGTTGGTTTTCATATTTGGAGTATAACTCCTTTACCAAATCAGTTACACAAGTTAGGTTGCTCTTAATGTTAGCAATACCTGCTTTTAATTCAATTGAAGAGGAGTCCTGTACTTGGATTTTTATCGCTTCTTCGGCATTGTTGAAGAGGATTTGGGAAATATTGAAAATATTCTGTTCCATATCCCTTAGAGACTTTAATAACATATCTGGCTTGTAAGCGGAAAACTCCCTCGAGAGTGTGGATATCGTCAATCTTTTTCTCCATGAGATCCCACCTGGATTCACTCTTTACTAAAATGTCATGCATTAGGAGATACACCATAAATTCACCATTACCTGCCACTTAACTTTTAATAACATACAAATATTTAAAACAACATAACAATAAACACATTGACATTGAAAATACAATCGACAATTGAGCAATTACCAACCATATATCGAGTAGGCTGTACTTTACACGCGGGAGCTGACCAATAACAAACGAGTGTGAGATGTAGGAAGTTATTTAGCACCAGATCTGCCTGTGTGTGCCTTCCTTAGAAAAATATATTTTTTCGTGATAAATTCCTGTCAATATTACCAACCAGGGGCCTACAAACGAGTAAAAATAAGCATTTTTTCACCTTTATTGGATTTTAACTTTTCCGGTATGGGCATTTTGACAATTTGATAAATGACATTTATTTACTGATTAATTTTACTCGAAAAATGTACGCCTAGATCAAGTCGGTAAACCAAAAAAAAAATCGGGATAAACACAACGAAAAACCAGCACGATGGGACAAAAACACATATTATTTCCTTACTATTAGATCTGCCGTCTTTCGAAGGGAAAATGTAAATCTTTGTTTTCGTATGTTAAAGGAGCTCTCTCGTGGTTTTTGCCAAACATAAAATTATTTTTTTATTATCGTACTTTCAGTTAATATTAATAGATAGTGCTGAACTGAATATATCAATGATATTGTAATTACTTGTTATATATTTGTAATAAAATGTAAATATCAAAATCAATAAGAAGAACAAACGTCTAAAATAGTACTAACAAATGTTCAGAATATACCTATAGTTGGTTAATGTGAGGTGCAACGCACTCACTTTGCACCTTAGAATTATTTTTGAAAGAAGTCACCTTATATTAATCAACATATTTCATTTCAGGTGTTCGCCATATTGTGGATGCGCAGGGCTACCCGATAGACTACGGCCTTCCGAAAATGTCCTGCCGATCTTCTTGCAGCAACGAGTCGTATTACCGCACTCTGCCCTGTAATCGGATGAAACGGCATTCAGCTGCTAATCCGCTTAAGAGATATTCCAGGGAGGTGGAATTCCTTTCACGAAGTGTCGATACTCCCTATGATCATTATCACACCACCGATATAAGGTAAAGTTTACTAGGGCTGTAAGTGCACTAGATTGCTTTAAATTGGACATATAATCCCTTGAATAACCTACTATCAGATAGTAATTAATTTTACAAAAGCTACATTTATTAAGAGAATTCCAAATACCACAACCAATAAATATTAAGCCGCATAAAATACCCCCATTGGAAAATTACTAGATGTAATACCTTGTAATGAGAAGAATTCTGTTTAAATTATTTGTAATACTTTTGAGGACCTAAAAATTAAACTGCATTTTTAATTTATCTGTACCACATATATTATACAATTCTATTATAATTGGGCGATCATTTTTGAAAAAATAGCTTTTTATCAAAATTTTAGAATCCTCCGAATCTAAAACGCCTTTTATTAAAAGAAAAATGTGAGTGAATTAAATTTGCGCGCACGATATTTGGAGGACTGTCACATCGATTCGTTTCAAATTTGCATCAAAAATAGTTTAGGTTAATGCCTCGCGGAGATTAAATTGTCATGCATATACCTTCAATATTTTAGGGATAAATTAATTGTAAAACATTTATATTTGAAGAACGAGTAACCTGGTTTTTGTCACACTGAAAACTAAACGATTTGGGGTAAATAAACCGCAGTTCATAATTTTTTGCCTCTGCGATTTTTCAGTCAGGATTCTATATTTAAAATCTCTACTATTACTTGACAAAATATAATGTGTCCAACAGTGAAATAATGCCCAAACCTTAAAAAATATGCCTTTTAAATGCAACCGTTAAAAAAAACAGAAAAAATTCAGATATCGATTTGATTCAAAAAACAAGTTGTTGATAAAAGATGTAGCTTAAAAATATCCTACAAGGAAACTTCATTCAGGCAAAAACATGTTCTACCGGATATTCATAAATTTAGGTAAAAATGCAATTTTTGGTTCTACCCTGTATACCACTATATCAATTTAAACTTGTCCTAAAATCAATTAAGGAAAATAATGAACATGGAAGCTCCTGCAACTTGACCAAAAATTATCGAAATTGATGAAGAAACATAAAAGTTATTTAAGATTGAATAAATAAATATAAATATAAATATAAATATATATATATATATATATATATATATATATATATATATATATATATATATATATATGTTAAATCACTTTCTTGCAAAATTACTTTTTAAAAAACTATTTTATTACTCAAAAATAATACAAATTAAAATATATACATTTCAACTTGCAAAGAGCAATATTTAACAAAATGAATTCAAGCTAGACTGAACTGTACTGAACTGAACTGTATACAAAGAAAAATAACTATTTATATGTTTCGTTATGCTGACTCAGTGGGAACTGTTTACTTCTTTCTTGAACACTTGGGTCAGGACGTGGGTTCCGCTGACGAAGCTTTCTTGTTATAGACTTGTTTTCGTAAACAAGTAACACCTGCTGTTTATGAGAATAGGATGATCTACGTTGTTGACTGATGTGATACTTTGTTATTGAGATAATCTTGCCTTTCTGAATAACTGCGTTGGCGGGTGATAGCTGATAGTCTGGGAACCAAGGTTAGCATAACTTGTATGATGAAATAGCTGGTGAGAATAGATATAACAATCCCCCATCAAGATGAAAGTTGGTACGTGGAAGCAACTTTCAAGCTGAATGTTTGTTCAGGTTAAGTTCTATTTCTTCAGATTCTTCTGTTGGTTCACCAACACGTATGTTTGGTCGCCTTTTTGGAAATATTCTTCTCCATTGTACAAAATTTGTTCTGGACCTTGGTGGAGAAGGTGGGTAATCATCACTATTGGCATTGGCAATTCCAATACTGAGGTTTTTAGGTTTTCTTCTATAACATTTACAAAATATGTACAGGATAATTAGACTGATGATCAGAGTTATGGTCAGGATCGTAAACCAACCGATATGTTTCTTTACGAATGGATGATTTATTAGTCTGTCCAACTGATCAGAATATTCATTTAATTTATGTTGAGCGATATTTAAGTTTTCTGTGTCAATGTCGTGTAACTTAAGAGGCTTCAAGTCTGGTATATGAATCTTCTCAGGATAATGGCTGCAGCAATCATATGGAATTTGGATTGGAACGTTGCTGTAGGTAACATTATCATAAATATTTACAAATTTCTTCGCTAGAACTTTGGTGCTGCCAATAAATACACTGCACCCTGGTTGAAGTTTGATTATGGCGTTGGTATTGATTGTTTGGGTAACAACGTCTCTGGAACCACATTTAATAGTCACAGGTAGAGGGTCTGCAACGGCAACTAACCAGGAGTTTTGATTAAGTTCTTGCACATGATAGTCTTTGGCTAGAATAACTGAAACTTGGCACGTTCTTGGAAGGCGATTGATTAATCGTAGTAACTGGGCTTCACAAACAGCATCACTGTCTATTGGATATGGCAGGATGTTGGAACATATTAGTGTTCGGCTGCTCAAAGATTTACATGATTCCAAGTTGCGAATTGTGATATATAATAATGAATCATCATTTCACGCAATTAAATTATTTGTTATTGAAAGAATGTGGTGAAGACCTGTTCGATTATCCAAAATTGGTATTGGATATAAATGCTAAAGAGAATATATTTTTCTGGATCAACTAATGGGATTTCGAGAACAAAAATTACTTTTGAATCATATTGATATGCCTTTAGTTCTATGATTTCGAGATATTGAGCCACACTTGAAGGGTGAATTAACAAAGGTAAATTATTTTCTATTGAAATTGATTGAGATATGTGCTTTAGTGATTCTATTAAGTCAAAAGGTGTAATAGTTGAACTGTGTAAAATCCGTAAACGGGCGAAAACAATTGAATTTATAATATCATTCAAAGAATTTTCAAGAAATGAATAACTTTCCATTAATAGTTCGCAAATGTTTAATATTTCTATTTGAGAGGAATAATATTTCAGATCGTCAGAAATATCCAGTATTGATTTTCGAATTTCTATAATATCATTATTGAATGTTTCCTCATCAATTTTGAGTTTCTGAATAGTTGAATTAAATTCTTTTATTACTGAGGTAGTTACTGAGATTTGATTTTTAAGAAGATTTTCGATTTGATATTCATCATGGGTTATTTTTTCTATACAGTCATTAAAATATTCGCCATCGGAGGCATCTAAGTTTCCTGTAATTGCTTTCCAAAATGTTCCTATACCATTAAAAATTCCACGTTTTTCTCTAAGAATATATTTTTTAGTATCTGCCATTACCTCTGTATATTTTTGATTTACAGCTCCTGATATTTGTCTAAGGAGACTAATATGTATTAATACTTCAGATTTAAATGCTTTCATTCGTGGTACGTCTTCGTTGATATTATTTATAAGGTTTTCTAAAATTCTATCATTATTTACAATTGTATCCTTAATTGGTTCTAAGTCTTTATATACAAGTAATGTCCATTTTTCATTAGAGATTCTTATTTTTGCTTCTTCATGAAAGAAGACTCCTATCGTGTTGTTAATTGGACTTACGGAGTATTGGGACTGGACGACTGATGACAGTCCGAGGATGGTCCTGGAAGAGAAATTTGCTCGTAGTATGGTTTTAATCTATCAAAATTTATTTTAGATTTTTGTTTAGTATTAGGATTTAATAAGAGGGCTGAATTTTGATAAATTTCGAGAATTTCGAAAGGGCCATTAAATTTGTTTTGAGCTTTATCTTTAATTTGGGATTCGCGTACATATACTTTTTCACCTATTTTATATTCATGAAGATGTTTGGGAACATGTTGATCAAAACGTTCTTTTGCTTTTTCTTTTTGTTGTTTCGTTTTATCACGAGCAGATTTATAAAGAAATTGCATACGATTGTTTAAATCACGTATGTATTTTGATACAAGGGTTTTCTCATTATATAGGATTTCAGGGGGTCTAGAAGAAGTATGTCCGAAAATTAGTTCAAAGGGCGTAAAACCGTGGGTTTTATTTTTCGTGTTATTGTAACAAATAACAGCATACGGAAGTACGTTGAACGGATGTTCATGTGGGTTTTCGGTTTGATTAGCTCTTATCATTTCGCTAAGTGTAGCGTGAAATCTTTCTAGAGAGCCGTTTGGTTGGAGATGACCTACACTAGAAAATGTTATTTTTATGTCGTATAGTTCACATAGGTCTTTCATTAGTGTATTATTAAATTCACGGCCATAATCACAATGGATTCGTAGTGGGGTACCATAATGTTGGAAAAATAAAATAATAGTGTTGACAATAGTTTTTGATGTTTTATCTTCAATTGGATAAGCTTGGGTAAATTTAGTAAGTTCGTCTCGTATTGTCAAAGCATAGTTCTTAGATGGATATTCAAATATATCGATATTTATTCGTTCAAATGGTGTTTTCGGTGTTTCTGTTATCACTAAAGGGTTGCTTAAATTTTTTCGGCATATTTTAATTTTTTGACATGTTTCACAACTTTTTATAAAATTTTCTACATCTTTAATCATTCTGGGCCAATTATATTTTTCTTTGATGCGTCTTAAAGTTTCGTTAATTCCGCGATATAAATTACTTTTGCCTAAATGGTATTGTTCCAATATAATTGGTATTTGGTCTTTATTTGGGATAGTTACAATATTTTGACAAATACATATTTTAATATCTTTGTCTGCAAAGATAAAAGAAAATATTTCAAGAATAGGAAGGTCTATTTTATTTTTAAGAAAACATGTTGACGAAAGGTCAAATTCGTTTTGTCCTGTATAAATAATATAGAAAAGATGTTGGACTACATTTTCTGGATAGAGTAACAAAGGAATTATGTAATACTTCCGATTTTTAACTGTTTTACTAGAGAAAATATTTAGTCTTTGAATTGAAAAGTCTGCATTTTCTGCAAAAATATCTTCTAATATTTCATGATGTAATTCTCCTAAATTCTTTTGTTGAAAAAAGGTTATTATGTTTTTATGTGATTTATTTAGAAGTTGTTCGTTTGAAGTTTCAACTTTTGAATAATCAATTAAAGATTTTGTTTCGTACATATTAGCAAATGTGTTGTAATCTTCGGTTATTTTTTTATCATCGAAATTTAAATTTAAGTTATTAGATTTGTCGTCATCGTCTTGATTTGTCGCAAAAATAGAGAGTTTTGATTGGAATTGTGCGCATTGATTAAAATGATTAATTTTAATTCTTGATAATGCGTCTGCGTTTTTATTGATCTTACCGGGTTTGTAAATTATTTCATACTCATATTCTTCGAGTTTAAGTCTCCAGCGTGCGATTCTGCTACCTGGGTCTTTGATTGAAAAAAGCCAAGTAAGAGGGCGGTGGTCTGTGATTAGTTTAAATTTTCTGCCAAAAAGATACGGGCGAAAATGTTTTACTGCCCATACTATTACAAGGAGTTCACGTTCAGTAGTTGAATAATTTGTTTCGGCTTTACATAGGGTTCTAGATGCATAGCCAATTGGTAAATCTTTTCCTACAGGTCCTTGTGATAACACAACGCCTATTGCAAAAGCACTAGCATCTGTGGTCAAAAGAAATGGTTCGTCAAAATTTGGGTATATAAGAATTGGATCGGAAATTATCAATTTTTTTAGTTCGTTAAAAGATTCTTTGCAATCAGAATCAAAGTCAAATTTTATTTCTTTTTTGAGTAAACGAGTAAGTGGTTTAGAAATTTTCGCAGAATTAGGGATGAATCGTCGATAACAGCCTGCTAAGCCAAGGAAAGATTTTATATCCTTAGGATTTTTTGGTTGGGGAAAATTTTGAATACATTCAATTTTTGCCGGATTTGTTTTAACACCGTCTTTAGTTATTAGGTGTCCAAGCTATGCTACTTCTTTGCGTAAAAATTCGCATTTGTCTGGTTGTATTTTAAGATTAGCTTTTCTTAGCCGTTCAAAACTTCTCGTAATCGATGAATATGTTCGTCAATTGTAGCGGAATAAACTATAATATCGTCCATATAGACAAGACATCGTTCATTTAGGATTCCTAAAAGAATATTGTCCATTACACGTTGGAATGTAGATGGGGCATTCTTCAGTCCGAAAGGCATTCGTAAAAATTCATAATGACCGTTTTCTACCGAGAACGCTGTTTTTGAAATATCTTTAGGATCTATCTCTATCTGATGAAAGCCAGAAGCGAGATCAAGAGTAGTGAAATATTGACACTGTCCAAGTTGGTCAAGTAAATCTGAGATATTGGGAAGTGGATATTTATCATTAACAGTGGATTCGTTCAATTTTCTATAATCTATTACGATTCTCCATTTTTGTTTATTACTAGAGTCGATTTTTTTCGGTACAACCCAAACGGGAGATGACCAGGGAGAAATTGATGGTCTAATTATACTATGTTGTAACATGTTGTTTACTTGCGTTTTAACCTCTTGTTTATGTATTTGGGGATATCTATAAGATTTAGTAAAAATGGGCTTTGTATTATTCGTGTCTATCTTATGTTTGATTTCACTTGTGAAGGAAAGGTTGTCACCTTCTAGATAGAAAATGTCTTCGAAATTGACGCATAGATTTGTGATTAATTCTTTTTCTTCTTCGTTTAAATGGTCAAGTCTAAGCTGGGATCTAATAGTCGGGATTCTATTTGAAGTTTGAAATTCGGGAGATTCAGGAAGATTGAAATTAAGTGTATCGAAAATGGTTCTATTTCGATATTTGAAAAATCAATTGTTTTTGGGATTACGTTCGCATTGATAATTGTTGTCAAAAATTAGCCTTTTTGATTGACATGGACAAGGGCTTTTGGGATATGTACTTTTTCTATTTCTTTTCGGGATAAAATAGCATCGGTATTGATTAGATGACATTTTAATTTAAAAACTTGTTCTGTTCTACCTTGTATAGTTATTTTATTTTTATTTGCCTCGTATGTTTCGAGTTCTGTTGAAGAGTAATTGTCTTCAACTTTATACAGTGGTAGTGTTTTAAAATTGGTAATAAGTAGTTTATTTTTTATATCGATTGTACATTCGTAGTGTTCTAGGAAGTCAAGACCTAGAATTCCGTCAAAATCAATGTCTAAGTTGTAAATATAGACTTTGTGAGGGTCATCGTTTTTAAAATTTATCAAGGTTGATTCAGTTATTAAAAGTTTTTGTTCGGTAATGCCTCGAATTGTTGCATTTTCGGGGAAACGATTTGGAAATGTCTTTACAGTATTTTCTTTGAAAATTGAAATACCTGCACAGGAATCTATGAGTAGTGTGAAAGTATTTGTTGCGTCTTTAATATAGTAAAGATTTCTGGGATTTATAGCAAGGAAGGGATTTAAAGAAATAGTGGTTCGGGGAAATTGAGTGAGAGATCCATATCGTCTAGTGTGAGAGTTTCGATTTGGGCTTGTATTTGATTTGTTTCTTGATTGGGTGGATGGTTTTGATCTGGGGATAAAAGAAAATTTTGATTTTCCTCGATTGGAAAATTTTGATACTCTTCGATTGGTTCGTTAAAGTTTAAATTGGAATCTGGATTGTCATAAGAATTGTCGTATTCGTTTTCGAATAAAGTAGAGGGGTCTTCATAAGAAAAGAATGAGGGATCTTGGTAATTTTGTTGATAGTCTTGATAATATGTAGTCATTAAAATATTTTTTTTGATTATTATCGGTGCTAACTAAGTGAGCTTTGAAATTAGGATTTTTCTGAATTACTGAGGGTCGAGAATAATTAAAATTCGGTTGACGTTGGAAAGTATTTTGATTTGATTGGTTATTTGTAATATTTGGGGTTTGCGCATTTGGGCTTCTTTGTTGTTGCATGTTTGGTATATGTGACTGAAAAGAATTTGTTTGCGGGGCAAACTGAGGTCGCTGAAAATTTGAGTTTTGGGAAAAATTGGGACGTGGTTGTCCGTTATTGGCATGGTATTGATTTGCTGAATGACCAATACGTCCACATTTAAAACATTTTTGTGTTTGAAAGTTTGGTTTTCTCAAAGGTTGATTGAATGGCTTTGGTGGGTTCGGTTTTGAAACTTGAAGGACAATTGAAGTTCACGTCGAATACGTATTTGGGCTTCAAGAAGATCTCTTGGGTTACTGGCACGAATTATATGTCCAATACGGGGTTCGAGACCAGTTAAGAGGGTGCTCAGGGACATGGATTCGGTCAGGGTTATTTGAGCCTGTTTCTGTTGTGGGGTGAGATTAGACTTTTGTATATTAGCGTGCATTTTTGCATTTAGCACTTGAAGTCGGTTGAGGAAGGTTAAAGGACTCTCATTAGGTAATTGTTTGATACGTTGTAAGTCTTGTATTAAAGAAGACAAGTCTCGCGTATCTCCGAAGTGAGAATTTAAAAGTTGTTTTATTTCTAAGTAAGAAATAGGATTGCGAGAGCTTATTAGCGACACTGCTTTTGCACGTAATTTATTTTTTATGTAGATTACTAATAAATCTTTTTGATCGCGTGTAGACATATTGTAAGCACAATCACAAGCATTGAGAATTGTTTGGAGAAAAATTTGATCACCATCGTATTTAGGAATTATCGAAAATATTTCGGATAATTTATATGGTTCAATTTCGGGTGTCTCAGGGACATTTTGTTATCAGTCATGGTTGCTCAATATATCACAATATCAAAATGAAATATAATAGGCTCACAATATTATATAAAAAGGATACGAACTTAAAATTAAGAATTTAGGTTGATTGGCAGTACGTAAAGTAGTACTCAAATCAACGTAAATTAAAGCAATACTAAATCTACAAAATTTAAATTTGTCTTGAAATTTGATTAACTGTATAATCAAAATTTCAAATTAAAATATTCTTTTGGATTTTTGAAATTTGTTTTTGAATTCAGTTTTTCGTTAACTAATTATCAAAATTGAAAAATCGAACAGTTTCCTTAAAATTTGAATAAAATTTAAATATTTTTGGAAAATTGAAAAAAAAGAAAATTAATAAACGAGATGATTCAGTCTTACGTTACTAGTAGAAACATCAGACTTCGTCGTGTTCTCTGCAGCAAATTCTACCAGGGGCTTCACTAGGTGTTCCTAATCCGTAGATTGACTGCGAGTTGGTGACGTAGGGTCGTGATTTTCTCTGTTTTTCTTGTTTTTCACAGGTTCTTCTGAACAATGGATTGGGATCATCCGTCGACAGTTAGAGTGTACAAGGGCTTCGTGTTCTGTTAGACGTTTTCAGATCCTACCGACTGCGCCAGTTTGTTAAATCACTTTCTTGCCAAATTACTTTTTAAAAAATTATTTTATTACTCAAAAATAATACAAATTAAAATATATACATTTGAACTTGCAAAGAGCAATATTTAACAAAATGGATTGAAACTAGACTGAACTGTACTGAATTGAACTGTATACAAAGAAAAATAACTATTTATATGTTTCGTTATGCTGACTCAGTGGGAACTGTTTACTTCTTTCTTGAACACTTGGGTCAGGACGTGGGTTCTGCTGACGAAGCTTTCTTGTTATAGACTTGTTTTCGTAAACAAGTAACACCTGCTGTTTATGAAAATAGGATGATCTACGTTGTTGACTGATGTGATACTTTGTTATTGAGATAAGCTTGCCTTTCTGAATAACTGCGTTGGCGGGTGATAGCTGATAGTCTGGGAACCAAGGTTAGCATAACTTGTATGATGAAATAGCTGGTGAGAATAGATATAACATATATATCTATATCTATCTATATATATATATATATATATATATATATATATATATATATATATATATATATATATATATATATATATATATATATATATATATATATATATATATATATATATATATATATATATATATATATATATATATATATATATATATATCTGACTTTTCGACAAACATGTCTAAAAATATTTTCAAATTCAGAAAAAATGGGATCTTTTTGAATATTTTTTTAAGTCAATTAGTGGTGTTAAAAAGGACAACAGTTCAAAAGTTTAAAATAAGGACAAAACAGTAACTTGCACTTAGAGTTTTGTACATTAGTTGAAAAATTAATATTATTGGAGACACACCAAAATAAATTCTTAATACGTCCTAAATGTATTAATATCCACGATACAGTGCTAAAACATTTTCACATACAATATGGACATTACACATAATATAAAATATACTTTTAAAATTTAATATAGGAACCAACATCAGCGTCGTTTGGTACCTTTAATCGACTTACAGAAAAATAACTTGGGCTGAGATTGTTTTTATCTTTTTTGTCGTTCACGGCATTTTTTTTTGCAAAACCGTCAGTTATTATAAATAAACATGATGTTGTTGCACTCTCACTCATATTATCTCTTCTCACTCATATATGATGAAGAATCTTACGAAAAACTAAATAAAAATATCACCACTACAACTGATAAGAGTTCAAATGATTCTATTAATAAACTTAAAAATTTGGGTATCATAACTATTGAAGAAAGTACTAAATTAAAAATGTATAACTAGATTTCGTCTTCCTCAAATTCATAGAAGTAATATACATCTTAGACCAATTATTTCCTTAATAAATTCGCCTAACAGTAAAATTACTATCATTTTTCTCTTTCTCTTTTAATTTTTCATTTTGTGTTAATAAAAACTATATATGCCAATCATATCCTTGATTAGATATTATTTCACTATTTAGTAAAATACCGATAAATTTAGTAAAAATCAGTATTACAAAAGTTGAAAATATTGCCCAAAAAAGTATTTTTAGAAATCATTGAATTTATTTTTAATACTAATGCTTTTCTTTTTGAAAATATATAATATAAACAAATACTCGGATTACCAATGGGATCTTCTACCTCCCCAATTATTTTTCAATATGTAATGGACCTATTTCTCGACCACTGCATACATTTACTAACTTCTGTCATTCGTTTTTAAACTGCTGATGATGTTTTTTTGTTATGTAGCATATAATAAATGTACCTAATTTTTAACGTTCATAATCCAAATTTACAATTTATAATTAGAGAATGAAACTAAACAAAGTCTTCCATTTTTAGATACAAATGTCATAAAAGTTGAAAATAGTAATTCAGTTACAGTTTGATATATGAAACATACTAGTTCTGGTAGATATATTAATTATAAGTCATATCATAACATAATGGTAATTAATTTAATCCTAACTTTAAAAAATAGAATTGAAAAATTAGTACACTAAACTTTAAAGCAAAAAAAATTCAGAAAGTTTCAAAAAATCTTACTAACTAGATAACTCATACGCAATTAAACTTATTAAAAAGTTAATGTGGAACATTAAAAATAATAATATCCTAAACGACAATAATTATGAAAGGAACCATATAACTCCTAATAATGTTTTGCATTTTGATTCAATTTCCTATATTCAAAATTTAAGTCCTAAAATTATTATAGTTTTTTAAACAGAAAATATGAAAATTGCAAACGTAATATTAAAACCATTGGCATTTTGGATAGTAAATTACTAGATAAAGATGATATTTTAAACCATTATAATTGCGTTTATTCCATTCTTTTTCCTAATGAACAAAAATTGCATTACATAAGAGTGATGCAAGACTTAACAAACGGTCTTGTGCTATTTGAGAACATATTACAGATACGGGATAAACATGTAATTTTAGCGAAAAAAAATTTTACACATTGAACATAATACTAACAAAAGGCTTTTTTAAATGACTAAAATACAAAAAGAAAAGTCCACAATGAACTAAAAATAAATATTAAAAACTTGAGTTCCGTTTATTCTTATATAGTACACTCGACGAAAAATTACATAAACATCATAAATATTTCTTTTTCAAATTTCCTTTAATATTTTGCTCGATATACTGTATAACGTATTATCTGTTTTTTTAAGTTTTTTGAACATACCCCATTTTATAAAATGCATTTGACATATTGTTTAACTTATATCTGTCAATATTTGATAGAAAAACAACTGGTTTTAAATTGGCTTTAATTTTAAAGACCAAATCATATTATGGGATTTTTTAAATAAGTGACTTAAATAAAATTTGTGTTTCCGAAAAGTGTTTGCTCCAAAAATATTGCCAAATAACAACAAAACGGTTACGTATTTTATCACAACCGTCAAACATTCATTTTTCAAGAAAATATAGAAAACTACACTTTTTCTCAAATTTTTTTTAAATTCTAAGGGAAAAACTTAATTTTTTTGATTATATAGCTGTATCCTAAATTGCAGCTCTGGTTGACTTCAAATTTTCTCATTTTTTTTAACTCGCGTTTTTTCACTTTACTGAATATAAGCAAGCTTGAAAAGGCCAGTTTGCGGAACATAAATGGGTTCAATTGATGCAAAGTTTTTTCGGTTTCCGCAATTTAATATAAATTTTAAATTGGGGTATTCAATAAGTTAATACATATTTATTACTTTTTAATAAAAACAACTGAACTGAGAAAAACCATTTTTGTATTTTTGTATGGTTCTTTCTAAAAATAAATAGAATATTTTTATTAAATTATTGAAATAACCAAATAAAAATTAAATTTTAAAAAGTAGTTTTATAAAGTAGTTCACGGAAACAAATTAAAAAATTCTTCATTCAACGGTTCTGTTAATAATAGCATAGAAATAGTTTAATTCCGGTTTGCTTACATTCGGTTATCTTGGTGAAAAATCATTAAGCTAAAAAAATGAGAAAAAAAAGCTAACCGATCGACTGGATTGATTCTTACTTGTTGGAAATCCATAACTAGGATATATGGCACTAAGTAAAAAAAACAATTTTTATTTAAAACTTCCACTATATTAATATAATGAGAGTTTTAAGTAAAAACTGTTTTTTACTTAGTGCCATATATCTCAACCGATAGAATTTTGGTATATAAGAATCAAATCAAACAAGAAACAAAACTTTCCTTTTTACCAACTTCTGGGATTAAAACATTTTCCTAGTTTTTTAATGTTATTCGATTTGAAATTATTTAAACTTTCCAAAAGTAAAGGTAAAGTTTGCCTTCAGAGGTTTTGTCGGATTTATTGAGCGTTTCAATGTTGTACGTTTTGTAAGTGAGTCTAGCCCATGTATTTGGTAATACTGTGATAGCGGTAGCAGCAAAAAGCAGTAATTATTTAGCCTCTAATAAAATTATATTTTTACAATTGTTGATAAAAGTGCAAATGTAAAGTGAAGGACAATTAAACGGTGCTTATTTTAAATGCTAAATGCTATGCTTAATTTTAAAAATATTTCATTGCTTAAGAATATTTACAAAGCAGTAAAGTTTCATGTTAAAATTAATAGCGAGAATAAGAAAATGAATGTCGAAGTCGGTTTAAAAATATTCTCTTCCGTTTCAAAACGAAAATGTAATGTACGATCAGATACAGTAATCTCAAAACAAAATAAATAACTTTCTCTGAGTGTACTTGCGTGTAGGAAAAATAGAAAATTATATATTGTCATTTTACTTTAAGAGCCTCGTAAGTCTGCCAATGTGAAATGAAGCCTATGGCGGTGAAGGGGGTGGAGGGTAAAAAGGGGTATTATAAAAATATCGTGTTACATATGATTTTTGGACTGTTTAAGTTCACGAAGGTCAATTATACTATTCATTTTAATTTTTAACGATATGTATTACTGATGTTCTGTAAATATATATAGATATATAGATGTTGCTTTTTATATATTATTTATTATTATTACTGCGATTCTGGCAAAATTTCACATGTGATGGTTCCAGAACTTGACGTCCAAAATTTTAATCTACATAGACCTCAAAAACGTTGAAACAAAAAGAGTAAAACAATAATTTTTATATTATATTATATTATATTAAAAAAAAAAAAGTATTTTATTTTAGTTCAAAAATTTGACTCTATGAAGTCGATATCAAACTAATAAATATAAATTAATCGTAGTGTGAGACAACAAACACTCAATACATATGTGCTTTTTTGAGATTAAATACTTAAGTATAAATTTGGCCCTGACTCGTAGTGTTTTTATCTTTTTTAATGTCAATCACCTTGTATTTCTCAAAAATCAGTAGAGTAATCAGTTGATTATTATATCGAAAATGTCTTAAAATAGATGCATTTTTAAAATATGAGCCTTTTAAAATTCTTGCAACTGATGCTTTCATTGCATCGCGACGACTATAAGGGTCGTTTTTAATTTATTCAAATTAAGACTTAACCACATTTTGATATCCTCGTCGATTCCAGAGAAAACGGCGTTTGGAGTTTTTAGTGAAACAGTTTGTTGTCTAGGGTAATGTAGAAGTTCCACCCCCCCCCCTTATATCCGTTATTTTTTAAGATATCCTGATAAGCTTTTGTCAATTAAAAGCTTAGCTTAAATACTTTCTAGAAGTGTTGCAACATTTAATCCATTCTGATTACAAAGTTTTTTCTTTCAAAAAGTTTCCAAAAACTGCTTTATTAGGGTATTTCTTAAATGAACTGGAACTTTTTTCTTTGACATCTATAAAACTCAGGTTTCTTTCTACCAGAATAGTTCAATAAACGACGACAAACCATGTATTACATTTTCAAAATATTAAAATCTTTAACACCGAAGAAATAAATAAGGAAAGGAGACGGAGGATTTAAGTATTATATATTCAAATTTTTAAGGTCCCTAAAACAATCAGAAATGGATTCCCTAACTGAACTATAAAATTAAATGTTCAATTAAGATAGACTCCGTTCTCATAACCCAAAACCTACAATACGAAAAATAATTTACAAAATAAATAAAATTATCGTATTCTTATTACAAGATTCTCTGATTTTTTTAACAGTCAAATAATTAGCCATGAAATATTTAAATACTTTTCAGGTAAAATTAAATAATTTCTAGTTGTAAAAAAAATTCCTCGAAATTGTAGATATTTTCCTTGATAACGAATGTCTAAATAAGAAAAAAAAACGTGGATAATATAAGTATTATATATTAAAACTTTTAACGACCTTAAGCAATCAGAAACGAATTCACTCAATGAATAATAAAAATAAAATTTCCATTCAAATAGACTCGGTTCTGATAAGCCGAAACCTATAATACTAAAGATAATTTATAAAGAAAATAATTAATATTATCTTATTGTGATTACAAGAATTATGTGACTTTTTTAATAGCCAGTTAATTAGCCATATATTTAAATACTTTTCACATAAAATTAAATAATTTCTAGTTGTGTTGATTTTTATTTGTACCTCTCACTATAAAAGAGGCCAAAGAAAGATATTCTCACTGATAAAAAACTCGCTATCAAGAACGTTTAAATTTATTGTATTTAAGTAAACTAAAACTGTCGATAGTATTAAATCAAATTACAAGTAAGTTTTGAATTTACAATCCCATTTTTAAATTATATTATGGAATAATGAATATAACTTTTCGTAAAGCAACTCTATTCTTAAGAAATATAATGGTAATTTTCTATTATAAAGATATTTGTTTAAAGTGTTCAAATTATTTGTTTCGGTTAGAGTGATAAAATAAAAATCGGTAAATTCACAAATTAACACAGACTATATACACATATAATTATATGGTATTACCTTTACACAAAACATAAAACTGTTTATTATTTTTTTTTAGTTTTTAATTTATTTTTACTAATATTATTATTTATTTTTTACAACTTCATTTATATAGTCTAAAAAAAAAAAGTCTTATTATTTTCCTTCATAAAAAAAAAGTTTAATTCTACTATAAAGAATTTTGTTTGGCCATATAGGAGTCGCTATTATTCCCAGTCTATCCCTACTTCACACTTGATTTTGGTGCAAAATTTAAGTCAATTGAGTAAGTAGTTTTTTAGTACTGAATTATTAAATATTTCATTAGGCCTCCATTTTGTGTCACCATAATGTAGTTATAAATATAAATTTTACCAGTTTATCCCTATATCACAGTTTATTTTTGTGCATATTTCATTGTGTTCCGCCATATTAAATTTTTACCAAAATGTTACCATTCCATCCCCGTATGACTCCTGATTTCTATTCAAAATCTGAAGCTCATAGAGTAAGTAGTTTTTGAGCTATGCCGCGTAGAAACAGACCGACATGTTTTTCTGAGGACTCTAAAACGCAAAGATCTCCAACAATCTCGGAGGGTGATTTTATCACGAATACGATACCTCTTACGAGGGGAAATAAAAATATCTAAGGTTAAATGGATTGAAACAAATATAGCCCATGGAATGACTCGATACATAATATAAAGAATATTATTTAAGCAAAAATAAGAAATTATGCCATTTACCTAAAGATTTTATAGACACGTCGCAGTTGCTCAAATGCTTTGCAGGGACTCGTCAATGGCCGATCCTAAAAGAAAAGCATTTCTGTCAGAAAAAAAAATTTCTCAGTTAGTTTGGAATGTAACCTAGAAATAAATAATGATAGCCTGCAGCAGTCGATTTTTTTAATAGGATCCCGCCTACATCTTCTTTATTTTTTGTGAATGACAAAAAGGTATAAAATTTTAGTATGTTTGTAAATCTCGACCTACTGATTTAAAAGTCTTCGTAGGCACAACTGAATCATGTGACTAGTTTTAGAGATAGAGGGTGTTAAACTTCTTCTTCCCAAATCTCATATAAAATACTTGTGGAAAACAACATACCACCAAATTACATTTTTAACATATTTACCGTTTAATAATTCCCAAAATAAAAAAAATATATGAATATAGATTTTAAAATCCCTTTGTTTTCAAAATATAGGATAAATAATGTTTACAGTGTAACACCCTGTGTATCGAGAACGAAACGTTTGTGGACCTATATTCATATAAAACTTTTTTCTTATTTGAGGGACCACAGATATCTTGAGAAAAGTAATTTGGTGTCATCTTAGTTTCCGCATGTATTTTATATAGGATTTGCGTAAAGTTTAACTGTATCTCTAAATCTACTTATCAATTCTGCCCACCACGGATACTTTTACTCAGAACGTCGAGATCTATAACATACCAAAAGCTCATGAAATTTGACGGTTCACCATAAATCCATAAGATGTGTGCGGGATCCTTTCTTTATTGGCTTTTAGGCAATTCAGTAAATGTGAGGTAAAGAAGGTACAAGTTATTGAGTAGCAAATATTCTAAAAAAAGAGATTTTAACAACATTTTAAAACATTATAAATAACTGCAAACTATCATTTTATCATTTTTAGGTTTTATGTCAAATAAACTGACAAATCTAAGAATTTTAAAATCATTTTATTTTATTAGAAATGCTTTTAACCTACAACCGGCACATTGATTAGTCCTCACAGGATGAAAGTACTTACACAAGTCCTACGTATCTATAAAAACCTAAGAATATTCCGTAAAATATAGGTATTATAATAAACTGAATTATCAATTTTTTAAGTGTTACTATAGAAATATATGTATTTATAAAATGTGTTATCTTTGTGTAATAGATGTTTGTCCGAAAGAAGTTGTGAGTAAAGGCAAATTTATGGATTTTATATTTTCAAATACTTTATTAGGCCGCCTTTTTGTGTCACCGTATTGGATTCGTACCAGTTGTTACTAGTTTCTATATATATCATACTTGATCCTTGGGCAAAATTTAAAACCAATTAGATAAGTAATTTTTATATACTGATTTTGTAATATTTTAATAGGCCGTAATTTTGTTCCGCCATATTCAATTCGTACCAAAGTTTGCAAAATTTGAAGTCATTTGAATGAGAAAGCATTTTACCTGATTTTTTAAATATTTTATTTAGCAGATCTTGGATTCGTACCAAGATTTTACCAGTTCATTACTATATCACAATTGATTATTATGCTAACTTTGAGGAAAACAGAATATATAATTTTTTAGTAATAAATTATTTAACATTCTTCTAGCCGCCATTTTGTTTCATTATGTTAGATTTATACCAAAATGTTACCATGGCATCCAAGTCAATTATATAGCTATTGTTTAACTACGCCCGGAACAGACAGATAGGCCGATGGAATTACGAAAACACGTTTTTAGCCATCTGAAGACCTTGAAACGTGAAAATCTGAAAAAATATCGGCGCCGGCTTGTGATTATAATATTTCCGCCAAGAGAGGAGAGAAGTAAATATAAATTTGTGACGCAAATTTTACAATTTACAATCTTGATTTGTTTAAAAATTGAACATCTACATACCTGAAAATCTATAAATTCCGTTTTGTTTGCAGTCGACTTTGTATATAAGAGATAATTGTAAAAACTGTGTTTTATGATTAAATGTTTCCTTCCAACGAGAACAACGCTTCCATACAAAGCAAAAGTATACTGAAATTTAAAGTGACATTAATCGTAACAATCGTTATTTGATGAAGTTTCGTTAAACAACGATTGAACCAATCCAATACAAATAATTAACTAAATAAGGACTGCAGGACGCGGTTTAGGAACTGTATGTGATTAGTTCGTCATCTGGGGTTCCATACCTGCAATTCAGACTTAGTGGATAATATCGATAGTTTTAAAGAAAATATAATAACCGTTTTAAAAAATGTATAATTATTAAAATATGCGAGGTTATATTAATTTAGCCGTCGACTACCTGCAGGTGCAACGTTTTGGTGAGCGGTGTATGTTATTTTGACCATGTATTATTACAATGCGAGCCCATTGTTTTGTTTTCTCCAAGCCAGATATTATTGGAATAAAAATGTGTTCAGGGGATCGATGTTTATATCTATAAAGTTCATCTAGAAGTTTAAATAATGTGTTTTTCTTCATATTGATTCAGTTACGATATGCAAAGTACTCAAGACTAAAATGATTAGTTTTAAATATCCCATTTTCAGCTATTTTCATATTTACTATTTACTGATAATAAATCCGTATTTACTTTGAAAAACATATCGTATTTACCAAAGTTGTTTAGAAGCTATCTTATAACCTATGCGCTTCACCTGCATTTGCAAACAGGGACTTAGGTTTCTATAAAAATCATAGTATTGATATTATCTGAATTAAAGTACTGTAATCAGAGCCAGTGTTGCCAACATAAAATTGGCAAACTGCGCAAATTGCACACTGCAGCTCTTCAAATAGCACACTTTTATACACCATCAGTGTTGTCAGATTTTACACGTGAAATCGTGGACGGCAACGGATTTCCTATGTCAAATTTGATGACCAAAAAAAAGATGCTAAATAGCTGTCATGCGGTTAGAACTAGTCTTGCAGCTTGCAAGAAAAAAATATTTAATGATTATTATACTTTTATTAATTCACGAGAACAAGAAGAACACGCTACATAGGTATTTATTTACCTGTTTTAACCATCGGCTCATCATTGGCTCAATAAATAACTAAAAATCTTTGTCTATTGTCAAACGAATCCGAACTCTAGCTAACTATACCCATCTTTTTCTATCTTCTACTTGCATTTTAACATCGGCCCAATAAATAACTAAAAATCTTTGTCTATTGTCAAACGAATCCTAGCGCTAACTATGCTCATCTTTTTCTATCTTCTACTTGCAATGCAATAAGTATAATTTTTACACCATTTGCTAATCGTTGAATTTCCAGTGGCGTGCTCAACTCGGCTTGACCAGTTGGCTGACGTTGACGCGTAGAATATAATTTGCCTGTGTTTCATACTGCACGGAAGTTGGGAAGGGCACGAATACTAGATGCATCGACTTCAAGTTACACAAAAGTCTTGTAATTACACACCGATTTGCAACACTGGTCAGAGGTTATGTTTATAATTCGTACTTTAATTAAATATAGTCGGAAATCAAACCATTTGTCCAATACCACAGAGAGACATAATAGTGTAACTAAGTATAATCAAATTCAAAGCTGTAGTCTTAGTAATTACAGAAATCTAATTACATGTTCCGCTCCTCCAAGAATCATTAGACATACATAAATCCGGAAGTTACAAGATACTAATATATTTAAGATGGATGTATTAGTTTGTCGGTTAAATAGTTATTTTTTTATTAAAGATAATGAAAAGTGGAAAAAGTCTGTCTTCGAGTGAGATCAATAGCCTTTGTCATACCGAGATGTTGCTTTATCATCATTTGAGGTAGCGAGGAACCGATAGCAAATTGGGAGGTCATATGATTCTCACCATCAGTCGCAGGCGAGTAGTCAATGCTCAAACCATTTTAATAATCGAGCAATTAGGTAATTTTCAGTCATATTTAAATACTGCTGCTTGTGCTCGCAACCCGTATTTCATTGTATTGCTCGAAGAGATTCGAATGTTTTCGCTTGTTACCTAGTCTTAAGGATAAGAGTATCAAGATCAAGTGATGTGCGATTTTACTTTACATTTAGCGTTAATACATTGCATTCCATAACTGGCTGCCTGACTTGTGATTAAATCAAAAGGCTTTTGATACAGAATAACGTAATAAACTAAGATATAAGTATGGACCCTTGTGGTACCCCAGACGTGATAGGGCTCTCCCGAGAGGCTCTGCCATCGAGCAACACAAACTGCCGACGTTCGGTCAAACAGGAGGAAAAGAAACCTACACTCTGCTCCGAGAATCCGAAATATATTAATTTGGAGCAAAGCAATTCATGACTTAGATTATCCAAGGTCTTCGAGTAGTCTAGTGACACAACGGCAGAGACTCGACTGTCATCAAAATCTCGACAGACATTGTCAAAAACCTCAGATAAGACCGACGAGGTACTAAATCCCCTATGAAAACCAGGTTGGTTTGATGGAATAATTACAAATCTCTCAGCGAAAACCGACATTTGACCATGGACGATCCTCTCAAGAATCTTTCACAGGACCGGAACCAGACTTATAGGATGAAAATCATATAAGGATCCAGGGTTGTTTACCTTTGGAATAGGATGCACCATGAAGGAAAATACTGTATTCCTAGGCATAGGTTGACTATATGTAAAATAAAAAGATCTATAAAGGGGCTGCAATATTTAAGCATGTTTAACGACATGCTATCTCTAGCAGCTGCATTAGATTATGCTGTTAATTGCATTATTAATATCTGTAGTAGGTACTTGCCATTTTAGAGTTAAATTGTTGTTTATTAACAGGTTGAATCATATCATACTGTCTTGATATTTCATTACTGATAAATACCGAAGCAAAATATTGGTCAATATCATCCACGTTTTTTGGGTAATCTGGAATATCTCTTTGTTTATTATGTCTAACATTTAAATCGCTCAATGGTTTTCACATTTTTTTGATATTATTCTCTGCAACCATACCATTAACGTGCGCCTTTTTGGACCTACGAATAAGAGCGAGGGTACGATTTCTGAGCTCCTTGTATGGAACTTAGTGTTCCGTTGTTTGATTGCTTTAATATCTGGATAACTTCTGAATCTTGCTCTAAATCTGCATCAGAAATAAATATTGGATTAATCAAGGTACCAGTATCACCAGACATTCTCTTTGGCTCATTTATAATTTACTTAAAGTTGTAGTTATCAAAATTCCTAGAAACAGGATTATTTAAATTAAAAAGATTAACGTTTATATCTCCTAAGTGGGTAGCACCATCGACAGTACACAAAAGAATCCAGAGTTTGGTGTATATTGCTTGCTGGAGACCTATAAAAAACTGCCATTACCAAGGTCATGCAGTCAATTTTAAATTTAAACCACAAGTGCTGCAGTGATAAGTCGGCCAAATCAACATTAATAATTTGAACTTTAAACTTATTACTCACATATACTGCAACTCCTCTTCCCCTCGAATCTCGATCCCACCGTATCAGGCGATAACGCTCAATTGAAAATGCGTGGTCCAGCACGTCTCGAGAAAGCCAGGTTTCAAACAGTGCAACAATATCAAAATTATTTATTTTTATTAAATTCACTAGATCATTAAAACTCGTATTTAATGATCGCACATTTATGTGTCTAACTTTTAGTTTTTTCTTCATATTAAAAGAAAATAAGTTTTATTGAGATCCAAAAAAAAAATCACAATTTAATTTAACATAGTCACATAGCTAAGTTAGGTTTATTTGCTACTTTGCGATTTCTTTCGCGTTACTCGCACTGTCTGGCCATGGCTTAAGGATGACGGTCTAGTAGTTGGAGTACTGGTCTTAGTGTTGACTTGAGGGGCTATCCACTGGCTTAGAATTGGCTTAACAGGGACGGAAGTATCAGAGATCTTTTCTGAATCCTGGTTTTTTATCGAGTCTAATTTCTTTGGTGATGTGAGCGACTTTTGTTCAGCATCTTCATCCATTGAGGATTCCTCCTGTTTCGAAGGAGTGCTGGGTGCACTGAACATAATCCAGTTGATCGTGCCTCTACAAAAACTTCTTTGTCAGTGAGGTTATTTTTTGTTAAAAGCTGTTCGTATGTATAAACATCGTCACCAATGTAGAGCAGGTTATTTTTAATTTTAGTGGATAATTTTTTTTCTTTAAGGTTTTTTATTAAAACTCGGGTTATCTCACGTTTTTGCTTAAAAAGATTATTAGATATTGAAGTCGGTTTACCCCTCAATTTTCTACAATTTTTAAAGATCTCCTGCTTTTTTATAAACGTCGCAAACTCAATAATGAGTGGTCGACTAGAGTTAGCATTCTTTGTTCCCACCAGATATGCGTTGTTAATATCACTCCTAAATACTTTCATTTCCAACAGTTCACTGAGTGTCTTGGTCTCAAAATTAATAATATCAATGTTTTCACCAATGGTAAGAACGAAAATGGTTATGTTATATTTCCGGCTTTTTCTTTCCAAAACTTCTATCCTGTATTGTAGTGCATCATTTTCACTTTGCAAAAGACTTAATTTATTGTTTATAACTTTTATGTTGTTACTCAACTCGGAATATAAATTTTCTATTTTTTTGTTAGTTCTAAATTGTTGTCAGTTAATAACTTTTTTATTTTTTTAACTGCCATTCGTTTGATATATCATTGGACATATTTTAACTAAATACAAGTAATCACGTAAAACTCTATTTAACGTGGTATATGCGAAGACTCGTTAGATGCCTTACTAGATAAGGTATATTGAATCTAAAACATATAGGCACCAAAAAAAAAATTAATCAGAGACCAGGAGGTTCCCACAAAAAAAAACGGCGACTGGAATGTTGCAGTTGATAAGGTTTATTTGATGGGACTAATGTAATGAATTTACTTATACACTATTCTCGCATTCTTCAGCCGCGTTTCCGCTCACTTTGATTTCAAATTTAAACAGTTATACGCACAATATTTTTAGAAACACAATAATACCAAAGACACATTAAAAAACACTTTTAATTCTTGTTAAAAACCGAATATTTAAGGACTCGCCCTATTGTATGTGTTTACTGTTTCACATCACGACAAACTCAAAAAAATCAACAAGATTTTAAAATAATTAGGTTTCGTTTTATTAGTTTGTCAGCTTGTTTAATATTACTGTGCAGAAAGACTGTAATTTAAACAAATTATGAATTTTCGAATACTCGAATTTAGAACTCGCATCGTCACCAATAATCGATTTACGTCAGTTTTTTCGCTAATCGAATATTCGAATATAGTTTCGCTCGAGCAATCCCAATACTACTAGCCCTCTCGTTACAATTGGAGTTTTCAACGTTAGTATTAAAATGTCTTTGTACGTTAACTAACGTGAGGTGAGAGGCGATTAGACGGGAGGATGTCCGATAAGCAAACCCAAAACAGAGAAATAGTAATTATAAGCTTAAGTGGTAGGTCAGTTGTACATTGAATATGTAAAAGTACAGTATAATACTTCCCATTTCGGCCACTTCGATTATCGGTCAGTTTTTAGTTTCTTAAAAATAATCTTATGGGAATTTCCATATCAACGGACTTCTCAATAGCAGTTCCTGCTAAAATGACCACCGGTCTCTTCAAAAAGTATACTTTTGCCAACAACACACGAAATTTGTGTGCTTAATACCGGTCATAAACGGAGCCGGCTCTACCCATTCTAATTCGGAGAAACTAGATTGTGTTCGCTTGTCACCTGGCCTATAAAAATAAGAGCATCAGGATCAAATGATGCGCTGTTTGAGTTCGAAGTTCCCGACTATAAATTAATTAAATTATGAAAGGTATTTGAGTACTTAGAGTACTTAATTTATGTAAGAATTCAATTTAGTTTTGTTTCCTGTTCTGAAAGGACAGCAATCATGTCTCTGAAACCTACAAGTTTGTCCCTTAAAGAGAAATTAAATATTGTCGCAGAAAGTGAAAAATATAATACCAGTGCTCGAAAGTTGGCGCACAAGTTTAGTGTTGGGAGAACACAAGTATACAATATTTTAAAAAACAAAGTTGATTTAAAAAATCACTTCGAAGAAAGATTCAATGCAGATCAGACACGAAGTTTTCTAAAACAGCAAGCTTCAATTGGCTGGCTAAATAAGTTTTGACTGAACATCGATTTTAAAACAATTTGTGGGGAGTCTGCTGATGTGGATAAAGCGAATGATGAAGACTGAAAACCCAGATTGACATCAATTATTAAGAATTACCACGTTTAAGATATTTATAATGCCGACGAAACTGGACTTTGTTATATGGCTATGCCGAACAAAACTATGCGTTAAAAAATGATGAATGTGCCGGTAGAAAATCAGCTAAATAGCGAGTGACGTTTCATTTGTGTTGCAAGATGCATGGTGAGAAGGAAACCCGTTAATTACAGGTAAAAACACAAATGTTTACGATGTTTCAAAGGATTTCCTATAGATATATTACCAATAGATCAATAGAGTGGATATACAACAAAAAAGCTTGGATAACAGAAATCATGACATCTTGGCTAAAAACTTTTGACATTGAAATGAAAGAGCAGAGTACGAAAGTTCTTTTATTTTTAGATAATGTGACTTCCCATCCAAAAATGGAAGAAATGGAGAACGTTCGTATTGTTTTTCTGCCACGACTATTGTTGTCAGCCATTGGATCAAGGAATAATACGAAACTTTATATTAAAATATAAAATTTCGTATTTAGACAGACTTTTACAAACAGCGAATATACGGTGGAGAAGGCACACAAAAGCATACCAACCAGTTTTTTTTCAAAAAGCTGGATTTATAACCACCATCGAAGAACATGAAGCATTTGACTAAGTCAATTGTTTTCCATTTTAAAAAACAGGCCGGGAAATCCAGATCATGAACAATACCTATTCACTTGACTCAGAGGTCTTTACAGAAAGTCCAAGCTTAGATATGCAGGAAAAAATCCAGGAATTTACGAATAAGGAGGGTAGAAAGGACCCCACTAAAAGCGAAGAAGATGAAGACCAAGAGATTCTGTGTTCATCGGTAAAAAATATGAGTGAAGTTTGAGAAAAACTTAATATTGTCACCGCTTAATGAAATGTAAAAATGTACTAAACGTACAAAAATTAAAAATTTAAAACAGAATTCCATTGATCAGTGTCTGTACAAAATATAAGGTTGTAATTTTATAAATGTATTGTAGTTGCATTTTTTTGATTTTCTAATTAAATGTACATATGTGTATCAATTTCCGGTTTGCTAATAAAGAATATGTGTTTTTTTTTAGTTTTAATTTTTTTTATTTAAGGTCATTTGTCAAATTTGAAATTTGACACTTGTGGTTTAAAACATGTATTTGTCAAAATACATATTGAGATAACGTTTCGACCATGTTTTGGTCTTTTTCAAATCTGAAATGGAAACAGACGTATGTTATTTATAAAATTAATTATTTTAATACAAAATATAGTCAAAACGTTATCTAAATATGTATTGTGACAAATATGTGTTTTAAAGTGTGAAATTTCAAAATTTTTCGATGACCTTAGATCAAAAAAATTAAACAAAAATAATATATATGTAAATATATATATATATATATATATATATATATATATATATATATATATATATATATATATATATATATATATATATATATATATATATATATATATATATATATATATATATATATATATATATATATATATATATATATATATATATATATATATATATATATATATATATATATATATATATATATATATATATATATATATATATATATATATATATATATATATATATATATATATATATATATATATATATATATATATATATATATATATATATATATATATATATATATATATATATATATGTGGTTCAAAATTGACTCAAAATGTCTATAGATGATGAGTTTCTGTTAAAGCCACGATTAAGGTCAATGTGACCTGATTATCGTATTGCCTCCAGACCTATATACGTGTACAAAATTATAAATCGGTAGGCACAGTTAAATTGGCTCATAATTCACTTATAAACTTTGATACACAGTAGACAGACAACTACAGTTTATTAAGAGTTACTTGAGGTTTTCCTTGACTGGCACATTTTAGTGATAATAGGTTCTGTTTTTTTATATCTAATGTTTCTTATTAAATTTTTGTTTCAGGTACACAGTAGATGGATATCCAGTCCCTCGACAAATTGTGCCACCCAACATAATACATCAGAACATCAGTGCCACTTCACCATCCATGCCCTGCTGCTCAGTCAACTGGCCGCCGTGTTTGCCAGCAAATCCTCAGAGTTTACCGAGTGTGTCGAAAAAATGTGCCAGTGCTCAGACGGACACAGAAGATGAATGTGATAGCGTTAGTATTAGTGTTAGTGCTCCAGCAAAAAGTGAAAACATTCTAGTGGACCCACCAAATGAAAACGTTAATGATATATTAACAGAAAGTCCAGATGAAGGTTACGAGGGTGAACCATCGGTAGTCTAGTGTTTCAGTGTCAACTGAAAATAAAGTGATATTACTACTGCGGATTTGTAAAAATAGCACCCTGAGGAGCAATGATATATTTTGGGAAATTAAGTGGTATTAGTGTGCTAAATCAAATAAGGAAACATTTATTTAAAAAAACACTGTTAGAGATGTTGTAAAATCTAAAGACCTAACTTTTAGCCACATATCCTTAGCATCAAATACTGTTCGTAGGCCTGCAAATGTCTTGTTTTAATTAAAAAAATTCATGACTTTTTTAGCGACATATAAATATTATTGATTTAATAATTTTGCGAACTGCAATAACTGATATTAAAAATGTATATCCTAGATAAATTAAAGTCATGTTATACCAAGCAATGAAATGAATTGAAATTCCCTCTATAACGCCAGTGTACCTATTTTATACCTTGCATTCTTAATCAATCCATTTCTAAATATATTTATTGGACTGAGTAAAGAAGGAATTAAATTCCAGCCGAATTTTGGTAAAAACCATTTGAGATTGCAACAAAATACTTCTGGTTTATCTTCCGTTTAGATACTTCGGAGACACTTAAGACGTATTGATATATTTTTTTACAAAAGAATGTAACTGCTTATCAAAAAAAAACTTTAAGCTATATTAATTCTATCAATAAGTTAACTTAAGCAAAATTTTTAAAACCTGTCAAAATAAATAGACTTTTTTTTCAGTTTGGTTCAATTTTCAATTAGTCTGTATCAAAGGGATTTAGATAGTATGCTTAGCTAAATGTCTAGTATAAGATCTTGGTTTTTCTCAATATTTCAACGTTTTGTCAAGTAAGACTCTGTACAATGTAAACTAATTAAGGGGAAACTTGCTTTTTTGGGGATTTTCATTTTGCTGCAATAAAAAATAGCACTTCATTTTTAAGATATAAATGGAAACAGCAGTGATGCAAAAAACACACAAATTTAATGACCACTTTAAGCGAATGGTATTGTCCGCTCAGGCCTTTATAATTAAAGAGCCCTATAATAATTACCACTATAACCTGCCTAATTATACACTTGTATAAGAGCAAATTAGAATTCTTCTTCTAATTTAATTTAACAGATGTTTAGAGAAATAATTTGGGTGAGATTCAACAGTTTTAGTAGCAAAACAACAAAAAAATTCAACTCATGCCGGACAAAAGTTTGTTATTAAATATTAAATTAACTCTCTAAAATACAGTAAAACAAAAATATATTATAGTTCTCTGATCTCCACCAATGAGAGTTAAAAGAATGCGCGCAAAATCCCGTAAAGCAAACTTTGTTGTTAGAGCAATAAAACTAAATGGAAGATGTGGTAAAAATACCGTTCGGAGTATACAATCTCGCGACGCTAACTTCTAGCCTCGGAAAATGCGTTATTGTTTCATCATTTAAAATATTTATTCATACTTCACACTTTTGACAGGGTAATTTAGTTTTGAATATATGTATGTATGTGAAGAAAATAGTCTTTAATTTTTAGAATATAAATAAAAACTGAAACTGTGTAAAAACGCTCAACTCTAGTGACTATTTTAGTATCAGGGCATTGGCCGCTCACATTTTTCTAATTCAAGAGTCATATTGTGATTATACACTGGAAACTATCCAGCTATAATTTAATTTATCATATGATTAGATAAATCTTTTGGTGAGCTTAAACCATTTCAGGAGCAAAACTACAAAAACGTTAATTCATTCTGAATAAAAGTTTATTTTATAAATTGAATAAATATTAAATTAACTCTTTCAATTACTGGAAACCAAAAAAAAAATTAATATTTCTCATGTTCGGTACTAAATGTTGAAAATAAATAATTCGTGCAAAGTCTAGCAAGACAAACTTGCCCCTTAATGCATTACAACCAGATATATAAAAGATGCAAGAAGTTTAATACCGTAAAGTATACAATGCTGCGATTCTAACTTCTAGCCTCAGGGAATGCGTTATATTTTTCATTATTTAAAATGTTTATTCGAACTGCACACTTTTGTATTTAACCACAGATAAAACCATCGAGATATTGTAAAAATGTAGTTTAAACTTTGAAAATGTATTTGCGGTTTTATGGATAAAAGAAGGCATTTTTCAGAACTGGATACAATAGAAAATACATGAATATTTTATTTTTAAATCTATATTTGAAGGTGAAATATTTTTAAACGAATTTATTTTTTCATAGAGGATTGTTACCAAATATTTTTTTGCAAAACGGAAGGAGATTTCACATAATAATCTTTATTTTATATAGAACTTTGCGCTACAAAGTAGAAATAATTATTCCAAGATTAATTTATTTATATAACTTATTTTAACTATAAAAAGCCATAAGATAATCAATGGTATTTGATAAACTTTCAATTCGGGAGTTTGCTTCAAGGAGGATGCAGCTCCATTTTTGGTAATTGTTGCGAAATAAAAAAAAAATATTTTAAATTAAAAACGAAATGCTAATAGATAATAGAGTGGTGTTTAGTCAATATTTTTGACCATTTAAACCTGATTATTTTTAGGAAATGGTAAAAAAGTAGCAACAAATTTGGAGCAGCATCTTTCTTGCACCAAACACATGAGAAAATACGGATCTACCACAGTTTTTTCGAAAAAAAATCAAATTTGCAGTGAAAAACCTTTTATTGAGTTACAATCTAAAAGATATAGATAACCAACAACAAAAGAAACAGAAAATAATACGCTTAATAATATACAATAAGCACGTTAGTACCAAAAAGAAATAAAAGTAAAATAAATCTTTCGAAGATTAAACAGAAATAATGAAAATACCAGAACACACTCTTCATTCATCTGCCTGGTCATCATTATCCATTCCAGAGGTCTCGTGTCCCTAGGTTTCTGCCATTACATCCATTGTGAGACAGTTGTAGAATGCCATTTGGAACGAATCGGGTTGTTAACTACAAAACATTTTTGACAGGTATGGGCCGATCATAAACTGGGATGTCTAGAGAAACAGAGAGATCGTTCTCAAGGTTTCTTAAGATTTAGAATAATTGAAAAACTGGAAAGCCAGCAGGGACAGTAACTTTGATTTCATCTAAATGTTCCGTGCTTAGTGAGAAATGTGGTACTTGGAAATCTGGAACTTTTGCTTTTCGGCACTACTTTTTTAAAATGTCTTTCATACTGATTACTGAAGTTCATATTTTGTTTTACCAGATTAGGGATGAACTGTGTGTATTGTTGGGGGCTGAAAACGTAGCTCTTTTTGCTCAAAAATTGCTCAATAACAGGTTCAGGAAAGCGATGTTCGATCTTGTTAATAGCCGTAGTTCTCTTCCGTCCCCAGCAAGTCCTTTGGGAAGAGGAAAGTTTTACTGGAACTCAAAGGTCACAACATCAACTTCATCTTTTTACTTGCACAAGGTAGTTTTCTCCTTCAGCTCCTTGAAAAAACGATCAGCAACAACGTCATACAACTGCTTATCCGCTACTAACTCTTTTCTTTCATTTTCATCCAGGGTCCACATTTTTGCACGTATCGGAGCGAGTCGTTCCAAAACTTTAGTTGAAATTTTCCTTGAAAAACCGATAATAAAAATTATAGGACACTTTAAATTTATATTGATGGTCACTGGAACTTTCTGGTTCATATAGTTCTAAATGCAGCATACATGTATTCTCTTCTTTTTTAAATTTGGAGACAAAATAAATGGAATCGACGGGACCTATTTCTGGTGCAGTGCGACTCTTGCTTTGGGAAGCTTTTGATATGTGTATTCACATTTTGCAGTAAATCAGCTAATTTTCGGTTGGGTATATTTTGGTGTTTTTTCTTGTCACTATCTGACGTTGCTTTCTTGATATGGCGTGTATTGAACTAAAAGAGTCTACAAACTCGTACTGATAGTTGACTCAGCCTGACAAAATACTTATAAGAGTAATTACGTCCCTGTCTTTTATTGTTTTTCTACGAGTTCTTTCAATGACAGAATTTCTGTCACATATTTTGTTGAATTTTTCTCTTTATTCACACTCTAAAAACACTTGTACCTACAGTTGCAGTTAGATCTAGTTGACATTAGTCCCTTTTGTACTTCTTTCCAGTTTGTATACATCTTTCCATCTTCTATCTTCACTTATTTTCCAGCTAGTCGGGTTGGCACTTTTTCTATTTTTGGATTGTGGAACTCTGGGTTCCTGCGAGAGCTCATTGTTGCTGACAAGTTGAGTAGGTTGTTCTTTCAAAGAAATATTTACTTTTTTCTTCGGGAGCTTGTTTCTACTTTCGTCAGAGCTTCCTGGCTCATATACAGAATCACTAGCACTGAACGGATATGACTCAGTGTCGCTTATTTATAAAAAACGTAAATGATCGATGAAACTGCGTGAAAAGCTGATTATAATATCAATGCATGCGACACATGATACGCACTAATGCGACAACAAGTATTCGGATGTAACCAATCATCTGCCGTGCCGTTACATGATGACCTTGCTTCTCCCGAAATCCATCGAACACACACGACTGTTTAGCAAAAAAAGGAATACAGCTAAGCGCATCTTTCTTGCGCTAAACAAGTTGTCTATTTTCAGAATAAAAAAAAAAAATATTTGTTTTCGTTAATTCTCATGTGATGCCAAAATGCTCGAGGTTTCAAATATTTGAAAATTCTTCTATAAAAAGAATATTTAGAGAAACATAAAATAATCACCATAAGCTTGATAGAGCTTTTAACATAGCAGGGAAACAAGAAATATTTGTTGATGTTCATATGATAGAAACATTCATTTTATTCATTCAGAATCAAAACCTTTGATGTCTTTAAACTTTTTAATTAGAATATTAAAACTACCTATGCATATACCTTTCTAAGAACACTTGCAGATAAAATGAAACCAAAATTGAAAATATTCTTGTAAATACACAATACAGGAAAATGGCAAAATTTTATACCATATGGGACGTAAATGAGATTTACTACTCTCGATTTTTTTTTCAGCTCGCACTATCGCTCGGGTACAACATAGTTCTAGAGTCATAAACCTCACGTAAGTCCCTTGTATTATAACTGTTGACACCAAATAAACCAATCATTTTGAAAAATAGAATCAATTTTACACAGAAGGGTTTGAAGATAAGAAAGGTATAAACTTTATGAAGTAATTTAGAAGAATATATGATGTCCAATATAATGCATTGGTTCTTATTACTGCTTATTATGAGCAGACAGTCAGTTTTATCTCAGTAGTAGGTTGAATACCAGTTTTGCTGATAATGTGATCCCAAACTCCACTTTAGTAACAAAATATATATATTTTTTATATAACTGTTACACTATACGCAGAACTAGGTTCAAAAATATTAAGTATAATTTTATGGCACGACTCTAACTATCTTCAGATATAAAAATATTAACTAAATGTCCCTAGACGATGTTTTATATAGTGGTTCAGTACTGCTCCAAGCTCATATCCAACTTTAATATTGTTATATATTTCCTGAGTTCAAAGATATTTTGAAATTGTATAGGCCACACACTTTCCAGTTTTATATACATTATATAAATGATTTAAGCTTTAAGATAATATAAAATTAAGCTAATGGCAGCAAGTACAGAAGAAATAGTAAGATGTATATCTTTTTCATCAATTACTCGACCCAAAATTTCACTTTATATGAAAGAAATATGTACAGGGTGATTCATTATATTTTGACACCCACTTACAACCATAATTTTAGGGGTTAGAAAAAACTTTAAGTATAAAAGTTGTATGGCTTTCGAAAACTAAAAAACTATATGAAGTTTTTTTATTTCTCGAAAGTTATTTTTTCAAATGGAACACCCTGTATATTGTTAGCTATAATGAAAGGTTTTTTTATCTTGATTTCAAAAATATGTAGTTTGTTGATATTTGGTTCAGCCATTTTCGAGCTATTTCAGTTTAACTATTATCGTTTCGGTAAACGAGACTTCAGCCATATTCTCTGTGATACGGTCAAGTCTGCCCTGCTCATCACTATGATGCAAAAATACGCTGGATAGTAGTTGTTTCAACAAATGTAGTGATGTCAACCAAATACATAATTCTCCACTTTTCTGTCTTTTATAGATTGTTGTGATATTAATCATTTAATTTTGCTGAAAATAATTCAAATGGGTTGTTCTGAGAAAAAAAACGAGAAGTAATAAAATTCTTTTATTCAAACGATAATAACGTTGCAAGAGTCGACAATGAGATGCCATTTAAAGAAAGAACAAGAAAATATTTCACAATATAATGAAATTTACTGTTTTAAAGGAAATTTGGAAATTACTTATAAAACAACATATTTTCTCCATTATTTTTAATACACTTGCGAATATTTCTCAACAATTTTGTATTTTTACATTAACTAATAAAATTTGTGTGCTCCAAGTTTAGTTCTGAAATTTTACTATTTAGTTTCCCTATTATCGTTTGTAAAGTTTATGGTCTGTTAAAACAAATTCGTTTCTTCAAATATCCCCACAAAAACACGTCTAATGGATCTGAGAGTACCATATCTGCCTATCCAAAGTGAGTATTTACCATCCATGTGATCGGTGCCTAATTGGATATTTTTTGGAGATGTACCGTCTTGGAGCCGTATTAGTTCAAAATACTGCATGGAATATTTTTTAGCAATTGCTCTATTTCTGTTTCAATGAAATACCTTTAGCCAGTCAGGGATCCCTGATATACAGTGTGTGTCAGCCAAATGGAATAAATTCGATAATAAATAAATGGGGGCATGTTCGGAAAAACGCTTGGACCCGTCGATTGGTATTTTTAGTTGCTCATTTTCTCCAATAAAAACTTTTTATACAGGGTGTGTCCTGTAACAGTGGTCAATGCCAACTTTCTTATTTCAAATGCAACACCCCGGATATTATTTAATTTTTGGATTCTTTAGGAGATTCTAAACATATTTTATGTTCAATGTCCTATACCTATCTTCAACTATTTCGGCAATATTAAGTGTTTTCAAATTTATTGCAAAAATTAAGATTAAAAAAATAAGATTATTTATTTCTTCATAATGTATAAACAAAAGTAAAAAGTTAATTTAGGAACTGTTGAATATGCTCGCCGCGAACGTCTTTGCAAATTCCTAATCTTAAATAGAAATTTCTTCTAACGTTATTTAGCATCTCAGGCGTGACCGATCTAATCTCAAGCGTTATTCGTCTTCTTAAGTCAGCTAAGTCGAGGGGTTTAGTTTTGTATACAACATTTTTAATATGTCCCCATAAGAAAAGGTCTAATGGCGTCAGATCAGGGGATCGCGCTGGCCATTCTATCGATCCTCGTCTCCCTATCCACCGATTTGGAAATATTCCGTTTAGGTACTGCCGGACATTAATTTGGTAATGGGGCGGTGCTCCATCTTGCTGAAACCATATCATATTCACTGGAACTTGTGGGTTTGCTGGATCCGGATACAAATTTGTCAAAGTTGGCACGACATTATTTTGGAGCAGTGCTAAATAATTATCACCATTCAAATTGCCGTCAATGAAAAAGGGGCCTATGATATGATCCCTAACAATTCCTGCCCAAACACTAACCTTTTCAGGATATTGAGTATGTTCTTCGCTGATCCAGTGAGGATTTTCCCTAGACCAATAGCGGCAATTTTGACGATTTACATGACCGTGAGTGCACCTTACTCATAAGAAAACAAAACATGTTCTAATTGAATAACATTGTTATCTAACATAGCCATCATTTGTTCACAAAAATAAGTTCTCCTATCATAATCGTCTTCCATGAGCTCCTGAGTTGGTATCACTTTATAGGGATGCATTTTATTTTCTTTTAATGTTCGAATAATCGACGAATGGCTAATATCGAACATTGCGGCGGCTTGTCGACTAGAAATATGTGGGTTTTCCTCAAACTCAAGCATAATATCCAATTTAGTATCATCATTTATTGAATTGGCAGCTGCTTTTTTTATCTGCCACACATGTCCAAGCTCGCGAAACTGCTTTTCTATTTTACTAATTGTCCCTTGGGATATATGCGGCAAATTTGGAAATTTTTCATGAAATAAGCGAGCAACTTCCACTTGTGTTCGTGTGTTATCTCCATAATCAATCATTTGTAGAATTGTTATTTTATGCATTTCTGTTAAATGAACCATTTTTCTGATATTAGGTATTATGCAGTTAACGAAATTCAAAAGACTATGACAATGACACTGACAACTACTGTCTTGCAAAGAGAAAGGCCAGGCATTTTACACAAAAGTAAACAAAACTTAAAAGTAAACAAAACTGGCTCTATTTGTTCCATATCAATAAAAAGAAACGCTAAAATGGTTTTTGCTTACATTCTTAATATGAAGACCTAAATGGTAAATAAGTATTGAGTGTGTTGTAGCGAATTTTTGTAATCAAATAAATAGTTCAGTTACCAGAGCCACTTTCATGAATAATAATAAATTCGAAATAAATAAAATAAAAATAAATTTGAAAACACTTAATATTGCCGAAATAGTTGAAGATAGGTATAGGACATTGAACATAAAATATGTTTAGAATCTCCTAAAGAATCCAAAAATTAAATAATATCCGGGGTGTTGCATTTGAAATAAGAAAGTTGGCATTGACCACTGTTACAGGACACACCCTGTATAAAAAGTTTTTATTGGAGAAAATGAGCAACTAAAAATACCAATCGACGGGTCCAAGCGTTTTTCCGAACACGCCCCCATTTATTTATTATCGAATTTATTCCATTTGGCTGATACACACTGTATAATCGGCTCTAACACCTTATTTTTGAGCATACCACGCCACACATTAAGCGACTTTCGTCCTTGAATCTAATCCCTTGTATTTTGTGGGGATTTTCCTCAGACCAAAAAATGTTTATTTTTCCTAGTATATACACCTGCTGTTGTAAAAGACGCCTCATCGGTGAATATTATATTGTTCACAAAATTGTTATTGTCCTGAGCTTTTTCATACATTTCATTAGAAAATTTAAACCTTTGCCTCATAGTCAATTCTTACACTGGACAGAGCGTATATAGATGGAATTTGTGACAAAATGTTTTGAACGTATGGAATATTGAGAATTTTCTAGAAGAGAAAATAATATTATGGAAATTTTTCACGAAATTAAAAAAGCATGAGTTCTTGATCTAAACTTCTTTAACTTTGCATCGTTATTATCGTTCGAATAAAAGATATTTATTGCTTCTCGTTTTTGTTCTTCAGAATAACCCATTTGGATTATTTCTAGCAAAATTAAATAAAAATATCAAACACATAAATAACAGAAAAGTGGAGAATTATGTATTTGTTTGCTATAACTACAGTTGTTGCCATCAAGCGCATTTTTACATCATAGTGATGACTAAGGCAGACTTGACCATATCCTCAAGTACAAATAAAGAAATATTTAGAAAATTTCCACTATATTACAAATATTGACAGCTTTTTCGATGACACTGTATCTTCATCAGAATATCATTTTAAACTCATATACAAATACAAAATTTTTGACTTATCTTTCTTATTGCTATATTTTATGAAGCAACCGTCTGTTTATTTCTTGAATTTCTAAATAGTTTAATTTTCTACTCTTGTTAGCCATATGCAAAACTATATATAATCGTTGTTAAAATCATTTTCCTCCAAAAGATGTTTGGCATAATTTTTTATTTTAAATATGATTACAAAGTTTTACATATGGCTAAAAAGTGTAGAACATTAAACTATTTAGACGTTCCAGAAATAAATAGACGTAAACCCAAAATATGTTGCTCAACGACCAGCTAGACTTTAGTTTTTTCCATGATTAAATTTATGTACTTAGTTAATAGATTACATGTCGATGGTTCCTTCATAAAATTAATCAATAAGATAGTTAGCTCAAAAATGTGTATTTGGATATTAGTTTGAAATTATTTTCTAACGAAGACACAGTGTTGTCGAAACCGCTGTCAATATTTATAATATTGTGGAAATATTCCAAGCATCTGTTTATTTGTACCTGTGTATAATGAATTTCCATGAAGTAATGGCAAACTCCAGTACATTGTTGGCCATATCACCGAGAATATGGCTGAAATGTCGTTTACAGAAATGATAATTTTTAAACTGAAATAGCTCGAAAACGGCTAAAACAAATATGAGCAAACTATATACATTTTTGAAATCAGAATGGAAAGACCTTTTAATCTAGCTAATAATATACAAAGTGTTCTATTTAAAAATGAATTTTTTTAACTTTTGAAAATTATTTTTTAAAATCTGAAATATCCAAATGATAATAGACAAAAAGCCCTACAACATTTGTATTTAAAGTTTTTATCTAAAACCTATAATTACGGCTGTAGGTTAGTGTCAAAATATAATGAATCACCCTATACAATTAATTTTAACATTTTTACAATATAAATTGCAAGACCTTTAAAGGCAGAATGACATTTTTTATAGTATAATTAGTAGACCCACCAGAATAGGGTTTATAGCATTTTATAAAAATATGTGGTACTGCTACATTTTTTATCAGACACATTATTGCTTGCATTATGTACTTTCTATTCATAAGGACATATTGGTCTAATTAGGGTTAAATGGCTAAATTGGTAGCAACCCAAAACAAGTTTACTACAACAAAAACATGTTTCATTGTGAAGCATTCAAAAGTGACACATTAAAATGTTTATCTTACAAATCAATCATGTAATAATCAAAAACTATTTTATTACACGTGGAATTAGACCACCTACCTTTAACTTACCAAAGTATTCTTTATTTTAGATAATAAGCGAGATGTATGGACCTCCTTATTTTGGGTTGTTTTTCACTAGCTTTAGAAAATGTTAGGTCTTTATCTATAAAATGCAAGTGGCTATGTTATACATTTATCACAGTTTATCGCCTAAAACATATACTATAATTAGTAAAATATAAATATAATACAGTTAACAAAATCCTTAAAATTGCCGAATAACCTTTTCTTAACCAACTCATTTAAAAAAAAAACAATTGTTTCCTTTCCCTGTACAACCTTTATATCAAAAATACAATGGTTAGAGACACATTTTCAAGAATTGTAAATTTGTATATATTTAGAATGCTATACTGCCATTTCCTGATGTATAGAGGCGTTTTTGAGAACGTATAAAATAAATTTAATTATTTAAATGGTATTATTAGTAACCTGGAAGTAAAAGGAGATCAAGACATTGACACAACTAATTTTAGGTGTAATTTAGCAATGTATATAACAAACTACTAATAAACAGGGTCATTTAGGTACTCGTCTAATGTGTTTACTAGATAACTTGTATTCGTAATTTTTATAAGCAGAAAAAAGAAATATACTTACAGTTTTCTCTTGCATAATGTTTCGTCACTCATTTTTGTTTATCACAGTTTGTTAAAGATGTATATTTAATTTCTATTTTGTTATATAGTATTTTGACTATAAATACTTTTATCGTGATGCTTTTTTACGTTCAAGTATTACAGAACTGTTATTAAACATACAGTATGCAATTTGTAAATCTGTCATTTCTAACCCAAATTTAATTGCCTAATAGCCCTTTAATTAGGGTTAATTTTGCGTTTTGTGGCCTTAATTCGAAACCTAAAAAATGACAAAACTAACTTTAAATAGCGTATTTTCTGGAATTAAAACAAAAATTAAAAAATAATTTTATTCGTACATTGCAATTTCGTAAAAGATGTTGGTTTTCCAGGTACAAATTAAAAACGTTGACAAAATATTAAAATAAATTAAATTAACAAAAGTGTAATTAATATATTTACTAAATATTGATTTAACTGTCTACATTACTGTAAACCAAAAAAATTATCATATCTCTCTCATCTTCAATACTAAACGCTGAAAATAAATAATTCGCATAAAGTCTAGTAAGGCAAACTTTCCCCTTAATGCGTTAAAACCAAAAGGAAGACGCAAGAAGATTAATACCGTACAAAGTATATAATGTCGCGATCCTAACTTCTAGCCTAATAAACAGGGTCATTTAGGCACTCGTCTAATGTGTTTACTAGACATGTAACAATCTTTTACGTAATGTTTAGTCGCTCGTTTTTGTTCATCGTTTGTTGTTAAAAACAAATATTTAATTTATTTTTTGCTAGAGAATTATTTGTGATTGTAAATACTTTTATAGTGATTCTTTTTTACGCTCAACTATTACAAAACTGTCAATAAACTTCCAGTATGCAATTTGCAAATCTGTCATTTCTAACCCAACTTTAATTAAATTACATAATAAGCCTTCAATTGGGGTTATTTTTGCATGTTGGGGCCTTAACTAAGAACTTTAAAAAGTGACAAAATTTAACTTCGATTGAAATAGCGTAGTTTTTGGGCTTAAAACAAAAGGTCTAGAAACATTAAATTCGTAAATGCTTTTTCACATATTACAATTTCGTAAAATAGGTTGGTTTTTCACGCGCAAATTAAAGAAGTTGACAAAGTATAAAAATAAACTGAATTAGCAGCATCTGACACAAAATTTATTTATATATTCGCTTTCAATATAAAAACTGAAATGATCTTCGAGCTTGGGTAGTTGTATGGAAAACTGCATAATAATGGTAACTACGTTGGCCAATTCAGAGTGATTTTGTAGAGGAACTTTAATAAAAGATTTGTTGGCTACATATTGAAGAAGTTTAATAAGCTAAATTTTTTATTAAATATGGCCTAACTTTATATTTTCTAAATAATTTATCATTAGAAACGTGGAGAGTTTTTTGCAGAGCTTAAGACAGGCATCACAAAAAAGTTAAAAAATCAGAGCATAAATGAAATGGGGCCGAAACAATTTTACACTATGTTTTAAATTTTCTTGATTTGTATCTTCTCTTTATAGTATTTCAAATGAGTAATGAATGTATTTGTAATATTTAAAGCAATAATTATCGGTAGAAAAAAAAGTGAAGAAAAACTGTAGGTCATTTTATTTATGTGTATATTACTCTGTAGTTACCCTAACATTTAGAATTTATGTCTATCACAGATAAATGTTAGTAGATAACTGAGTGTAGGTAATTGTTATACAAAAGATATCAGTACTAGCGAAATTGTCATTATTATTTTATCTATTTATTTATTTTTCAGTGTTAATAGATTTTACAATAAAATGTATTTTATAAAAGAACTGGGTTGTTTTTAAATACCCACAAAATTTTGTGTTGTGTAAAACCCTACAAATTGATTCTAGGACCGTAAAAAGACAACTCCTAGTTACTATATGAATTTCAGGGAAGGAGTAGACATACTACTATTATGTAGACCCCCTTATATAAACATATATATATATATATATATATATATATATATATATATATATATATATATATATATATATGCATATCAAAAATATGCACGGCAATTATGTGTAAGTTCAGAAACTGCCTCAAAATTATAAATTAAATGAAAAAAAAATAAGGTAAAATATTTTTCCTTTCAAGAAAATACAAATAAGTGTTAATTCAACTTACGTTGTGTACTTTTATAAAACAATTTAGAATTCATGTAGTATTTTTGGTGTTTTATTAGCTTAGCTTTTAACATCTTCTAATGTTGCTTAATCAGTTTTATAATTAGCAAAAAAATTAAAATTGTAGCCTTCAACTATGATTTATTCCGAGTAAACCATCTGAACCAATTATAAGGCTTGGTTTAAAAAAAAATAAAGTATACCGTATGATTCAGTAGGTGTAGGGTTAAACAATTTGGACATAATAAATCCTAAATACATATAGCTTACTTACAATATTTAAATGGAGTAATTCTTAAACGCGTTGCCTTTTCAATGTCTTATTACCCAACAGAGAAAAAATGTCTGAAGTGAAGGTATTTTCTCTTTCATTAAGATTATCGAAAATATGTTCGGAGAAGGGAAGTATTGTAATCGTGAAAAAATCACCCTCCGAGATTTTTGCCGATCTTTGTGTTTTAGAGTCCCTAGATCTCGAAAACCATATTCTCTTATACCTATGCGTCGGTCTGTCGTTCCGTCTATACGTGGTATACCTCAAAAATTACGATCCAATTCACTTCAAATTTTGCATAGAAATCAAGTGTAAAAGGTGAAAAGGCTGATAGAACGTTAGTTCGAATTATATGTGACAAAATAAAATTGCGTCCTAATAAAATGTTTAAATATTCGGCAAAATTCATTTTTATGAAATACGGCTTTTTATAGAGGAAAACAATGAAGACTATTTATTTTTTATGTTCTATTTAAATACAGTTATAAATAATAAACAAATGATAAGAAAAATATAAAAAAATGAAAACCAATTAAAAAAATAATTTGTATAAAGTTATTACAAAATATTATATAAACCGTGTTATCTGTACGTAGTGGAACTTTTTACAAGGGAAATTCTAGGTAGAGTCGAATATAGCGGATCTTATTGTTGTAAAACAGTAAATACATTTTTTGAAAAAATTTAAAGTAAAATTTGATACTAAAAGGCCATATTATATTTGTCTCAACATACGTCTCGTTCGCTAGAATAATGAGGTTTTTGTCTATGACCCGCATCGATCTATTTGCTGCACATATGTAATTTATGCGCAGCAACAATATTGAGAATTTAAATTCACTCCGATATTCTCTTAAAGGTTTTATTTTTAAGAATATATTTCTCAAATGCAGAAACATAAATTTCTAAATTTATGTTTTCTCTATATTGCTTGGTAATTGGTTTTCCTATTTAGTTTTTAAAGCAATTTTTTTCGCAGGACCAATATGAAGGTAAAAATGAGATAAATGGTTCTTCACTGAAAACTATTTTCTGGATAAATAGATTTACTTACATGCTATGGTGCATACTGGTGCAACATTTTTTTGAATATATTTTTTAATGTATATCTAAAATTTACCTATTTCAGAAAAAATGAAAAAGCTAATAACATTTATATTAGTTTTTTCTGTTAATCTGTAAGCTTGCAAAAAATGGTTTGCATTTTACTGATGACTGAGTTAATCTAAATACTAAAAAGTTACACAAAACTAGAATTTCATATATCCCGACCACGTTTTTAACTACAGTTAAATTGTAAAATTTGAAGCTGCGTTTTCTGTTAAGAAAATCCTACAAGATGTGGTGTATTGGCATAATTATTTATAAACTCATCAGAAGAAAATTTTTGATATGGTTGTCATAAAATAAGTAACGAAAAAAGTCGGTAAATTGAATTAACCTGAAAACGAAAAAAAGTTACTTGCATTTGTTCTATATGAAGCATTTAAAAACTTGTGTAAGAAGGAAGAAGTAGTGTAATCGTAAAAAATATCACTCTCTTAGAGTTTTAGTATCGATAGATGCCAAAAATGTTTTTTGTTTTTTGTCAATTTCGTCCGGTCTATCGGTCTGTCTGTTCGCGGCATAGCTAAAAACTACTTATCCGATTGACTTCAAATTTTGACCAAACATTAAAGATCATAGAAGGATGACCTGGAAATATTTTGGTAATAATCCAATATGAGGGTACAAAATGGCGGCCTAATATGTTAAAGAAAATATTACTAAAAACTGCTTATTCAGTTCACCTGAAATTTTGCACTCAAGAGTATTTTAATCGACTTACTTAAGACAACGATCTTGAAAATGAATATATTATATTAAAGATGTTAAATCGTATTAAATTATTCCCATCGACGAAACATTGGATAGCTTTGCTATGAATAAGGATTTCATGACCCATTTAATACAATTCTCGGAACATTTATTTGTTTACCATCGTCTAACGATCTACTTAAAAAATTTATAAAAACGGTAATATTAGTAATCAAATATTTTTTGGTTGTGAAACCAAGATGATTTTCAGATATTTTATTTTTCGCAAACTTTACAACTTGTGTATATGATATACTCAAACACTTTAGCAAACGAGTTTAGAATCGAGATTGATCTAAACTTCTCTATATTATAAGATTTACCTGACTTATTAATTGGAACGATGAAACTGTTTGTCCAATGTATTGGACCTAACTGATAAGTTAAATTAAATGAATAATGGATATTGCAAAAACTCACCACATCCTTTAATAATATAAGTAGGTATTTGGTGTGAACCAGAGGATTTTTTTGGCTTTAATTTTTTTATAGACTTCTGTATATCCTCCATCGTTACATGACCTATGTCGTAATTGTCCTAAGGAAAGTTATCAGACTGCTGTTTAACATCTATATCATATATAGAGGATTGACAATATGCCTTGTGAAAAACAGAAACGAAGGTCTCCACAATATCTATACCCTTGCGAAGTTTCATGCCATCCTTGAATATTTTGGTAGCCTGCCGAACTTCGGGCTGATTATTAATATAATGCCAGATTATATTTTTATTCAGAGTTATCTCTAAATCAACCATTTTTTTATTCTTCTTTTAAAGTTTTTAATTGTTTTCTACATTCCTTCTATTCGCTTGATTCTAATTCAGATCTATTCCTTATCTTATATAACCTATTTTTTATTTCAATAGTAAACCAAATCTGATACCTTGGTTTATTATTCGTATTTTTATATATAGGGACGTGCAGGTCAGAGTTTTTCAAAAACTTTTCGGAGTATGTTTGCTGGCTCCAATCTGTGAGTACTCTGGACATTACTTAAAAAGTCATGTCTTCATCTTATCAGTCTGTATCTTCTCTGGAATTAAACTTCCTCTTTTGACGCAGGTGGAAAAGAAAAATTACATTTACTCCATTACCACAAAAAATAAAAACAATAATAAGTATCCACTCTACTATCTTCCCCGGGTTCTCTTTTTCTCAAAAATGTGCCTAGCCTGGCGATACGCACCAGGTCATATATATATATATATATATATATATATATATATATATATATATATATATATATATATATATATATATATATATATATATATATATATATATATATATATATATATATATATATATATATATATATATATATATATATATATATATATATATATATATATATATATTATATATATATATATATATATATATATATATATATATAATTTGGCCAGCACATACCCACAATGTTTCAAGAGATAAATATATTTAAAATCATAAGAAGACATTTGACAAGGTAGTAGAATATTACAAAGCAGCCAAAATATTTTTGTATCATATCCACAGGCGCAAAATATCATTAGTGGGCTCATCATCACAATTTGCAAAAAATATCTTAAGATTAGTGAAAAATCTAGCAATCCTAAACACTATGTACGAATATTTTAACACCCCGAATTTAAACTTAAAAGTTTTTTTTAAGGAGTACTTAACATTTTCTCCAAAGAGTTTTTTATTTTCTCTCTAACTTTATTATTTTCAAAAATACAGGTGAAGCTTTAAAGCAAAATTTGCCAATACTATATATAATACAACACAAACAATACGAAAAGTCTTTGAAAATTTGAAGTATTTTTTGAGATATGATTTTTTTTGGAGACAATTAAATTTTTTATACCTATTAAGTTCTAACTTTTTATTTGTCCTTTGAAGTAAAGCTTCCTTGCTAGAGAGCCTAAGTCTTAATTTTTTTATAATCTGTAAGGTGTGCACTATATCGGGTTATTATTTTTAATAATACCAATTTGCCAACACAAGGTCACCCGGGATATCAATCTTAAATTTAAGACATTTCCATTAACTCAATAAGGGGCAAATTTTCTATAAAAAAAAAACAAATAAAAGTAACTTTCGCTTTTACCGGGAGTGACCTTTATGTTTTAAATAAAACCCTGTATATTTCTATGAGCTATCGAATTCAGCCTAAAATTAGCTTTTTAACAATTTATCAGAAGATAACTTTTGTTTTCAAAATGAGGGCTGGACACTATCTATAAAACGCTTGTTTTAAAAAGTCGAAAATAAATTTATTTATTATTTTATGATTGCTAGGTTTTTCACTTATCTTAAGATATTTTTTGCAATTGTGATAATGAGCCCACTAGTGACAATTTGCGCCTGTGGATAGAATATACAAATATTTTGGCTGCTTTGTAATATTCTACTACCTTGTCAAATATTGACATTATTTGGCCTCTGTGAAGCGCCTAAGAAGAGTTATTGCTCTATTGTTATTTTCGCATGAGCTCTAACCAAGATTATTGTGATGGCCAAATCTAAGATTTTACCTTTTTGCAAAATTACAACTTCCCGGCTTGAATTATGCCCTGGGATTCGCCTCAGCAAATTTATCTCTTACATTGTGAATTTGTTTCCAGTTAAATTTTAGTTTAAAAACATATTTCCATTTTTAGATTCGCAAATAGTTCTTGTTTGGGCCCTGTTTGTCGAAAACTTTCATTTTATTCGCTTATGCTACATTCTACATAAATAACCTTTGGCAAAATAGCACAATGTACTAATTCTAGAAAACCCCACTGATTGAGCGTCTCGTGGTTTATATCTCTCAGAATTGACAGACAATACCTTTCGGCTTGCTAGTTATTCTTCCTTTTAAAGTGCTGGCAAAGCTGAAGTATTTACCTTAGAATAGCAATATCCAGTTTCAGCTGATCTATTGTCTTAGGGTCGTAAAAATCGTATCACAATCATTCGACAAAGCAATTTTCTTGGGTTATTTCTATATAAATTGCCTTCTTTTGTTAACCTTCAGCGCGTAGTTGCATGTAAGTAACTTAAATAATCACAAAAAAATACATTATAACTATCATCCTTTTAGCTAGAAACTTCAAACAGCTGTAAACTAGTATCTTACAAGTAGGCGTGGCAGATTTCATACATTTATTCGGATTGTGGTTGGTAAACTGATGAAACATGTAGTCACTTCGGAATGTATTCAGTGGCACTTCAATCCTCCATCCTCCCCCATTAGGATTATTCCTATACAAATTTGCCTTAATGGTAATTAGCTTTTAACTTATAAGGGGCTTAGTACCGTTTTAGTTTAGTTTCTTTTATTTATCGTCCTTTAACTCCTCTAAAATTACGAATTCTAACTTTCTTGTCTTGATTTTTTTTTGGAATGTGCTCTTGAGAACTTATCGTTACGTATACTTTTGTACCGAAATGTGTATTTTTAAAGAGATTCAATAAAGTATCTTTTAAGAATTTATGTTCAGTTATTTGCAAAAGTTTTGACAAAGATTTATGGAGTTACCAAGATGTTTCAGATATTTTAAAAATACATATTATGTATAAAAGTATTTCAAATATAATTCATTTATCGTAGACGAAACGCCATATTAAAAAAGATCTAAAAACTTTTATTTTTCATGATTCGAAAATAAGGACATTTGAAATGTTAAACAAATGTTTGAACTAGATAAAGGAGCTGATTGTATTTTTAATTAAGTTTTAATCTCAATTCTTAATCCTATCAATTTTTCCTCTGTTTTAACTAATTTTGAAATCATTGTTATTCCAAAGACTCTGTAAACAACAAAGTTTAATCAAGAATTTCCATATTTAAATTGGTAAACTTTTGCAACCGAGTTTAAAGTAGGTTACGAAATTTTTAGCGAGTCCTTTTACAACAATACCCTTATTTGTTTTCTTTGTATTATTCTATTTAAGTTGCTATAAGTCGGTTTTCTGCTTTGCTTATAAGGGTCTGCTTACGGGTTAACTTTCTTTGTTGTTATGAAAATGACATGCAAATAATAAAGAGACCTGATACCTAACTATGTCGTATTACTTTTCTAAATTTAAAGTAACCTTGCTATAAAACTGGTAATGTTTTTTTTTTAAGAAGTTTAGCTAAATAAGTTCATGATACTAGTTTTAAATGTTTATAAGTACGGCTTAGGATAATTATGCATTTAAAAATTTAAAAATATGCATGCAAATATGCCCCGAAACAAGGGACAATATGCACTTAAAAATGCGTTTATTATCGGATCAAAAAAACAGAAATAAAGCAAAAGTAGAGCAATTAAAATATTATATTATTTACACTTCAAGGTATCCTTAAGACGCTATTTTTACCAGTAATTATTACATTAATACAGCTATATAATAAAAATATTTTTTTAAATAGAATTTTAATATATATACTTAACTAAACAAACTAACTAAAGAATAAACCTGTTTAACATGTATTGTTTACTCTATTTAACAAGTTGAGGTTACATTTTATAACTATATGGTGTAACAAATTATCAAATTCAGATTTTCTTTTATTAGCTGATAATAGTTCTTCATATTCAGAAAATACTAGTTCAATATTACAAGATACAATTGGAACATATTCAAACAACTTCAAATCACTGTTTATTAAAAATTGTTCATTATGTGGATTCAATATCTCTTTATTGTCTAAAACTGCTCTAATATTTTTCACATTTTTGTAACCAATATTTTTTTTGTAAAACCGTAGCTAATTTTTGAGAAATTACTTTATTTTTAGTGTTAGTTATAGTTTCACTCACTTTTTCTATAATTTCTACGCTATTTGACAAAAAAGTCCTTTCATCTCCAATTTTTTTATAATATCAGACACGCAAGAAAAATTGCAAAAACCAGCACTCTATCATATTTAATACCACCGGACCACAAAAGAGTGAGAGGGTCGTTGAAAAGGTCTTTATTTTAAGTAAATATGAATTATTTCATTTATTTATTAACAAAATTAGCAACACATCTTTGTTCCACATCGGTTGTTTCATCTAGTGACACCCATATACTTTTATCTTCTACTTTTTCCCGCAATTCGGTAACTGTCTGAGTGTACAAATCTGGAACATAGTTTTTCCTTAACATGGATTCATGTGGAATTGATGTCTTTGTGTAAGCCCTTCAGGGCAGGATTACTTAATTTATTCAGTGCTAATAAACGCCTTGCACAAATCCTCATTGAACATTGATTGTTTGGGTCCCGGCCCTGGTGAAAATGCTGTGGTGATTAAAAATTGTTTCTGAGCACACTTTTCACTTTTTTAGATCTGATGCTTTGTAGTTCCTATGTGTTGTGTCACTTGAAATTTTTTGTTCGCATTAACAGGAACATCACAATATTTACAAAACAGCACAAAACTGGCAGTCGTAAAATCAGGAAAATCTTTCACGAATTGATTTAATACCGCACTTAATAAACGCTTTTCTTTCAGTATATTGGACAATGTTCACGCCACATTGTGTAAAATAAACTGAATTGAAAAATTATTTTTAACATTCTTAAAAAGTACGTATTTATGATTGTAAATCCGTGGTAAATCCATAGTTTTTAAAGCACGGATGTTTTATTGGGTACCTATTACAATTTTAAGAAATTATGGGTAAAACTCTTGGCCTGCCAGCAACTAGACATTTTTTATTATTTTATTATTATGGATTTTATTTAAAATACATCAAATTTGTCTTGGGAAATAAAAATATATTCAGAAAAATTAGAATATATGTATTTTTCCTGTAATAACTGCAAAATATACATTTAAATACAAAAATTGCCAAAATATCCTAAGCCTGTTTATAAGACTTCTTAGCTTAGAAAAAAACAACATGAAAATAACATTGATTTGAAAAAAGTTTAATAGCATGTACAAAAGCAAAAAAGAGTAGACAGCAAATACGTGTAGAGTTAGGGCTTGGCGACTGAAAGAAGTCTAACACTATTTGTTTTGTCAGTGTTATATACTTTTTTAATGAAACACCCTATATTATATTACTTTTTTAAAATCTGCGTTAAATTATCAGTACTTTTATTAAAAGCACTTGTTATGAAAGACAACAGCTTTTGGGAAAATAAGGGTCTAATATCCATAATTTAATATACTACTTTGTATTAAAATCGTCCACGCAAAAGGTTATCTGATATATTTGACAATGTCAGTTTTGTTGATTTACAAAAATGAATCGTTTAACTGAAGTCCAAAGAATTAGGATTCTAATTATACTGGGTTATGCGTGGATAGAACGCGAAACCTGACAGAAATCCAATAACTAATTCTACCGTAAGTAAAATTAACAAAAATTAATGGCAGACCGGAAAGCACAATAGTTCCTGATCTTGCTACCAAAACTCTAGCAAAAGAAAACAGCCTCTTGACTTTAAAAGTAGGTTGCAAAAAACAACGGAAACAGTGCAATACAAAAAAAGAAATACCTAATACAACAATAAATTATTGAAATTAAGTAAGGTGTAATAGATTAAATACTGTGGGAAGATATTTAATACATTAAAAACAATGCAAGCCTCCTCGATTCATTCGATTTCTATTCGCTCCCTTAAATCGTCGAGGTCATTGGGCTAAGTTTTATATACGACATTTTTAAGGTATTCCCCCAACACTAGTCGACGACCGTCAAATCCGGAGGCCGAAGTAGCCACGCTATTGTACCCCTACAGCCAATTCATCTTTCAAAAAAAAATTGTCTAAATATTCCCGAACAATCCGAGCAAAATGCGGTAGAGCACCTGCTGAAACCATATTTCATCATTTGGTGCACCATCACCTACAAAGAAATCAAATTTAAATACTTAATACAGCAGGTAAAGTAAGGATACGCAATAGCTAGGACAATTTCAGTCCTTAGAAGATTCAAATATCTTTCTCCAGTTAATGTTTCTTCCACGAAGAAGGGACGGATTATTTTTGAATCCTTTACACCACACCAAACATTTATCTTTTGGGGAAATTGGGTATGTCGTTCACGTATCCAGTGTGGATTTTCCCTGGTTTAATATCGACAGTTATGTCTGTTACCTTTTCCATTAAAAAAAAAGTTGCTTCGTTGGAAAAAATAATTTGATTGACAAAATTTAGATTGGTAAATGGAAATTCATCATGACTTCACACAAAACTGTGGGAGTTCTTGCACCAAAGTCACTTTGTATGGATGAAACTTTTCGGTTTTTAGAAGTCGGTCTATGGACATGTGTAAGACGTCATTTTTTCTTACTAATGTTCTGCTAGAAATCTGCGGATATTCTTCTAAACTGATTAAAACATTTAAAGCCTTATCACAATCTGTTGCAGTTTTAGGTCTGTCAGAACGTACAGTATCTTTTACCTTTCCAGTTTCACGATTTTTTTCTTTAATTTTACTTTCGGTAGATTTAGTTATACAATTTCTGTTAGGATATTTGTCATTAAAAATGTTACAAGCATCTTGGAGATGTGCAAGGTATTTTAATAAAAGGCAATACATTTAATTATGTATATTAGACCTTTATTTTCGCAAAAAATGTTGACTTTCATAAAACGTGCTCTTAATAAAAAGTTTTGAGATGGTTCAGTGAGTCCCTCAGGGATTATTATCCAGTTAAAAATCTGCTTACAAAAATTTAGTTTAGTCAGTAAAGAGTTAATGCAGTTTCTAAATCTTGATCTAATTTCCGACACTAAAATAACGGACCAAATAAATGTTTTTTATATTCATATAAATTAAAAACAGGGCACTCGGTGTTTGTCCACCTTGAAAGCGAGAGCCTTTAACGACCTTGTACATTCACTGTATTTAAAAAAAAATTTGAATGTATTTGTTATACGACGTTCTGGTATCATAAAATATTATAAAAAAAGTAAGAAATAAAAATTATTACTTACCGTTGAATTACTAAGTTAAAACTTAGGACCCAAAGATTAATTTTCACTGCAGAACTCAAATATTTAGGTTTTTTACTTCCCCATTTAACAGCCAATATATTGTATTATTAACTCGTTGACACTGCCCTAAGGCACCTACGTGTTCCTTGACTCACCATATCCGCCTTCAGATAGCGCGTTCATTGAAATCGTTTGGCACAGCGTGTGTGCCGAATACCTTATGATTTACATGCGAATCGGCAACCAGCGATGCCGCAGAAACAGAAAAAAATAATCCCAAGAAAAAGATGTATTTTTTGGTTGCCAATGAGAAATTATTCCCACTATACAGGATAGCCCAAAAAGGATTAGAAAACAATGAAACATATATAAACATAAATATGTCCTAGTAGCGGTTGATAAAAAAAGCGCTGAAATATGTCAAATTGATTTTACCAGCATTTCCATTATACAAGGTGGCTCCTAGGGGATAAAAGAGCCTTTTTGACTCTTTTTTGGCGTACATAAAAAATGTTTTCTTTAAAAGAGCTTCCTAAAAACAAAGTTAAAATTATATGTAGTAAACCAATATTATTTAAGAAAAAAAACGTAAAAATACGCCAACTTTATTATTTTTCTTGCATATAAACCTCAACTTGAGAAAATCATTAAATATATGATAGTATATGGAAGTAGTATGTTTGCCAAAATACATTTTTTGTATCATTCTTGAAAATTATCGGATCAGTGCTTAAGTTAAAACCTAATAATTAAAGATACTGTGTTTTATTTTAGCCTTTAAATATATATACCTTAAAATAAAGCTACATTAAAACCTAGTATCTAAATGAAATTTAAAATTTTAATCAATTCAAAACAGTACAGTAGATCCAACATGTATTTTTATTTAACATTTCCTAATTTTTATACAAAATAACTTAAAAACCATGTTATAACTGTCGTTTTTTAATAACACTTCTGCTGGCATATCTCCACTGTACAGGGTTTTCATTTATATTTTGACACGTACTTACTATATATTCTTAGGACCTTGGTTTACTGTATTTTATTGCTTAATTATACGGGCCTGTTCTTGCTGAATATAAATATACCTGACTCGATACCTATATGAATTCCTATTGCAAACAAAAAAGGAAATTGATAAAAGCACCGCAGTAGGAAGCGATGTGTTAGAAAGAGAGAGAGAACATTTTAACTTCTAACACGTTAATATCCAAGCAACATATATTGCCTCTTACAAAACGGTTTTTCTTAGCTTTTTCAGTTGTCTTTAAAAATAAAGTTATTAAAACTGGAATATCTATATAACAGAGAAGATATTTTTATATCTACGAGGTGATTTGTTTTTCCGTAATAAGAATCAATTTTTAAAATTGTATAGACTTTCTTACCTTATTTGTAAAAGATCTTTTACCTGACAGTAATTATCGGTATAGCCGGGAGTAGCGAATTCGGAACTTCCTTTTACACTGTAAGTTTATATCAAGTGTAAGATCTTTTAAAACTAAGATAGGAAAATGAATGCTGGTTCCTGGCTCGGAAAAACAAATTACTCTGTACATACAGAAATACCAAAAAATGAAAAAAAATCTTTTTTATCACCTATCTTTTATATTTAACACTTTCTTATATATTTTGTAGTTTCTGAAATAAGATAAACGGGCAACCCGGAGTTTATTATTTCCTTTTTAGATTGTTTTAATAAATTTAAAATTTTCAGAAATATTTTAGCTCATTATTACTACCCCTGTTAAACAAAACAATACTTTTCCGCTTAAAAATTAACCAAGAAATTTCTTCTTCAAAAATTTCTTAATCACGAAAAAAAGTACACTTTACTTGTTACATAAATTATAGGGCCGGTTAATAACAACAAGTTCGATATAAATACTGGCAATATTCAGAAATATATTTTATTACTTTAAATAGGTACCTAAGTACCTGTACTTAAAAATTGATTTAATTTTTATTCTCTAAATTTTAATTACCCAATAAATCTCTTAACGCAATCGAATGATTCCTAAAAGAAGATAATTATTCCATTTATAAAGGTACTACCATTTTCTTCCTCAAGAAAAGAAAATTATGGACATATAATTAATTGTAGAATTTATTTTTAGATTGATAAGTGTATTGAGGGAGTATCAAAAAGGGATTTTAAAAAGTTATTAATATCTGGTGGAATATTATTTGGCTTAAATTTCCCCATTTCGAAATGTTCGTAGAGGTTTACACAATTCATAAATAAATAGTATTCAAGCAGTTTTGTTAAAAATTATCTTTCATTCATGTTTTTGAGACCACCCTACTTACAGAAAGATTAGTAAGCTAAAAATAACATGCTAATTATAATAAGATAGCTTGCACATGTACGGCATTTTTGTTTGCATTTTAGATGGAAAAGAACCAACATTTTTTATCTGAGACGCCAGAACTCGTAAAGAAAACAAAGGTATGGCAACTGGGAATAAAAAAAATACGATAAATGAAACTCCCTGTATAATATGGTTAGATTAAATTAATCTCTTCTTGCTTTATTTTTAAAATAAGCCAATAGAGTCAACAAAAACCCTGCCATAGAAGACAATATGTTCAAACAAAGTTGAAGCCAATAGGAATACTACACTTTCTCTTTTGGCAGGGTATTTGTAAATTTTCTCGCTTACCTTCAAAGATAAAACTATGACACCTAGTAAACTTATTAACAGGAAACAGCCCAAATAATTAAATATAAACATAAGGATATTTCATTAAAAATTACGAAGTTCATCCTCATTTTTTTAGTAGTCAATCGATAATCATTTGTTCTTATTTTAGATAAAAATGTCTGTCCTTAGAGTAAGAATAAAAACTCATTATTTACATATTTAGCCACTGCCAAGATTACCTCACAGTATAAGGTCGATCGTACGACGATGCCAAGCCTAGCTAGGAATACCAATGTTTATACCAATTTATACTACGGTGAATATGTTTAAACATGATGCAATAAAATTTTCATACAAAGAATAGTAATGTGTTTCCAGTATTAGTGTCTAAGCAGTATAAAGAAATTCCTTTTATTGCAAAAAAATAAAATTAAAATACGAACTAAAATACCCAAAGCCTCAGATCAGATTACACCAGTAACAAGAGTTTTAGTTAGATATGGCAAACCCGATCGACAACTCCACGTATTAGACCATCCCACTCTGGTATTATAATAGTCTACAGTAAAGATTGTTACGGGGCTTGAAAACCAATAGCGGGTCGTGGAACTACAATAAATTTTAACATTAAAGAAATTAATTTGCTAAAAAATATTTTATTAGATACCAAGCTTTCTTAGCATCACAACTGCATTTGTTTTAATTTATTATTGTGTATTTGTTGATATGGTTCAAATGTTCTAATTATATGTTACCTTACTTCAAGAAACAGCCTTCTAAAGGTGCAGTGACATAAGAAGAACATCGATTTTTTAAAAATTTAGTAAATAAGTTTTATTTACTTTATCTTGGACATTGCGAAACTAGGAGCTTTAGTTGACCTAACTATGGTGCGGCAATGTGAGTTTGTAAAAAAAATGGCCATTTAAGTTTGGAATTTTCTTTTAATCACTTAGTAAACAGCAAGATTTCCTTTTCCAGGAGACATGTCTAATGGAAGATATCTTATTCACTTATTTTACGTCACATGACTTATTGACCAATCCGGTTTAGTATAATAGAACGTTTATTTCGTCGGGAGTCATGTGAAAATCCTCAGAAGCAAGATGATACAAGAAAAACTCTGAGGTGATTACAATAGTTTTTCCTAGAATTAAAATAATTATAGAATATATCTATACTATATTAAAATAGTCAAAGGGAGTCTCACGCTCAAAAAAACGTACTGCGATTTCGAGAATCACCAGATTTTGGATGAAATCTGGGGAAATAATAAAGTTTCGGATGATTTCGCCCTTTTTTTAATTTTCACTTGACTTGGGCCAAATTTTTATATAAGTGTTGTCAGGTAAAGGAACTTAAATGTTGATTCTTTGGGTATTAAAAGTAAAAATGTGTTCGTAAACATGTTCTAAACTGGTTAGAATTTAAGATTTAGGATATTGAAAATTAAAAAAAATCTTTTATTTTTCAAATTTTAGCTATTAACATGGAAAAATAATATGACAATTGGCTATTCTATTCTTATCTTATAGCGCTCGCTTTTTTTACTTTCCTCGCAAGAGGAAAGTATTCTAGTTGCAAAAAAACATATTCTCTCAGTTCCGTCGTTTAGACTGTATGTATGTCCGCCTAAGTTCAAGAATTGTTTGTCCTATTTACTTCAAGTTTTGGTTAAAAATTAAAGATCATATGATGATGACGTGATAACATTTTGGTAAAAATCCAATATGGCTGAACAAAATGGCGGTCTATTGACATGTTAAAAAAATATTACTAAAAAACTGCTTATCCATTTTATCCAAATTTTGCAGAAAAATTAGACGTGACGTGACCATTAACTCATAAGTTTTACTACAAATCCGGCCTAATAAAATGTTGATTGATTATAGTTTAAAACTCCAACAATAGTATTCACTAAAGAGGTTTAAATTTAGACAAGGTCTAACTTGACAGTTACAGGTTTAAAATGACATTTTTAACAACTGAACTAATAATAATTTTTCTAAATATCACAATTACAAAATGACAGTGACATAAGGCAAATATAACTAAAAACTATAGTTTAATAATACATAAATAACTAATTTTCTTTTAAACTTACCTAATTTATTGGTTTTATTTTAATAGTGAAGTAGGCAACGATTATTTCATTGATATTTGTAAAAATACCTATTTGCCTGATTAAGGAATAAGTAAGAATCCTTTCTTTTGTTAACGATAATGAAGCATGGCCCATTCCTTCATTTTCGTACATCAAATAGTTTAACAGGTCGGCATTTTGTTTCGCCATATTGAATTTATACCAATATTTTTTTGTATCAGACGTAATTTTTGTGGAAAATTAAATAAAATGAAAGTTAATCGAGTAAGTGGATTTTTTAGCTATACCGGAACAGACCGAGCGACCGACAGTAATAGAAAAAGATGAAGATCTGTAAAAACCCGGAACGATGATTTTTTCACGATTAATGATAGTTCCTTATGCGGGAAGTGAAACCTCGCGCCGCCACTGGCATTCGTCAACAAATAGCCACGGCTTGAACATGGGCCATCCCCACTTCTTGTTTTACCGTAAACATTGGTCGATAGAGTGTGAAAAATAGAAGAATCATGTTGGCGCATACCCTTAACGTGATTTATGAATAAATTGTGATCTCTCTTAATTCTTACTCTAAGGCCTGTACTATATATAAGCTAATGGTTCCTTTTACTAAAAGCCAAGAGACACCTTTATTCTCGACTCGTTTTAATTAAAACTACTCACGATTAATAAAATTTAATTAAAACTACTCACGGTTAAATAAAAAGTTAACTCTGTGCCTTGTGCGTAAAAAACTGTTATGTAAAATAAAAACTAACAAAATATCTAAAGATACCTACCTGAAAAAAATATAGTCCTAGTTGACAACTTTTTACAAAGATGATATTTTTAATAATAATATTAAACTTAAAAAAACGCCTCTAATCTAATTAGTCAATTTAAGAAGAAATAATATAATTATTATCTCAGATCGGCGACAACGTGTCACTTTTAACCGAATTTTATTCGATACCGCATTTTTCAAAGTTTTAAAAGTTTTACAGTGTCCTCCGTCCCGGTCACTACATCCTCAGAACATTGTCCAAACTAGACCTTTCCTACAAACATTAAATTTATCGTAGAAAAAAGCTGTTTTGTTCATACAATGTCTCTACAAATATTTTTAGTTATATATCTGTAAATTTATAAGCAGCAGATATTATGTCATAATATGATAAGTGATATGTCCTCAACTACTGCTTTGTAACCACAGATTTGGTCCTGAAAACGAGAAAATACATCCTGCGGCACCAGTGAAATGTTTCTAAACTGTTACAAGGACAAGGAACAAAAAATAATTAAAAAATACATTAATACATTTCATCATAAAATATTATAACCAAATCTTCTTTCGTTCTTGATTTATATTAATATAAAATAATAAATATAAAAGTATGCCCGATGACAAATATAATTAAAGACCTACATATCAAAACGCTGCGGATACTCCTCAACTATACAGCTCTTCGAACTCGTATCATGAGACTGTAAAATCATATGTTTCATTATTCATTTCATTACTACTAATATTTTATCTCGTGGCCTTTTGAATCAGAGTTTGCACCACCTTGGATGTGATATAAAATTAACAAAAAATGGGTTTTGCTGTTAAAATCTAAATTGTTATTTAGTAGGATAGAGATAATACTTATTGGCAAATATTCACCAATTCATTAATAAAACTAAAACTAAAATACACTGGTATTAAACAAACAATAAAACAAAACCTAAATATTTGTCGAAAATATACCTACATAAAAGAAAGCAAGGTCCGATTTAGTCTTAACTAAAACAAAATTACTGGACAAAATAACTACAAAAAGTATTTTACCTAATTTATTTGTAAACAAATTTAAAAATAATTTATAATTTCAGGAGATCCACAAAAAATCCCTCCGTGTTGCTTCTAGTCGGGTTCATATTTTCTATTAATATCGATACGAGTATTGCCCAGTACCGCGCGACTGGTTCATTCGTCGCATATCGCATCGATATCGGTATAAGTACAATATATTCGCATCCAGAGTATTCAGACTACCGAAAGTAATAAAAGTACCGAATAGTTCCCTTTTAAAAAATTCTACAGGTCGTTTTAACCTAATTTTTTGACACACTGTATATTACTATAAGAACGATAAATACAAACACATATATTTTGCATTTCGAGTATATCGAGGAATACATTTAAAATATTTTTAGTATATAAGTTTCTTCAAGAAAATATCTAATGAGACTAGGAACAATATATTTTTTATTATTCAGATGTTTAAAAAAAAGGCATACAAACATCATTTATTCATGGGTAAAAATCTTCTATTCACAAAATGAAATATTTCCTCATTAAAAATGTGTCAATAGAAGTAAACAAAGATGTTATAGAACGAGTTTAAAAAGTTCATTAAAATATCGTGACCCATTGTTCACTGCGGGGTTAAAGTTTACCAATTTAAATATGGAAATTTTTCTTTGTGGAAGTTTTCTGCTTAGTGTGTCTTAAGAGTAACAATGGATTTAAAAATGTACTTAAAAGAGCATGAAAAATGGATAGCGCTGTGCATACAAAAAAAAAAGAATATCTTCTTACGAAAAAGCAAGGAGGCTTTTTATCACATAATTTATCTAACACGAATTGGGTAAGTTTTTACTTCTAAATAAAAATCTTAAAATTATAATTTAAGTTTACCTATATGGCGTTTATAATATTGGTGTAAGCAGTTACAGACTGGTTTAGTTTCATAAACCTCCTCCTAATTGCCATTTTTACTTATTTTAACCATCGGGAAAAGATATGACATAACTGCTATTTTTAAAGCGGAAAGATAGACAAAATATTGTTCTTGTCAACGCCCTTGTGGTTAACTTCAGAGAGGGTATTCACTACACCCTTCAGGACAAACAGAACAACTTCAATTTGCCGACGTTTCGACGTTTATTTTCGTCTTTATCAAAGCTGTATTACTGTAGTACTTTCTTTGGTTTTCTTTAATTATAATAATAATAATATATATATATATACATATATATATATATATATATATTAGGGTTTTGATTCTTGGGGATGTAAGATCCAGGGATTAAAATAAATTGTTTTTTTTTTATTTCATTTTTGACGTTTCGGTCAGGTACGACTTTCTTCAGAAATTTTTTTATGGTCTGTAAAAAAACCGTAACAAAGTCAATAGTAAATGCACACAGAAAGATATTTATACAGCTTACCAGAAAATATATATATAAATATATATATATATATATATATATATATATATATATATATATATATAAAGAAGATATAAATGAATAATTAAAATTGCTACGGCATCAACACAACTACAAGACAATCATGATAAGCACGAACGCATAAAATACAATTTAAAAAATAAAAAAAGAAAACGATTTTTTGACAATTATGTAAAATAAACATTGTAGGAAATATTCTCGGAAGTCAGAAGAAAATCAAAGACTAGTAAACCTAACTTAATTAAGAAGTTGGTGTCATTAAAATAAAAACACAAAAAATAAAAGTAAAACGCACATGCGTTTTCCATTTATTTTTTAGTAGTGTGTATTTTGCTATATACAGGAAAAATATTGTAATCGCCAAAATTACTGAACTGAAAACAATAAAAATGTGCTTTCATACACTTTTATTCAAGATTTCCTGGCCGGAAAAGAATATATGTAGAAAAGCAAAAATATTCAATTTTTTTAGGGAAATGGCCTCTGAGGAAGCGAGAAAAAATTGCTTTCCATTATGTCACAGGAAAACCTCCTCCGATGATTTTCTGGGCCTCATCAGGCAGGCTTGTATCCAGGGAGATTTCAAATCAGAGATCATCGATGTAACGCAATCGAAAACAAAAATTTTAAGGAAGTAGAAAAGTTCTACGAGCTTAGAAGAGCACTTAGCTCCCTCAAAAAAAAAATATATATATATATATATATATATATATATATATATATATATATATATAAATTGTGCGGTATTGCAGTTTCTACCTAAAACCGATGGCAACATCCGTTTTGAATAATTATGACCTGTCTATTATTGCACTTTTCCTGAATATTCTAAACATTTTTTGAGGTTCCTATACATAATTTCAGCCGTTTTCGAGAAAATGGAGCTTGAAAATTGACATTTTCTGACCCTTTGAGGCTCTGTAACTCCAAAATGCAACAGTAACTGTAATTTTATAGAATACTTTCACCCAGCCGTGTTCCCTGATATCAAAGCAAATTGCATTGTCGTTGATTCTGTTCTGATCAATTACCGTTTACAATTATGCCCTGCCAGGGAGACACGAGTATCGACACACATGTCTCTCTTCACCAGTGGCGTAACTACAATGGTGTGGTGAACTATCGATAGAACTAAAAGCTATAGATTTATAAAACCGCACATTTAATTAGGCGACAAAAACCGTGTCACTCTGCATATAGATAGTTTATTTTAAGTTATTTGCTTATCCTAGGCCCGTGAGGCCCGGGCCTAGGATCCGTCTAAAAGAGGACCCTAGCAACAAAAATCGTTTATACAATTTTCCTTGTTTCAATTTATCAGTAAGTAAGTAATTTTTACTTATTATTATATTGGAGCAGGGAAGTTTTTGCTATATGGAAGAGAGGACTTTTTTTGGTCGTCATTTTTTCCCACGAGCTTTGTGCCCGTAAATACGCTTACTTTTTACGTATACTTTTAGGGGATAAGGCCGATAGGGGGCCGTAATCTCAAGCGGGCCTAGTGCTCCAAAAGTTGCAGATGCGGTACTGGCTTGGGGCGCTAATTGTTTCTGTTCTCTGTTGGGTGCTAGACTAAAACAGGCGTATAATTGCAGTGATACTGATTTTATATTTTGTTTTGTGAGTATTCAGCGTTGTAGTTGTGATAAAATGAATTACAAGCACCAATCGGGAGAGAAAAAAAGCTGCAGAAAAGCAAAATTGAAAAAGAATGTAAAAATAGACAACTTTTTTTCATTATAAACAAAAGTAACAACAGTCAATCGTCTAATCGTAAATCGGTGTAATTAGAATTATTATTATACTTTAAAATGTTGTTTTTGTATATTTGTTTATTTAGAATAGTTTATATGGGACATATCATGGTTGATATATAACAGTATTTCATTTTTCTGTGTTACCTATCTGATTTGCTGGAGCTATTCTGAATGTTAAAACAAGATTTCAATATTTTTTGCGATTTATGAAACTCCAAATTTTTTTATTTATATGTACTTATAACAGAGAGGGGAAAAGGCTCGGTTTTACGATTTGGTACCAGGGCCCCACTATGTTTTGTTACGCCACTGCTCTTTACCGTACAACTGCAAAGACCAAGGATCTCCCTCTTTGTTCTCCTTTATTCCCAGAGTGTATGGAATGTACTACCAACAAATGCCTTTACCGTTTCTCCTAATCTGCAAGTATTTAAATCACGCATCAATAAACTTTTCCTGCCTTCACTTTAAGCAACCACGGTACCTAGTACTTAGGCCTTTGGCCTTCGTAGTCTGCTTATAGACAAAAAAATTGTTCTAATTGCGAAATTTACACATCATGGAAAAGTCTACGCTCACTTAATGACGTTTTTCATATTAAAACACGTATTTTGATTTAAATATAGGATAAAATTGGAATTTGTTGATCGAATTTATTTTTTTTTATTTTACTCAAAGACATGGCTAAGTATTTGACTATTAATAAAAATATACGAATTTAATACCTTTTAATTACTTGCGACTTATATTCGAATTTGTTCAATATCATAGTTTCAAAAAAGCTTACTTAAATAGAAATAAGCCAGTAGAATAGCAAGAAAGAGCAAGTCGAAAATTAATCCGCAACGAAGAAAACCGAAAAGAATCAATTTTCTTTCATAATACAATTGACCGCATTATGAATGTGCGAAAAATTAGCTACTTACTTACTATATGGTATTTATATCGCAAATGTTAGCTATTCCAGTTAAACTGGACTTAGGGTTTTTAATTCATTCATTTGTTTTTAATATACGGGGTAAATTTAATAATTTCTGAACTTCCAAAAGAAAATTATTTTTAACTATTCTTTTATTATTTAAAATTAATAATTTTTACATAATTTTATCTTAGTTAAGATTGCGTTAATCAAAAAACTACAGCTGTATTATACAGGGTGCTACACAATTTTTAAATCAGTAACATAACAAAATTTTTGCAATTTTTTAATGATCCTCATCAATATAAGTTAAGCTGATTTTCAGAGACCAGAGAAAGAATTAGCATTAACGCTGATACAATTTTTATAAACTATAGTTATATTTACCCAAACGGTTTTTTACCTTTTGACAAAAACCATCAAGTTGCTATAGAAATGTTATAGAGGCTTTTCTATTAAATTTATCTTAATTACCTGTGTGAGCAGGTGTATACAAATTGATAGAACTTTAATTTCAAAACTAAAAATACAAAATGGCGGCGTCACTATGGAGGAGGATTAAAATTTTACGATTAGTTTGAAATTTAACATATGGAAGTTTTAGGAGTTGCTGGCCATTTGCTTTGCACATTTCAAATTTCTTAAACCATTTTAAAATGATATTGGTTGAAAATTAAAAAAGTTATAAGAATACGGTTTTCAAAGTTTAAAGGCTTAATATGTCTGGAGTTGGCCAACGTTGTGCTGGTTTGCCAATATTATCCTCCGCATTATATATAGGGTGTTATATAAAATCGCGCAAATTTTAGAAAAATTTGTGCCTTGAGTTTCTGAATTTTTTGATTTTGCTTAATTGTATGCATGTCGTTCATGATAATTTTTCGTCCCATATCTAAAACCGTTTTAGCGGAAATTTTTAATTCACTTACTTGTTTTTAATATACAAAGTAATTGTAATAATATATGAATTTACCACAAAAATTATTTTTAACGTTTTTGTGTTTGTTTCAAATTATTAAATTTTACATAATTTTATCTTCGTGACGATCTGTTTCTTTTAAAAGATACAGCTGTATTATACAGGATGTTTATTAATTTAAAATGGTTTGAAGACATTTGAAATGTGCACAGCAAATGGCCAGCAACTCCTAAAACTCCCATATGACAAATTTTATTCTAATCGTAAAATTTTAACCCTCCTTCATACTGACGCCGCCATTTTGTATTATTTGTTTTGAAACTATATTTCTATCAATATGTATAAAATTTTGCTCACACAGGTAATAAAGTAAAATTTAATAGAAAAGCATATATAACAAACGTTTCTATAGCAACTTGAAGGATGTCAAAAAAAACCACTTGGGTAAATATGATATAAAAAAAAACTAAGATAAAATTATTTAAAAATTATTAATTTCAGATAATAAGAGAATTATATTAAGTATTAAAAACAAATGAATGAAATAAAAGTCCGCTAAATTAGTTTTAGATAATGGTTCGTAGAATATCATAACATACTCAAAATTAAACAAAACTAAAAATTGCAGAAACTCGGGACTTACAAACTTTTGTAAAATTTGCACGATTTTATATAACACCCTATATATTATGCGGAGGACCATTTAGATGAACCGAGGCAGCATTGTCCAGTTCTAAATAGATAGGGACTTTAAACATTGAAGGCCTGTAACTTTTTTGGTTTTTGAAAAATTCCACTTTACATTTGGGTAAAAATTTTGAGATATGTAAAGCAAATGGCCAGCAGTTTATTTTAATTTGCTAAGCCTTGCATTTTAACAATTTTTTTGCCAAAATTGGCTACATCTTTTTTTTGTGTATTTCATGGTATTCTATTCCAACATGAACACCCGTAAATATACGAGATTTATATGGAATAGGACAAGCCGAATTATTTAGTTTCTCGGATTTCTCTAAATTTAATTTTTGTTGCCGTTTATATCATTATTTATTCTCGGGCAACACAGATTTAAATTCGTAAACATTTAGTTTATAGTTTTTTTCTTAAAATCAAGTTACTTAAAGTTTTTTAGGGTGGAAAGGAACTTATTATAAATATTCAAAAGGAACATTCAATAAATATTTTTTGTAACTTTGTAACTACTGTGGCTCTAAATCAGAAAGCGGACATTGTTTAGAGAAACTCTGATACAGTTTTTAAAAATATTTTAAAATTAAACTAGAAACAAATAACTCCCCGCAATATAGTTTATTAAAATGCTCCTACTTAACTAATTACAGTCATGGGAAACTAAGGGGTCATATTATATTAAATTTTGAATACTTGTTTGGCTCTCATATATTTGAGCTGCATATTTCAAATCGCATTTAAATATCTCGGGTTCATAATTATACAAATGTATTCCTTTCCCGTTTGACAAATATTTCCCCGGGTGTACAGCCAACGACTCTGGTCAAAATGTTTAATGGGAATTTATATTTAGTGGTTAGTGCTGTTGTTCGGAGGGGAATTTAAAATGTAAGTGGTTACATGTTTCGAAATATATCCAACAATATTGCATAATTTAATTAACATTCATTAAATATTATGTTTCTGGAAATTTTACCTAACATTTAAATAAAAGAACATTATACACTCTATTTACACATATTTTAATTTGAAATGACATACGCTTTGAAATAACAACGTTCACAAAGAAGGTTAATAATATTTAAACTGGCAGCTGTTTTGCCGGATTTTTTTCTTTATTGTTACATCAATCCAGTTTAAAACTAGAAAATTATTTAAATTAAAGGTAGATACTGTTCTATAGATAATAAAATAATAAAATCGCAATAATAAGCCTAAATGATTTTACAGATATAAATAGCAAATGTAAAACAGATATTCACAGACAATATAACATATACCTACAGCGTGTAACAAAAGTAAGGAAACGGCGAAATATCCCAGGTACCGCTTACCTAAATTTAATGAAAATATGTATACAAGTATGAAATTATTGCGGCTCCAATTGCCAGTCCCGCATTGCTGCCAAGTTTACCTTTTTTCTGTTATAAAAAATAATAATAAAAAACCCCCTATATTATATTATATTTTAAAACTCTAAATACTTTTTATTAAGAGCACTTTTTATGAAAGTCGAGAGTTTTTGGGAAAATAATGGTCTAATATCCATAATTTAATGTATTACCTTTTGTTAAAATCCCTGCTCACAAAAGCTTACCTGATATTTTTGACAATGTTTTTTGGTTTACAAAATTGGATCGTTTAACTGTAACCTAAAGAATCGAAATTTGTGGCTTGTGTATTGTTTGTATGTTGTGTTTCCTCAGAATTCTTCCGGAGGAAACACAACATACAAATAATACACAAGCCACAAACAACTATAGGTAAACTACTCAGAAACCCAAAAGATAAAATCAGACTGGAAAACCACGGAGTGTACAGTATTCCGTGCCAGGACTGTGAAAGGTTGTACGTAGGGCAAACTAACAGGCGAATATCAGCAAGAGTGGAAGAGCATAAACTCTGCATCAGAAATAAACAAATAACCTCAGCTTTATTCCTACATCATCAGGAAACCGGCCATAAAATAAATTTCGATCGGTGTAGGGAGATTGCCAATATAGAACATTATAAGACCAGAATAATCCGAGAAGCCATAGAAATTCAAAAGCAAGGTGATTTAAATAAAAGGGACGAATCATTAAAGCTACCAACAGTATGGAAGACAATAATCGACAAATCTAAAATCGAAAAACTCAAGCGCAATTAGTAAATAACGACCAACGCCTGCGCAGATATAACCTTCGTACACGTCGCAGTCATTTTGGCGAAACGTCAGCAAAACTGTTATTTTCAGAATGACACATGTACACCCGTGAAAACACATTTTTTTTCCATCCGTGAAGAAGGAGTAAAAATCAACACATATATATATATATATATATATATATATATATATATGTGTATATATATATATATATATATATATATATATATATACATTACAAATCATAAAACATTTCTTTATGCAAAAGTCGTGAGTGAAATATCTTTTTAAGAACTTTTTTACTACGCCTTCTATAACTTTTAGGCTAATAATTGGTAAATTATCTTCGAAAAATTTGGGTGCTATTATTTTCCTTTAAGTTTAAATCTTATTAGTTTCCTTTAAGTTTTTTTTTCTGTTTAAGTAACTTTAAATATATTTGAAAATAAACAATATGCTAAATGCCTCCGCAGATGTTAAAGATATCTCATGTTGACTAATGCACACTAACTTATTTATCAAAGTAAGCTTTGGATGTTTTTATTTTAATATCATATACCCACGTTCATCTTTATTATATTTACATAAAGTCGTGCAAGTCAAATTAATTAAAGCATTAAAGTAAATTCGAAGCTCATCATTCTGCAGAAGACAGTATTCTTTTAAGTTTTAATCATCTATTATTTAGAGAGTCTGGGAAGAGTTCTACACGGAGGCATGAAAGTTTGCGAGTACAGGAGAGAAAGGTTTCTTTCCTTTTTTATATATATATATATATATTATATATATATATATATATATATATATATATATATATATATATATATATATATATATATATATATGTATATATATATATATATATATATATATATATATATATATATATATATATATATATATATATATATATATATATATATATATATATATATATATATATATATATATATATATATATATATATATATATATATATATATATATATATATTTTTTTTTTTTTTTTTTCACACAATTGTGGATGTTTCTATGGGTGTCCGGGTCACAGCCAAGGACACTCACAGTTGTCAGTGCGGGAAGATTATTTGCCTGATTATTGCAACCGTACCCAATATTGTTGCTTTTTACATCCACAGGATGGCTGTGTCGGGTAGGTCGAGTTCTTCCAGGTGTCTGATGGTATTGACGTGTACGAGCCCATTAGTGCTAATTATTAAAGGCATAATTTTGACGCTATCGAGATCCCACATGAGTTTCATTTCTATCGCAAGGGCTGTATAATTATTTACTTTTGTCGTGTATGTTTGCGACATGTTGTGATCCAGAGGCACAGCAAAGTCTATGATTACCGCAGTTTTGTCCGCTTTGTTCCACATTACTACGTCCGGCCGGTTTTGTTCCATTGTCCTGTCAGTTATTATGGGAATGTCCCAGTAAATTTTTGCTTTCGGTTATTGGTCGTGGTGTGTATCTGTGGTGTTCTACAAAATCCATTAAGATTCCCCACTTGAGGCCAAGTAATTGATGAACAACTTTTCCCATGTTGTTATGCCTCTCTAGATACCTAGTGGAGGCTAGTGGTGTGCATCCCCCTGACAGGTGTTGCACAGTTTCCTCGGCCGCGTTACATACTCTGCATTTTGTGTTGTCCACTTGCTGCTTCATGATGAACCGTGCGTAATTTCTGGTTGGAACAACTTGATCTTGTATAGCCAGTAGAGCCCCTTCCATTTCTGGGAAAAGATATCCCGAAGTAAGGTAAGTATTGGATTTGGTTTTATCCACTTCTGGTCGGTGCAGGCTTGAATAGAATCTTCCGTGAAGAGCTTTACTTCGCTCTTAGATTCTCCTGTTGTCTTCCCTTTCAGGTTCTTCGAGGTTTGCAAGATTGAGCGTGGTGTATTCTCTATCCCAGACCACGCCGGTATTTTTCTCCTTCAGAGTGACGGTTTCTATGCTCGCTAATCCGCGTCCCCCCTCTCTTCTGGGTAAGTACAGTCTCTCTGTTGCCGAGTTGGGGTGGAGCATACCACGCTTGGTGAAGAGTGTTCGCACTTGGCGGTCTAATCGTTGGAGATCTGTTTTAGACCATTTAAGGATTCCAGCGGTGTAAGTAAGCGAAGGTATTGCCCAAGCGTTTATGGCTGTTATCTTATTTTTGGCATTTAGTTCTGTTTTAAGAATTTTTGTAATGCGTCGCATAAATTCTTTTTCTGCTACATCTTTGTTTTCTTTTTGCCTTATTTCAAACGACTGCTGTATTCCCAGATACCGGTAAGTATTATATATATATATATATATATATATATATATATATATATATATATATATATATACATAATACTTACTACGCCTTCTATAACTGGCTAAAACAGGACTAGCGTTCTGCAGGTACTTAGAGAGTACATTTCCAATATATCCAAAATTGAAATAAAGATTTAAAAAAAAAAAGGAAAATTAAAGATTTTTGAAATATTTTTTTATTTTCAGGATTGTCACTGGTATAAATACTGTCAAAAGTTTTGTTAGTGTAAATGAAAGTCCCACTTAACAGTTTCGGGACTGTTATCGTTTTAGGTAAAACTTTTTCAATTTTACCATCAATTCTCCAAACTAGAGAGAACTTTCATAGCTTTGGATTGATAAAATTAATCGCTTACTTTTGTCGAGATCCATCGAGCAATTCTCCAGAAAGTGATCTCAATTCGTTGGCTGAAAATTTCATCGGATAAAAGTCTTTACCATTTAAGTTTTAAAGTGAGTTCTAGCAAGTGGAACTGTGCTTTCTAGTAAACCAGAAACTGATTTATTGGTTCAAATTAAATAAAGCTATTTATTGTAAATATTTTGATAATTATTTTAATTAATTCTCATTATACTATTATATCTTATTTTAAAAGGTGTGTTGTGTCTTGCCGAAAAAGTCCATGCAATATAATTATGGCATCAATTTATATGCCTGTACTTTGAAAATGAAGAAAACGATTTTCAAAATTTAATTTTTTCGGAATTCAGAACCAGTTGGCCAATTTTATTTATTTTGCATGTCTGCCTGTTATGGTATAATATATATATATATATATATATATATATATATATATATATATATATATATATATATAATAGCTTTTCAACGAACAGAATTTTTTGAAAAAATTGTTTTGGGTACTTTTTAAATTTTTTTCAATTCTTGTTTTCTCCTATTTTTAATAAATGGCGCCTTGTATATTTTTTATTCCTTTACTTCCGTCGTAAAATTATCTTTTTAAAGATATGCTGCATGCTAGCCGTTGTCTTTAGGATAGCGATATGACAGCCATTTTTGACAAATCAGGATCAGGATTTTATTGAAAAACAAATGACTATTTTATAGTATGTCATTGCAATATGTGGTCAAGCTCTCTTAGTATACAACATTATTTTTAAACTAAGTGCAAAACAAGAAACAATGGACCCAAACCTGGAGTGTCCCCTCTCGTTCGCGGAAAAATCTTCTGTTCTGATTTTCTTGTAACCAGTATCTAGAATTATCCATTTTTGATATTTCGGTAGTGCTTATATATGCCTCATTAGCGAAATTATTATTCATTAAAAATAGGAATTATTATCGCATATGTCTAGATACCGGTTCATACATTGTTGTGGGTGAATACAGGAATGTAAATTTTGCACCAAGCTGAATTTAAATGGTTTATATTGTTATTTCATTAGAACTCTTTGCACCTGGTTCTTGGAATCTCTCTATTTTGTGCAACTTTTCTGCAGGAACTCAGAAGGCTTCACATCAATATTAGCTATGCCTTTCTCGTTTTCTTTTGTATAAGTCTTGCTTCTCGGCTTAAGAATCAATCAATTCTTTGCACTGTTACGGATTAGACTTTAGCAATGGAATATAAATAATTTTTTTTTGTTAAAACGATATTTTTTTAAAGTGATAGTTGGTTTCTCTTGACAAATATTAAACATAAGTTTTTCAAAGAATTCCTTAAAATAAAGCTATCTAATATTAGTTTTTAAAAGATAAACAAAAATCTCTAACACTATCTTCTAGATTCTGCAAACTTATCTAAACTAACCTAAGATAAACTTGTTAAAAAAGTTTATGGTTATCATATGGCCCTTTTCGTGGGAAGATTTCTTTGCCCGCTTTTATTTAAGTTAAAACTAATAATAATTGGAACATTTCATTTGGTTCGATTTAATTATCTTAATATATTGTCAATTTGCTATGTTAAACATACAATACAATATTTTATAATAGAAGGTGTTTCAAAAATTACATCTTTTTTTTGGAAAGCATTGTTTCCCTTCATTTGGCTCAGAGGGTTTTTCTTTGCCTTTCTTTTTCTTCGCCAAGGTGTTTTTGATCCAGAAAGCTGATTAGTCTAAGTTTTAGACATTTATATAGAGGGTACTTTTATCTTATTAACGAAATGTAATTATATTTCAATTTAATACAATTTTCACATAAAGTGGCGACACCTATGAAGTATTTATTCATTAAGGGATCAGGATGCGTCTATGACTACGCTTCGCATTCAGCCAATAAGAGGATTCTAAGGGGACAGTTCTTGCCAAATTAGGTGTCGACCTTTTTTCTAATTTCTAAGTCAAAGTTCTAGTAGTTGCTGTTGATTTTAAATTCTTCTTTTGTGGTTGTTTATAGGGCTTTTCATATACCGTGGGTTGTCAAAATTGAGGGTTTATCAAAGATATTTTATTTTGATTCTAGTGTTTATTTGGGGAGTAAGTTAAATTTATGGTTTATTTAAAGATTTCTATTTTCTTTTCGTTCGCACTAAGTCTGGGGATTTTAAGTAATATCCATTATTTTATAGATTGAAATTTAGATTTAAACTTTTTTTTTTGGTACTAATTTTAAGTATTATTTTTGTACAGTAATTCACATCAATAATTTTGTTAATAGATCTTTAAGTTATTTTTAAAAACAAATTTTTAGTTTAAATAAACCACCTGTTAAAAGTTATATAGTTAATATATAGTTAAAATATCTATATTCAAGAAAAAGATACCAAAGCTGTGCAGTTTGCTGTTGTTCCAGATATAAGTGGCCGCTGAATTGGTGAGATAAGATATTTTATTAATTTATGCTAACAATTATATTTGATAACATTGCAGATTATAATTTACGAAGAAGCCTACAGAGTACTTTTGATTTTATTTATTATATCTTAGTTAATGTCAGTAATGTGACAAGGTTGCCCGCTATATTTCAAATAAATATATAAATTTAAATGTTATAAATTTATAATGCTCTATAACCCTGTAAGAGCACCACCCGGCTTTTTAAACCTACCCTATATCTTTTAACTTTTCTGCAGGAACTCGAAGGTTCTACATCAATGGACATAGAAACATTAACGATTAACTTCTTCATTTTCTTTTCAATCGAAGAAATGTAATGTTACAAGTTTGCTTTCGTTCTGGATACCTATATCTGGAAATACCAACCAAAAATCTTATAGAAATACTATCTGGCCCGACAGACCTTGTTCTGCTTTTTCTGTTAGATGGCGCAATGAGTTTCCAGTGAAATTGTAAGAATATCGTCCAGAAATGTTATCAAAGAAAGACATATTGATTTCATAGAAAAAATACGCAATCAAACAATAGAAAAAATATTGTTGAAAGGACTCGGTAACCGGACGATTACTTAAAAAAAATCACGTAAATTGGTGCAGTACAACACTCTCACGAACTTACTGAAAAATCTGGCTTAATGTTTTAAATATACAGAAGATATATTACAAGAACGCTACCTTGCTTTAAAAAATATAGCCCTGTCGACACATAAATGTTTTTGTTAGATTATGCCATTATATACTTTTCAGTTGATTTTTAACCATTGTTTATAAAAAAAAATAGAATGTGACTAATCTTAGATCTGGTTTAAAAACAACTCAACGGCTTTTGACAACTCATTTGTTTGACATGATAAAACAATTGTTAAACACATACGTCTTTCACTTTTTCGCAACTAAAATAAAAATATCTAACTTTAAATTGGTTGAAACAAATATTTAAGAAAATCTCAGTATGTAGACTGATCTGCTCAAGGAATGTTTCACTACATATAAAGACATTATTTTAGTTAAAATAGTAAATTGTGTCATTTACTTTAAGTTTTTATAGACACATAGCAGTTGTACAAATGCTTTCATCCAGTCGGAACTCATCAATTTTCAAATTTGTCAGTTCGTTTGACATGTAATCTAGATACAAAAAGTGATAGTTTGCTGGCATCTATAATGATTTTTTAGTACGTTCAGATTATTTGTTGCGTTTAGAGTAATACGCAAATTTTGGCTTTTTCGCAACTGAATAAAAATAGTTGTTATTATTGTTTCTAGGTTACAATCAATTCTCTTCTATCAGGCTCTTCCTTAACGGTCGGCGTATTGATGGGTTTCTACAGGATGAAAGCACTTGTACAACTGCTACGTGTTTTATTTGGCTAAATAATATTTTTTATATTATGTACTGAAACATTCCTTGGGCAAATTAGTCCATATGATGAGCTGTATAAGTTTCATATTTTTATTCAGTTGCGAAAAAGCCAAAAAAGAAAGACATTTGTTTATCATTAACAATGCAGCAACTAATATATACACATTTAAAAATACATTTTTTTGTTATTCATATGCGGCCTCAGTCTTCTGCGAAAGAAATTAATATATTTAAAAAAAAATGCAAATCGGTGGGCTAGAAAAAGATTTTCGTTTAAATACATGACTTTGGTTTATATATCTAATAATCGATAGTATACATTAAAACCGGACCACATGCCTGGATTTTACGGAAAAAATTTTATGAGAGCCGGTTTTTGCCTTTTAAATAAGTTACAAACGATACCCGACATACCAAGGGAGTTCGAAATTGTAACCTTTTCAATTTCACCCTTTATCTTGGACACGAAGTGAGCTATAAAAATTCTAAATACGGCATTGAGGGTTTTACAAAAAAATTACAGAATCTCGCGAAAACGGCAATCTTGCATATTTGCTAATATAGAACAACGAAAGTAGGACAACCTCTATAATAAGAAAATCCTATTTTTTTTGCAAGTTTTAATATAATTTCAAACCTTTTATCTTGGTATTATGGAAAAAAGACTTCAGATACATTTTACTCTTCAATGTTTCAATAAATAGCATGATTATTGTTTAAACAATATAAATATGTTTTTCTACAACCGTCCTTAAAATCCTATTTTACACACTGATTGCAGTAGCTAAAGCTTGTTTTCAAGCACCGATGCGTGAAATACAATGCTTTCCCTAAAGGATTTACTTCACGCACCGGCTCAATAAGAAATGCATGGGCCGCCATTAATTTTAGGCACCGGGCCCGCACTGGTAATAATTTTATTAGGCGGTCGTGCCTCGCAATTTGTATCGTTGTCATGGTAACGAGTTGTCAAATTGCCAATGCAAACAGTTTAAAATAGACACTTTAAGTTCGAATAGTAATTTGAACAGTTTATTATTTTAAGTTATAATAAGCAATAATTATGGACTCTGATATAGAAATGTGTACTCCACCAGATATTACGGAAGCAGCGAAAACAGCTAGTAATTCTCTGTTACCTCAGAAGTCAAAGGAAATTTATGAAAACACGTACAATAAATTTATGACCTGGCGCAGTAAGAACAATATTAAAATCTTTTCTGAAAATGTTTTACTCGCATATTTATCAGAATTGTCAAAAAATGTGAAATCATCAACACTATGGAGTCATTATTCAATGCTAAAAAGTACTATTAGCATTAAAAATAACATTGACATTGGTAAATATCCAAAAGTTCATGCATTTTTAAAACGGAAGAATGAAGGATATATTCCACAAAAATCTCGAATATTGGAGAAAGAACAAATTTTCAAGTTCATAAATAAGGCTCCTGACGAAGTTTTTTTATTAACCAAAGTGATATTAATATTTGGGATTGCTGGTGCTCTAAGAACAAGCGAAATTTATAAGCTAAAAATGTGCGATATTCAAGATTTAGGAAGTGTTCTTGTTGTATCCGTCCCTGATACAAAAACCAAAATAACAAGAAAATTTACCATTACCGAGCATTTAGAATTATACAGAAAATATGCCGCCCTTCGTCCCCAAAATTATCAAGAAAACAAATTTTTCATCAAGTATCAAGGAGGAAAATGTACTCGCCAAGTCGTCGGGATAAACAAATTTGGAAAATTGCCTAGTGAAATAGCAAAATTTTTAAAACTATCACATCCAGAAAAATATACAGGCCATTGTTTCAGACGATCATCTGCTTCCTTGCTAGTTGAAACCGGTGCAGATTTACTAATGTTAAAACAACACGGCGGTTGGAAATCTTCAACGGTAGCTGAGGGTTACGTAGAAAATTCCCTTAACAAGAAAAATGATATTTCAAATAGACTTTTGTCAGTTCAAAATCCAAATATGACCTCGATCACAAGCAGCAATATTATTAACAAATCATCATCAAAGGAGGCTACAGAAGTTAAATTTAGTAATCTAACAAATTGCAACATTACTATTAATAATTACAATAATTATAAAGAAGAAAATTAAATAATTTAACTATAATTTCTATTAAAAAGTTACAATTATTATAAAGTAGAAAATTAAATAATTTAACTATAAGTTCTATTAAAAAGTTACAATTATTATAAAACAGAAAATTAAATAAATAGTTCATTAGTTTAATTTGTATTATATAAAGGAGAAAATTAAATAGTTTAATTTTATTTCGTACTTGTATTATTTACGGTTGTAGAAAAAGTATAGTGTGCAATACGTGCGTGAAGACTTTTATACCCTTGTGTGATATTGTGACCCTCGCCTTCGGCTCGGGCCACAAACATCACACTCGTGTATAAAAGTTAACTTCACGCACTTGTTACACAATATACTATTATGTGCTTCCACGAAAATATTTTTGATTTTTAAGCATTCTATAAAAACAAACACTTTAAAATAAAAAATATAATAATAGGAAATGATGATCGACTATAATAAAAAATAAAGCCGTACTTTTGGGATTTTGCGTATAAACTAGTCAACCAATATTAATCTAAAACTTAAAAAAAACATGAAATGCTTAAAATTAATTGATTGACGTTTGGGCGTTAACTCTTTTTTTCCAAAACCTATAGGCAAAATGTAGACATTAAAGAGAAAAAAAATATATTTAAATGTAAAACTGAGAGCTTGAACTACATTTTCTTTTTTTTATGAAGAATTTACTTAAAGTTCTCCATTTTTTACATAAAAATATTGTTTATTCTATTTTAAATACAGTTTCTAGTTCGCTATTTCTCGGTTTCCTAAAGAGCTCATGTTTTTTTAATTTTGAGTTTAGATTGGTCGCGCCCAATTCCGACTCAAGATCCATTATCTTACACTTGGAAAGCAGACAAATTCATGTGAGCAATAAGAAATTCTTACATTTATATGAAGGAATTTAAAATAAATTCATATTTCGATTAAACAGAAGTGTATTTTATTTCTAATAATCTAAAAATATATTATTACCTTAAGTCAGTAACAAAGAATTTATATAGCATTTATACAAAGGACAATAATTTAAGCAGGATTCGATTTCTCATCTTGACCAGACTTAGTTGTGCCTAAATTAATAGCACTCCAGAGGAACATTTATCAAAGCAAAAAGGACTTGGCGGCAAAAATGTCAGGACGATTCTACGAAAGAAGGGTACGAAACAAACCTACTACATTAAATAAATACATATATGATAATAGCTAACGCAAATAGATGTACAAATTATATATGTTATTTAATTTTCTTACAAACTGGAAGATTGTTGTGATAAATAAAGTACTAAAAATTTAATAAAATTATTTAATTTTTTTCTGTAACTACACGAATACAAGAGGTATATACAAAATTTTTAAATATTGATAATTTGTTGTAAAACTAAACTTTTAATTAACTTTAAGTAAAAATTTAAGTAACATGGGAAATAAGATTTAACTTTTGAATATGATGTAAAAAAAGAAGTTAAAGGAAAGTTAGAAAGATGTGTTTTGTCCATTTTAATGAGAGCAGCATTTTAATGATACAGGTAATTCTACAGAAACTGCAATTGAGAAAAAATTAAAACTTTGAGATAATATTTGCAGCTTAAAATTAAATGATTGCATTATTTAATAAATAATACGGCAGGCCCTGTATCTTTTACCTCTGAATTTGTTACGTTTATTATTTTGTTACGGAGCTCGTTTGAAGCATAAAGTTTGGATATAACGAGGATATATAGTGTAGTTGAAAACTTTAAAATAAACGGATATTTCCAAGATATTTTTAATTTTTGATAGAAAAGAAACAAAATTATATAGCTGTAAGATATTAAAGTAGGTGCTATTAACCACTTCAGAATTTTTACTTTTAATTTTTTTTTCTTCAATTAAACTACACTTGCTCTTAGGAGTACCTCAAATACAACAAAAAGTTGGATTTACGACAGAGAGATTGTCATAAATATGGCATTTTTAATGTTAAAATATTGTAGAACTAAAAGGTGTTAATCTGTATCTGGGTTCTGATAAAGATGTCGAGAAAACGTCTTAATACCCTAAAAAATACAAAATTTTTTAAAAATTTATTTATGTTTTGCCAAATTCCATATCTGAATCACACGATTTATTTTTAGTTAACTAATTAAATCTACATGTCAAATTTTTTTTCTTTTAATATATTATTTTATGTTAATGTTATTCTTTAGTATTGTTATTTTTACTGAAATATAGGGCATTAAATATTAATAATTACCTTAAATTACTATCCAAAAATGACAAAATCCGATATAACAAAAATTTGGATCATTAAGAAAATTTAAATAGAAGAAAGACTATGTTAACAGATAGTGAAACACTAACCAACTAGAAAAACAAACCTTTAATCGAACAAAAGTATTATTTAAATAATACATATATCACGTAAGGCTTCAAAACAGTTACTATTTTATCGTATAGCTTTAAATATCCTATAATGAAGTTTTAACAATGTTCTTACAGCAAGGGTTATAGACTACATTCCCTTGTCTGATAAAGCTTTTTGTGCATAACTTTTATTAAAACTTCTAACAAAATACTAACAACATTAGTTTATGAAAAGTTTTAACACGATCGTATTAGTATTTTTTTTTTTGTAATTTGTAATATAACTATTTTAACGGAGTTTTAAAACAAATGTAACTATGTCTAGGAACCATACATCGTTTTAAAATAAAATATTATAAAAGATAATTATAAACATTAAATACAGTTATTTTATACTGAGTATAATTAATTTTCTTATTATAAAAAGTCTTTAAATAACTAAAATATAGTTTAATAAACTAAATTAGTTCTTTTTACTGCGTTATAAGACAATAGTTGCAGTTCATCTGATATCAATTTAGTTCTAACGATGATTCGGCGATCCTCTACAACGGAAAAACAAATCTTTTGTACCAGAAAAGAAGTTACTAATTTCTCAATAGTTTCCACAATTTTATACATTTTAAGTAACATTTATTTATCACCTATATATTGTTCCTGAAATTTGCCTTGCAGGTATTGTAAACAGAAACATTTTACTATTTTTGGGTTACCGGATTAGCGTAAAGCAAACTTTATATGATACTTTAGTTTTAATATGTCGTTTAACATACGCGCTAATTAATTATTAGGTTTAAAGATTCAAAAGATGCACTACGCCCTCCCCAAGAAAATTCCCAGATTACAAGAAATACTGAACTGCCAGGTTTGTAAAAGGGGAATAAAGAAGATATTTTGTATATTACTTGAAATAACTGTTTATTTGTATATATATGTGTTGTAGACAGGAGCGGAATAACAGAGAAATGTATACAAAATATATTTATTTTGACAATTATGACAATTCAAAACACTGATAAATGCTTGAAATAAGGATTTCATCCCATTTGCGGGAGAAGATCGAAGCAAAAACTTTTAAAATTTTGTTTTTCAAAATGGTTCTCAGTTTATTCTTAATACTTTGTCACGGCATACACTTTATTTAAGTTAGAGTATAAGGTGAATGCGAATAAGATATTGAATTTAAAAGAGTTCATTGTGTCGCTCGGTGATATTAAATACAATGTACAGGGTGGTCTGCTTAAGATGCTCCTATACTTTATCTCAATAAATAAGACACTGAGAAAAAAAAAGTTAAATACAAAAAGTATTTAACCCTAAGTATATTTTTTGTTTATAATATTTTTATGTATACAGGGTGTTCCATTGTGCCAGGACAGAAACCAACTTTTTTCTTTTTAATGAAATGGTATGAATATTTTTAGAAATTCTAATTCTACGCTTGATTTTGAGTATTTTTTGTCATCATAGCGTATGAAATGTTGAGTAGTTTTTGAGAAAAATTAACTTTTCTAATTTTTTTCGGAAAAACAGGTTTTTGGAAAAATGTAATTTTTTCACACCTGAAGACTAAAATTGTTAATTTTGGTTATTGATCCATGGGAGTGGTTAATATTTAATACTCTGAACTATCAAGAGTGAAAATTTATTATACAGGGTGGTCACAAATGACCATCAAAAAAATGTTTTTGTAACTAAAAAAAACTTAATTTTTTTAAATGGAACACCCTGTAATTAGCACTTTTATTGTGTTTAGGATTTAATTCTTCATCATTCCATATATATATATATATATATATATATATATATATATATATATATATATATATATATATATATATATAGTTTATATTCCAAAAAGTAGTAGTTTAGAAGTTATAACCAATTTTCTATAATAATTCGGGTATTTTTGTTAAAAATCTAACTAAACCTAAATAATATCCTATTCTAAGTTTTTTTTTAACATTATGATTAAATTTAACATTAAATCAACAAGTAATGCAAGAAAGAAAGTAACTAATTACTTATTACAAAACATTTTCGACATAACCCTCCTCTTTGGCAATACAAGTACTATACATGGTTTCAATTCTCGCAATAGCATTTCTAACCGCGTCTGTTGCATTAAGTCTTTCTACCTCTTGCGTAATTCTCCTTTTTAAATCTTGAACAGTATTACACCTATTTTTATACACCTCGTTTTTTAGGTTGCCCCATAAAAAAATCCAGGGGTGTTAAGTCGGGACTCCTTGCTGGCCAATCTATGGTCCCGTACCGACCAATCCAAAATGGAAACCCTTGATTCAAACAATTTTTAACAGGCACTACAATGTGATATGGAGCACTATCCTGTTGATAAACAAGCCCTTCTTTAATATAGTTCGGCAGATTGTCAATTAATGGAAATATTTCGTTCTCCAACAAATTTAAATACCTCTCACCATTCAGAACAAAATACATTATTTGATCACGGATAATACCACACCACACATAAACACTTCTCCGACTCTGTTTTTGCATTTTTTTTACACGATGTTCATTTGAGTTACACCAGTAATGAGTATTTTTTCGGTTGAACATGCCGGCCGTATTGAAAATTGCCTCATCGGTAAATAAAATATTTTTAAAAATGTCAGTTTCAAAATGGTGGTCCATCATGAGAGAACAATAAAAAAGCCTTGTTTGAAAGTCCTGTTGGGATAATTCCTGAACTGGTAAAAATTTGAACGGATGGTAGTTATTATCAGTTAAAGTCCTTTGAACACTAGTCTTACTAATTCCCGGTAGATCTCGGGATGAATCTCTTTGCGAATTTTCGTTGTTTTATTGAAAATACATTAGAATTTCTATTTGCTTTCCTTCTGTTAGGACAATTTTCGGGCGCCGTTTTTGTTTATTGATTACCACTCCACGTTCAAGACCACGAACAATTCGTGAAAAAATATGTTTCGTGGGTACCAGTCTTGCAGGATACAACAACCGATGCTCCCGCAGGGCTAATGCTGGACTCTTATTATTTCTTATGTAACATTCATGAAGATTTAAACGCTCTTAGACAGTGTATAAAGCCATTTTCCTTTAAAAAGAGTTAGAGGCAACTAAATGTCAAATAAAACTGTGTATTTATTGGTGTCCAGGCAACAATTTTACTAGTTTTGTTTTTCCATGGATATCTTGTAAAATTAAGACGCGTTTAGAGATGCTATTATTGCGAAAATTTAAACCGTAACTACGCAAGAGGTAGAAAGACTTAATGCAACAGACGCGGTTAGAAATGCTATTGCGAGAATTGAAACCATGTATAGTACTTGTATTGCCAAAGACGAGGGTTATGTCGAAAATGTGTTGTAATAAGTAATTAGTTACTTTCTTTCTTGCATTACTTGTTGATTTAATGTTAAATTTAATTATAATGTTAAAAAAAAACTTAGAATAGGATATTATTTAGGTTTAGTTAGATTTTAACAAAAATAAAAAAAATAGTTATTATAGAAAATTGGTCATAACTTCTAAACTATTAATTTTTGGAATATAAACTATATATATGGAATGATGCAGAATTAAATCCTAAACACAATAAAAGTGCTAAATACAGGGTGTTCCACTTAAAAAAAATTAGTTTTTTTAGTTACAAAAACATTTTTTTTTATGGTCATTTGTGACCACCCTGTATAACGGATTTTCGCTCTTGATAGGTCAGAGTATTAAATATTAACCACTCCCTTGGATCCATAACCAAAATTCACAGTTTTAGTCTTCAAGTGTGAAAAAATCAAATTTTTCCAGAAACCTGTTTTTCCGAAAAAAATTAGAAAAGTTAATTTCTCTCAAAAACTACTCAAAATTTCGTATGCTATGATGACAAAAAATACTCAAAATCAAGCGTAGAAATAGAATTTCTAAAAATATTCATACTATTTCATTAAAAAGTTGGTTACTATACATAAAAATATTATAAATAAAAAATATACTTAGGGTCAAATACTTTTTGTATTTAACTTTTTTTTCTCAGTGCCTTATTTATTGAGATAAAGTATAGTAAAGCATCTTAAGTGGACCACCCTGTACATATTTTTAAAATTACATAAGGGTAATACAGCTATTGATACAACATTCAAAAGCAGTCAGAATCAATCCTTTATAAATTACTTTATAAAGTTTGTTTAAGGAAAATTATAACTCTAAATGCGAACAAACTTGTTTTATTATTAATCGCCATGTTTTTGTTAAGGTTTCTTTCTCCATTATGACAGTCATTATACATTGGTCATCTATTAGTCTAAAATTTTTTTATTGTGCAAAAATTAATTTTTTGTTTTTTCGATAATAAATTATATATATATATATATATATATATATATATATATATATATATATATATATATATGTATATATACAAGGAGATAATGAAACTACTACCTAGGTAAAAATATCGAATTTGGTGTGTTGATAGGGTTTAATATTGTGAACATTTGTAACACAAAAAAAAGTCGTTTCTGGTTTCCTCGGAAATGATTGCGACTTCGTTATTTTAAATGGAACACCCTATATAATTTTTGTTTTTTTCAACTCTCTTAATAATTCTAAACAACTTTTGTATAACATAACTTATGCCTAAAATATAGAGTTTTCCAAATAAAGCAACTTAAAAATGTGCCATAATTCCCACTTATCTGTATTCTATGGCGCAGTAGGCCAGGACAAAAACATTAAAGGTTATTTACCCTTTATTCAAGCCTTCATCCAACAAAATGTCAAAAAAGATAATATTCCGAGTTTTATGAAAATGTGTCTTTCGCAAATCGATTTTTCAAATTTTGATCAGACCCTGTAATATAACAGGTCAACTGACTGGAACAAAACCTTCACTACCCAATCCTACTTTTTTATCCTATCCACAGATGACAAATTTTTAACTTCCATAGACCGCTGCAAACTTGAAATATGGATACCCTATTTTTATGTTATTAATGCTCATCTAAAGCGAAAATCAATATTACTAGCGCTTATTTAATTATACCACCAACAAAGTTACAATGGAATAATCTACTGTTCAAAGGAATCATCTTTTAGTTCATTTAAATTTAAAAAAAAAAAGAATATGATAAGGTGAAAATAAATGAACTTTATTATGCCTAGAGATGATTAGTATTAACTAATAATAAAAGAAATAGAAAAAAGAACGTACTTAATCATAATTAAGATTTTCAAAAACATGACCTTCTTGTTCAATACAGGTCTCACATTTTTCAACAATTTTCCGAAATACATTTTCTTTTTGAGGTATACTAATATTATTAATAGCACTAATAATTCGATTTCTTAAAATGTTTAAATTTTCAGGTTGAGTTAAATAGACTCTTTCTTTGATATGACCCCAGAAGAATAAATCTAGGCGAACGTGCTGGCTACCTTACAGGTACTTTCGTTCCTGCTGGCTATCCATTGGTCCTCAAACCTGTCATTTAAATAATTTACACAAATTTCTAGAAAGTTCAAATAAGTTTGTGCTGTAAGGAGCTCATAACAAAATATTGGGCCCACAATTCTCGTTACTAAAACACCTAGCCACACATTAACAACAAAGCGTTCTTGGAAAGATCCTCCTCTAAATAAATGCTGATTTCATTTGCCCAATATCTTACGTTGTTCCTGTTGAACATTCCCAGATTCCTGAAGCGAGACTTATCCGAAAATAATATAAATCTATTAAATTTATTATTATAGTTAGAATTTTCCATAAACCATCGGCAATATTCAACTCGCCGAGCAACGTGTTGGTGGATTTGGTATTTGTAGGGCTTATACTTATGTTTCTTCAAAATGTTCCTTGCACTTTCTCTGTTAACTCCAACTTCACTTTCAATTTGGCGAGTAGAAATATTTGAATCAGCATTCACAGATGCCAGAACGTTTATCTCAGCTTCTTTCCTAATAATGAACTTTCCTTCATTTTCATTTTGGGGAACTGTTTTCAAATGTCGGAAAATATGCATAGCAGGCCTGCCTTTTATTTTGCAAGCACTCGCCATAAACGAGAAGCAAATCTATTTGTTCCGCTCTTGTAAAACTTGCCATTTTAAAGAGAAAATACTCATAACGACGCACAGTAAAAGGGTAAAAGAAATTTACCGATTTTTCTTAATGTTTTAAAAAATATAATAAAAAGTACTGCCTCATAAAAATATTGAAATGATGATTGGATCCAAAAAATATTTGATATATCGAGAGGGATCGATATGTAGAGTAACAATAGGAAATTAAAATATATAGATATAATAATAATAATAATAGTTATTTCTTTATATTCACATTACAGAGGTAAATAATTTACAGCAAGTATTTAGATGTATGATTATTTAAAATGCAATGACAGAAAAGGCGAAGTCCAGAGGTAGATAGTAGCTAAGTGTTTTCCACCCTGATCAACTTAATCTTAAAAAGAACATACTTAAAATATAAAAAATATATGTCGTAAGTACCTGTTCCTTTTAAGAGGAGTATATAAAACAGAAAGGAAAATAGAGTAAAAAAGCATAGTTTTAACTACAGTTATTAGTATATCGTGGCCTGTCTATCAAAATAATATTTAAAAGGCTTGTTTCTGAAATTTAGTGGTGTGAGGTATTTGAGATGGTCTGGAAGAGAGTTATACAATTTGGCAACATTATACTTAAAAGAACGTTCAAACATGGCAGATGTATGCAGGGGTAGAGTTATTGTACTGCAAAAATGCACATGAGATCTAAATATTATTTTTTGTATAGGTAGGGAGGTTTCTTAAAGAGTAGAATTTTATGATAACGAATTATTTTGATAATTCGTGACAATTACTGTATAGAAGCTTTAGCCCAGATTCCTCACATTATCTTTAACCGGTAGGGTAGAGTCTCCGATTTTTATATTAACTAACTCCCTAACGCTAACTATATCATTCCTCTTACCAAAAATCATAATTCAACATTTTTTTTGGATTAAGATGTAAGGAATGATCCAGTGAAGATTTTTGAAGTTGTTTGAGATCGGTATTAAGAGCTTGACACCCCTCTACGATGTCCTGTTTTTTAAAAGAGAGATATATTTGTGTGTTGTCTGCATAATATTGGGATTTACAATTTTTAATAATGTTCGGCAGATTTGAAATATATACATATATAGAATATAGCAGAGGACTGTTAATGGATCCCTGCGGCACGCCAGTATCAACGAATAGTTCAGTGAATAATTCCCCATCAAGAATTACACACTGCTTTCGATCTTGGAAAAAAACTTAAAAAAAAATTACAGCATTTCTACTTAGACCAATATAATGGAGAATTGCCAACAATAATAGGCGATAAAGTATCGAACGTTTTCGAGAAGCCTAAAAGTGCCAATATCCTTATTTGTCCAGAATCAGTTGCACGAAATATATTATCACTAACATTTAATAGAGTCGAGGAACACCCGTGATTCCTTCTAAAGCTTTATCAGGCAAAATACGGTTTTGCTCCACATGCTCCTCAAGTTGTTTATTAATTATTTTTTCGAATATTTTAAATAAACATGGCAAAATAAGTATTGTGCCATCGGGAGTAAATCCTTAAGTTCCTGCGGATAGACGATCTTTGGGAGAGGCACCGTTAGAGCTTTTTTCCAGCAATTTGGATATACAGAATTTAAAATGCAGTAATTTATGATATGTGCTAAAAATGGAAGTAGAAAAGGGCGGCACGATTATATTATATCAATATTAAAACCATTATGTCTTTTACCTTTTGATTTTATTTTAGATTTTGCATGCCAAACGTTTATGTCTGTCACTGTTTTAAAATAAAGGTTTTTGTACATTGTTTTTGGCATTACTACTATAAAAATTAATGAGCTCTGTACTGCCACCTTAAATTTGGGGTACAGATGACTTAAAGAAGTTGTCTATTAATTCAGGATTTTTTAAATGCTGGGGGATTTCCATTTTACTTCTCGTAATGCCTACACTGTATTTCTTCAACACTTACCAAATATTTACGGACTGCTTAAACCTGGATTCAAAAAATGCTTTTTTTTTTCATTTCGTATAGTGAATGTCGTCAAGTTGCGCAGAGATTTATAATATTCCCAATGAGCGATAGTTTTGGTCTTTTTAAATCTGCTTAAAGCCCTATTTCTAAGTTTTATTACATTTTTGATATTTTGTGTTATCCACGGATAATTATGTTTTGTACACCTAGCCTTTCTTATAGGAGCATGAAAATCTAGTAAAGTATTAATATTATTGTTTATAAAATCAATTTTGCTGTTGATATCATTAATGTTATATATATTTCTCCAAGAAATCGACTAAAAGTTGGCCAGGAATTGTGTAGTATTAATATTTTTTAAGTCTCTATATATTTTAAAAGTAATTTCCTTTGATGTATTAGGTACTAAAAGAACACAAAAAATAAATTCTGGTCTGACAACAGTGGAGCGGGTAATGTATCACAGTGTTTTACTAAATCACAATTTGATATCAAAAAAAGGCCAATAAGTGAGGCAGAGGTAGACGAGATTCTAGTGGGATTGTTTATTAATTGAGTGAGCCCTACTGACTAAAACAACATGTTAAATTGGACAACGTCATGTGAGAATATATCTAAATAATTTATATTAAAATCCCCTGTGCATAACATTTCTTATGTTTGTTTTCGAAGTCAAGCAAACAAATCTAAGAGTTTGTATATGGGGTGCCGGATACACAACCAGAAGTAAAAAATATTTTGTTTATTATGATGTTTATCCATTTTTGTTCACAATTTTGATTTGTTGTAAATTCATTACTCAATACAGTGTATTTAATATCATTTTTAATATAAATCCCAACACCACCGCCGCTACCCACTCTGTCTTTTCTGACGAACCTGTATCCCTGTATTTCTATCTATTTGGAATTAATTCTTTTTGTTAACTATGTCTCCGTAACGCCGACCACATCAAAACCCTTACTAAGCACAAATTATTTGAAACTTACAAAACCGGAATTTGATGACCTAATATTAACATGAGCTGTCTTTAAAGTTCTATTTTTCATGCTTAGAGATTCATCGATAGGTGTCCGACAACTATCGATAGTTATCAATTGGATTATTTATTTTCGGTGCTCTGTATATTACATATTTCATTATAAAGAAAACTTTTTTTTTGAACGATAGAAATGGTTGTTAAAACTGCTCCTGTCGTAGATATCGATAAGTGCCAATAAACTATGGATAGGTGTTAAAAAATATCGACAACTAAAATCCATTGATAATTAAAAAAAAAATTTGTTCGTTTTTATCATTATGAATTATTTTAAAGTTGTGGTATCGTAAAATGGAAATAAACAGCTCTCATTTTTAAGCTCGTAAACTATCCTTATGCAAAACTTAAAATAGGTTAAAAGCTTTTCAACAAATACCTACCTTTAGAGAATACTCTCATTTAGTGTTAATATTTTATGGGCTCCAAGCTTAAAATATTTTATGCCTCGAAGGAAGAAAAATAGTTTGCCGAAATAAAAAGCATTACGAGGTGTGGTAAGTTCCTGCTCATATTTTTAACATCAATTACTCACAGTTTAAGAAAAACTTATTTTTCCAAAAGATGCTAAAATTGACACTGCTGGGGCGAATATCATTATAATTAAAATAGTTTATAATATCATATTGGCAGTTTTAGACATGAATATATAGTATAGTAGAACGACTTTGTCGGTTTTAAGAAAGTACGGTCCAATATACGTTATCTTCCTATTGCTTACTATTTGTAAATGAATACAGAGATTGTGCTCTGGTTTTAATTCCTTTAGTGATTGGACCAGATTTGTGAAGATTATCCCAGTTGAAGATAGTACAATTAAGAAGGTGTAGACTTCTTTTTTTCGCTATATCCGCTTATTTTCAGCGCAGTGTTCAGCATATTTTTGATTTTTTGTGCTGTATGCTGACGAGAGGTTTTTGCTGCCTGGCACGCTGATATCAATAAGATACGTTATTTGCTCTTTTTTGAAGGTAAGTATTATATCTGGTCTGTTATGTGAGATTGTTTTGTCCGTTATGATAGTTCTGTCCCATAGCAATTTATGATTATGCGACTCTAGCACGAAATCAGGTAAGTATTTAAAATAGCGCATCTTTTCAGTACACTATTTTCGCTGCATTGTTGTGTGGATCTATATAATCTGCAAGTGCTAATATTCGTTTAGTATGTGCTCATAGTTTCTCCTCCTTGACCACATCTTCTGCACCTATGTTCAAGTCGCTTCCCGTTCAATTAACCCATCAATTTTTATGCCACCCTCTCTAGTGACTTCATGTACTAAACCAGTTCATTATATTGGTATAAACCTGGCCAAGTTCTTTAATAACTGGCCCAATTCAGTATTTTAAAAAAACTATAACAAAAAACTAATATCAAAATTACTACGGTTCAATTTCTGGAAGAAAGCTCAAACTTTGGTAAACTCAAGTTAAGTCAAAAACTTATTCTCTCAAAATTTACCATTATGTGGACTCAACCCATTGATGTGTATGATTGAATGATACAATTCGGATTTGGTAAAATAATGAGTATATAAAGTTTTATGTTTTATTTTAAATTCATCGTTATCGACAGCAAATGTTTATCAAAATATAAGTTTGGTCTCATCTTTTCTCAAAATTACTCCTCTTTATTTCAGTTAATACAGAAGCAGGAATAAGCATGCAACATAATCAATAGCCAAGCGGGCATTCTAGATAAATAATAATAATAAATACACTTTTATAAATAAACTTAAAGTCACATAAAAATTTAAGATACAACACTTAAAAACACATGTTATGGCGTAAGGTCCTTATAAACTCACCAATACATGCGAACGGCAGCCAGTCATCTTTTCGGAGAGCTGTAGGTTGCAGGTCCTCGGGTACACCTTTGGAAATTAAAATGGGCGCCACCTAATTGACTGTGACTCAATTAGGAAGAAATTGATATTTAAATGCAGACAAAATAAAGATTTGGAGAGCTTTTCAATAAACCATTATATAAAGTGCAGACTGTCAAATTGCAATGATACCTTTGTTCTTTTGTTCTTTTTTTTAAAAGTTGTTTTATAAAATAATTTTGAAATGTGAAATTTAGTTTACATTTTGCAATTTAATTGACCTTAAAACAAAAAAATAAATTCATCAAAAAAAAACAAAAATATGTATAAAATATATCAAATATGTGAGATGCAGTAGAAAGTTATTACCATTATATCATCAACCTGTGAACATCTGGCGAAATGTCATGACACAAATATGTAAATATGAAAATTACATTAAATAGCGCACAGGGAATCAAAAATTCATGAATTTTCGTTTACCACACTGCCGCAAGAAAAAAAGTTATAAAAATATAAAGTATTTCGCCAAGGCTATTTTAGAAAAAATAGGTTACTTACTTCCTTTCTGCTACCTTATACAAAATTTATGAATATAAAAATTAAGAATTAATTCCTCGTACTCTTACAGGACGGAACTCCAAAACCATTGTAGGACTCTTGGTTTATGTACCCCAAAAATTACACCATAAACTTGTAACTATATCCCAAAACCATATCTTTAATTCTTAACCTGAAACCCTCTAGTCATCTAGAGGGCTCCTTCGACGTCAACGGTCACCAACAAAGGGAATCTCCAGACATCTAGAAAGGCTTCTCGAGGCCCGACAGCCAAAACAAAATTCAGGACGTCATTCACGTGGTTGATTAAATGTGGAACCAAACAAAACGGGACCAAAATTTAGGGCCAGATGATGGCCGCAAATAGACCTTAGGCTTTCAACGGCACTGCACTTTAAAAAGAAATTACTTAGGACAGTTAGGACATACTTTCAGTACTTAAAAAAGATTGGTCCATTAGGGCACTTTTACAAAGCCGGGCACATGTTGCACCTCTAAGGAGAGGCAATAGAAAGGGGCGAGAAAATCAGCTCCAGAAAATTCGAAGAAGTTTGACATTCCCCTCCATCATTCTTCCTCACTTCAGACTTATGCCAACCTAATGCCATAAAATAAAATAATAATTTCACAGTCCACTGCCGGTGCCACTAGTATAAGGGAGTAAGAACCCGATAATATGCTGGCGAATTGCTCCTGAGCAGAACCAAAATCGTGACTGAAATGAAAAAACACGACACTGTCAAAGCTGTCTGAATGCCGAAAAATAAGAAACCAATGAAACCATAGTGACAGAAGAGAAAGACAGGCAAATTCCAAATATTTGTAAACAAAACAAAAACAAATTTCTTTTGTCTTAATTTAGAGAAGTACTTTTCAAAATGTAATCCAATGAATTATGAATAAAACATACTGAGGTATGTAAAATGTAATTTACATAAAAATCTTGATATTTTAAAGGTTATATTTAACTGCAAAGTTATAATGTTCAATTTTGTTTCAGATTACTAATTGGCTTAAAATAATGAAAAACCATTAGAAAAATGTTCATTAAGGGGGAACTGCACGCAGTATTATGGACCGTTTGCAAGCCTTATTAATACTATGTTAAAACTATAAGAGATATGTATTAGCTTCAATGTGATTTCAATAGGGAAATATGTATAGTTGGGCGCTAAATGCGATTTTTTATGAAAAAATCTAATCTAGAATTATAAAATAGAAGTAGATTTGTCCATTTTCGACCATTTTTCGACCACTTTTTGACGCAAATGCCGTCGCATATAATTTTTTTTTTCACAAAATGACTCTTTACCGCCTTGCATTGATCCTTTGTCTACGTAACTGCAAAATTTGAAATGATAAATCGTACTCATGTCTTTGTATTTCTGCAGCGCGTGAACCCTTTTGAACCCATTTTTAAACGAAATGTAATTTAAATTGCCTATACATAACACATTTTTTTGAGGTCGGACGTGCAGGAAGTTTTTTCTAATACGTAGGTACTTTTTCATCTTACTTTGAACTTGACTAGACCTTGTCGCTAGTTTTTCACTTTTTGCGTGCAGTTCTCCCTTAAACATTCCATATAAAGCAAATATAAAGAAAAGTAACTTGGATAAATGAAAACAAAAAGCTATGTAAACTGAAACTTTCTAATAGTTCAAGTTTTCTCAAAGTGTTAAATCGATATTTACAAGAAAGAAGAGAGTAAATATGTTTATCATAATTCATGTGAGTGAAATGGACTGAAAGAAGAAACCAAAAAACAGAATATTTTATTGTAAATGAAAAAATTGTTATTTTCATTAATAAAGAAGGCCAGTATCTTAATAACTAAAACTGATTATATATTCAAAATATGTCACTGTCAATAGTATCACCCTATTAATAAAGATTCTATTCTATATCTGTAAACATCTCGCGAAATGTCATGACACAAATATGTAAATATGAAAATTACATTAAATAGCGCACAGGGAATCAAAAATTCATGAATTTTCGTTTACCACACTGCCGCAAGAAAAAAAGTTATAAAAATATAAAGTATTTCGCCAAGGCTGTTTTACAAAAAATAGGTTACTTACTTCCTTTCTGCTACCTTATACAAAATTTATGAATATAAAAATTAAGAATTAATTCCTCGTACTCTTACAGGACGGAACTCTTGATTTATGTACCCCAAAAATTACACCATAAACTTGTAACTATATCCCAAAACCATATCTTTAATTCTTAACCTGAAACCCTCTAGTCATCTAGAGGGCTCCTTCGACGTCAACGGTCACCAACAAAGGGAATCTCCAGACATCCAGAAAGGCTTCTCTAGGACAGACAAAACCAAATTCGGGACGTCATTCACGTGGTTGATCAAATGTGGAACCAAACAAAACGGGACCAAAATTTTGGGCCAGGTGATGTCCATAAATAGGCCTTAGGCTTTCAACGGCACTGCACTTTAAAAAGAAATTACTTAGGACAATTAGGACATATTTTCAGTTCTTGAAAAAGATTGGTTCATTAAGGCAGTTTTACAAAGCCGGACACATGTTGCACCTCTAAGGAGAACCAATAGAAAGGGGCGAGAAAACCAGCTCCAGAAAATTTGAAGAAGTTTGACATTCCCCTCCATCATTCTTCCTCACTTCAGACTTATGGCAACCTAATGCCATAAAATAAAATAATAATTACAGTGGAGTCCACTGCCAGCGCCACTAGTATAAGGGAGTAAGAACCCGATAATATGCGGTGTCCCCCGAATAGAGCTGGCGAATTGCTCCTGAGCAGAACCAAAATCGTGTCTGAAATGAAAAACACGACACTGTCAAAGCTGGCTGGATGCCGAAAAATAAGAAACCAATGAAACCATATTGACAGAAGAGAAAGGCAGGCAAATTCCAAATATTTGTAAACAAAACAAAAACAAATTCCTTTTGTCTTAATGTAGAGAAGTTGAGAATACTTTTCAAAATGTAATCCAATGAATTATGAATAAAACATATTGAGGTATGTAAAGTGTAATTTACATAAAAATCCTGATATTTTAAAGGTTATGTTTAACTGCAAAGTTATAATGTTCAATTTTGTTTCAGATTACTAATTGGCTTAAAATAATGAAAAACCATTAGCAAAATGTTCATTAAACATTCCATATTAAGCAAACATAAAGAAAAGCAGCTTGATTAAATGAAAACAAAAAGCTATGTAAACTGAAACTTTCTAATAGTTCAAGTGTTCTCAAAGTGTTAAATTGATATTTACAAAAAAAAGGAGAGTAAATATTTTTTTTCCACGAAATGGCTCTTTACTGCCTTACATTGATCCTTTTTCTACGTCACTGCAAAATTTGAAATGGTAAATTGTACTCATGTTTTTGTATTTCTGCAGCGCGTGAACCCTTTTGAACCCATTTTTAACCGAAATGTAATTTAAATTGCCTATACATAACACATTTTTTTGAGGTCGGACGTGCAGGAAGGAAAAAAAAATAATACTAACATAACCAGCATTTTTACTTCTGTACATTTGTATGATTATAATAGTATTGGCACTAGCAGAGCCAACATTTGTAGTTTTTTTTTTTTTCAAACATAAGCAGAAACTAACCACAGCTCACAATGCTTTTTCATATCAGCAAACTACGTCTCTCTCGAGGCAACAATCTTTTAAACATGAAGCCCATAAAGTAATAAAACTAAACGAAAGTGTTCTGCAAAGACTCCGTGAGGTATTTGCTGAAAAGCTTTCAACCTGTTTTAAGTTTTGTAAGGAAAGTTTACGAGCTTAAATATGAAAGCTCTCTATTTTTAGAGATGCACAAGATACCGCAAATAAAAAACTCATATTGAAATAAATAAAAAACATTTTGCTTATTGCTTACATAATTTATATTGGTAAAAATAAATAAAAATAATAATAATAATATTTTCTTAAGGAAACTGATGAATTTGTAAACAATTGGGGTCAAAGTAGGAAAAAAAATTCTGGTCTTTGTTTAAAATATTTTTAATTAAACTATTGAAACAAAACAGATAGACAGACAGACTGACAGAGACTGAATTGATAAAATATGTTTTTCGTTAACTAAGGACCCTAAAAACGTTCTGAAAAAAAACTCGATAAAAAAGGTCATATTAATTTTATATTAGATACCAAAGGTTTTAGAGAAAAATAAACCATTTTTATGCTTGTAATTCTGTCACAATGTTATCTTCACCAAATTGTTGCATGGTACATACTGCGAATTGCTCCGTATTAATTTCCTTTGAGCTTCAAATTGTACCAAGAGCACAACTTTATAAATATATTAAATGCATTCTTCAAGTAAGGTACATATAATACTCGACAAACATTATTTACCTAATCTTTAGAAACATCTTAGTTATTAAACCAACATTTTTTATATAAACTTACCTAAGATTCCTACATACATAACTATGAATAATATTTTCTCAAGTTTACCAACTTTAAAACAAAATTTTTATATTCAAAATTTTGCCATTATTTGAACTTTATTAAATAAATATCAATTTCCTTTGTGTCCCGCTAAATTTGTATTTCGAACCACTGGGTGCTAAGCTACACCGGTCGCAAGGTAGGTTATGATTGGCCAATACGTCAATTGGGGATTATGATTGGTGGGTCTGACACTTCAGAAGGCTACATTAGAAGGTATATTTTTCGTATTATAACGTTATGTAACTGGATACTTGGTAGCTAAGAATTTGAAATATTACATATATATATATATATATATATATATATATATATATATATATATATATATATATATATCATGAACAAGTATATTTAACATTCAACCTGTTATACAGCCCTATAACGTTTGGTATATACGATTATATGCAAGGTTGGCGACAGACCGACAGATACAACGTCAATTCAGTCTAAGCTCATTTTATAATATTTTGGTAATTCAGAATTTTGTTTTTACGTTTTCCCTGGACTCTCTCAATGCTTTCATTCGCACTGAGTTGTGTTAAATGTAGGTTAAGTTTCTTTTTTACCCAAATGAGAGATTTGATTTGAAATAAATTACTTTTAAAGATGTATATTAAATCTGAAGAAACAGAAGTTTAGAATTTCTATACAAATTATCACCCTACAAATTCAAAAAAATATATATCGCCATGTAACTATATATAGCTTAAGCAAATAATGTTGTCTTTCACTTTTTTGATAAAATGTAAAATTTGTTGCATGGGTCGTTTTAATGAAGGCCAATTTACCGATTTTAGTACAGCGCACACTGGTTGAGGCGTTTGAAAAAAATACCTAAATTCAAATTCAATAAATGAGGAAAATTTAATTTATTTCTAATAACAGATTATTTTTTGACTTTTAAGCATATAACATTATTTTAAAATTTGCATTACTTTTGTAGAAATCGTTTTGCAAACTAAAAATGTATTACTTCTTGAGTGCATTTTCTCGCTAAATGAAACATACTTTTAGGTTACATTTTTGTAAAGATAGAAAATTAGACTTACCACATCACAAAAAAATAGAAAAATTTCAGCTTTTCATTTAAAAAAAAAAGTTAAAATCATAGAAATTCAAATTTTTGTCTTAAAAAAATAGCTAATTAACCTAATTTGTTATCTACGATCTCCCCTTTATATCTATACCAAATTTGGTAAACATAGGTACATGTAACCCGGAAAATCATGAAGATTAAGAGTTATGTTGGTGATTCAATACTAACATGATCACTTACTCAGTTTTGGATTAGTGGAGGATACTTTATTCTTTAGATGGAAAATTATAAAACTATCCCCTCCCTCACATTGCGGCGGATTGGGTATTTAGCGGGACAAAACTTCCGAAGGAACGTTTGGGATTTAAACAGGAGGTAGGAATATAGTAAACGGTGTAAAATAGTAACCATAAATATTATTCTAGCTTGCTTTGTCTTTCAGCCCCATAAGTAATTGGGTTTATGAATAAGGTGAGCACAGTGTTAAACCTCGCTGGACATAAATGATAAAGACGAAGGTCGGCTTATCTTGTGTAAATACCAGACATCTTTCCTTTATCATCAACTTATATAAACATACGTTTTTTGTTACCATGAAGGGTCAGGTAGAGTATTGATAAAAGTGAAACCAGTATCAAATAAATAATGATTAAATTTTTATTAAAAGAATAATATTTTAATGATTTATTTTCTGTATGTATTTTAATTATTACAATTACATTATTATTATTATAAATTATTATGTGGTGTCTAGTTATTTTGTATGAGCTCATTTGTATGTTTTATATTTATTTAAATTTAACTAAATATTTGTTTATTTTTGTACGTCTATAAAAAATATATATTTACAATTATGGTGATTCTATTTGTGTTTATTGCATTTAATTTGTTATTAATTTTATAAACAACTGTGTGCGCTTAGCAGTTATATTATTAGTATAAAATATTATTTTCCTTAAAATATTAGTTTCCTCATAATATTTTGTGTCTGACTTGTCTGCCTCTTTTCATTATTTCTGAATTTTTTACGTGGCGTCAAATTTGAAATATCTCGATTTTTACTTTTCAATATTTAAATCAATTCCATTTAAAAAAGTTACGTTGACGTGTTATCACATTTACGCAACACCCTGTATAAACTAGTATAAGATAATCAAAATGCAGAAATGAAAATAAAAATTGATGTGTCCGAGAATTTAACTGAAAAAAAATTCCCGGCCCAACCCTGTATAATAATATGCTCCAAATTTTGTCAGCGGCGCGTTTTGTTATTTAGGTTAATTTTCAATTTAAATTAGGCTACTCTATCTTTTCTTGAAGTTGAGGCAATAGATAACAATTTGTAATGGAGTAGAGACGTACAAAAAGTATGTGCAAATTTTCAAGAAATCCGGTTAAATAATTTCGCAGATACAAATTTTTTTCCGAAAATGGTCTTTTTTCAACCACTGTGCAGCGTACAGAAGAAAAGAAATTTTCTTATAGAACACATAAATTTTATACAAAATTTCAAATTATTTAATTTTACTCAACATTCTATTTGTTGAATTCCAAAGTAGTATAGCTACCATTCAACACAATACATACATAACTGCGCATGTACTTAAATGCTGAACAAGATGAATACAAAATTTTATCCAAATAATATCTAGTTGTCTGTCACAAAGTTTTTTGTAATAAATTACGGCTGCACTCTTAACTTTTTCGTTCTCTACCCTTTTCTTACGATTAAGATCTGCGAAATGACTTACTTGAAAAACATTTTCGAAAGACCGGAGTAAAATTAGACGATTAATGGGATTAGAAGAGAGCCAAGGCAGTTTTATTTAGTTTGCTAATCTTCAAAATATCCAACTTTAAAAGATTACTTTAATTCAGGCAGGTACTCCAATTTAGTTTGCAGATATTTTTAAATTAAAAGAGATACCTTATAAAATACATTACGCTCTTTTATTAAAAATGTAATACAATTTAAATAGGTGTAATTACTTGGTAGAAAGGGGGTTCTGTCAAGTAAAGTGCCAACTTGTTTTCAAAATTATACATTTGTAGTCAATTATATGATTAATAATAATATAACGTATATTTATGAAAGCATTTATAGACAAGTAGGAAATAATAAAAAGTCACCGAAAACAATTAAGTGGTAGTGTCTGTAGTAGACAATTAGAAATATCTAAGGTTAATTTAAGATAAGTAAAAACACTACAAACAAAAGACAGATTTCTGATTTAATACAAACCTTGATTAAATTAAATATTGATATTAACGTTTCTCTGTCTGTGATATACACTATACAGTGAGATTAATTAATGTTTCCAATCTTGCTGTTTCTTGTAAAGCCCGCTACTCAGTATTCGTTTCGTCGCGCTATTCCGTCTTTTGGGCGGAAAGTAGGCTTTGATTTCGGCGAATCATTCGGCAGAGTCAAATTTTTTGTTTTTTTTTTTGTATTTTCAAGCACTGAAACGCATGAAATCCATGCAAACGTATTAAATAAAAATTGATGAATAGTATGGACGAAATATTCGTTCATTCGTTAATTCGCCTATTCGTTCATTCATATGATTAACGAACCGAAAGAACGAATCGAACCGAATAGTGAGTAGCGGGCTTAAGACAAAGAAGATATTATTGTTATGTGTCTTTTGTCAACTTCTGTTTTGCAAGCAAATAATGACCAGAACTGTGCTGAAAAGTTGACTTTTTCGTAGGTATATTTTTTCTTCTACTATTAAATCTCGCTACTCACTATTCGTTGATTGGTCCATTCGTTCATACGCCCGCTTAGTGTAGGGGGTCCGGTCATTCGTTCGATTCGTTGAGGTGTCTTTTAAGCAAATAGTCAAGTAGGCTTTGATCCCGGCGAACCATTCGTCCGAAACTAATCTTTTATTTTTTGTGTGTTTTCAAACATTGAAAGGCATGAAATAAAAATTGATGAATAGTAAGTGCTGATGAGATATTCGTCGTTTCGTTGATTTGCCCATTCGTTCATTCATATGAATAAACGTATCGAATTTAATAGTGAGTAACATGCTTAAGGGCGGTTATTCTTTATGCAAAAAATAGTAGTATAGCAGAAATTTCAAAGAGCCCGCATGTGATAACACACTGCTATGCAAATTTAAAAATGTTATGAAAAGTGGAGATGTGGATCAATATTATCCCCGTCTGTCATATATTGCAAAGATATATTCAAACAAAAAATAGGCGGAAGCTAAATAGCTTAAACCCCGGGTTAGTATAAAATACTGATTTAAAATGTCGCTAAATTCGGACATATGAATCAATGACATCTCGTATAATTTAAATTTAAGTCGTATTTACATTTTTGACATCTGTAAATCAATGAAAGAAATTTTCGATTATTAAAAATAATCTTCAACAAATTTTAAAGTTGTATCAAAATGCTGAGATTCTGAACAATTTCAGCCCTCTTGAAACTTATTTTGTTATAATAGATTTTAAATAAATGGTGTATTTTTGCATTGACACAAAAATTCAAGTAGTACAAAGATTTAGTAACAATTTTTTAAAATATCATAATTTTTGAACATTGAAATCAAATTTTCCCTTCTGCCATTAATTCCTCTTGGGTTATATGTTACTGGAAGCTCAATTTTCTATTGGCAGAAATCTCATACTGATAAAATTCCCAAAGAACGATTGTTAATATCATGAACGTTTCCAAGAAATCCCAAAAAAATTGGTATATATGTTGCACAATCATTGTTAATTTGCAAATTTTGTATATAAATATTCAAACGATTTTCTCTAACTGATTATGTACGTAGTGTAATTAGCGCTGACTTTTCTGAGTGGGCTCTTGTCTTTTTTGGCGATACATATAATTAATTATAGAATTTAGAATTTTTGGCTATATTTAAAAATTATAAAAACAATAATTAAATAACAGATTTTATTCTATAATACCAAATATTTTAATTTACAGATTATCGAGAATGAGAGATCAATGAATTTTTGGCAGTGTGCTGAGAATAAGCATGCCATAGAATAAAGAAGGCAATGATAGAAACAGGCAACTCACAATACCTTCATGGCAATCCTAAAACATGTCAACATATAATAATCAGTGTTGCCGATTTGCGGGTAATTAAAGGAAAATGAAGTATTTCAGTTTATTGGACGAGGTATATGTAAATTATTTCCGGAAAAGCAAAATTTTATCTATAACTTCAAATGTTAGCCAAAATTTAATCATGACGCAAATTTTTATTGATAAGATTAGACACAGAATATATAGGGAATTTCACTAATTCCATATATTTGTTATATTGAAATATTTACATCTGAAGTAAACAGAAAAATTATTTAACTATTTTAAAGCAATATATGTGTAATGTTTTTACTTTTTTCATCCATTTTTTTTTACCAGCTTTTATAACTTATGGTTATAATTGAAAATATATTCATGATGTCAAACATTTTTACATAAGCAATAATTCTGCTTTTTCATGTTAAGTTGTTTTGGTAGTAACTTAAATCAATTATCCAGTTGGCAGGCGGGAAAAAAATCATTTGAACTTTTTTGAAAAAAAATTGCAATTTACAAATAATTGTGCAAAATACGTATTTTATTTGGGTTTCTGTCATGATGGAAATATGTATTATCATAACTTTATTTCATTAAAACAAACAGCGGAGGGGTTGAAATGTTCAGGATATAATTTTTTTTTTCGTATTTTGTTTATCAGGACTGGTATCAGTTTTCAATTTCAGCTAATGGAAACTTAAGCTTCTAGCAGTACATACTTTAATATAAATTAATGGTAGACGGGAGAAAATTAATCTCAACTTCAAAATGTTACCATTTTTTTATATCTGGCAACTGTTGATACACTTTGGATAGGTCTGCCAATACATTTCTTAGGGTTTAATTTGCCTATCAAATTTATTTTTCAAATAGCATTACCACTTTCATCCAACTTTAAAATTTGTTGAAAATTATTTAAAACAACCGATATTTTCTGCCATTGATTTATAGATATAATGAATCGTAAATAAAACATAATTTTAATTTGGCAAACGGGAGGTTATTAATTCACATGTCCGATTTTGATATTACTAGTATGATACCCTATACTAACTTAGGGTTCCAGCTATTCAGCCTCCGGGTTTCTTTTTTTTTTCTTTGAATTTACCTTTAAAATAATATTGTTCTCAGTGACGGCTCCTCAGAGGCGGCAGGGTCGGCCGGGCCATACCAGAAAATATACAGGGAAGATTCTCTTCTTAAAAAAGTAGGTAAATATTTTTCAAAAATTATTTTGCAAATATCCTAAAAACGCACAAAACCAAAATGTAATTTCTTATTTCCTGAGCACAGAGCAAAATAGGTAGGTATCCCTATTATCGTTGCTTGACTATACCACAAATAACGCCATTAACAGCAGTCCATGGGCCACCGTCCACAGATATTCTAATATATTTATTATAGACGGTGGCTCGGCCAGCCGATTCCATCATCTCACATGCTAGACTTCAGCTACTAATTCACGCGTTACGTAATACATTCGCATACGTCCACATGCTATAACGTTCGTCGTAGCTTATATCACCCGGCCCGTCTCGACGTGGCCGTATCCCTGGAATTTTTCCCAGATGTATACTACCATTTTTCAGGTATTAATTGTAATTGTTATAAAATGATACTACTTATTTTTAGTTAGTTAGTTCTTTACATTAGTCATGACTAATGATCGTTAATATATTATATATAAATGAATATTTTAAAATATCATTTGCAATTTATTTTACAAGTCGGCCGTCCGCATCATGGTTCTGAACAATATACTTTTTTGGTTGTGTATGTAGCTTTCACTTTGGCATCTATTTTATTTTCCTCTTAAAATATCAAAAAATTAAACTGACTGACTAGAGCGTTTTAATCATTTTTTTTTTCTTATTTATTAAATTTATTCTCTAGCCTAGATCTGCTATATACAGGTTGGTGCATAACTAATTATCATTGAAGAAATAAACGGAAAATTAATAAGACTAGTATTTAACCATATTTACCTCAAGGGCGATTTTAGGAAACCTTTCTGGGGAGTTAATTTAAAAAAAAAAGTTTGTCAATATATTTTATTGTAAATGGTATGAGAACAACATAAATACTTATATTTTTTATCATACTTGTTGTGGCAAAAGAGAAAAAAACACAGCCTCCTGTAAATAGTTATAGAATAACGTCAATTTTTTTCCTGCAGCAAATTTATTAATTACAATGTTTATATTTACATCAATACTCTATCTATGGATATGCTAGAGACCCAATCCAACAAGTGTTATAGTGTTTCCTAGCCAAGTTTTTAATAGTAATTTTCATGTTTGACGGTCTGGGGGAGGGGGGTCATTACCTCATTACTCCCTCACCGTAGAACTGCCATTGATTGGCCATGAGCCTCGGCCGACCCTAAATTTTAGAGTAAGAGCCGTCACTGATTGTTCTACATCTTCACTTTCACAACGCTTTCAAATTTGCATATCAGTGTATACATGGCGCTCTTTGAAATTTCAGCTATTCTGCTCCTTTTCTCTCAAAATGTTTAAAAATAATAAAAGAAAAGCTATTTCTTTTTTGACTCTATGTCAAGTTTTAATACTATCGGTTGATGCCATTCTGTTAGTGAAAATATAAATAGATTTAAACTTGACGCAAAGTTTAGTGCAGTGATAGTTTCATTCAGGGCTACTTACATTCTATTGACTAAATAAATTAAAAACAAAAAAGAGAAAAATTGTAAGTCCTTCAAACAATACAGTTGAAATTGTATTGAAATATATATATATATATATATATATATATATATATATATATATATATATATATATATATATATAGGTATATAATTATATATATGTATAGGTATATAATTATATATATGTATATATATATATATATATATATATATATATATATATATATATATATATAATACAATTTCAACTGTATTGTTACTTACAATTTTTCTCTTTTTTGTTTTTAATTTATTTAGTCAATAGAATGTAAGTAGCCCTGAATGAAACTATCACTGCACTAAACTTTGCGTCAAGTTTAAATCTATTTATATTTTCACTAACAGAATGGCATCAACCGATAGTATTAAAACTTGAGATAGAGTCAAAAAAGAAATAGCTTTTCTTTTATTATTTTTAAACATTTTGAGAGAAAAGGAGCAGAATAGCTGAAATTTAATTATATATATATATATATATATATATATATATATATATATATATATATATATATATATATATATATATATATATATATATATATATATATATATATATATAATTATATATATGTATATATTATAGTATAGTATAAAATAGATAGTATTAAAACTTGACATAGAGTCAAAAAAGAAATAGCTTTTCTTTTATTATTTTTAAACATTTTGAGAGAAAAGGAGCAGAATAGCTGAAATTTCAAAGAGCGCCATGTGTGACAATACACTGATATGCAAATTTGAAAGCGTTGTGAAAGTGAAGATGTAGAACAATCAGTGACGGCTCTTACTCTAAAATTTAGGGTCGGCCGAGGCTCATAGCCAATCAATGGCAATTCTACTAATATATATATATATATATATATATATATATATATATATATATATATATATATATATATATATATATATATATATATATATATATATATATATATATATATATATATATATATATATATATATATATATATATATATATATATATATATATATATATATATATATATATATATAATACAAACTGTATACTGTCAAACTCACAGAAATACATTTAAAACAACCCGTATCCACCAATAGTGTCCACAATGTAAATATAATCAAAAAAATTAAATAATATATATAAAAAAACCATAGAATTCTTTATCCAGTTCTATCACTTACCGCACTGCCAAGCAAGGCAAAATAATATCTTTATCAAAGTATGTACTGTACTATTTTAACTAATTGTTTTAATAATTTGAATGCGTGCCGTTATAACTAATTGTTTTTATTTTTTAACATGCGTGTGTAGACTTTCTGTATTTAATTTTAGATGTACAGAAATAAATATTTTGAAAAAGCCTGAAATGGATAGGCGAAATGTCAATTAAATAAAAATGCCGGTTAGGATTTGAGAGAAAAAAAAAACAAATTGAAATTTTTTGGTGATAACAGATCGCGCACACTATACCGGCACGGACCAGCACAGCTCGAACCTGCATCCTGAATCACCTCACACACTTAGCAGGACAGACCAGCAACAACTTTGGCCAGAGTGTCGCACAAAATGCATAGTGTTCAAGTAGTAGTTGACGGTGCAACATGGAGGTGTGTAGTTTGGAGGAAGACATTTTTATTTTAGCCATGTTATGTGAAGAATAGGAAGAAGAGGAGCAGGCCGAGAAAAAAAGAAGATTTTGGGTTCATCCTATAAATGAAGAAAGGAAGCAATATGGTGAATTTCATCATTTGTTTTCCTTTCAATATTTTCGAATGTAACAAAATAAATTTTATGAGCTCTTGGATGCGTAATCTGAACAGAAGCTGGATGTTGTCCTTGCAATGGAGTTACAGCTAGTTGTTCCAATTTAGTAACTATTTCGAATATTTTTTGTTTTGCCTCAATCTGCAGAAAATGTGGAAAAGTTCTAAGGTTGAGTTCCATGGACGGAAAAAATTCGCGGGCCGATGGATGTTTTTCATTTAAATATGTCTGTAAGACTTCAACAGCACGAACGGGCTTTTCTTTGGTTGTTTTCCTAAGAAATGATGTATTATTCGACATACTTCCTTTCCTAAGAGATGATGTACTACTGGACACACTTTCTTTCGATGAGTGTACAGATACAGATGGGGAAGGAAGAGGTAGCGATGCTACCGAAGCACTCAATGTTTCACTAGCTTCAGTTGCCCAATCTTCAGTACGTGCCTGGTCTTCATCCTCGGTGTTCTCACTTTATGATGGGCTATCAAAGTTGGTTAACTGTGACTCTTCTTCGAAACAGGATCGAAGAAACTGTATTTGCTGTTCTAACATGTACGGCTTTATTTTTTTGTTTGCTGGTTCGTTGACCGTTTTCCTTTTGTTCAAGCTTCGCCTGTAAACCTTTTCTTCCTACTATCATCGCCTGTAACAAAATCATTAAGTAACTTTTCAAATAGGATATTTTAAATATTTACGAAAAACAGAATCTTAAAAAAAGGTTTGCCTCTCTGTATCTGGAAAACGAAGTATTTGTGGACCCATGTTTATATAAACTTTTCGTCTTGGAATCACTTAAAGAATCGCCTCCTGAATTATTTCGAACTTATTTATTTGCACCACGTATAGAACCTATTGAATAAAAAAAATTGGCGCTTAGAACGTTTGGAATTTCCACTGTTCATTTTATGTTATGTATGGAGTACTTGGTATGATTATCTTTATTAGTATCTCTCCTTTCTATTTTCAGGCTCCTCGCTACTGGAGATAGCTTTAAGACAATATCATCGAGCTACCGCTTAGGAGTATCAACTGTAAGGAAAATAATGTATTCTACTATACAGCATTAGCGTAGGTGATTATGGAAAAGACAGTGACGCCGGTATTTTCGCGAATTCTCCTTTAGGGAAAAAATGGAACTTGGAATCTACTTCGGCAAGGTCTGGGTGGGTAGGCCAAACAAAGTGATCCAACTCGCGCTTAAGAAATTTGAATCCGAACTTATTCTCGCTTTCTTTAGTAACAGCTCCTCCTTCAAACCACACTTCATCATAGTACACAACATAGTACTCTTCGAGCGGTACATTTTCCTAAAAAAAATATGTATAATTTTCTAATCAAATAGGAAACGACCTGGGAAAAACCTTTATAAAAGTAAAAAGTCGATATCTAAAATATATATGTTCAAAACATTATATCGCTATACAGAGTATTACAAATCGGATGTTATTTAAGGAGATCTCCAGAAGAATCTCCTAAACCGTAGGAGATAGACGGATGCTTAAAGTGGGGCAAAGTTGCGCATCTATGTGCTTAACAATATACCGTTTAGAAACTTTTTAATTCCGAGTAGTTCCGCAGATGTAAGGAAAAAATCGATTAAAAATAAATTAAATATCTACATTACCACTTTCATTCGCTCTAGCCAGTGACGCTAGCCGTTTTGCAAACCGATGTTTTGGTTTTTAAGCACTCATCATCAACTTCATTTTTGAAATATGGACCTGATTTTTTATTTAATTTTTTGAAGCTTGTGACCCCCAAATAAAACGACACATTAAACTTGCTAAAAAATATATAAGAGAAATGGGTATACGACTATTGTGTCTAAAAAAAACTCCAACATGTTTTGTGCAAGAGTGATACATCATTGTATTTGGGAGGTTTGAGATGTTCTATATTAAAAGCTTAAAACAAATAAAACACCTGGTCCGTATTTAAAAAAATGAAGTTGATGATAGTTGCATAAAGACGAAACGTCCGATTACAAAGTCGATATCTAAAATATAAATGTTCAAAACATTATATCACTATACAGAGTGTTACAAATTCGATGTTATGTATCCTAAACGGTACATTTATGTACTTAAAAATATACCGAGTAGTTCCGCAGATGTAAGAAAAAAATCGATTTAAAATAAATTAAGTATCTACATTGCCACTTTTTTTCGCTCTAGCCAGTGATGTTAACAGTTAACTCCAATGGAAAGAGCGGAAAAAGTGGCAATGCTAATATGCAATTCATTTTTAAATCTGTTATCAAACACAGCTGGGAAAAAATTAAAACAATTTTGCAAAATTTCGGGTTTTTCCGGATATCTGCGGAACCATTCAGAATTTAAAAAGTTCCTAAACAACAACGGTTTGGGAAATCCCCATACTTAACATCGAATTTATAACACCCTGTATGAATCAAACAAAATTCTGTGAACCAGTTTCACTTATTAAAATTCACCCAGATACCGAATTTCAGTCGAATCTGTAAAAATATCAAAATTTTTCCGCCATGTCGGCTCTGCCATTTTGAAATATCAGATGTTGACTAAAAATGAATAATCACGCTCTTAAGTAGCCGCAAATACCGATTATATATTGAATCTGTGCAAATTTAAAAATCTGAAGCAAGTCTGCTATGTTGAAGCCGCCATTTTGAATTCTGCAATGCTGACCAAAAATTCATAATTTGCTGTCTTAAAAACCTCCAGATACTCCATTTTGAATTTTAAAATGTTAACTAAAAATTCTTAATTTGCCCTTTTAAATACGCTCGGATACCAATTTCCAGTCGAATCTGAGCAAATGTCAAAACTTGAAACTATTCCACTATGTTAGCGCCGGAATTTTGAAATGTTTACTAAAAATTCATAACTTGCCTTTTTAAATAAACACAGATACCGATTTTCAGTCGAATCGTCGCCTGCGTCTGCCATTTTGTTTTGAATTATAAATAATGTTGACTAAAAATGCATAATCTACACTCTTAAATACCAACCTCCAAATTTTCATTATTCTCTGTGAATTAGAGAATTGCAGATAGAAACAAATTCATTTCGGTAATAGAATAAAATACCTAACCTAATAAAAACGTGTTTTAATTTAATCCAGCCAAATTAGGTTATTTTAAAGCAAAATAGACAGCAAGGATATGTAAAAACTACTTACATACATTACATTCATGCACATTTATACCATTGTGTTAAAACATTGTCACTCAAAACCATAAATCACATATACCTAAGACCGCTAATATAAAACGCGTGACGAGTAAGAAACTGAAAATGGAACACGCACCAGGTGACACATTACATGTTTTACGGTGTCGTGAATCTCTGTAGACAATTGTGTTATGACGTAATCGTTAACGAAATATATCGCTCTAGATTACCTTGATATTTCTCCATATTTCTTCAGTATTACCCCGTATTTCCTCGCAGTTCCCCATATTTCCTCATAATTCCCCATATTTCCCCGTCATCGCAAATATTTCCCCGTATTTCCTTGTAATTGCAAATAATTTATTCATAATTCCCAGCACTTAGATGAATAATTTCTAGGTGGTTTCCCCTTCGTACCAAAGTCGTAAACAGGTTTACTAGCTCATACCAGCGGTACCATTTGGTACCATCGAGTTGATCAGATCAACTCAAAGGTACCAAATTATGGTAGTTTCGTCCGAATTACAACCACTTGCAAAATTTCACATCGACAGTTAGAAGTGGGTTAAAATCAACCTGTGCCATTTGGTATATTCTACTGCCAAATTATTGTATTGTAGGCCGAATTACATAATTATATGGAAAGAAAATTAATTATTGATAATTTGCCATACAGGTTTTCTTTTATAGATATAATCTATTTTAATCATTTTTGAATTTTTCACAGTTCTCCGCAACGAGTTCTATTCTAAAGAGAAATTTTAGAGACCCCGGAGATAAACTAGGATATTTTTAAAACTTTTATTTTACTTAATATATTCTGGGGCTCTCAGGACTTTATATAGGCATCTAGCCTTGGGAAGCCCAAACTTCCCTAACTGTTATAGCAAGCACGGCAGAAGGTTAGACAATGTTGCCAGATTTTCGGGCTTCGCATACTAGCCGAATGTGCGGGCTTCGTAAAAATTGGGAAACACCTCAATTGTATATATAAATCGTCTCATGCGACATCTTGTGGCAGACCCGATGAACTAACAGCATATGTTTTGAGGTACCTCACAAACTTTACGAAGCCCAACCAGTTTCCATAGAAATAGGTACAGATGGAATCAGCAGAACATTTTGCATCTGTTTATGTAATAAAAATTACCAAGCCCAATTCGGGCTTCGTAAAAATTTAAAAGGCTTCACAAGGTCGCGTAATATACAGCTTTTAGTTAGGTAAGGTCGGTATATATATATATATATATATATATATATATATATATATATATATATATATATATATTATTGACCTTGTTTTAAAATTTACTATTGCATAAAAAACGGCGGTTACCATTAGAGAGAAAAACATCGAATTGAAAATTTTTTGCTGATAAAATGTTTATTTAAAGTGGCAGCTGTTCCGTGACAAATAGGATTTCGCGACAGATGTCTAACCTTAAATTCTTGTGCTAAACGCAGATTATGTTTCCATCGTGATCTCGTTAGGTATATCTATCACGCTAGGTCAAACTAGAAAAATGAGAACTTGACTATACCGGGTCCGATCCATAATTATCAAAATTCTATAAAAAAGATTAAACAAATCCGAATGTGGTGCTAAAATTTGGTATGCCAGGTTGAAATTAAATTATGAACAACTTTTACTTATGACTTTTTCTTATACCTTTATCGCAAAACAAAATATGGAAAGAACTATTTGCAAGATTGTTCTTAGTAGGTGATGTTTTTACTCGAGATTGGAGTATGATATTGTAAAAGATTTATACTGTGAAGGTATTTTTAATATGAAAAATTTGAAACTGTAAACCGTAAAACTAAAAAATATATATGAACTTGTCTCGTCCTATGACACTAGAGAAACAAGCCCTCTCTCGTTTGAGATAGACCTCCTTTCGTTTGAAATACATACAAACCACTACTTGAAGAACTTTGCCGTTGCTACAGAGAAGTCACGCATATTGAAAATAAAAGTGGTATTTTCACAAAAATCTATTTTTGGCTTTAATCAGTTGATCAACGTAATTATCGTAGCCCAATTTAATGTATATTTATAATATTTTTACGTTGCCAAAAAGTTCGTTGTTTCAGAACCACTCTTAATAAAATTGTAAGACGGTCGAGCACAGGCAGGTAAGTTTTTCAAATAATAAAACAAAAGGCAAGATTCCCACGTAGCGTTACTTTTGGTATTATCTTAGTTCTCAGACCTTTACGGATGTAAATATGCGATGTGTTTTCATTTCGGGTGTATATCTGTTCGTTAATGTTGTTCTGAAAAGAACAATTTCCATGACGTTTTGCCAAAGTTGTATTTGATTTTTTCGGACGGACGGATATATATTAAAAAAAATAGTCGCACACAAAAACTCTAAATTAAACTGCATAAGGTTCTTTAAAAAAGAGCTTAAAATTACAAATCTAATTGAGCAGATTTTTCACAATCTCTCAGTACCTCGTTCGTTTGAGTTAAATAAAAATGAAATTTGTATACAATATGTTAAATAAAAACCAATGACGTCAAAAAGAAATAGACCCCGCATTTCATTCATAAAAATGAAATAAATAGAATCAAACATCAATTTGTTGTTGTGTATAAGTGGAAAAAAGACGGACTGATCGCATAAAAAATAGTTTGCGGTGAAAATTGCAACGCTGTCAGATATCTTCGCGAGGCTTACCAGTGGCGTAGCTATTTTTGAGATAATGTATTATTTGCTATATTTTTTCGAGCCCAAATATTAGTATGGTGGATACGACAGTTTTTTTGTTGTAAGAAGAACAGGAACGACTTCACATTGCAAAAGTGAGAGTTTTGACTTAATAACTTGACAACCATTAATTTAGATATTATGTCGTGGAAAAGTCTGCACTAAATGGGAAACTTTTTTATTATCAATTTCTCGAAAAACTTTCTTCTTGATAAAACTTGTGTGTTTGTCGAAAAAATAGTTTTCACAATATTCAACTTTAAGTCATATATACAGGGCATTCCAAAAATACGAAAAAGTGTATTTCAAAAATTAAAATTTTTGTGGCTGCCGCGGCCGTAAAAAATCGTAAATAAGGGTTTAGTATTAGTTACGTCATATTAGTAATAGCTAAGGAAAGATTTAAATAGAAAAATGCTTTTTTGCTGTTTGACCTTAAATATCTCCATAACTATGATATAAAAAATGTTAATCAGTTTATATTTACGATGTTTTATGGCCCTTAAAACTACCGTAAGAAAAATTTTATTTTTTTGAAATTGTTAGTGAAACCACTTTTTTGAACATCCTGATCTAAAGTTTATTACTATCAAAAATATTTTTTTGAACCACCAACTTTTATCAAGAAATCAATAATAAAAAAAGTAAATAAATGCATTAAAATGCAAGATGTTCAAAAATAAAATCATCGAAACTTTTTGGTGATTCTAAAGCACCCTGTATAATATTTTACACTATATTTGAAACTTATTTTTTTTTTATAAAAATTTAAACAACAAATGAAAGTGGTGCTGCACTTTATAAGTTTTCACCCGGACACGTAGTTTATAAAAATAAAACAAAGGTTAAAAGTTTGGTATAATTTATTTATAAAAGATATACCTATAATTTTTTACATTTTCATAATTGCTCTACCTGCAATGTTTTAATAGATATTGGCAAATAACTAGTTTTTTGCAACTTTTTTTGTTGCACTTGCAGGGGGACTAGCAACAAGTGAAAAAAAAGCATTCTTTTTAATAATTTTTTTGTCATTGAATTGGTTTTGACAAGGTTGGATCCCCCTAGAACTGAAATCCTGGCTACGTGCCTGCAAAAGACATATTTATGTAATGGTTCATGTGGCAATATTTATTATTAGCAATAAGCTTAGTCATTAAAGAACAAGCACTTCCATGACAAAATACAACCAATAAGGGGGTAATAAGGGTGAGTTCTTATTACTATTGTTACTAAAGACGTAGATAAAACTAAATTTTGTTACATGGACCCACTTTGTGTTTCGATGTCTAAACCAAGAGTATAATGCTTATTTAATAGGTTTCTATATCAGCTTATCACCGACTTCATAAGAAATATGTAATAAAATATAATTTATCACTTTTTAATGCAACCTATTTTTTAAAATCGGGTTTGTTTTTCAAAACATTTTGATTTCACCCTTCTTCCAACACATTTTAGTTCTATTTACGCGAAGTTAGGTAAAAATTAGGGTTTTTATTTTTAACATTCATTATAATATATTATATTATTATTTATATTACCGAAATCACCTGATAAAAACAGATTCTGTCTAGTTGGGATAATGTACCTCAGGATGGTATTTATTTACTTTTTTGATTACTTGTTTTTAAAAACCAAATTTTTAGGCAATAAATGAAAGCATTTTAAATTCATTAAAGAAAATCTATAGCAAATGAAAAATTGAAAAGTAGCGCTATTTTCATTTTTTGTATATGCTTGCTATATGAGAAATCCGACACTACCCTAAATATTCGTTGAAAATTTCATCCAAAATGCAAACCATCCTGGAGTAATTAATGACAACCTAAAATAGGGGGTCTTATAGCTTACTCAATTAAAATTTAATACCTATGTTTTACCAAATAGTATATTTTTGTTGTTTATTAACCCCTCAAAAAAGGTGGTTTGATAAATTGTATAGGAATATTTGAGAGTTTTCACAAATATATAAATAAGCAAAACGTTGTACTCCGTTTGTCATTCGACTTATTATTTAATTAATTAAATTAATTTAAGCCCAACGGAAATGTGCAATACAAAAACAATACTTCATTTGCAAATATAAGAACGCTATTAGACGGTAGTAGATATCAAATACGGGAACTGGTTCACCCCCCACCACTACTCCTGACCTTGAGAGCCCAGGTGTGCTGTGTAGTTTGGCCTTGAGGCGATGTGACGTCATATGACCTTGAGCGCGCATCACGCGGCTTCGAGGCCATGTGACGTCACATGACCTTGAGCGTGCACCAAACTTTTCGTTCTTTGATTTGGGAGCCCAGGTGTGCTGTATCGTTTGGCCTTGAGGATTTTTAACATCATATAACCTTGAGCGTGTATAAAACTTTTCGTCGTTGCATATTGTTTGGCCTTGGGGGTGTGCGACGACAGAGGGTCTCGAGTGTTAAAAGCTATTAAAGCCAGGTATTCTACCCATAAAATTGAAGAGAGGCACTCTGTGCGGTCACAAGGGATTTCATCATTAAGTTAATGTTTGGTATATTCTTTCTCGGGCACTAATACTGGCAGATCATTATTTAAATTTGGGTGTTTAGAATAAAAAAAATTTGGAAATATTTACTTAAGACATTTTAATAATTATTGTATCAAATAGGGATGTAAAAATTAAATGTACCAAGCAATAGCGGATCAATATTTAAATTTGGGTGTTTAGAATAAACAAAGTTTAGAAATATTTGCTTAATTTGGTATTATTTTCTTCTTTTAAATTTGGGTGTTTTAGAATAATTAAAAGTTAACGTTTGACGTATTCTTTCTCGGGCACTAATACTGGCAGATCATTATTTAAATTTGTGTGTTTAGAATAAACAAAATTTAGAAATATTTACTTAAGACATTTTAATAATTATTGTATCAAATAGGGATGTAAAAAATTAAATGTACCAAGCAATAGCGGATCAATATTTAAATTTGGGTGTTTAGAATAAACAAAGTTTAGAAATATTTGCTTAATTTGGTATTATTTTCTTCTTTTAAATTTGGGTGGTTTAGAATAATTAAAAGTTAACGTTTGACATATTCTTTCTCGGGCACTAATACTGGCAGATCATTATTTAAATTTGGGTGTTTAGAATAAACAAAATTTAGAAATATTTACTTAAGACATTTTAATAACTATTGTATCAAATAGGGATGTAAAAAATTAAATGTACCAAGCAATAGCAGAGCAATATTTAAATTTGTGTGTTTAGAATAAACAAAATTTAGAAATATTTATTTAGAATAAACAAAATTTAGAAATGTTTACTTAAAACATTTTAATAATTATTTTATCAAATAGGGATGTAAAAATTAATTGTAGCAAGCAATAGCGGATCAATATTTAAATTTGGGTGTTTAGAATAAAACAAAGTTTAGAAATATTTGTTTAATTTGGTATTATTATCTTCTTTTAAATAAAACTCAATATGTCTTCATAAAACAACGCATTATTAATACAAAATACATAATAAGAATAATAATAATAATAATAATAATAATAATAACTATTCTAAACAATAATAATAATAATAATAATAATAATAACTATTCTAAATACCTATTCTAACATGCTTGTATCGTTTAATATTAATATATAACCATCATCTTGCGGTATATAGATGGGTGATGGATTGCCCCCATCATCATTACACCCATTGCCCCCATTAGTCAGATCCCCATTGCCCCCATTAGTCAGATGGCTGTCCAAACCAACTTGTGCATTATCCACATAAACATTGCCCCCATCAACTGGAGGATTGTCCTCCTCTGAATCTGTGTCGGACTCATCGCCCATATATATATTTAAAAAATATCCCTTCTGTTTCTAAAAATAATAATTTTCCTAAAAGCGGTTCAAGTTTCTAATTGATCTCTGACGGTATATTTACATATCCAATGTATTTTATTAAAAATCGTAAAAATTGTCGTATGAAAATCGGTTATTTATGGTGATAAATAAACACATTATAAAACTTTCAATAATTGTTTAGGTTATTTCCCAAATATTGGGGAAAAATGTTTGTAGATTTTCCTAAAAGCGATTCAAGTTTCTAATTGATCTCTGACGGTATATTTACTTATATAATGTATTTTATTAAAAAATCGTAAAAATTGTCGTGTGAAAAAAACCTTATTCAAAGAAAACTCTTTTCGTTTCAGTGAAATTATTCAAACCTTCGTATTTCCTTTTTTTACGTGTATGGTATGCAGAGGAAAAAAAACATTCATATTTATAAGCTCGTGATACAATTCATAATTTTTTACATTATGTAGAACCAAGATAGCCCGATTTTTGCATATAATAGTTAAGTATCACAAAACCGAAAAAAAAACTTATTTACTATACATAATATAAATAATTTTAGTTAGGTAATAAAACAAAATATTAGATTGCATTTCCCCACAATAAAAATTTCATTATTTTAAACATAGACATTAGAGATTTTAACACACGGAAATACGATATTTAGTTCAAACATGTTTTTTTTGTTTTAATTTACAATTTTAATGAGATTATATTTTACTGGATGTATTTCTTTCGACTAATTAAATTTGGTATTTTGGTTATTCAAGATAAAGAAAAATATTATGTATTATATATTGTTACAACATCTAGAAATATTAAAATTCATATTGGGACATCTATCACACATTAACATTTAACGAAGGATGCATATTATTAGTGTATGTATAATAATTGTTGTATCCTGCTTTTATTTTTTCAACTAAAAATACAATTGGTATTTGACTTCCAAGAAGCACTCATATTTGTATTCGTTTGTGCAACGCCAAAGGGCTGACCGTTTTATAGACCTACCATAAATAAATAGCTGTCACATAAATCTCAATAGGCAAAAAAACTTCTTTAAAATGACCAAAACCATTAAAAGTAGTGCCGTTAGATTTTAAAGGCTTAAAATCATGTCTATATATATATATATATATATATATATATATATATATATATATATATATATATATGCGGGTATTTTTAGTTTTAACTTCAAACCCAGCACACGAAAAATTGATAAATAGATTTAGATATATATTAGTCAAAAATGTGTCAGATCATCGTAAAAGAGCTATCCCCACAGGATATCCCATATATAGAGGTGAGTTCAACGGATGTTATTTTATGCGTGCTTAGGACTATTAATAATAATTAGAGATTAGGACTATTATTAATAATTAGGGATTGAATTTTTAAATATCTACATGAGTTATTTAACCGTATTTTATGTAGGCTCAAACAGATGATATTTTTAATGCATGTTTAAGGCTGTTAACAATAATTTTTAGAGATTGAATTTTTAGTTATCCACACGATCCTATCATAACTGCCATTTTTTTTGTAAAAATATTGTGATATTAGATATTTGCGGATTTTTTTCTTTAAACATATTTTATGTACACAGTGTTCCAGAATGCTTGTAATCACATGGTTTCTCGGTAGCCAGCAGAGATAGTGTTATCATATTTCGCATGTAAAATAGAAAAGTGTTGAAATTAAAATTTTAATTGCATTAAAATACGATGCGAAAAAAAAAAGTTTCAAATAAAAAAGTTGTCCCTATCCAAATACTATCACTTTTGGTTATTAGGAAAAAGTGTGAAAAATCGATAGTTTTCGCGCTAAAGTCGGCAACTCTGCCCACGCAAGTATATAGCAGACCGATCCTATTTTTCAAATAACCGTTGGTTTTATCTTAAAGCCAACCAATGTGATCATGTAGTATTGTATAACCGTCTTTTAAACATTCGGAAATTTTCGTTCCAAAAATATGTGTGCAGTATGTGTAAATTTATGTAAGTTTTAAACGGTCTTGGATTATTAAAGTTGGATTTAGTTATTTAAAATAGGTACAATTATTTCTTTATTTAGAAACTTTCTTCATAATATAAACATTTTTTTTCTCCATATCCACGAAATTGCTATCATGATTCCAATTTGCCGACAAATAACCACAATTTTTTAAACATATTAACTTCGTTTTATCCAATGCCTTTTAGTTGACATTTTATAATACACTTTCTATTTAAAACATAGGAAATTAAGGACCCCCATACAATTTAATTATTGAAAGGTTTATAATAGCCCGAACCACTCCAACATTTTAAATAATATCGCTCAGTTGTATTGCTTTTTTTTAATTATTGAAATGTTTATAACAGCCCGAACCACTCCAACATTTTAAATAATATCGCTCAGTTGTATTGCTTTTTTTTTTTTTTTGGAATGCATATTTATCCTCACATATTTAATAGCGATAAATGTGGTAAAATACAAAAAAGAAAGCAAAAATTCCTCTTTAAAATTTAAATAAATATCTTAAAAAATATTTATACAGGGTGTCCGCTAATTACTGGCACACAGCATAACTGCAGATACTTTAGGTAAAAATATTTCTTGGTTTTAATGAATTTTTTAAATTTTTTAAGTTTTATTAATACAGGGTATTCGAAAAGTACTGTACCGACTTCAAACTCTGAATTTTAAATGGAACACCCTGTATATTTTTACATTTTTAGATTCCCTGAAAGAAATAAAGGTAACTTTTATAAGAACTTCTTATTCAAATTTTGTGTCATTTAGACAGGAATTAAGGTTATGTATTTTTTTAGCAAATTTATGTCCTCAGCAAACAGCGTCTTGTGCAGTTGATAGTTCAGATTATTTAATGAAATTTTAACCACAAGTTAAGAAGACTACCTTCTAACGATCTATGATGGTTAGGAGTTTTAAAATTATACCGGGTGTCTCAGATCATATTTTCAAAATTTTCAATTCGCAATATCCAAGTTTTTTAAATGGATCACCCTGTATTTGATATTTTTTCTGAAAGAGTTTTAAAATACCTATCAATGATATATACATGTTCTATACCTAAATCTAATAGTTAACGAAATATCTAGAATTATATGGAAAGTTTCAACTAATTAATGCTGCCTATAATGTAAAGCCTTAAATCTATGAAGATAATTAAAAGAACGCTTCAAGGATTTTAATTTTGCAATATTCAAGTTTTTTTAGTTTGGTCATATATGTATATACAGGGTGTCCCACTAAGGGTGGCTGGGTAGCTTTTCTCAGACTATGGATGCTACAGCCTCCCAAAAAAATTTTTTTTCGTTACTAAAGTGGCCAAGAGAAATTGTTGGAAAATATTTCCAAGTTTGTAAAACTACCACAAGACGGCGTACCTGCAATAGAAAATAAAAAAACAACTTTTTATTCGAAAATACCCAATATGAGGTAACATTTTAATAAGAGCAACAAAAACTCCAACCAAATCTGCGTCAGTTTTGTTTAAGGCGATTTGTCATATTTCCGATAATAAGGGTGGGGGAAGATAATAAATAAATCAATTTTCAAAGTGCTCTGCCTCCTACATCTTTTATTTAATGGTATTCAAGTGGGTATTTGTTTGAAAGAGCATTTAATGCTCTTATAATTGTTGTCATTTTTGACGCTTGATAGTTGTTGGTACACCTACTAGAGGGCGTTGTTTAAACAAAATTCAATTTTTAGAGATTTTCTCGAAAAAACCAAACGGAACAGTATGCTTTCAACAGAGTTAGTTTAAAGAGGGAAAAATTACCTAAATTCTGGAGAAAACCGCGTTTTGATATCTCTCTTCATTTTTTAGTTACTTCAAAATAACCTGTTTTCCCACTGATAAAAAATAATATTAGCTTTTAATCATAATAAGAAAATTCTTATTATAGTATATTTTGCTTTACCTCACTTTATACAGACTTGGGACTATTATTCTGCGGAATTATTAGATCACAAAAAATACTTTCGATATGGATTAATTGGAGCCATTTAAAAAAACCGTGTTTTTTATTTTACGGTTGTTGTTGCGCGTCGAAAATAATTTTCCAGCTTTTTTATTTTTGGCGATTTACTTATTCGATTTTTTCCCGATAATAGGTACTTTAAGCCTCTTTCAGAAAAAAATATCAAATACCGGGTGATCCATTTAAAAAACTTGGATATTGCGAATTGAAAATTTTATAAAATGTCCAATGATCTGAGACACCTTGTATAAATTTGAATCTTCTCGGCACCATATATCGTTAGGAGGTAGTCTTCTTAACATGTGGTTAAAATTTCATAAAATGATCTGAACCAACAGCTGCACAACACGCTGTTTGCTGAGGACATACATTTGCTAAAAAATACATAACTTTAATTTCTACCTTATTAGGAAAAACCCTGTATAATGCGGAATTATTAGATCACAAAAAATAATTTCGTTAAGGATTAATTGGAACTATTTAAAAAAACCGTGTTTTTTATTTTTACGGTTGTTGTTGCGCGTCGAAAATAATTTTCCAGCTTTTTTATTTTTGGCGATTTACTTATTCGATTTTTTCCCCAATAACTTAGGGCAAATACTTTCGGAGATATGGCCGAAAACCACCCTTAGCTGAACACCCTGCATATATACATATATGACCCAATTAACTTGGATATTGGAAAATTAAAAATCCTTGAAGCGTTCTTTTAATTATCTTTATAGATTTAAGGCTTTACATTATAGTCAGCATTAATTAGTTGTAAATTTTCATATATTGCTATGTATTTCGTTAACTATTAGATTTAGATATAGGGCATGTATATATCAGTGGATAGGTACTTTAAGCCTCCTTCAGAAAAAAAATATATAGGACAGGTTAATTATTATACAGGGTTTTCGCTAATTAAAGGTACACAGCATAACTGCAGATTCTTTGGGTGAAAATATTGTGATTTAACCAAACTTACTCCAGTCCAAAAGTTTGATAATAACAAAGATTTTCAAGCCTCTTTCAGAAAAAAATATCAAATACAGGGTGATCCATTTAAAAAACTTGGATATTGCGAATTGAAAATTTTATAAAATGTCCAATGATCTGAGACACCATGTATAAATTTGAATCTTCTCGGCACCGTATATCGTTAGGAGGTAGTGTTCTTAACTTGTGGTTAAAATTTCATAAAATAATCTGAACCAACAGCTGCACAAGACGCTGTTTGCTGAGGACATATATTTGCTAAAAAATACATAACCTTAATTTCTACCTTATTAGGAAAGACCCTGTATAATAAACGAATTTCTATTATAGCTGATATGTCACTTTGTTTACTTATTATCTCCAAGACCTAATTTTTTAAATCAATTGTTTTAGTAGTAGCGTAAGAATGTATGGAGGATACCACATTCCCCACACAATTGAAACGTAGAAAGGAAATAATTTTTTATATTGTTTATGTGGATAGGTGACCGCAAGCAAAATTAACTATAATTCCACAACCAACTTATGTTTTTCTTTTATTATTGCATTTTTTTGCTTGTTAGTTTAAATATCGGACACTTATTAGGAAAGACATAAAGTTTTTCCATAGCTTTTGATGCTTTATTTTGAAGAAAAATCTCCAAGACCTAATTTTTTTAGTAGTGTAAGAATGTATGGATGATACCACATTCCCCACACAATTGAAATGTAGAAAGGAAATGTGTAGCGAATTGTTTTGTGATACATTTCTGTGAAATTTTAATTTACTACAAAACCTTTCTTTTTTATCATAGTGTGAAACTGGTTTGATTTAAGAAAAATATTTATGTTCCACCAAATAAAACGTATTTTTACAGCAATGGTACAACTTTTAGTATAATCTACCCCTTTGTGTCACGCTACGCATCTATTAATAAGATAATTAGATGATTATGACATAATTAAATTTGATTGTAATTTCTATTATATTGTTCTAGCACACCATCAATGATATGATGACATTAGAACATATGGGCGATGAGTCCGACACAGATTCAGAGGAGGACAATCCTCCAGTTGATGGGGGCAATGTTTATGTGGATAATGCACAAGTTGGTTTGGACAGCCATCTGACTAATGGGGGCAATGGGGATCTGACTAATGGGGGCAATGGGTGTAATGATAATGGGGGCAATCCATCACCCATCTATATACCGCAAGATGATGGTTATATATTAATATTAAACGATACAAGCATGTTAGAATAGGTATTTAGAATAGTTATTATTATTATTATTATTATTATTGTTTAGAATAGTTATTATTATTATTATTATTATTATTATTATTCTTATTATGTATTTTGTATTAATAATGCGTTGTTTTATGAAGACATATTGAGTTTTATTTAAAAGAAGACAATAATACCAAATTAAACAAATATTTCTAAACTTTGTTTTATTCTAAACACCCAAATTTAAATATTGATCCGCTATTGCTTGCTACAATTAATTTTTACATCCCTATTTGATAAAATAATTATTAAAATGTTTTAAGTAAACATTTCTAAATTTTGTTTATTCTAAATAAATATTTCTAAATTTTGTTTATTCTAAACACACAAATTTAAATATTGCTCTGCTATTGCTTGGTACATTTAATTTTTTACATCCCTATTTGATACAATAATTATTAAAATGTCTTAAGTAAATATTTTCAAATTTTGTTTATTCTAAACACCCAAATTTAAATAATGATCTGCCAGTATTAGTGCCCGAGAAAGAATATGTCAAACGTTAACTTTTAATTATTCTAAAACACCCAAATTTAAAAGAAGAAAATAATACCAAATTAAGCAAATATTTCTAAACTTTGTTTATTCTAAACACCCAAATTTAAATATTGATCCGCTATTGCTTGGTACATTTAATTTTTTACATCCCTATTTGATACAATAATTATTAAAATGTCTTAAGTAAATATTTCTAAATTTTGTTTATTCTAAACACACAAATTTAAATAATGATCTGCCAGTATTAGTGCCCGAGAAAGAATACGTCAAACGTTAACTTTTAATTATTCTAAAACACCCACAATTAAAAGAAGAAAATAATACCAAATTAAGCAAATATTTCTAAACTTTGTTTATTCTAAACACCCAAATTTAAATATTGATCCGCTATTGCTTGGTACATTTAATTTTTACATCCCTATTTGATACAATAATTATTAAAATGTCTTAAGTAAATATTTCCAAATTTTGTTTATTCTAAACACCCAAATTTAAATAATGATCTGCCAGTATTAGTGCCCGAGAAAGAATATACCAAACATTAACTTAATGATGAAATCCCTTGTGACCGCACAGAGGGCCTCTCTTCAATTTTATGGGTAGAATACCTGGCTTTAATAGCTTTTAACACTCGAGACCCTCTGTCGTCGCACACCCCCAAGGCCAAACAATATGCAACGACGAAAAGTTTTATACACGCTCAAGGTTATATGATGTTAAAAATCCTCAAGGCCAAACGATACAGCACACCTGGGCTCCCAAATCAAAGAACAGTTTGGTGCACGCTCAAGGTCATGTGACGTCACATGGTCTCGAAGCCGCGTGATGCGCGCTCAAGGTCATATGACGTCACATCGCCTCAAGGCCAAACTACACAGCACACCTGGGCTCTCAAGGTCAGGAGTAGTGGTGGGGGGTGAACCAGTTCCCGTATTTGATATCTACTGACGGTGATTTTACCGTTCAACTACAGCACTGGTATGACATAACCTTACTTACCTTCGAAAACAAACTTTTGGGTTTAAATCGTTTCTTTTTCGGCAAATAAAGCAAGTTCGCACCATTTTCTTAAAGTTGTTTAAACAGATTCTTGAAAATAGCCACACAAAACACTTGGATTTCTGAAAAACATTTATTTCGCCAACTAGGACAATTGCAACGCCGCGCATCAAATAGGTCGAAATCATGAATGACTACGACCGTCTTCGGCGTCTTCCGAATGATCCCGAAAGAAATCTGTAGTATACTCGAAAAAGGTAGAATTCCGACGTTGCCGATTATTCTGAGCTTTATTTGTTGAAATAAGGAATAATAATTACAGAAGATTTAAATTACATTTAAAACAGATTCGGTTTGAGTTATCTATAATAAGCTATTTAATTATCAGTTTTAAAATATTCTATATGGAAATTTATACTGGGAATTTCTGGAATTCCTTGTTTATTTAGGTAATAGTATAAAGGATGATATCCGTTATAATCTGGCCACAGTAACGGTTTGGCAAACCAGGGTTAATGTTGGATTCCTCCAAAATGTAAACAATGGGTCTATGTTATTTCCATGTCGTTGATAGAAACCCATTGTTGTCTAACAGTTATCACATAAATTTAATTTAAAAACGAATTAGCCTTTCTGTCTCATAGTAAATTTAACTTAGTTCGATAGGAAATTAAACAAATTAAAGTCAATATACCATAACTTTAAGAAAATTATAACCCATAGGAGTTGCTAAGATTCATCAGCAATGAAAGAAATTGAATCTCGAGAATTATTTTTAGTTGTTATTTGTTTTTCAAAGTATACATACCACGTAGCTCCTGAATTATCCCTTTTTAAAATTAAGCACCATATGCTACTGCTCCAACTGCCACTTCCTAAAGGTTATGCAACGCGTCGATATGTCGCCTGACATTCCTCTTAAATCTGACCAATCGGTAAGTTATTCTTTTCAATTGCAGTTAATTATCTGGCTATCTACAGTTTTGAACAAACTGCGTTTTAATCTAGTTGAAAACTGAATTTGTTAATAATTCCATACACTCTTTGTGTCATAATTCCAGAATATATTAAAAGTTAATCTTTCTAGTAGATAGAGAAAAGTTTTACCAAATTGTATATAAAACTTTTTCTATTAAGTTAAAGTTGCACACTGAAAGTTTCTTTCCTTTGGAACTTAATACGTATGATTAGAAAAGGAGGAATGACTGCCTGGAAAAAGGATATCTGCGTAAAATGAAATGTTTAGTTTATTTGCATTTAATTGTGTCTGGTTTTTAATGCTAAGAATGCGCTGAAAAATTTAATAGTAGTTAATGACTAGTAGCTCATTTTTGTCTTTTGACCTAAACCGTTTTTTTTAACTCTATTTTCCGGAACGAATCATGAAACGCTGAACAATAATTATGAAAGAAATACAAATATTGAGTTAAGAGTTGTTCCAATAAGATAAAATATTGGGGCTCTCATGAAATAAATGAGCACAAAAACCACGTAAATAACTATAACATATTATAATATAGTGACTACAACACAGGCACATTGTGTATGACTTTTAATCTCTAATATAAACCTAAGTTTTAAAATAGACGATTTATGGTTTTTGAGTTTAGAATTGGTCAAAATGGAATTATGTTTAAATGTTTGCTTACGATTGCTCAAATTGTCTTAAGGGATCTTCACAGCCCTAGATGGAAACTGTAATTTTGTGAAGAGAAGATACATGAAAATACTTCTTGCGTTTTATTTATAAAATTGATTCTAGCCGAAAAAGTTTTCGTACTATGTCCAAAATTGATATATTTAATACCATATTCTGCCGATACTGTGGGAGGTAAACAATAAATCCATATTCTGAAAAAGTAGTGACTGAGTGCCGAGATATGACAATAGGTAAATCAAAAGTACGGAGGTATAATTTTCAGAGAGAAATTATAGCACGAGAAATCAAATTTAAACCTCAAAGTACAGATTCCTTATGTCGCGTCGGTGGCATATTTATTATATGATAACATGGTCAACAACAGGCTAACAATAGCTTAATAAACAATGCCACTCCAGAAATACTCTCCAGTGCTAAGTAGTCTTAATGCAAAAATGCGTAATTTAAATCAACTGCCAGTAACGTTAACATATGCTCTTCAACACATTCGCCTGACTGCCTAGTATAATTATCATTTGTAAATATTAGTTTCCTGTTTTTATACTTGTACCTTACATCTAACTTAAATATGAAATAGCTGTGTTAAAATGTGAAGTTGTTATTTTACTGGTATTATTACCTCCCCTATGCAATCATTGATGACTCTCTCATGAAAATTGGTCAAGGCGTTTAGTCTGTAGGTGGTTAGACACATTGTATGCATACGTAGTTGCAAACAGATATGTAAAGTAAATTATCCTTTATCAAAAACTTCTCTCGTAGAGAATTCTACTACGTGCAGATAACACATTTTATATATGCATATAATAATTTGATAATAATTCTATAAAAATCCTATAAACTGTTGTTATTACCAAACAACTATATGGATTCAATGAGTTACGTGTATGTACGGCAATTCTGTACCAGACTCACTGACTCTTCCGTTTAACACCATTAAGCTGCTGTAACGATACGGACAGACACTGACTCTTCCCCTTAAGCTGCTGTAACGATACGGACGTAAGTCTGTACCAGGAGAATAGTGTGTGCCGATTTTTTTATTTCAAATTTATTTTTATATTGTTGTTACTATTATTATTATTCATAACTTTATTTACATAGGATATAAAAAATAAATTATATCATTTTATGTTTTTCTCCATGAAAAGGTTTTATTTCAGGAAATGAAATTTTCTGTTGAATATTTATTAGGTCGCCATTTTGTTCCCCCATATTGGCTTTATACCAAAATTTTACCAATTTTTCACTATATTAAACTTTGAGATTCGTTCCAAAAAATAGTATTTTAGTAACGATTTTTGCGTATGCATATTGTATGTGAGTGGCAGTACGAGTGAGAGTGAAAGTGAAAAAGCTTTGAAATTGAGCATTTTGATCGATTTTAAAAACAAAATTAAAACCATTACCATCCCAAATATCTCTTTTTATTAAATTCCCTTCTGGCAGGTAAAGGGCGTAAATGGCTCATAACTCCATGTAAACTCCTTTCTGTACTCATTCGGTTACCTGCAGACTGATACTGGTTCGAACTAATAAAATAAATTTGTATTTTTTTCTCGATAGCTGATTCTGATATACCCTTATTAAGCGCTTTTTAAATTTGAATAGTAATAAATGTGAAAATTAGGTTAAGTAAATGAAGAAGGCAGTTATGAGTTTTCAACGGCAATAAGTAAAGACTAGTAGGGACACATGCTGGACTGTGTTGTTCTCAAAAGGTACAAGTTATCTGTTTGACGTTGGGCTGGGATAGATTTCAGCAAACCGGTCATAAAACGGGGATCTATGATGGTTTGGAGTGGTGGCATCTTAAGATGCAGCATAGTAAGATAATGTGAACATGGCTTTGACAGGACACTATAGGTTAGAATGTAAAGTCGATAAATATACCTGAAGACTCATAGCAACATTTTTAGCACAAAGGAAAAAAAATCATTATTAGATACTTGGAGGCAACATTTAATCAAGGAATGAAACGGCTACGACACTGCACTGAGGAAAGCAAGGAAATCTACCTCAGTATATATGTATAAACTATCATGGCTAGAAATTGAAACACCACTGCCCGTTGTCTCAGGCAGCTTTTAAATGGGAAGGAGGTGCTAAGAATACCTGGGCCAACTAAGGATATTTGTACACGGAACGTGAGAAGTATGTTTATACTATTTACTACTCAGATTACAATGACCAGAGAGGAACAGTAAGCAGAGAAATTAGACTCTATATTAGATCTTTCGTACTATACTCGAATAGAATAATGATGATTGGCCCAGTCCCATGTAATATAAATATCCTAGAAGTATATGCTGTCACCTCAAAAGCCGATGGTCAAATCGGCTTTTGAGGTGAAATAATTTTTTACTCAACTTCTTTCCATAATATGTCAAACTAAAAAAACAGATATCCATATAGGCATACTAGACTTCAACGCCAAAGTGGGCCGGGGAAAAAAATAATTTGATTGGTGTTTTCATACTAGGAGGAATGGGCGTTGAGATCGATTTGTCCAGTTCTGCAAAAAAAAGATTTAGTCACAACTAACAGCTTTTTTAAGGTGTCTTCAAGAAGATTATATACATGGACACTAAACACACCTGATAATATTATTGGAAACTAAATAGAGTTCATCACTATCAACAATAGATTTTAAAATGCAGTGAGATCTATGAAAACATACCCCGGAGTCATCCGATCACAACCTACTGGTGATTGAAGGTAAAACATAAGAAAATAGTAGCATCATCTCAAAAATTAAACCAGATATGTTAATGCCAAGGAGGGAAAGTACGAAGGAACAAGTAAATAGCAGCCGTCAAAATCTGATAAAGGAAATTAAGGATAAAAAATTAACTGCTCCAGAAGTGGAGTGGGAAACATTTACAAAGCCTATCCAAGACGGATGTGTTCTATTTTCCTAAAGAAACAAAGAATAAATGAGCGAGGAGTTGAAAATGATTGAAAAGGGAAGAATCATGCAAAATATAGACCACGCAAAATACAAACAAATAAACAAGAAAGTCAGCGAAAGAGTGAGACAGGTAAAAAGCAGCACACGAAAAATAAGTTTGAAGAGATAGAACTGCTTGAGCGACTGTACGATCACTCCATAATACACAAAATAATAAAATAAATAACAGGTGCAATAAAGAATATCAACAATGGAATCCTCACAGATCAACATGGTCACATAATAACGGAAGTAGAACAAAAAATAAAAACACAAACAGAGTACATTAAAAGCCTTTTTAATGGCGCAAGAAAAATAGCATATATCATAAATGCACTAAACCCCGATTTACCTCTGGACTGAGATCAGCAAAGATTTTACAGATCTCTTGCTACGACTCTTCAATCAAATTTATTATAAAGGGAAATACCAAAACAGTGACTGATTTCCACTTTTCTGTTCATCACCAAAAAGCTGCATCTAAAAGCTGTTATCGCCTCATTAGCGAATCCGTAAAAAGTTTAAGTCAAATATCATAGAAACTCAATTTGGAAACCTCATAGGAACAAGAGAAACCATATTTTCACTACTCGTTCTTTTACATAGATGTCTAGATGTTCAGTTGCCACAATTAAAATCTGGACACCAACTTGACTTTTTATAAAACCAAGCTTTAAGCTCTATATTAGAAGCGGTGGAACACCTAACAGGACGGTCACACCTAGGTTCTAGACTTTCATATAATTACATTTAATTTTCGTATGCTCTTTTCAAAAAGGACGCTTTAAATGAAATATTTATGTGTCCATACAAAGTGCTCCGGAATCTGAAGCAAACATAAGAAGTACGGATACCACTTGCCGAGATGATGGTAACAACAATGAATGTTTTACCTGAATGAAGAATTGGAAATGTTTTAATATAAAATTTTGTAATCAAAAAAGAACCACATATTATTAGCAAATATTTTAAACAAAAAAAATTAATTCAACTATTAAAATTAATATTTTATTGGCTCTCCATTTTGTTAATTACTGAGTTCAGTCTTCTAGGCGTTAAGCCTACTAAAGAGAAAGCATAACTTGAACGTAATGCGTTCCACATCTCTTGTATATTGTTTAGTAACAGAATACCATTTAACAGATGCAAATTATTAACATTGATTTCTTTCACCATAAAGCCATTTTCCAGGCCAGCGTAATACCAGTGTTTCTTTGGTGCATCCCGTCGGTTACTTTTAGGGCAGTATACCCAAGGCTGTTATCATGTTTATTTTTGAGCCAACTCCTCGAACACTCCTCCTGCCCCAAACATTTTAAGGAAAACTTTATTTACATTTTAAACATATCTGCGTTTAGAGGCCGTATCTGACTATTATAGCACAACTAAAATATTTTTTCATCGGAAAACATATTTTGCGAAAAGTTCAGTCCTTTTCTATAGAATTTCAAAGAGAAATCAACTCTTTGCTCCTTGTTAATTTTTGTTAAAAACGTTTTTTTCCTGCGATAGGTTTACTTAAGTTAAAAGTCTCCTTTTTTATGGTTTTTGGCAGTTCTGATAGAACCTGGAAGATATGTTTTAGCCTTAGCTACTGGTTGAGTAGTTTTGCAGACTAAAAATGATGCTTTTGGAAAACTGGTAATAGTTGTATATCTTCTTGTTCAAAAGATACTCTGGGGGTGCTCAACTTCACCTTCTCCTTTCAAAATATCTTATTTCATTATATTTCGTTTTGATGTCATGCACAGTACTTTTCGATATTCCGATCTTAAAGCTACGAGTAGTCTTGAACAACTCTCTTCTAGTAAGGTAACCATTTAGCCTTTTTTTACAGTACTTAAGTGTGGCATTACTTTCATAAAATAATATCAGCAAATTGAGTAGCCCATACGCAAAATCCGCTATATGCTCCATAACAAATTTTAGGCTATGAAAGGAAAACGTATAACTAATTAAACATTTGCGGTAGAAAATGTTTTAATTATTGAAAAAATTGGAAATAATTATTACAAATCATTGAGATAGATGCGCATAATCTCTTAAATACCGGAATTTAGTTATTTATGTTTATTTTTTTTAAATAGCGTGTTTTGCAAAAGTATTATGGTTATAGCAGGTTTTGCATGTCATCATGCCGCCATATTGGTTTTTAATAAGTAGCAAAACACGCTATTTTCTATTACTTCGGGCATGTTGAGATCCCGAAGTAGGAGGGAAGTGATGATACCGCAAAAAATATTAAAAACACGATTAAAGAAATAAATACTCCATAAAGTGAAGAACTATTAAGTTTAATAAAACAAGTAGAATATAAAATAAAGTCTTACTCTAAAAATAAAATCAAATTTTACTCTAAAAATATTGATGTTTAAGTCTGGAACTCGGCGTCATCTTCGGGGAGTTGAAAGTCACTATTAATGGTGCTGTCATTGTCCACATCATTATTGTCAGATATAGAGGCTGTATCAGTTTCCTCCGTACCAGAAAATATGTCGTTATAGAACTGCAACTTTTCTTTCTCCTTCCAGTTGTCACCAAAGTGTAGAATGATCAGTTTTTTAACGTCGGAAAGCTTCGCTGGTTTAACATCAACTCCTCTTTCACCAACTTCGACATGGTTGTTATTTTGAAAGTTTTTTCCTCTCTTGCATATAGTTTTAGGCTCACAGCAATCAATATTATAGAATGGATCTCCTTGTACTAATGCAGTCTTGCCTGATTTACTTCGGGTGATGAAGACTTTCTTTGCTTGTTGAAATTTAAAGTGCCATTGTCCTGGCTGCTTAATTGTATTTTCGGAGTACGATTTTCAGTTCTTTACAGGACAATCATTTTGTCCTAAGTATGTGACTTCCGAATATTTGCTTATTACATCAATGTAGTCTTTGGGGCCTTCGATGACACTGCGTGCCTTAAATTCTCTTTCCAATGTACCAAATACCCGATCTGCCGGAAGAAATGAATGGCGGACAATAGGAAACCAAATCTCAATTCTTTCGATATTTTTAGGGGCTTCAAATAATAACCAAGAGCACAACATTCCTAACAAAGACCTGTTTTGGTTTTGTCCTCCACATCCATTGGAGAACAATCTTATGAGCGACAGATCATTTAAGTTTGAGTTGCACAGTCTGTGGTGTAAGGCTGATGCAATTTGGTTGCAGCCTTTTGCAATTTCGTTCTCGGTCCACACATAGCTTAATGTGTTTTCCTTGTTTTGGGAGGACAGTGATGAACCTTGACAGATTGTGAAGTTATATAAATATAACTGGCGAGAATAATACGCCGCCTGATCTGGAACTTTTGGGAGGACCAAATTTTTTTGACAATCGTAACATAACGTTAATGTATTTTCAACCTCTAGACGAAGCTTGTCGTAGAAAGCATCTGCACGCTTCTTGTGGCGTTTAATGTTGAATTTAAGTGTATCTCTTTTATTCTTGTCCTTCTCAAGGCTAATTTTATTTTCAACGCTGCAACAGACGGAACACTTATCGGAACATGGACTGTCAAAACTTATATTGAAACATTCATTAAAAATGGTTCTGAAGTATTCGTAAGTAACAGAAAGGTCTTCAGTAGGATGCTTTTCATTATACCAAGTCCACATTTTTTTTGTGCTGAGCTCACTTGGCAGATATTGTCGTTTTGTATGTTTGCCACGAGTATAATGACTTTGAATGGGTTTGAATGTTTTAATAAATGCCTTAACTGCGTCTCGCCGTGCTTGGTACTTTAAACTTTTGCGATCGCCTCCTCTTGTTTCTGTAGGTGTCCTACCAGATTCTAAAAATGTTTGACACAATCTGTTTACCCTATCCCGCTTTTCTTGGAGAATGCTCAAAAATGCCGCTCGACAAACTCTAACATTATCAGTAACCCCACCTCTTTGTTTCGGAAGAACGAAACAGGTACTTATATTTCTTCTTCTATCTAAGTCTCTAGCAACGCATGTCTTTTTTGGTGATTTAATGTAAACATGTTGTAATATATAATTTTTTTCCACTCTAAACTCGGAACTTCATAATATTTTTGATAAATTTTTCGCACATCCTGCATTGACAATTCATTTCACTGGAAAGCAGATGCCTTATGTTCGCAATTCGGCTTCTTTGGCAGTCCTTTAGGTAGTTGCCTATAACAAAAAAATACCCTTAATAGAAATAAGAAATATAATATAATAAACTAGGAACCTACCTAGTTTTTTTTGCAATATTTCTCTTCCATGTTTCAGGGCACCTTTTTCTTTTTCTTGAACGTGTAGGCTGGGTTTCAACAATAACCTCAGACATTTTCCACACAGTTTTTCAGCGATTTTTGTAAAAGTAAACAAATAAAAGCACCTCTAGATTCAACCAAAACATTTATTGCAATTTGCAATACGAAATAATCACAACGCCACGCTACGTTTAAAATAGTAACTACATACAAATTCCGCGAAACCATAAAGTAACTGGTTTTGCAGCAGTATTCTCGATAGATCTAGAGATCATTATCGAATATAACGCACTTTGCACGCGTTCGAACATTTAGCTGATTTTGCATGTGTTTACCTTGAGCATATAGCGGCTTTTGAAAATGTACGCATTCTTTTGACTCAATTTTAAATAGGATACAGCGCGTCTTGCAGCTTAAAATGTGATCAGATAGTTAGCTTCGACCTTTTAGAAGACCATGTTGCCAATAACTTCGTTTTAAATTTTTTGGCATATAGCGGTTTTTGCATATGGGCTACTCAATTGACAATGTGACTTTTTATATGACACTTTTTATTGACATTTATATTAGTGTATATGCAGGTATTAGAGGTAGAGAGTAATATTTACAATTAGACAAAGTGCTGTGCGGGTTGTAGCTGCCGAAAATGTACGTCACCACGTGCATATATGTTTCATTGATTATACCAAAGCATTTGACAGAGTCAGATATGAACAGCTAATTAAAATATTACAAGAAATTGGACTTGACAAGAAAGAAGTAACTTGTACTGGAAAACGCGTTACGGTAAAAGTGGAAAATATTAGTACAGGCATAATTGAAATCTGTAGGGGCGAGCGTCAACGGTGTTTTATTTCGCCCACCCTCAAGTGGGTAGAAATATTAATGGAGAATACATCATTTATGGCTAATTCTCTCGGAAACATGCAAATACTACTAAACAGAGTTCACCGTTATTCGGAATGATATGGACTGACATAAATATCGCTAAGACAAAGAATATGTTTCTAACAAGAAAAAATCCTCTTAAAGCGCCCTAATGATCAACGAGAATAGAAAAAGCCAGAACAGTGAATCGAAATACGACAATTATTTAATACCAAAGATCTTAGCCAAACCCTTATAATTAAAATGCCTACATGCTATAAGTTTTCAGCACTTCTCTATGGCTTGAAAGTATGCACTGTTAACCAGATTATCAAAAATAAGCTGAATGCATTTGAAATGTGTGTGTATCGTTGAATATTCAGAATTTCCTGGACGAAATATGTTATCAGTGATGAAGTGCATTTTACAACTGATACTCCAAGGCACAATTGGCGCAAAAGAGGTCCAGGTATAGAAAACATTCCTTGCTGAAGAACTTAAGAGACTGGTTTGATCGCACCTCTATTCAATTCTTCCGTCAAGCTGTAAATAAAGTGAGAGTAGCTATATGCTAGCTGCCAATGTCCAAATCGAATGAGACACTGGAAAAAACCAGAGGTCGTTAACCATTTTTATTTTATGTTATAAAATGAAAATATGGTATCTACTATCTATGTAAATGTTTTCTCTAAAAGGTAAAGAAGGCAAAACGGGAGCTACACCTTGTGGCAAGTGGGCGATAATTTTGTCTTTAAAAAAAATATGACCTATATTTCAAATAAGTATCCAACAAAATATCAAAAACATATAAAGAAAAATAACGATTGAATTAGATGTTTGGAGTAATTTGAATGGTATTCCATCCTTTATCCAGTAGTCATTTCTAAAATTGAAACAAAAAAGTCTGTCTATATAACGTGAATAATATCCAAATAAATTATCATAGCACAGCGTTTTTGACTAACTAGTCAATACCCGCAAATAAGTATATCGAGAATTGAAACTCTTCAATTATAAAGATGGCGAACAAGGCTAAAAACCTGGTAAGAAAAAGGAAAATAAGGTTGAATCAAATTATATACTTACTCGTCAGTAAACAGACAGATAGATGCACGATTAGAATTCAACAAAGACAAAACAAAGGCTAACGAACACCAAAATTACATTTAAAAAAATTTGAAATTGCTTAAATTATTTGTATTTTACAAAGGGATGATGGAAAAGATGATGACTGAAGTTTTTAACAGAGAGCAAAAACGGCCATCAAGTGGATTGCCAAATTGACATGGGATTAAAAATAACTATAGCTGTTCAAGTGTTATGGTATTGAATCCTGTCAATTTGTCGCTTTTGCCCTCTATTAAAAATTTCAGTCATCATCTGTTCCATCGTGCCTTTGTAAAAGAGAGCCGCTTTTAAGAAAATATCATTTCTTTATGATTTTGCTGTCGTCAGCATTTGTTTTATCTTTGTTACATGTAGAACTTGTAAACAATGATTTGCAACAATGTATATTTCCGCCGCATTGCTAACGAAAAGCTATATCTTTCGATTCAACCTTTCTTCTTCTTTCTTAGCGGCTTTTTTAGGCTTGTCCACCATCTTTCAAATTGAACGGTTTCATTATTCGATGTACTCATTTTTAGATAGCATTGTGGATGACTATTTAGTCGAAACCGCTCTACTGTGATGATTGATTTGGATATTAGACACAACAGCACAACACGATTATACAGAACGTTGCACAGATAAACTTTTTTGTTTCATTATTTAGTTTCGAAACAAAAAAACAAAAACAAATAATTGCCGTTTTTGACGCCACGCAGTTTGATTTTGAAGTGGAATATTTCAGAAAAAGACAAGGTTTAATTTTAATTTGCGATGATAAAACCACTTTATCCGACAGTAATATAATTTTAGTTTTATAGCGTTGCTAAAATTTATTTGGCCACCAACAAACATATTTGTAGTTTAAATAAATATGCATTTAAACGTTACTTATATGTACAGAGTTACTGCCTATAAATACATCTTTATAACTGTTAAATTTTTGCTATCAAAAAAATATGCATTTATTTCAATATATTTGAGCATTGTATCTTTTATTGCTGACCGCTTTACGTGCTCAAACTACGGAGCCATAAATACTTTACCCTCCTTACACGGGACGGATTTCCCACGACTCTTTATCGCAGAAACAAATCATTTCCAATTTTTACTTGTTTCTTTTCATGTGTATAAAATAAAAACATTAAACAAATCTATTGAAAACTTCTCTTTAGGTGATGCCTAATTACCTTCGGTAAAATGATGAAAATCCTGATTTTTAAGTTCATATAAAAATCTTAAAATGTCAAATTATTGTCCAGATTTTAATAACAGCCAACAACTTCAAAAAATATTTATTGTACTAATTCTACCTTGACTTAGTGTTAGATCGTCAATGCTGGGCATGTGACTGGCAACCTATGTAACTGCATGTAAAATGAACAACAAACCGAAATTGACATAAGCCTATATTTTAAATAGATCTGATATGCTCAAAATACGTTTATATAACCCTATTGATAATTAAGTGAGATATTTCAAGAAACACGTAATATAAATAAATGATACTAGATATTATTGTGGCATATACTAAATTTAACAATCCTTATATTAAAGAAGATGTATGGGTTTAATAAATAATATCTAATATTTTGTTAGTCCTTCCACCTTGACAATAAGAATTTGTAGACGACTTGCTATTGATTTTAGTAAGTGCCTAGCATATTTTGGAGTAATTGTTTTCCATGCCTCCTTTATTTTGTTTCTTTATTCGTTTCTGCTTCAAATTTGCTCACTCATTTTTAATTGTATCAATAGATTTCCGATCACAGTGACATTATATGACTTCTTAAAAATTATAAGTAACTATTATCGAACGCAATATAATGTATGTTGAATGCCATAACCGTAATACAAGCGGTTGTTGTTAGTTAAATAAAAAAAATACTACGCATTAGATGCTCTCCGAGGTGATCTAAATACATGTATTAATCCCTGTTTCCATCAATTAAATATATAATAGCCACTCTGTCTGACAACAAACCACCCTAATAACATGATATGTGTTACTGAAGTCTTGTCACATGATGTCATGTGACTTCTCAACAATTATAAGTAACTATTATCAAACGAAATATAATATATGTTGAATGCCATTACCGTAATACAAGCGGTTGTTGTTAGTTAAATACAAAAAATTGTATTACGCATTAGATGCTACCACAGGCAATCTAAATACATGTATTAATCCCTGTTTCTATCAATTAAATATATAATAGCCACTCTGTCTAACAAAAAAACACCCCAATAACGTGATATTCACCATGTGTTACTGAAGTCTTGTCACTTTAATTTTTGCACACTAAAATGTTTCTAACGGAACCAATTAAGTTAATTTTTACGTCATACGGAAATAATGGTTTTCAGAATTCTAAAGCTTTATTCAGCTGCTTCCGGACAAAATGTAACCATAGAAGCTGATTATCATACATTTTATATTTTAAATACAACAAACTGCATTAGTTACGCTATGACTCATCGATGTTATTATAAAACCAGCTCCTTAAAAATAATCCGCAATTAGTTTTAATTGATCTCTTTCTCTATGCTTATGAATTTGTTTAATAATATTTTATAAATTATTCATCTAACACAAAAAATAGAATCATAATCCTCCCAATATCGATTAAACCTAAAAAGAATACAAATTATTACAAATTTAACCAGATCAACTTGTTTTCTAGTTTATGGCTTCTATCCAATGTTGGTAATACTTATCACGGACAAACTTAAAACTTTCCTTACAAAGCACAATTCCGGAAATCGTGACAAATATCCTAAGTTCCACTTTCAAGGGAGCGCAGTAACAATTCTCCAGTGCACCGATCTGAAGCGAGTCTTGGATTATAGGAAAAATATTGCATTTGGCGCGCATTTATCGTAGTTAAATTTTGCATTTCACGATCTCCGAAGAAAGCCGGGGAATATTTATAGTTTGTTGTTTTCAAATTAATAAAAGTACATTATAATATTACTAGTGTTTGAGCAACGGACAGAAACATTACAAAAAAAATGGTATGCCAATAAAGTGAAGAATACATGCGGTTCGTTATCTTACTATGGTTTTCTGTGACTAGCATTATGACTGCCACCGCTTGGTGTAGTAAATGTATATGTGTAGCCCAAATATATATCATATTTTCAAATTTTAATTCACTTTATAAAAATGCGGGTTTTAAATGTTTTAATATATTATCAACTTTATATACTTTAGTCCTGGAAAACATGTAATCAGTTCATATGCCCTATTGACGCCGCCCTGTTGAACTTCTAAAAATTGACTAGACAATCACAATACCCCTAGAAACCGATTACCGATGTTTAGTCGAATCTGATCTAATTTTTAATCTGTACTCTTAAATGCCCTTAGACTTTCGGTCAAATCTACATAAATTACAAAATTTGTTCGACATGTAAGTATCGCTATTTTGAATTTCTAAATGATGACTAAAAATACATGTTATCTGTCGAATCTGCATCAATCACAAAATTATTTCGCCATGTCGTCGTAGCTATTTTAAATATATAAATGTTGACAAAAAAATGTCATTTTCATTTTAAAATAGGCTCAGATAACAATTTTTAGTCGTACCTCCACAACTAACCAAATTCATTGGCTATATTAGCTCCGCCATTTTAAAGTATGCAATGTCGAGTTAAAATACTTAGTTGCTCTCTTTAATAAAATAACCCCAGATTCCGATTTTCAGTCGAAACTCCACAAGTGACAAAATTCGTCCACATTATTGCGATGCGATGTTCCATTTTAAGATGTTGATTAGAAGTATAACTTTCCCACTAATACCCCCCAATACCGATTTTCAGACGGATAAGACCGGAAATACTAATACTTGTTTGCCACATTGGAGTTGTCAAATGTCATGAAAATGTCAAATTCTGTCTATATGGGAACTGTGTATGCATGCCAAACTGCTCTGATGAAGGACATGTTTGGTAATCAAAACTTTGGAAATTATTATTTTTTTAAATTTGGAAGGAAGATCGTGATTAAAGTTTGTTGGATGAAAATATGGTTCGTATTAAGCTGAATGCCTCCGTAGGCTGAATGGTTATTGTAGTTGGGTCCTCCCATGGCTTCTGGGTCACCTGTGAAATCAGAAAAAGGAGTATTAATATTTTTTGTTAGTGTTTTTGAATTAGTTGGTTAGTTTTCCTTATAGGTACGTTATCATGCAATCGAACCCTATGATAGTAAGGAAACTCAACCGAAACGTCGGTTTTTGCGGCGTTTCGAAATTGTTTGTTAGTTTGCCCCGCAGCTTGATTTTTATTAACTCTATTCGACGGAAGGTCGTTAAATTTAGGTAAGTTTTGTACCTCTAGGGTACCACTGTCAACGCTGGTGGTGTGTTTGAAGTTTTAAACTCAGTACTGCACTCAGCAGATACTAAAGAATGTTGACTAAAAGATTTATAACTTAAAATTTCTAGGAAGTTCTGAATTATTTCTAAAGAACTAAAAATTTGACGCTGAAGACAGAAGGGTCATTTTCATCATATAAAGCCCCCAAATTGGCCCTACATGAGTGTCAATATTTTTTTGAAATACTCTTCCTGCGGGAGTAGGTATTTGCTTTATCTATTAAGCTGTTACGTTCTTTTTTCGGGTTCTCACACTCATCTGGTTAGTTTCTACTACTACAAAATTCATGCTTATTACTAATGGTACTAAAGTTAGTTAAAAATATCATAGCTTTCCTTCAGGAGGTTATCAACTAATACTTATGATTTACTAGTAAACAACGTCCGGGAATAATCGGCTGTTTATATTTTTTGCAAAATTTTCAAGTCCAAAAATTCACTAAACGTGGTTAAAATTTTACAAAAGTTTAGTAGCAATTAAAATTTTTTTAAACAAATTTAGCAACAAAAAAATAAAATTATACGTCCTTAATATATGCTTATTTCACTATGACGTCCCACGCGCCTCGAAAATTTTAGTCGCGAAATGTCTAATAAATGGTAGTTACAAGATACCACTGCAACATCCACATTAATTATCATGCACTAGATAAATAATAAATAAATTCAAATATTCAATAGTTAATATTAAATGCACGGTTGTTCTAATGCACATACTTCAGACAAACCCCTGCTGTTAAAAGAGCTTGTAAGTTTCAGTAGCTGTAAAGTTTGGAAAGCACTCAGTACATGCACTTTATTATTACAAGTTTTATCTGATAAACATTTATATGAACCATTCAACTAAGGAGAGGACCTTTAGTAGTCATAGTTTCGTTATGTCGTAAATGAAAAGCTCCACTGAATTAAGGAAGAACTTGGAAACTTTAAATTGTTATAAACAGATTTAAATTAACACAAATAATTTAAAGCAAAATATGTTTTACTTTAAATAACTAAAACTAAACTTGAGATATGTTAGTTCAAAATTGAAAAATATAGCTCGCAGTTTAAGAAACAATTGTTAAGTTGCAATTGGAAAACAAAGTTTTTTGACACGATTAGCAAAAGCTATTTATTAAAAGCGAAATATTGTTAGGCAAATTAATCAAGAGCAAATCTTACTTTAGAGCTAAGTGCAATGCAAAATTTCAGATAGCAGCCTCGGCGTACATCCCCCGTTGAAGGAAAATTCCCTATCGATGGCTTCGGTACTATACACGTTAACTTAACATCGTAAAATGAGAACTTTCTCATTTCTGGCCATAAAACGCGCTGGTTTTGTTAGCTTTTTACGGAACCCGCCCAAAATGCATATTTGGACCAATCAGAGCAAAATGGATTCTGGGAGTTTTAGTCAGTCTTAATCTCAGACAGGTAGAAGCAGCAGCTAAATTTGGAGCTCCTGAAAATCGATGTTAGTGATTTTTTCTGGATTTTTTCCATAAATTTAAATTCTATTAAAAATCACCAGGTTTATTTAGTCTGTAGATTGCTGCATTATGTATTAGTGCTTACGTATATTTTAAGTGGGCATCGTCGCCGTAGCCTTAAAGATGTTATTTTGTCGCGTACGGACATTTTCCGGTAAAAAATAAAAAGTGATCAAAATTAACTTTTCCGTTAAGAATCTGTAAAAAAATGTTATTATAGATAAATGCCAGAACGAGCGCGCTAGGTTAAAATTTGTAAAAGTCCTAAACATCATAGATATGTCTAGTTCGAAAGAGATCGTGAAAATACGCATTTTTTTAATAAATTTAATTTTCATCACTTGTCGTTTAGATATTATGAGTGAAAACCGAAAGTTAATTTTTCAGAAAAATTTCACTTAAAAATTAAAAGTTGTCCAAAAAGGTCAAGCTAGGATTCAAAATGAAGCTTATAACAAATTATACTTTTTTGTTTGATTTTGAGCTTAATATCGATCTTAGTTTTGGTTTTATGGGGGGTTTTAGGGTTGGATCAAAAAGATCCTATTTTGAGCTGTAAAAATTTTTTTATGAATCTGATTTGACTTAAACTTTCAGAAACAGTGTATTTTAAGTATACCTATATTCTGAAAGAATTTTGAAAACACCTTTACAGGCAAAAAAATTTCATATACCCCTGATTGGAGCTCTTGTATCGTCGTGTACATAAGCTTTTAAAATTCGCAAATAAAATTTTTTGGTATCATAGGTTATTCTCGCAATTGAGTACAATGAACTCATATAAGTTGTTGACTGGCTTATATTTTATCCATTTATTGTTGCAGTGTTTTTGACAAAAATCGATTGAACTTGCCTCTTGTTTATTTGCCTGAAGGGCTTATGAAATCTAGTTAAAACATTTAAGTTAACAACAAATGGTATAATTATATTGTGAAAGCCTTGACTGTTATTAGAATCTTTATTTATTTGGATATGAATGAGTTATTTCTCTTGTTCTCTTGCAGTGTTTTACATGTAAAAGGATAGGAAAAGTGGTTCCTATCGCGTACCCCTTATTAGACTGGTTTTTAAAAGTTTTAGTTGATATTTTTGTGGACAACGTTGGCTTATGGCTTTATTCTATTGTTGTAAATTGTCTTTAAAAGTTAACTAATATTTTGCGCTTAAGAATGGGACTAAAAGCTTTTTATATTGAGGTTTGAATAGTGCGTTTTTACATTAAAGAGATACGATTTTACAGCACAATATGTCAATACCGATTATGTGGAAGCAGGTAAAAACAAACAAACAAACACACATATAAACTAATACAAGCATGATAAAAACGAGTTCGGCAAACATTATATTTATCGACATGGATATATACACAAACAAAGCTTGTGCAGATTGATAATTTTTTTTAAATTTAAAATTTTGTTTACAGTATTCTCATAATTCGAATAAAAAGTCTTCTGATTATTTTACATTGAGTAAGATAAGTTTGTTCAAAGAAAGATTTCATAGTGCATTTTTACATTAAAGAGATACGATTTCACGGCACAATGTGTCAATACCGATTATGTGGAAGCAGGTAAAAAAATCGTTACAAGACAAACAAACAAACACACAGATAAACTAACACAAGTGTGGTAAAAACGAGTTCAGCAATTATCGACGTGGATATAAACACACACAAAGCTTGTGCAGATCAATAATTTTTTTTTAATTTAAAATTTTGTTTACCGTATTCTCATAACTTGAATAAAAAGTCTTCTGATTATTTTACATTTGAGTAAGATAGGTTTGTTCAAAGAAACTCCAAAAAATTATGCTAAGCTACTCAAAGGGATCTTTACTGAGAGTCAAAAGTTTTATGAAATATAGCAGTCAGGATATATACATCCAAGACCAATTTTTGTTTGGCCGATGTGCATTTAACTAATGAAAGAAAATGGAGACTTTAGCGTGACAGAAACTTTTTTCTTTTCAAACCCAAAATTACGTACGTCACAAAAGTTTCCTTCTTTTGAAATTCCAGCCGCAGAATTAAGATCTATGGGGCAAAAAAGAATGCATTCATTTTTCTAAAAGCGTAAGTTTTCCGAGAAGAAACATTTTCCTTGGGATCAGCGCAAAATTAGGCGATTAATCTGATGAAAAGAGCACTAAGGAAGTTTTGCTTTAGTTTGATAAACTTAAAAGAATTTAAACTAAAAAGATTGCTCTAGTTTAGATAGCGTTAACTTTAATTGAGTTTATTTACTTTATTCGAGAAAATCTCGTTGTTATTCACAACAACCTACCTGAAGTATATAATATTTCTTAGCATATTTATTGTTTACAGATATCGGAATCTTGTACCTATGCAAACTGTTAAATAAAAAAAAAAGTTTTGCTTTTTATATCAACTAACCCTAAAGGTTTCTCAAATTCTACATCCCATATTCGCTAAGAGTGTTGCTTATAAAAAACTCCCTAAAAAAGAATAAGTTTATATAAGATACGCTGCAAGTAGTACTAGAGAGGTTTTAAGTTTATTATGCTAATATTTTTATTGTAATTTTCGACAATTTTTTTTATGTGGCCTCTGAAGAAAGTTAGAAAAAAAACGAATGCTATTATTTCTTCTGTTCCTATATTTTACTTTATGTAGTTTCAAACTTAGGGTTTTTAATTTTTTACTTTAAGGCTTGGTTAATTTGGCGTTCTTAACGCTCTTCCAAAATGCATGGTACTTGTCAAATGATTTCTTCTCCCTATTCACATTCCCTTCGTTAGAGTGTCAAGATCGCAGTTCCTTTTTCAATCTTTTAATTCCTACTTAGTCAAGAGACACTGATATAGCTAAGATTAATATATCAAGTGTTTCACCACAAGTTAACCAGCAGGCTAACCGTGAATAAAGATTGTTAATGTGGTTTCAAATCAGGCGCCAGATAAGCCGAAATTCTCTCCCTTAACGATATACAGGGTATCAAATGAATTTCTGATAAAATGTGTTTCTTCTGTACCTTCTATTCTATCTGAGGTTTGATTTTGAAACTTACACATATGTTTAAGCTATCATTACTTTAAATTACCATGCATTAAATTTTTTAAAATTCCAGCCCCGTACTTTAAAAATATATTGTAATTTATTTTTACATAAACAATACTTTATACAACAATTGTTTAAAATATTCGTATTAAATTATTAGTATAAAAAAATCTGCGTCAAACGGTGTTCTTTAGTTTTATTGTATAAGTGAGTCACCATAAATCAGCAACTTTGGAGGAATCATAAAAAACCATTTTCTAATATGGGGATATTTTTTGAAATCTAGAACTGCGTTTAAATGCTACGCATTAGAAAATAGCAGACAATTGTAAATCCGGTATAACAAAATGTATCGTAATTATATACTTATTATGCGATTTTTGAGAATAAAGTTGTTAACACATAATATCGACCATATTGGTTTCTAAAATAGTTTCTACAATAAAAGCATTTTGCTGTGATATAACAAACTGATGTTTTATTCTATTTTAAAACTTCTTAAGTTTAGGTAAACTTATTTAGCCTATTATACAAGACAATAGATAATTTATTTCACCGACGATCTTTCAATTAACTTTCAAAATGGTCTCCTTTTGTTTATCGATATTTCTTAGCCCGCAGAGTTAAATGAGAAATTGATTTACTTAATACATGTTAATTGTTTTTAAATTCTTGATATACGATATTAATTTTTTGTAAGAGTTGCTCCCCTGGTATTAATTTCTTCATCATTTACCTTAACCTTCATATGTCCCCAGCAGGGTTAAAGTCTGGGGGCCTTGCTGACTAAGACTGGATACTAGTTATTGAAAAAAATTCTTACCTCCAATGAAAAGTTCTGCGGAGCCCCATCATGTTGGAAATACATACTCCTAGCAGCTGCTTGTTAATTTTTCCTTCGGAATAGTAGAACAGTTCGTAAAAAAGTTCAGTAAACTTCACCGCTTAATCGGTCAACAAAAAAATGTAGTGCTATAAGCATATTGTTTATCATCCCGGCATTCCCGGCCCAGATATTAATAGAGAATCGACTTTGTGATTGGGTTTGTTTGATTTGGTATGGATTTTATTCTGCAGGCACATGAGCACTCTTCGAATTAGTAATACCATCTAGAGTAAAGTAGGTTTCATGGGTGAATAATGTTCGGTAAATATCTGGTTTGTGTTGATTAAACCTATCGCATGTGCCAAGCGTTTGTGACTGCATCATCTGATTCCAACCGCTGAAACTTTTGTATATAAAAATGATACAGAGATTATTTTTTCAGGCCTCGATGAACAGTGGATTCTGTCATAACCAATGTAGAAGTTATCCTCTTTGTGCCAATTGAGGGATTTTCACATGTCATTTACAGGATATTTTATATGATCACGTTAAAACGGGACGGTCTTAATATCTTTCTAAAGGAAATTTCCCATGTGAACGTGTATATAAAATTACTTTTGAAAAAGCTGATGATTTGGAAGTCTACGACGAGGAAGTCTTCGACCATATTTCCTTCCACTACAGCTCAGCGTTTCCATCGCAGAAATCATAAACGAAAATAATATCAGCGTACTTTTCAATAGAAAAGTGATGTGGCATTTTAGAGTTATTTAGAATTATTGGACCAAATTTAACATATTCAATTAAATGCATAAAACTTTGAACAGCTGACATCTGGCGACTTGTTTATAACGTCGACAAGCAACGGAGGTCATTTTCAAAAAAAGTTGAGCGCTCGTCAGTGAAAAAGATTACCTGTTACCTTGTATAATAAACTAAGTAAATTTGCCTGAATATAAATACTTTAAAAATGGAATAAAACATCAATTTGTTATATCACAGCACAACTTGTTGTAGAAAACTAGTTTAGAAACATATTGGTTGATACTAAGTGTTCACACAAGATTATTCTCAAAAATTAAATAAATCGCGTAACAAGTTTATAATTACGATATATTTCTTTAGTCCTGATTTGGAATTTCCTGCGATTTTTTAAATACGTATCATTTCGTTGCAGGTCTAAGTTTAAAAAATACTTAAGAAGTTTAGAAAATAATTTCTAAACTTAAGAAGTTTAGAAAATAATGAAGAATAAAATTTTGTTTTAAATTTATTATATTGACACCGAAGGTAAATAAGAAGTTTTCGGGATTCGCACCTGATTCGGAACCACCTTAAACTCCTTTATCCACAACAGTTACCCTACGCATACTTTGTGGAGAAACAACCTTTATAAACTTATTGTTACTTAAGAAATAAAACGCAAACTCTAGTGTGAGTTTGTGAAAGGAAACCTACTTAACATTAAAAAAGAAGGTAATACCGTATTGGAAACGTACAAGTGTTTTTAACTTAATAATCTTGAGGTTTTTCTAAAACTTTTATATAGTAAAAAAATGTACATTTCTCAAAACAATCAAAACTTTTAGTTTCAACACATTATTTTCAATATAATGTTGACGTTTGTAACAGAAACAGCTTTTTTCTTCAATATATTTTCCAAAGATATTTTGTTTAGTAGTACCGAAAATGCGTTACAATTGTTGTAGATTTTCGTACACGTAGTAATAATCACTAAAAAACACTTAAAATAAAACTTCTTTCTTAGAAGACATGTTTACCCATATTTATTAATATTCCCAAAGTAAATAACTCGACATGAAAAATCCAGAAAGTCTACTATTTTCCTACACTACAATTCTTGATTCGTTAAAATAAAATGTCTCCGTAAAAGATAGATGCTTTATGTTACCAAGCTTGAACTTATCTATTGTATATATGTTTTCTTATCTGCTTTAGATGAATCCAGATATCTTCGTAACCAAGATCTCTGATAAAAACAAGGCAACAAAATATGTTTAAATATTTGCAGTCGACATATTGTGAGGGTAATTATGCAAATTTTTGAATACATATAGTACTATGTTCACACAGATATTATGGTTTTATTCCATACATAAAGCTAGTTCCCAGAAAATATAAAAAATATTATAAAAAGAATAAAGCCGACTAAAATAAATCCTAAAAAGTAAAAAATATTCTTTTATTCTTGCTTTAAATTTAATTGTATGAAGTTGGCGTTCAACCTAACCTAATTAACATCACAAAAAGTAATTTATGTATTGACTTTTTTAATGGCTAATATTTTATGTAACGTCTATTTACTATTTTTACTAGCTTGACGTCGACTTCATAAAGTCAAATTTGTAAAATGAAATAAAAAATTTATTTTTTATTTATCCGATTTTTTAAGTGAATTTTATTATTTTTTATAAATTATCTTATTTAGTCCTTTAAATATATATATATAGCTCTATTAAAATGTTTAAAAAAATGATATAAGAAATCGAAAAATTTCCTGTAACCAGGAACCTTCCTCGTTATTAATCTTCTCGTTTATTAGGAATAGTAAAGTACGATCCTATTTAGTTTCGCATACATTCAGTAGTTATATATATATATATATATATATATATATATGAATTTTTTGATTATTTATTATTTCTACAACAAATTTTAGGGCAACATATTAAATATTCAAAGTAAAAGATTTAAAATAGGTCCACTCCGCCAATAATAAATATTTTTCAATACACCTAATATGGGACTATCCGGCCCTATCCCGAATAATTCCTCAAAAATCTAACTGAATTAGTCATACCTCACGAAGTAACCAGTGTCGGTTAAAACGTTTATAACTTGAGAGATATTTAAAAATTCTGGGACTGATGTATAACCCTATGAGCAAGTATTTACTTTCAAAAATAGAGAAATGTTATATGCCGCCGATTTTGACTTTAACTCCAGTCTACCCTCCAGTCATACAGCGCATGTTACATATACCAACTTCGTTTAGTGCTCTAAACGGTCCTTAAACCCAACCTTTGTTCAATGTAACTAATCAGTCAATTGATTAATACATCACGATTGTCTGATAGTTTCCTGTTTTTTTTTGTCATCGAAGTTGTTCCCATTCCAAAAATTACCGCGTCAAACTTGCGACATGGGGAGGTTCATCGCATCTATGAATATTTGTGATACGAGCTTAGGATACCAACTGATCATTAACAAAGTAGTATATTCCGCCCTTCTCAGAGAGCCTCAGTAAAGGCTAAGCTATTGTAAGAAGGGTATTAGAAATTAATTAATTTATTACGACATAATCGATTATGAGAACCTTCTATCATATCATCAGTAATTGGGCTTTATTGTAAACAACGCCTGACACAATGTCTCTATGTATTCCATCTTGCTAATTCCTCAAAGTAACATTACATCCAAAAATCTGTTTTACTAACTTGTAGAACCTTACCAGAGTTAGAACGCACACATGAACCTCTCCTACACACACCTACTCACACATTTCCAGTCTACACCAACGCAATGTTAAATTAACTACGACTATAAAAGAAAATACAGATTGATGACTCCAATAACCAAAAAAATCGGGTAATTGGAACAGTTGTGAACTAAGTAGGGACAGCACATTAATTTCTTCAGAGACCACGCAACTACCAGAAAAAGAAAACTGGAAACCAGAGTCACGAAATAATTTTGAACATTTAGCGTTACTTATATGGGAAGTCAAACCTTTTTGGCTTATACATATTATACATGTTGCAAACATAAAAATTCTTGAAGAAAACGAAAAATCTCTTGAAATATAAAAAACCGATAATGCGTGTAATATCTATCATACAAAAAAAATCATTTTCTAATTTTTTACATTTATACGTTTTCCTAATAGCTGAGAGCTGTATGAACAGCTGTAACAAAAACATATTTAAAATCAGGCTTTCTAGTTACAGACCAATATCCCTTACTATTAAAAAAACTAAATTTAGAATATAGCAAATATATATTTATATATTTATATATATATATATATATATATATATATATATATATATATATATATATATATATATATATATATATATATATATATATATATATATATATATATATATATATATATATATATATATATATATATATATATATATATATATATATATATATATACGTACGTGAGAGTACGTAATAATATTAGATTTTGGTTTAAATGTATTTTTGTCTTCATGAACATGGTTTGTTTTAAGGGGGAACTGCACGCAGTAATAAGGATCAGTTGCAAGCCATCCGCCGCTGCAATATTGTGTTAAAATTATATGTGATATGTATTAGCTTCAAAGTGATTTTAATAGGGAAATATGTATAGTTGGGCGCTAAATGAAAAATTCGAATTTAGAATGAAAAAATTAGTGGCAAAGTTGTCTATTTTCGGTCATTTTTTGACGCAGATGCCGACCCATATAATTTTTTTTCACAAAATGGCTGTTTACCGCCCTACACTGATCCTTTGTCTACATAACTGCAAAATTTGAGATGTTAAACCGCACTCGTGTCTTTGTATTTCTGCAGCGCGTGAACCTTGTTGAGTCGGTTTTTAACCGGAATGTATTTTAAGTTGCCTATAGTCAGCATAATTTTTCAAGTTCTGACGTGAAGGAAACGTCTCGAATTGAGTTATTATGATACACTGAAAAAACTGTGACCAAAAATATATTTAAAAGTAATGTAATATTTAAATCATCATTCTCTTATGACTATAATAATTCAACAGATCTCGAAATGAATCGTCGATTATTATTAAGTGTATTCGGAGACAAACACGGTTTAAGTTGAAAGTAAGTTACTTGTCGAACTTTAAACGGTTTATGCTTGATAACAATTAGAGAGATATGCTAGTCGAAACGTTGTATATATAATAAGGGTAATATAAGTTGGACCAGAAAATTGTTTTCGTGATTATACGTTGTCCACCACTTTCAAAAAGGGCTCAAGTTGTCATATCAGTAACTCGATTCTCGCAGAAAAATTTTGAAGTTTTCCCATTTACTTTAACGATCAAGCAAACTTTTATTGCAAACTAACTAGATTGACTGAACATTTATGAGCAAATAAGTTGAGAATCTTCTCTAATATACAAGATAATAACTACAACAATAATTACAATAACGCATTATGTGAAATAGCGCACCTATCAATGTCTAGTATGTTTTTTGTTTATAAAGAAACCGGATTCCGTAAACAATTCCTTGAAACATTGATTGGGACAGACAGTAAATTGGCTTTTACCTTTCTACATAGTTTATGAAAAACAATATGCAATCATTTTTCTTCGTAAAAGAAAAGTTGCACCCTACGAAGGAAACTCTGTTAAAGGGGTTTACCTTTTTTTACTAAAGTGTCCAGAACTTTCTTCATTATAAAGCTTTAATTTTATTAAGAAAAGTGAAATAAAAACATTACCGTTCAGATAATATGTATAAAGTGATTACCAGATAAATTATATCAAATATATTTTCTGTGTGCGGTGAAATTCACTACAGGGGAAGTTCTATGAAAAGACCGCTTTATCACTGGCGGACAAAAAAATTTTTTTTTGTTTTAGCACAAATCAGAATAGCAGAATCTAATAGAATGGACCAATCCAAATACGAAAATGACAAATAGAAAGTTGTAGAACTATATCGAATGTTACGATACTTAATATCTATAGAAAAAATGATTTCAGAAAATTCTTAACCCTGTTTATTGACTATGTTTACAGTATTCGCCTATTAAATATACCATACATCTAAGAGAAAAGCAAACGAGAAAAATATTAACTTAAAACACTAATTGAACTTTATTTTTTCCGTTTATGAGGTGTACTATCTTCAAAAACCAACAGTAGTCACCCATCATGGCTGGATCCCGTCGTCCTTGGTACAGAATTTCCATTGCTCTGATATCTTGGTGAAACCTTTCACCCTGCTCGTCACCAACAGCTCCCAAATTTTTAGGAAAAAATGACAGACGGGAATGGAGGAAGTGAATTTTTAATGACATTCTGGCACCAAGCGCTTTATGGGCATCTAAGAGTTCATTACCTAATTGTTCATAATTTTCATCCATATTGTTGCCTAAAAATCCTCTTACTACATTAACAAATGAGTTCCATGCTCAGAGTTCCTGCCTGGTAAGCTTTTCCGTAAAATTGACATCGTCCAGCAATTTTCTGATTTGTGGCCCAATAAAAATGCCTTCTTTTAATTTGGCATCACTTAACTCGGGAAAGACTTGTCTTAGGTATTTAAATCCATCTTTATTCAAAGCCTTTACAAAGTTTTTCATCAGTCCAAGTTTAATGTTGAAATTCTCTTCTTTCTGGCCAAATTTTTGTTACATAATGCTGATTTATTGCACGACTGCCCCATAAACAAAGAAAACAGCAATATTTTGTAGATCCCTCCTGAAGTCCCACAAAAATCGCTATAACTTTTAAGTCCCCACATACCTGCCATTTATACCTATTGTAGTTTATTTTAACCAAAATCGTGCGCATATTTTCATAATTTTCTTTCATTGCAACTGAATGGGCAACTGGTACAGAGAGTTTTAAATTTACATTATGCAATAACACAGCTTTTAAACTATATTTAGATGAGTCTGTCAATAAGCGCCACTCACGGGGAGAATGTTCAATATCAAGTTCCTGGATTAAACTGTCTATAGCAGTACACGCACACAACGAATTTTCCATACTGTAGAATTCAGAAAACATAGCAATTCTTTTTCTGAAATTCGTAATTTTTGTTTCTTTGGCCAATAGGTTCCATTCCTTAAGACGGGAACACAGAAGTTCTGACTGTTGCTTGGATAACCCCAAATCACGTACTAAATCATTTAATTCACTTTGAACAATCAAATGTGGCTCGCCGGAACTGGGACCTGTGGTAAAAGTGGGATCGGTGCACTGTTCTTCTGAGCTGCCTGATGATGCGTTATCTCCATTATCTCCCAAATCGATAGCTTGCCAATTTAAGGGCGCAATCGGAACTGGCAAATTTGCATTATGAGGAACAGGTCGTATGGCAGATTGCAAATTTGGATATACTATATTGTGGATATTCTGTATTTTGGAAAAACCTTCAGCCTTTGTCAGGCAAAAATAACAACCGTCGGAACTGCAAAAGGCATACTTTTTCTCTTTCTCTTCATCCACTGCACCAATGATACACTACAACTAACACAGCACACATGGGGAGCCCACCGCTTATCTTGATCACCATTTAACACACCAAAATATTTAAAGTAGGCTTTTTTATATTTTCGGAAAATGGCCTGGCTTGTGATTTCATCAGAAATTCTCCACAAATATAACAAAATTTGTCAGGAGAAATTTTGCAACTTCGGCGCGTTTGATTCGACATTCTCGTCTTGACATACACTTGCTTATCGATACACAGAGAACCACTCAATTCGAAACCCAACAGAATAGTTACGTTTAACGTTTATTTTATGTCTAATGTTGTAAACAACCCAGTCTAGGTAATTTTTTCGTTAAGTGACTTAGTAAAATAAAAGAAAATTTCTGTTAATTAAAAATAAAAATGTGGAGAAATATAAAAATGATGCGAAATGTAAAATAAGTGTAATATTATGATAAAAAAATATATTTACACTACGTCTTTTAAATTATGGAAATAAATATAATTCCACTACTTCGGTGATCGACTTGACCTAGAAATAAGCATTAAATCTATTTTTAGATTTATAAGAAAATCAATATCCCGAACCGGCTGCAAGGAAGAAGTGCGATCCGGTACTAGTCCAATTATATGTTAGTTCGAAAGACACTTGTTTGAACGTCTCATGTAAAATTTTAGGTATTATTTCTTTGTGGCGTATATTCTTCATTAAAGTTTTGTTTACAAATCGGGGTGCTTTATTAACGAATTAATGTAAAGATATTTTACAGTAAAATTTAACCCAAATTAAAAATATGTCAGATCTAATTCAATCTGGATATAACTGAATTGGTACCGACTTCAAAAAAGGAAATATTGTAATCGTGAAAGAATCGTCCTCCGAGATTTTTTCAGATGTTCACGTTTCAATGTCCCTAGATGCCATAACATTCCGTCTGTCTGTCTGTTCGCGGCATAGTTGAAAAACTACTAACTTGGTAAAAATGACAGTCTAGTGAAATGTTAAAAAAAATATTAATAAAAAGCCACTTATCCAATTTACCTCAAATTTTGCACAAACATCAAATATTATGTTAAAATTAACTGGTAACATTTTGGACGAATCCATGATGGCGTAACAAAATGGCAGCTGAATAAATAATTGTGGTGTAGGGACGAACTAGTGAAATTGTGGTACTAATTGAAGATGGCCGAACAAAATGGCGGACAAATAAAATGTTTGTAATGGTGAAAAATTGACTAGATGCTAAAAATGTCTTTTATCAATTCCGTCGATCCATCTGTCGGAGTGTCTGTTTGTTTGTCAGTTTGCGGCATAGCTTATAGATCACTTATCCGATTGAGCTCAAATTTTGATAAAAAATTAAGGGTCATCTGGGGATGATCTAGTAATATTTTGGTAAAAATCTGATATGGCGAAACAAAATAGCACCCTAGTGAAATGTTAAAAAAGTTAATATTAAAAAGCTTCTTATCCAATTTATCTCAAATTTTGCACCAACATTAAAGTAGTATGTTGGAATCAAATGGTAAAATTTTGGTACGAATCCAAGATGGCGGAACAAAATGGCGGACTAATGAAATATTTAAACATTGAAATGGATTAGTTTCTAATTGTGTGCCATAACTAATTTTAGTATAGGGATCATCTAGTGAAATTGTGGTATTAATTCAAGAAGACCGAATAAAATGGCGGCCAAATAAAATGCTCCCAATCCTAAAAAAACTCCTTCTCAGGTTTTACATATTTTCACGATTTAGCGTTTCTATATGCCAAAAATATGTTTTATTAATTCTTTCGGCTCGTCTGTCGGTCTGTCTGTATAGCTGTCAGTTTGCGGCATCTCTTAAAGACTACTTACGATTGACTTCAAATTTTGATCAAAAATTAGGAGTCATATGGGGATGAGCGGGTAATATTTTGGTAAAAATCCAATATGGCTGAACAATGTTAATAACATTATTACTAAAAAAACTAATTATCCAATTTTGCACAAAAAACTAAGTGTTACATAGGAATGAACTGGTAACATTTTGATATGAATTCAAGATAGTAAAACAAAATAGCGGCCTAATTAAATGTTTAAAAAATCAGCCTGAGAATACTATTTATTAAATGAAATTTCTTGAACAAAAATTAAGTGTGATATAGAGATAACCTGGTGCAGTTGTGGTACGAATTAAAGGAAAATTAAATGAGAAATGGGATAAACTGGTACGAATTCAACATGACGTAACAAAATGGCGGTAGTTGACAATGTGGAAACTATTTATTCAGTTTATTTTAAATTATGCCCCAAAGTTAATTGTAGCACAGGTAGAAAAAAACTGGTAAAATATTGGTAGGAATGCAATATGATGGAACAAAATGGCGCCCAATAAAAATGTTTGAAAAGACAGTATATGTAACACATATATACTGTGACTATTTACTGAATCGATTTGGGTCCCATTTCACTCATACTTCACTATTCCCAACAAAAAATCATAACGAGGGAAGTTCCGGGTAAAGGAAATTTACCGATTATTTATGTATGAACCTCGATTACACTTAGTGATACATTGACCGATTTAAATAAATTTTTCAGGAGAGTACCGGGGTGGTCATATAGTAAGTACTGAAAAAAATGACGGCATAGCGCCATTTTGAATCCCTTTTCGCGGTAACTTTATTTTGCTTTATTATATTGCCTTAAAATTTAGTGCACGACAGGGTGGGTTGGATTCATTACTTAATAATGATATTTCTGGTGTCATAAGTTTAAACGTTTTTAACATAGCAAATAACTTTATTCTTGGCACAAAAAGTTTATGCGGAGGGGCTAATCTAAAAATATCAATTTTCATATAGTTTTCGTGGTTTTCATCTGATCTAATGGGAGGCAATAATTTTCCTGGTCAGGTTATTTCGCTAGGTAATTACAAATCTTAATTAATGTTAATAATATTAGATAAGTTTATTCCGGACTAAAACTTTTCCAATGTCATAACTGAGGTGCGTGGTGGGGACGAGTAGAAATTAAATTAAAAAAAAATTATGAAAGTGAACTTTACTTTTACTAATTATATTAATTTGTGGTAACGAAAATTTGTATGTATTTTCTATAACTACATATAGACTGCACTTATATATATATATATATATATATATATATATATATATATATATATGTATATATATTTATCAATTATCATCAGTTAACGTGATTCTGGTAAAATTTTAAGTTCATTGGACCCCAGTACCTAGGTTTAGGCCTCAGAAACCTTGAGCTTGACATTTACAATAAAACCATTTTTAAATGAAGGATTAAATAAAAAAAAATTACAGAAAAACTAAAACCGATTAAAAAAACACTGAAAAGTAAAAGATAATACTTAATTCAATCTTCATGAAGAAATGAACTAATAGAAACTGTAAATTTTGATGGTGACATTAAACACTACAGGTCTTAGTTGGGGTCAAATTTCTGTGATGGAATAAAATATAATTTTTTGACTTCTCAGTGTTTTTTAAGTAGTTTTATTTTGTTTACAGTTATTGACTACTACGCGGGAGAGCTTTGGATTCATAAGAGACATAATAATATAAACTAGCAAAATGCTAAACAAAGGATTAATTTATTATGTTATGTAAAAAAATATAGAAACATTAAACTGACCTAAAAAAATAAAAAGTAAAAAATATTTTATTCCATCTTAAAAATTTGACTTTTTGAAGTCGGCGTCAAACTAATTCTTCATTACTGCACAACAAGACATATATGTATGCGTGTCTTGAATCTAGTACCATGAGTATAATGTCTATTTGCCGTCTTTATTGACTCCGATTTCAAAAAGTTTTTATAGAAAATCAGCAATATACATTGTCAAAAAATAAAATTATTAACGAGGTTTCTTTCAGAGTCTAGACATCTACTAAGGAAAAAAAAGAAGTTTGACATGTTACACCGATTTTTGCATAACGTATCTTGTTTACAAGACTACCCTGTATAATGGACAAAACATTATTTTGCATATAAAAAAATTAACGTGTTTCGTAATTTTTTGACACACACACACAATTTTTCAATGTCAGAACGTTAAACCCAACTGTTCATAGTTTTCAATTTGACTGTTGCGTTCTCATGTTTTTTTTATTTTTATACCCCTAAAAATGTCGAAAATCTACGTCCATGACACCCAAAATTTAATCCCCGCCAGACACTAACCCAGACTACTTTAAAATTTTGTTCTAAAAATATATTTTTCGTATTCTAAGGACTCCCACTTATATTTGTTAGAAAAACATTTTGTGAGTTTAATATTTAATTTGTATAGCGTACATAGTGTATTAATAATACAATATATAAGCTGTTATATGGGGCAATAAAAATAACTCTTTTTATTCGTTTAAGAGTGGAATTTTAAAAAATTCTGAAATTTATATTTGGATAATTATTTTTAAAAGCCATTGACGAAAGAATCGTCGTTAAATATTTTTTAGGTAAAGGGATATTGTAAAAATATATAGACATATTTCACCCCTATAACCGTTATATTTTGAAAAACCCGTAAGAAACTGTATAACATAAAAGCTTTTATTTTTTCGATAAGGTAAAGCATAATCGAAAAATGAGGGAGGTCTCAAATTGCAATGATTTTAATTTCACCCTGTATCTGAGAATCGAAGAGGGCTATGAAAAGTTTGTTTATGGCGTCTTTCATTTTACAAAAAAGTAAAACCGCAATTCTCTCTCATCACTAATAAGGGAATTACACCGTAAAACCATCGAAAACCGGTAACCCTGATGTACAATATCTAATATTCTACCATAATATAATACTAATTACGTACTTGCTTTAGTATATTCATTTTTCGTTTTAAACTTTTTCATTTACTTCCTGACGTAGCTTTCAGTTAGAATATTTACGTGGCATGGCATGATTATAAACATCGGTAAAGTTCCTTTACCCGTAACTTTGCTCGTTATAAATCTTTCCTTTTATTGGGAATAATGAAATGTGACCCAATTTAGTTCCACACATAGTTAATTATTAGCACATATATACTGTCTTTTCAAACATTTCTACTGTTCTACCATATTGGATGGGTACCAATCAGTTTCTACCTGTGCCACCCTTGATTTTTAAGCAAAATCTCAAATAAATTGAAGTACTTTTTACACTGATTTTTTTAAGACCGCAATTTTGTTGTATCTTCTTGAATTAGATCAGTTTATCCCTATATTGCATTTAATTTTTGTGTAAAATTTGAAGCCAGTTAAATATGAATATGTTTATTAAATATTTTATTTTGCCGCCATTGTGTTCCGCCATCTTGAATTTGTACCACAATTTTACCAGCTTATGTCTAAATCACATTTTATGCTTGTATAAAGTTTGAATTAAATCTAATAAGTAATTTTATCATGCTGATTTTTTAAATATTTTATTAGGCCGCCATTTTGTTTTTCTAAGTTGGATTGGGACAAAAATGTTAAGGGTTCACACACTTGATTTTGTGAACAATTTGAGGTAAATTATATAAATAATTTTAATTTTTTTTAACATGTCACTAAAGCGCCATTTTGTTCGGCCATATTGGAATTTTACCAGAATGTTATCAGTTTGACTACCTGAGGTCAACCGGGTAAGTATCTTTTAGCTATGGGACGAACTGACAGATATACCAACCAATAGTTCGACGGAATAAAGCAAACATAATTTTTGGCATCTAGGTACGCAAAAACATGAAGATATGTTAAACCTGGGAGGGTGATATTTTCACGATTACAAACACATTTGGCCGCCATTTGCTTCCACCATATTGAATTCGTACCACAATTTTAACTATTCACTCTATATCACACTTAATTCTCGCACAAAATTGGAAATCAATCCAATAAGTAGTTTTTCCAGGCTGATATTTTTAATATTTTTTTTTAACGCTAAGCTGCCATTTTCTTCCGCCATACAAAGTGTTACCAAGTCATCTCCATTGATCCTTAATTTTTGACCAACATTTGTCAACAAGTCAATAGGGTGAGTAATGTTTTAGCTATGCTTCGAACAGACAGACAGACCGACGGAATGAAGAAAATATGTTTTACGGCCTCTAGGTGAAGAGTGCAAACATTTTGGAGGCTAAGTTTTTCCCGATTACAATACCTCTCTTTTATGAGGGAAGTAAAAATCACAAAAACAATGATACATTTTATTATAAATTCGCAAATTGCAGATCGAAAATCAAACAAAAATCGAAGGAGGGAATAACGAATAATGATCCGCACATCGAAATCAAAGCTGATAAATTCATTGGCGGATTTAGGGAAGGCGAAAGGGGCACCGCATGCAGTGTTATGTGTAAACGAAAGCACTGCATCACTTGAAAATAGTAATTCGCCCCTCCCCCTGAACGAGATCTATAGATCCTCCCTTTATCTGTTTTATATGTTCAATTATCATAATAAAATTCAACAACACAAAAAAGTCTTCACTTTATACAAATTAAAATAATTTCGCCCTCCTCCCACGACATCATCCTACGGACAGGCATAAGCAAGTAAATTCCTAAATATTATCCGAGGCGCCGCGCCGCCGCTCAAATAATAATAAAATTGTAATTTATTCTGTTAGCCGCAGTTTCTTTCAGTGTTATATTTGTATTTTCCAACACGTCATCATATTACCCACCTTTTCATATTACTTTGAACGTAACTTGACCTTGTCGCTGATATTTCGTTTGCTGTGTGCAGTTCAGCCTTAAATGTAATGTTTTTTTGAGTGGTGTTTTTTCAGTAACGTTTTAACCATTTTAAAATTAAATACTAACTATACATGTTTTTATTGAAGAAAATAAATATCTTAAGAAAGCTCAATATAATGAGCGAAACGTCGATTGAATTATAGTTTTACATCTCAATGAGTTAACTTATGCCCAAGAAAATAATTAATAAAATTTTTATATATGGTTAAAGAAAAAAAAACGAAATATATATATATATATATATATATATATATATATATATACGGGGTAATTCAAATTCGACTCCCACCAATGGGATCTCGAAAACTGTAAGAGATATGAAGATGATTAAATTGGGGCAAAGTTGCGTTTTGAGGACTTCAATAATGTCTTTAAAAAATCGGAACTTATTACTTTTTGTGATATACAATATTGACTTTTGGTTTTAATTTTTTTCTTGGTTTTATTTGACCAGCTAGAGAAAAACACTTTCTCGTAGGCACTTTTCAAGATCTATGGGTTGGCAAAACAAAATTATTTTTTGACGTTTCGATTGTTTGAGATCGTCATCAATTTTATTTTTTTCTTATGGACGCCATATTAGATTTTCACACAGCTAGATAGATTTTTTTATTGTAATTCTAACGATATATCACAACTCTCACATTATTACACTAAAATGTTAAATATTTGAAAAAAACATTTTTCGTATTAGAACGAGGGGTAAACCGCTGAGGAATTACAGTGTACAAATTCTGGGAATTACTGGGAATTGCAAAGGAATTAGAGGGCAGTAATAGGAATTAGTAGGCCTTGGTACGCATTACTAGGAATTAGTGCGCAATACTGGGCATTGGTAAGGAATTAGTTGGCACTACTAGGAATTTTTGAAAATATGTAGGCATTACTATGGGAATTTCGGCCATATTACGTATTGCGTTGTTGCCAGACATGCATAATTAGCATGCAATAAACTATTTTTCTTTGGATATACAAATTACAATTGGCTGTTTTGAGAGGGGTACTTTCATGAAAAGCGACTGTGACTTATAAATGCTAAATCTAGTGATTAAAAAGGAAGTAAAACAAAAAAAAGACCTGGGCAATTAACACATCGGTATATATTTGAAATTACGGTCGATCTGACAACACCCACTTGAAGATAATGTGTACTTGCCGGTTTTTATCTAACACGCACCTGTAAGAGTACGCATGCATGGTTCTTTCGCGGCTTTTTTCTTTGTCGACTGATCCAGATAGCATTATTCTGCTTATTTATTTTATAATAGAGAAGCCAGTAGAGAAGGCTACTTATAAATTATTTTAATTAAGTATTGGCGAGTGTCGTGTTCCGTAATGGTTTAAGGATAAAACTCTTGAACAAGCAGGTCGAAATCTGTGACGTAACTATTTTAAGAATTTAAATTTCGGTCGTTATTATTTATACAGTTTTATCTTCATTAAATAAATGACAGTTGCAACTTCGGTGACTAGTAGATTAAAAAAAGTTGAGAACACATTTCATTTAAATTTGGAAAGGTAGAAAAATATACTGACTGGCATACAACTTGCGGAATAACTATGAAAACATCCTAATAAAAAATATGTATAAACTTAAAAACAGCATTATGATTCTTATTTTTTTACTCTGTTGTCAGGTTAGTTGTAGTCCCTCTAGCTCCATGTTAGTCCATTTCAAGATTCCGAAACTGTAGGTCAGCATGGGCACAGCATAGCTCTTAATTGCTGTAATGAGATTTCCGGCGTTTAGTTCTGTCTTCAGAAGAGCTTGCACTCTTTAAACGTACTGATCTTTCATCTTGGTCTTCCCTTGTTTATCCTGGAGCAGTCTAGCTTGTTGGAATCCTAGGTATTTAAAGTTTAAAGCTTTACATTTGTCCATTCCAAATTCCATATGGATGTCTTTCGAGAAGGCGTATATCACATCAATAAGGTTTTTTAGTTGGTTATGGTTTTTACCATATATCATAATATCATCCATATACAAAAGCTGGGATATGGTTCGAGAATCGTTTCTATTGGCTTTGTTGTTGAAGTCATATCCTGTATTGCTGAGCAACATGGAGAGGAGGTTCATCGCTAAGCAGAACCAAAGTGGACTTAACGAGTCTCTTTGGTAAATTGCCCTATTGATGTGGTGGTAAGAGATTTATCGCCATTATAGATCCTCAGGTTCGTTCTATACTGGTGCTTCATAGTTGCCATGAAAGTGATGATCATAGGGTGAATTTTGTATATTTCTAGTACGTCTATGAACTACGAATGTGATACACTGTCAAACGCCTTTTTATAGTCTGTAAAAGTAGTGTGTATGTCGCGTTGTTTTTTCTGTCTTTTAAGTATCACAGAGTCGATTGTTCTTTGTATTCTTGACAGCCTCGAATGCATTCCTTCTATTCCTCGGCTAATAGGTTATGGTTGTCAACATGATGATGAGATTTGCAATGCATCCTGTTAAGATGAACTTCATGGAGGACCTCAAATTTCTTATACCAGAAAATTTGCATATGATCAACTCCTGGCGACTTCCAGTTGCTCGTTCCCTTAATAAAGCTGCTAACTTCCTTCTTGGTGATAGAGTCAAATTCCATTTGTGGTGTTTGAATCTGATGCTGATCACGTTGAAATTATATCCAGGTATCATTTCGGCCATGCTCTTTTGATTTTTCCCAGATGTTCGACCAATACTCGGTCAAATGCACTTTGGTGGGTAGCATCTTCTGAATATTAGTTTGATCTTTGTTGTTATTGATATCCCGATAGAACTGTCTTTGGTTGGTGTTGAAAAACCAGTTCTGTCATTTTCTTTTTGATCATTTGTTGTAACTCTGCAGACGCTTCGCTTTAGCTTTTAGTTTTTGCTTTAGTTTATCCTGATACTCATCTAGTTTTTGTTCATGGTTGAGATCGGTGGGTTTTGTACCAATCTTTTTAAATATCTTCTTAATGCGCGTTTTAAGTCTGCTGCAGGGGTGTTCATTCTTCCGAAATTCTGTAAGCCTTCTTTGTTCCTGTCTGAAATCATTAATTGTCTACTCAAGTTTTTTCTGCCATATGGGTTTTTGTTGCTGTGTAGCTTTGCCTATTTTTTTCTAGGAATGCACTTGTTGCTTATCGCATCTAAGAACGGCGACGACAGAGCAATAGATGAGTGTGTGGAGCTTCTCAATTGCGAAATGTCGACTACTTAAAAATAGACTTTTTTTTTACTGGACCATAATCCCAAGTAATCAACCACTATAACATAACAACAAGATTTTTGTTAACGAAAACCATTTAGAAACTTAATATCCAGGAAATATCTGCAGACCAACGGAGTAGGTAAAGACTGATAATATGAGTTTCATGCAGGATAGAGAATTTGTATATGTGTCTTGAGGGTGCACAAAGTAAGTTCCGAAATTTAAAAAAAACTTGTTTTTTTTTACTGGAGCTTAACCCCAAATAACACACCACCAAATTTTTTATAACATTGTTCAGCCGAATCGGATTTTTACCAAAATATTACCAGGTCATCCCCATATGACCCTTACTTTTGGTCAAAGTTTGAAATCCGACAGACAGACCGACGGAATTGATAAAACGTGTTTTTTGGCACCTGTGGACGCTAAAACGTGAAGATATGTATAACCTGAGAGGGATTTTTTTGCACGATTATAAAAATTTTATTTGGCCACACTTTTGTTCCACCATCTTGAATTAGTAACAAATTTTTACTAGTTGAACCCTATACCATAATTAGTTAGGACATACAATTTGAAAATTTTGAAATTTGAAATTTATTTCTGATTCGTTTATATAGTAATTGATATAACATAGTTATTCTTTAAAGAATATAAATATTTTCGTGACACCCACCAGCATGTTTCTGATTTTAAATAAAATGCAAAAACGCTTAACATTGACTGGGCTATAGTACCTAATTTCCTCTGAAATTGTAAGAGAGTTTAGAGAGTCAGTTTTATTTATTTCAATTTTACTTTTAACTCAAATATAGGCGGTAAATTAAAATTTAGCAGTGAATTAGGCCACACACATTATTTGCACCATAATATATTTCCGAAGAACAAACTACCTTTTTTAATTTACGAATGCTCCAATCCTTAAAGTTTTCTTTTGTTAGGCTGCTATACCAGTTTCCCACTGTTATCTTAAAAGATAAATTTACTTTTCCATGAAAATGCTAATTTTAACTTTGTCTTAAGTTTTAGTCTACTGGCTTCTAGCCATTTACCGCTACGTAGGATATTTGTTGACCTCTAAAACAAAAGTACTCAGAAAAAAAATATGTCTGTGTTTTGTGTGGTGTATTAAGAGATACTTATTTACTGCTTTGAGGCATTTTCGTCCGGGTATATATTTAAAATATTCAATTGCACAAAAGGAAAAAGTTGGTTTTTATAACACAGCACGCAAGTTTTCGCTGCTCTAGTCAGTTAAGGAGCAGTTAGTTAGGAATAATATATTTAATATTTTGGTTGGTTTAACTCAACAAAAAGGTCGGTAAATTCGCTTTGCCCGGAACTTCCCTCGTTATAAATATTTCCTTTTATCAAGGAAAATGAAGCATGACAGCAGTACATAATACAAACTATGGCATCTTTCATTCCCTAAATAAATGGAATTATGTGAGACTTAATATTTTTGAAAATTTTGCAGTCAGTCAAATAACTAGTAATAATTAGTAAGTACAATGACTTTTAAACATTTATTAAGCCGCCATTTTGTTGCGCCGTATCAAATTCATACCATATTTTTCGGCATCTAGGGACACTAAAACGTGAAGATTTGTATATACCTGTATTGTACCGAAAAATTATGCAAATCAAAAATAGGGAAGTTTTTAAAAGTCTTATTGTGTATATGCAGGAGCAGTAGTTATTTGAAGGGGGATAAAAAATAGTAAATAGAAAGGTGATTGCTTTGGTGAATTTTTAAAATTCCGTTAGCAGAGATAACAACCATTGAGGATTGGAAATACCAAATTCTTGCATGACCTCTTATTTTATATAGAACAGGAGTTCAAAGGTTGGTAAAAGATCTCGCAATCTGCACAGGTAGAAACAAAACCTATTTAGTAACAAAAGCCGAGTAAAGCCTACGGTCCTATGATGAATGAGCAGAAATTCAAGTAAAATCGAACAATTCGTACTCCCTGGTCTTCTTAGGTATGCGAAGATATGGAAAAGACGGGAGAAAGCATAAGAAAAATTTCCGATGCACTTAAATAAACCAATACATAGAGAATATATTACTAAATTTCACTGCAGTAACACACACCTCCATTTAATTCCTCGGCCAGCTACAGGAAGGGAATCATGTGGAGGTTCAATTGAACGCCCTCTAATGCCCATACGGTTTAAGTTTTCGACAAAAGCAAAAAATATCCCGAAAAACATAGCTACGGGTTAAAATTCTAAAATGGTTTTGTCTTTAAATAGCTTAAGTAAATTACGATTTTCTCAGCAAGTTCAACAAAATTAAAATTTTAATTTTTTTTCCTGTCATTTGTTGAAAATTACTTTTATTGAAAAGTCTAAGATAAAATCAAAATTTTTCCGATAAAACAGTTTACGTGCACACATTTAATTTTTTTCCTGTTTGAGGATTTTTCCGACCATAGCCTAAAGCAAATCTGTTATAGTTTGAAATTCTGGGATATTTTTTTTCGAAAAGTGCTTCAAAGTCCTGGCAAAAAAATGACCCTGATGAATAAAAAAAGTAAAAAAATACGATTTTTTGAAAAATGAACTAAAAACCACACGATTCCCTTACTTTTATTTATTCATTCGTTTCAGACAAAACCAGAGTAGATTCAAAAACTTCATTATATTTTTATAACATTCCACTTCCACGATGTACCGAACTAAGAGAAAACCAAATTTGAAAGAATGTGCACCAAACCTCTATTTTTTGCCAGTTTTAAAAATCACATTATATTTACTAATAGGAAACTATTACTACAAACAACTTCTTTAACGCGATAGGTCCACGGCGTAGAACTGTTAGATAATATCGGCGGGTTGTCTTTCGGCAATGCATTATACTACTAAATTTAAATAGTCACAGATGCCAAATACCTAACAGTTTCTTACACAAACAAAAAAAAAACAACTAACACGAATCTCTACCAAAAAACATGGAGGAAGGCAAGAAGAAAAAATGCTTAAAAAATCCTTTAAACTTTCTTAACTTTTTATGAGAAATGGAGATGTTCACTGAAAGTAAAATGTAGGTATAGTAAGAGAGGGCGGCGGCGGCGTTCCGATGTGCCGCCAAGAAACATCAAATGCTTTCACAAGCGGCAGAAGAACAGAGGCTGAAAATGAGAGACAACTTCTAAGATACAGACCAGCGAAATTGATGCCACGATCACCGGCGCCTAGAAGACAGGACATGAGGATCCAGACGAAAAAAAGAATTTTAAGGAAAACATAGGCATGCTTACCAACGAGCGGCTAGAAAAATCGCCAGAGGATCAACTAAACGGAGGTCCTTAACTTTAAAGTTTTAGCTAAAAAACAAGAAGCTTAGGGATTGATTGTACGAAGGCTTAACAGAGCGGCTAAGAAGCTACCAGGCGACTTTCCAACAAGTTCAGCTAGCGTAAAAGCATCAATGTCCCAGGCAATATCGGGAGAAACAGAAGACACTAGAGTGCCACTCGTGAAACCAGTAGCCGTTACGGACAAATTGTAGCCAAAGAAAGATCAGCGAAGTGGCAACTGGTTAACTTCGGATCAGACGATGCGTAAAGGTGCTTCTTAAAGAAAAAAGCCTAGACTGAGAAATAAGTCGGGTTTTATACTTAAGGCAATAAGAACAGCAGGGAATCAGGAAAAAACAGGTGGTATCAGATCTAATTGCTTCTCATCATCAGGGGCAACTTAGTAGATGCAGTGCTTGCGATCATAGCAGGATAGGGAAAGGTGAGAAGTTCTATTACTGGCTGCTAAAATTCAAGTTATTTCATATAGGAGATATAAAAGTAAGTCTCATAAATGCACTGAGATACGTCGTGGCCTGAGAGGACCTCATTCTTTCTAAAAAGCCAAATATCAATTGGTCCAGGCTTCTGAGGATGTTATGGCCTTAAAAGCAGTGACACCCATATTTCTGTAAGGATAAAGGTAATCTATAGTGAAGAAAGAGAGTCTTATGGGTACTTCCTTAAAACAAAGTAAGGTGAAAGAAAAGTACTAAGTCTACGTCTTACTATAATTAACCCCGTAATGGAGAATCTACCGGTAAGCCAGAACAATCATCAGATCACGTATGTCAGCAGGAAGATAGTGAACTAATATAAGAACCATATGTTTTAAAGAAAAAAGTAAGCCATATAGGCAGCTCCGAAGCTAGTAGTAGGTAAAAAGGAATAACGTGTAAGGACATGTAATCAATGCAATTCCACTATGACAATCCACACACACCGCCGAAGAGGCTCTTGTGTGCATAGTAATTTTTTCTAGGAATGATAGTATACTGTTATTCGAATGTGACGCCAACGCAAACTCGAATCTCTGGCGCAATATAAATAACAACGCCAGAGGATATGAGCACGTGCAGTATCTGGCGTTAATTAATATTTAGTTGTTAATTATAGAAAAGGAACCAATTCATGTTCAGTTCATTCCGGTATCCAATTGCATAGTAAACAAAGTTTCAAGCTGGAGCGTAACCTGAGATATCATTGCCTTTGGTCACGATAAAGGCAAATCGATCGATGCTTGAACTCTCAAGAAATCAAAGGTTTACAATTAGTCCAGGTATTAGACTCAGTTTTGCTTGGGCTGACCTGTTAATCATCTCAAGTGGTCGCGTTGCAACAAAAGATGACTTGAATAGGGAAGTGGGTAATCTAACGATCTAGATCTCAAGGGCATACGAACGGTCGTGTTTACTTAGGAAAGGGTGTGCGTGGAAAGTTAAATACTGGAGCTGAAGATTAACGGCCTTACAGTACGCAGAGCAAAGATTTCTAAGAGGTGCCCTAAACGAATTTGGAAAGATCTGGGATAACTACAAGGAAACAAGGAAAAAGTTCTAGAAAGAAATAAGGCAAGCTAAGAGAAGTCTTAAGGCTATTTTGTGAGGAAGTGGAAACTTTTCCGAAAATATCAATGATAGCGAATCTACAGGACGAAAGATACACTAATATCTGCAAAGAGTAGGTAAATCATCTTCTCGAATATTACTACCTAGGTAGACAAATAATACATGGACCTTCTGGGTCGATTTCAAGCCGATAGGAAAACGCCTGACAAAGTCTTATGAAACGAGCTATTAAGGGATTTGTATTTAAACCATATAAGAGCTATGAAGGGGGTTGAACCATATAAAGACTGGAATTGTTATTTCTGGTCCTGCATCAGAAAGAACCGGCTCCACTAAGAACAAGGATCGGGGAGTTCTTCAGAGCCGGCTATCCCTTGGGTTATGTTCCTAAGATATAAAGATTGGCTAGAGTGATCTTTATTTCCAAACTGGGATAAGAGATCTACACGAATGTCAATGCGTGCGAACCAGCACCCGTACAGGAGGGCTACAAAAATCGCTTTCCGTGCACTAGTGCATATGGTGGAAATAGCGCTTCACTTCTAGGAATCGACCTTGATGGTGTTCTTTGACCTAGAACGCGCATTTGATAAGGCTCGAGTGGGCACCATTTGAAGAGAGAATAGATGCGCTAAGCGAGTGCTGGTCTGGTGCACCAAAGGTGCGCTGAAAAAGAGGAGAAAAAGAGTAACGGGGGATAACGCAGATTTAAGCATAGAGATGAGTTGTAGCCGCCTAGGAGGTAACTGCCTCTTGCCTCATTTGTGGTGTCTGGTCATGTTGCTAATATTCCTCACGGGCATTCAAAAGAAAAGATTTAAGCAGCTTTTTGGGCAGTTCTATTAAACGTTCAAATCAAATGTCTACCTATTGACACTGATCAGTTCCATTATCAGGACCAAATTACTACGACTGATAAACTGAATATTCCTCATAGAAAATATTTTTATCATAAGAGGACATACATCAGCATCACTTGTGCAGATTCAAATTGATTATATCAACTCCAATTTATGGATAAGAACGGCTGAAATCTTTATTATTTAAAAGCTTTTAAATATTAGAGATTAACATCGCTCTTATCTTAATTAAATTAGAGTTGATCGTGAGAGACCTCATTTGTGTCACACTTAAAGGTAAAATTATTGATTGCTACGCAATACAAAATATTTTAAACAACCTTTTAAAGCATATTTCAATATTAAAACATCTAAAGTCGAACAACTTTGGCGCAACAAGCAAAACGGGTTTAAATTTTCAATATCGGAAAAAACAAAATTAGTCCAGAAAAACAAAAATGGAACCGTTAAAAGTTTATCTTTAAGGATTCCATTTTTTGACCTCGATGTAGACAAATACACGAGAAATTAAGTGCCAATAATTACTTAAGTAGCCATGCTCCGCCGTATTCCATTTTTCGTAAAAGTATTGAAATCGTGAAAAATCACCCTCCCAGATTTTTACGTTTTGGCGTCCCTAGATACCAAAAACATGTTTTCTCAATTCTTTAGGTCTGTCTGTTCGCTGCATAACTATAATACCACTCGATTGACTTCAATGTCTTTTCAAAAATTAAGGGTTATCCATATCAATATATCCATATGGATGACCTGGTAATATTTTGGAAAACAATTAATATAACGAAACAAAATGGCGGTCTAGTGAACTGTTTAAAATATTATAAAAACCTACTGAACCAATTTTATTCAAGTTTTGCACAAAATTTAAATATTTTGTAGAAATCAACTATTAAGAGTTTGGTGCGAATCCAAGATGTCGAAACAATATGGCGGCTTAACGAAATATTTAAAAAATCAGCTTTATATATAAATTTCAAATTTTGTTAAGGAAGCAAGTATAGATATTTATATAGATAAACCGGTAAAATTATGAAACGAATTTAAGATGGAGGAACAAAATGGCGGCCAAATAAAATGTTTATAATCGCGAAGAATGTTCCCGTTTTAGCCTCCCTGGATGCCAAAAAACATATTTTCTTAGATTCGCCGATCATCTTGTCTGTCGGAGAACTCGTGGTAGAGCCAAAAACTCCTATCCCGATTTATTGGCTTCAAATTTTGGTCGAAAGCCAAATAAAAAGTTAAAAAAATTATTATTAAAAAACTAATTATCCAGTTTACCTCAAATTTTGCCCAAAACCAAGTGTTACATATGAACAAGTCCTAATAAAATATTTAAAAAAAATAGTCTGCACAAATACTTATTGGATTCATTTCAAATTGAAGCATTAAGGGTAATACAAACATTCCATGGCATAGCTAGAACCTGATAAAATATTGGTACGAATCCTATACTGCATTATGGCGCCCCATAAACATTTTTGAAAAGACAGCATAAGTGTTACCAAATGAGTATGTGCGAAACTAAATTGGGTCACACTTCACTTACTCCTAACAATCCCTCCCTTTTATTTATAAGTACCCCCCTTTTATATATATATATATATATATATATATATATATATATATATATATATATATATATATATATATATATATATATATATATATATATTGTTACTCAGTTATCCCACTAAAAATCTCGATTTTTTGGCCTCTGGTAATCGCATCTATTCCATTTCATATTGCATACATTGTATGTTATTAAGATAGCACGACTTGGATGATTTTTTGCGTATCTTATGACTCTTGTTAATCTGGTCCTACCTGTCAGGTAAATATCAAATATTCGGACTCCTAACAGACAACATCAGTTTTCATTATAGCTATTTTGTTTTTTTACCTCAAAAGCAACTTTTTTAACACCTGTTTCATCTGTATAACTTATGACTCCTCTTTTGTCATCGGCGTCGCTCCGCCAAGGACATTCAGAATATAAAAAAAAACTGTTTGTCAAAATTTGAATTTCTAATGACTATTTGTCTTGAGATTTTAGATCTTTAGGAAAATTTAAAACATTGTTATTTAATATTTTACTGCCCTCATACAAGGGAAGTATTGTAATCGTGAAAAATCACCTTCCGAGATTTTTTCAGATCTTTACATTTTAGGGTCCATAGATGACGAAAACATGTTTTCTCTATTCTACCTGTCTGTCTATCAGTTTGTTGGTTCGCGGCATAGCTAAAAAACTACTTACCCGATTGACTTCAAATTTTGGCCAAAAATTAGTGGTCATATGGGGATGACCTAGTAACCTGCATGACTGGTAACTTTTGGTACGAATCCAAGATGGCGGAACAAAATAGCGGTTTAATAAAATATTTAAAAATTCAGTCTGAAAAAACTATTTAATGAACTGATTTCAAATTGTGTACCATAACTAATTGTAGTATAGAGATGAACTAGTAAGTGTGGTATTTATTCAAGATGTCGGAACAAAATGGAGGCCAAATAAATTTTTTGTAATCTGAAAAATCATCCTCTCAGGTTTTACATACATTCACGTCTTGCGTCCCTAGATGCCAAAAATATGTTTTATCATGTCCGTCGATTTGTCTGTGTGTCTGTCAGTTCGGTGAATAGCTTAAAAACTACTCTTCAGATTGACTTTAAATTTTAGTCAAAAATTAAGGCTCATACGGATATGACCTGGTAATATTTTACTTAAAATCCAATATGCTGGAAAGAGATGGCGTCCTAGTGAAACGTTAAAGAAATTATTACTAAAAAACCTAGTTATCCAGTTTATCTCAAATTTTGTACAAAAATCAAGTGTTATGTAGGAATCAACTGGTAAAATTTTTGTAAAAATCCAGGATGGCGAAACAAAATGGCGGTTAATAAAATATTGAAATATTCAGCCTAAAGAAACTACTTAATTAACTGATTTCAAATTGTGTGCTATAACTAATGCAGTATAGAGACGAAATAGTAAAACTGTGGTTCTAATTCAAGATGTTAGAACAAAATGCTTAAAAACTACACATCACATTGACTGCAAATTTTGGACAAAAATTAAGGCTCATATGGGGAAAACCTGGTAATATTTTAGTAAAAATTCGATATGCCGGAACAAGATGGCGGCCTAGTGAAACGTTAAAAAATTATTAGTAAAAAACTAATTATCCAATTTAACTCAAATTTTGCAAAAAAATCAAGTTTTACATAGAAATGAATTTGTAACATTTTTTTTGTATGAATATAAGATACTAAAACAAAATGGCGGCCCTATAAAATATTTAAAAAACTACTTATTCGATCAATTTCAAATTTTAAGTGTGATATAGAGATAAGTTGGCCTAATAACATGTTATAAAAATTATCGTAAAAAATCTTCTTATTCAATTGACTGTAAATTTTGGAGAAAAATTAAATATGGTATAAGGATAAACTGGTGCGAATTCTACATGAAGTAACAAAATCGTGGTGTGTGTCAATGTAAAAACTACCCATTGAATTCATTTAAAATTATGCTTAAAAATCAAGTTTGGCATAGGTAGAAACTGGTAAAATATTCGTAGGGATCCAATATATTGGAACAAAATGGCGTCCAATAAAAATGTTTGAAAAGACAAAATATATGTGTTACTAAATAACTATATACTGAACTAAATTGGTTCACACTTCACTATTCTTAATAAAAGGAAATATTCATATTAAGGGAAGTTACCGATTTTTTAAACTTTTTTTTTTTTAAATTAAATTTTTTACTTTTTCATAAACTTCTGTGGGTTGATTGATACATGAGGAAAGTTTGACGTGTCTAACATGGGTTATAATAAATTTTATGTGGCATGCCTGCCAGATTGCAGTTTTATTTTCATAGTTTTGACGAAAAAATCAGGAATATTGAATATATACAATTAAAAAATATAGCCCACTCAAACTTTCTTTCCTAAATTTACCAATTCCCTTTTTGGAGTGAGTTTTTTCTATTAAAAATATTTATAATGTAAAATCAAACATAATAGATAATACTTTATATAATAGGACTAGTTTTTCCTTAACTGGCTAACCACGGGATTTTTTAGATGTAATTAGGGGAAATTCTTTAAACTCATGTCTAAATTCGCTTAATGCAAAAAACACCTAAAAATAGTTGGTGTGAACGATGAATATAAAAATTTTCCCGGAACTTAAATCTTTTTTACATTACGCGAATCTATTAGGTGGCATTTGGATAAATATTTTAAGGTAAAAAGCACATATTTAAGCAGGCGCAAATCGTAGTCTGGTCATGTTATCTTTGCAATTTTAGTTACCCAGAATTAGCAATTTTATTCATTTTATAAGCGCTTACTTTCCTTTTAAAATTGTTGATTCTCGGATTAGATACCTAAAATCAGATATATTTATTATTTTTTTAAAGCACAGGAAACCTTTATTGTTTTCATTTTGATTTTTTTAATTCCCTGAAGAATAGGTTTTTATCATTTTATCATACATTTAAAACTATTTCAGCTTTTAATTTACCTTATTTCATGATAGGTAACCTTAAAAAAAGACCAGCTGCAAGAGAAAGCTTTTTAAATCCAAAAGACGATCAATGTTAGGGATAAAGGTACAAGAAGAAAAGTTAGTTCTTGATTACTGCATAAAACATTTCTTTTTTAATTTTGGTAACCACATTCTATGTAAGTGTTAAGGATTAAATTAAGGTTTAGCGCTGTTTCACGTACACAAAGATACGATTGATGTTAGCAGTATCAGATTTTCTAAGTCAAGAAAAGCGTAAATTATTGATTTATTCTTATTTATTCACTCTGCTTCTTCATATACAATAGATTTCAGTTATAAAATTGAATCAGGGCTTTCCTTCTCGAAAACAAAACTAATTATTTTCTGATAAATTTCTGCTTACCCATAATAATATTTTAATAAGGCATAATTAAATTTTTATCTTTTTTAAAAACTGGTACCACAATACTGAGATATTCTGAAAACCTCTATGTTAACCTGTTATTAATTATTCATCGTCTACGTTTTGTCTTCTACTGCTATATATTGGTTTACCGATGTCTGAGTTGTTTTACACAGGCATCCAAACAACACGATTTTTGTTCTTAGAGTTTTCTTGCCGAAATGCGCCACTGCCTACCCATCAGATGTCAAGCGAATAAATTATTTCCAACGTTCGGTATCGTCTCGGGAACCTTTAGCGCCATGGACAGACAAACAGCTATTGTGTTACTCTCTCAGTTTTACACGGATAAATACTCCTCCATACTATACTGGAGACATAACTGAATTATAAAAATTGATTGTTTTGTTTCCTACCTTTAGAACAAATCGCACCAAATAAGGCATCAAAAGTCCTACACAAAGTAACGTTTTATAAAATCGAACCATTAGCTTTTGCAAACATACAAAAGGGGGTTAAACGAGCACATCGGATATTTAGCCGCCAGCTATGTGAATTGGACCGGGCACCAGTTTATCTTGTTATCCTATTTACTAAAGCATGTATTTTATTAAAAGCTTAGCCAGTTTAAACGAGGAAGATGAATGGCAGAAATCTCGTACATCCGGAAGTAAAATTGTGGTCATTATTTAACTTTCCAACACCGAAATTGCCGCTTCCATTCGTGTTTGCACCGAACGGCTGACAAAGTGAATATATCACTGTATTGCTGAAGGGGTTAGAGAAATGCGTTTAACGTTTATTTGATTAACGTTCCTCTATCGTATGCGCTTTTTATTGCGGAATCGGTTCATATATTTTAAAGTTGGCTAACGAGATCAGGTGCGAGCGAGCTTAAGAGATATAGATTTCTCCCAGTTCGTAAAAAGAACATCAGATATTAACCGTCGAGATATCCATAATAAGAATATTTGGGATGCTGAGCGCTTAACTATGCCTTAACATCAAATTCTTTTCTTCAGCGTCGTTGTCCTTACATATCTGTAAAATAATAATTCATTACCTAATGGTATAATGCTTTTAAATGTGTAAAAGTAAAAGTGACTTTAATATTCAGTATAAGAAATATATCTACATTTATTCGTACCTAATTTTTATTTACTATTTTTTTTCTTTCGATGTCCTTGCTTGGTTCAGTGAAGTAGTTGCTAAAAACTAGACTGCGCTTGTTTTTAGCGTACTTTAACATCTCTTTTGTATTTTAGTTTTTGCAATTAAAAGTATTAGTAGATTAGCAAAGAGATTACGACAGCATATTTGGTCAATTTTACATGTAAATCCCCATAAAAAAATTTAAGGTCGGATGTGCAATTGTGCTGCCAATTTAAGGGGTGACATTTTTATGTCCGACACATCCAGCAAAATTGGTAGTTATATAAACATGATTTATGTATCTCACATCTGTAGTTTTTAGTTTAAATAAGCTGTAGTTTTTAGCTATACGTTATAGCTATATGTAGTCAATGATTGCCTTTTAATATTATTAAAATTAGGATATTAAGGTAGGTATATAAAAAAATAAATAGTTTGTTTCATTTGCAGTTTTAATTTGCACATCTCTGTACAGGGTGTCCGGATTTGGTTGCAAAAGCAGGGGATCTCGCTTATTTTTAAAGATAGAACCTTGCGGTTTTCACGAACCTGAACCTGAACATGAAGCCGTAAACAAAATTTTCATAGCCTTTTTCGTTTATGAGATACAGAGCGAAATAGAAAATTTTGCATTTTGGGACCCCCCTCGTATCTCGGTTATCCTTTAACTTAACGCAAAGGGAAAAATTGCTGCTACGCTGGATCCAGTGGGGTAGTCATATTTTTCATTTGAGTTGCTATTTTTTAGATATGACCCAAAGTTGTGTTTTTTTAAATTGGACACCCTGTATATTTGTCCAGAAATTAATTTGTCCTTTTAAAAGCTTCTCAAAAATATATAATGGTATGGGTCTATTTTAATAAACAACAACAAAAATCCTAATTTTCATAATTATCATCCCAAATTTTGCAGTAGGCCATGCAAAACGATGCCGTTTTCTTTTGTTTTCTTGGAAGCAAATGACATTTCCCAATTTTGTACCCGTGTATTAAATATAGCGCTAGTTTTTTGTATTTATTTATTGTGTAAAAATATATTTGTATTATTATGGAAGAAAACCAAACTTTCGAACATTATGAAAACTACGATATGTTAGCTTGATTTATATTAAGTAATGAAAATGTTGAAGCGGCTTCTGAGATGTATTTTAACAGGTAAATAGGTAATTTTTAGGTATGTTGAAATACTATTGCTTAATTTTTAATTAGATATCCAGAGAGGAGGCAACCTATTATATCCACTTTTTATCGGATAAAAAAGAATTTACTTAATCACGGATCATTTATCAAACCTCGTACTAAAACATATAATAAAGAAAATCGGGAGGCTGAGGAAATTACGGTTTTGGCTAATGCAGAAGCTTACCCTACAAACTCTTGTAGGGCCAGTGAAAAGAGCATAGGGATTCCAAAAACTAGAATTCAAGAAATTCTAAAAAAGCACAAATACCACCCATACAAATTTAGGCTCGTGCAGCACTTACCGCCAGGGGATGCAGAGCGTCGGGTAGTCTTCTGCAATTAGTTTCGAAAAAGATGCGATATGGTTAGAGATTTTGAAAGGAAGGTTATATGGTCAGACGAAGCACATTTCAGTAATTCTGGTATACTCAATAGGCACAATAGTAGATTCTGGTCCCAGGAGAATCAACACCAAATATTTCCCAGAAGACAGCAGGGCAGGTTTGGTCTAAATGTGTCCTGCTTCATATTAGGAACACATAAAATTTTATATATTTGAGGGAAATCTAACAGCCAATCGCTATATAGAAATTTTAGAGGCAGCTATACCTGAATTACTTGACGATGTTCCTCTAGAGCAAACTAACGAAATTTATTTTCAACAGGACGGTGCTTCTGCACACAATTCTGGAATGACGAGATTATTTCTGGACAATAATTTTACCAATCAATGGATCGGAACAAATGGACCTATAAGATAACCCCCTAGGTCCCCAGATTTGTCGATTTTAGATTTCTTTCTATGGGGATATCTTGTAAATAGAATTTACAAAGACCACTATGATAATGTCCAAGATTTAGGAAATGCAATAAGAGAAAATTTTCGCTATTTACAAAATCATCCCGTTATTTTGCTTAATTCCCTAAAACGAATACGAAAATTGTGCGAAGCATGCATAGAACAAAATGGAAATCAGTTTGAACAGTTCTTTTGATTCCTTGGTTACTGTAGTTCTTATATGACAGTTGATTTTTGCTGAAAGGCTTGTTACATAATAATTTATTACTGTTTTGTTCTTGTGTTACATAAATCTAGGTAGGTGGTACTTTTTTGGTGCGAAATTATCAATACATATTTTGATAAATAGATTTAATTACATATTTATTTTGATTTATTGTTAGGATGTAGATATTGTTAAGGACTTTAAATAAAAGGCAGCATTGTTTTGCATGGCCTACTGCAAAATTTGGGATGATAATTATAAAAATTAGGATTTTTGTTGTTGTTTATTAAAATAGACCCATACTATTATATATTTTTGAGAAGCTTTTAAAAGGACAAATCAATTTCTGGACAAATATACAGGGTGCCCCATTAAAAAAAACACAACTTTAGGTCATATCTAAGTAGTTATAATAGGGGAGCGCCTCCTCCTCCTCCTCTTCCTCTTTCTCATGTCCCTCATTCTTAACTTCCTCCCCTTTTATTCTCATTCGCATCATATTTTTTAATTTTTTCTCTTTGTTCTCCCACATTTGATTTTGCATTCTTAAGTCTTATAAATAGGTGCATCAAGATCATTTTAGTATGTTAAGGTACGAGTGACTGTTAAAAGAAAAAAATCTGTTGAATAAATCTATTAATAATAATATTAAAATAAAATGAGTGAATCAGTTGGAGAAAGAAATCGATCCATTCCGCTTCAGACAATTAGCCTCGAAGAAATTATACCAGGAGTTCAAGAAGAAAATATACCATTAGTTCGAGAAGAAAATAATGGGATTGTTTTAAAAAATTTGAATAAAACTGAGAGTGAAGAGAAAAAAGTGTTTTGTGTTATTTGTTTTGAAATAATCGAATATTATGATTCATGTAGACCAAATACATCTTCCCATATTTTTTGTTTAAAATGTATTTTAAGATGGAATGATGAAAATGGTTGTTCTATAATGGTAAACAATTGTCCTGTATGTCGCACTAGATATTACTATTTGGTACAAATCTTCAAAGATGTAATTAGACATCATTTTGTTGTAATTTTAAAAAGAGGATAATATTTTTTATAATTTGTGTTTGTGAAAACTCTGGTAACAAAATAATTTTGTAAAAAAAAGTAAATGTAAATATATATAATAATTGACACACATTTTTTCCTTTTCCTATATTGAAACGACAACAATGATCTAACAAGTTTTTTAATACATACTAATTTTCACATTACATAACAAAACAATTGTTATGGGTTTACACAAAAAGTGCCACGCCCTAAAATGGCACCACTTTTGCAAATGGAAGCTTAAATTTTCTTATGGGAATTAGATGTAAAAATGACGGTTTTGATTGTCGGACCGGCATAGCCTAATCTACTACTTTTTAATTATACTAATAATATTAATATAATTTGCATCAAGTAAGAGAAAACTCAATTGAATACAGAAACAAGCGTTAACAAAATGTTATGCTAATATATGAGTGCTTCTAGTGGCAGTTGACATAATCGACACTTTTTTTTTACATATGATTAGCTATTTCATTTACGAATACAGTGTCAGATGTTAGAATAAAAAGAAGTATTTTGCATATAGCAATGAAAATATATAACCGCTTATAGTAACAGTTGACATTTTTTAAAATTAATATTGTTGACGTATTCTACTTATTATCTTTACAATTTATGTTTAAAATTAATATTTTTGATATAATCTACCCATTACGTTTATAACTATATTTAAAATTAATATTGTTGAAATAATCTACCCATCACCTTTACAAACTATGTTTATTATTAATATTTAACAACATAATCTTCTATCTCTTTTTTTTCATTTTTGTTGCAGTAAAAGCAAGCATGTTCAGGAATTAGTAGAAAAAGATGTATCCTACAAATAGCACAATGTAAATCAGAAGCACTAACAACATAAGCTCTTTTGTAGTGGCAGCTCACATGATCGGACTCCCCTCTCCGTAAATATCTCATGTGAATTGCACTACAAGGAAGGCAAATAGCAAATGTTCCCAGTCTTCGACTTTCAATTTTAGAGTAGCTTTGTATAACACATACATCTTTTTCTTCAAAATTATTAAATAATTCACTAGCCCTAAACTTGCTTACTTTTACGTCAGCCTCGGTTCCTAAATTTAGCAGTTGTCCATCCATGTCCACTCCTTCGTCAATTTCCTGATCATCTTCCTCCATCTCTTCTTCTTCCTCCTCAATATAATTAATGTCGATGTTACATAAGAATGATCTTCTAACAAGCCTAGATGATTTGTCCAAAAATGAATGTTTATAAGTGATGGAATCGCCTTCCAAGTTAATAAAAATTTCTTTTCTTTTTTCAATTTGAGCGGCGTTCTCCACATTATTTTCTTCAATTTGGTCAGCGATTCCAATCATATTTTCTGCCATCGTTAGGAGCTTTAGATTTAGATAGATATATTTGATAAAAAACAATTTTGGTTATAGCTTATAAAATAATATCGACAACTGATATTACAGCGAATGATACTGTATGATCGTCGAGTGGATGTTCTTAAGTATATATCCCATCAACCACCACTTTTACTACCTGCAATACTTAAGTTTTTTTTTTTTTTTCTTTTTTCGCTGGCCCTTTCCCTGTCAGTTGCTTCGGGGGGGGGGGAAGGGGGGCTTCGCTAACCTAACCTAACCTAACCTAACCTAACCTAACCTAACCTAACATAACCTAACCTAACTTAACCTGAAGAGGGTAGCCCGAAATTGGGGAACCGGGATTTTAGTCTCGGAAATTCAGGGGTCCGGGGGGAGGGGGCAGGGGGGAGGGGGGGAGGGGGGGGGGGTAAGGTTGTTGATCGGCTTGAGAAAGTGGTTTTTAGAGATTGTCGTTCAACTTTAAGTAGGACACATGTGATTAACTTTTGCATATAAAATCGCCTCAGCGAAGAGACGAATGCAATTGATTTCTGCATTCACACTGTGCAGAGCTCGCGAGTTTTCTGGTGTTTACATTGTGTCTATTTGGTAAATTTTTATTTTTATTTCTAACATTTTTATTTGGCAAGATTTAATTCTTATATATATTGGTGACATTTTTATGTACATTTGTGGCATTTTTATTTGTTATTACGATTTTTTTCATAATGGACAATTTTTTGGCATCGAGTAGCAAAATAATTGACAATGACTTTGACTTATACACATGTACTCAAATGCAGAATTTTGCAAACCAACAAAACAATGAAACAGACGTATTTACAACTAGTCAACAACAAACTATTCAGGACTTGAATGAAATTATTTACAATAGCCAAGTTCAGAATAATGCCAACAAACACAACAACGAAAAATATTTATTTACAGCTACTCAACAACAAACTCTTGACGATCTTAATGACATTATTGACAACAAAACGGACTTAATTACAACAAAAACTAAACAAACTCTTGAAGAACTGAATGACATTGACGAAACTCAAAATTCTAGCTATGAGGATATTGTTTGTTTTCAAAAATCTAATCCAAATTATTTAACATTAAAATCGCCAATTAATTCTCCGAGACCAATTTGCTCTCCCTTTTTGTTTAGTGAAAATTCTGATTCGGAAGAAGAACAAATTGATCAAAATTTAAGTTTGGCTATTTGTCCTACTAATTCACCATATGATATTGTAAATTCTGATTCGCAAGAAAAACAAATTGATCAAAATTTAAGTTCGGCTATATCTTCTATTAATTCGCCATATGCTATTGTAAATTCTGATCCGCAAGAAAAACAAATTGATGCAAATTTGACTTCGGATATTTCTCCTAATAATTCACCAGTTGAACAAAATTCAATTTCGAAACCATCATTTATCATTAAAAAAAAATTTAAAATTAATAAAAAAAATAAAAAACAAATAGCAAACCTTAAGTGTCTGGGTTTCGCTATTCAAAATTTAACTAATTTGATCACAATTAAAAAGAGAGACGAAAGTACGGTGAATTATGTTAAACAGGCCTTTGACAAATTAGTTGACTCATTTGAAGAAATGGATTCATAAAGTCAATTAATTTCTATTGCTTTTTTCAAAATTTGACTATAACTAAATAAAAATGCACAATATTAATTTTATTATTATACAAAGAACTTCAAAAATGCAATTGCTTTTTTCAAAATTTCACTATAACTATATAGAATTGCACAATATTAATTTTATTATTATTATTATGCAGAAAACTTCAGAAATGCATAAGTGTGTAACATGTAATAAAGTCTTTACTAGAAAGGATAATTTACTGCGACATATTAAAAAACATGTTAACGGAAATTCCCCAAAACTCAACAGTTGGTTGAAAGAACCAAAGCTTGTTAAAGGTAAGAACATTTTATTTTTCATGTCATATTTTGTAAAATATTTTGTAAAATATTTTTTTCTTAATTTATATAGATTCTACAAATTTTGTAAAATATTGTAAAGAATGCAAGAAAAATATAAACCAAAGTCTATGGGGTGGACATCTTCGATCTAGTGTGCACAAGAACAATTCCAAAATAGGCTTGGAGGAAGGTGTTGAAATTATCAAGTCAGCATTCAGGGAACGAATAATATCTTATAGGATTTCCTCACACCAAAACTTCATAAATGTGAAAGAATATTTTCAACATTTGGAATACAAAATTGCACATCTAATAGATCAAGAACTGCAGAAACATAAATGTATCAAGCTAAATATGGAACTGTTCGGTTTCTATTTTAACCCCAGCAGCGACAGCTATGATGTCAAATCTTTTAATGCGCCGTTCCAAGTCATTTGCCAGGGATATCAGAAAAAAGAACTGTTAGAGCAAATCTGCACCATTATTGACCAGAAAGCTGACGAATTTGCAGAAAGAGATTCAGGTAAAGAATTTATTTTCGATTTTACAACAGCAACAAAAAAAGTAATTTTTTAATTTTTACGTTGCAGGATGGGCTTTGATGAATTTACTTCATTTGGAAATTAATGTTAACAAGCACAATCCGCTGAGAGCCTCATCTTTTATCGAACTTCCTCAAGAGATCAAGAGACGTCAAGCTGTGATCAACATTAGGAATGATGACAACTTTTGCTTCGCCTGGGCAGTTGTGTCTGCTCTTCACCAACCACGCGGATTAGATTTTGAAACTTCATCCTACCCACACTACTCTTCTGTTTTGGATATGTCAGGTATAGAATTTCCAATGTTGCTAAAGAACATTAAGATTTTTGAAGAAAAAAATAACATTTCTATTAATGTATATGGATTAGAAATTATAAATCCTAAAAAGGGGTATAAAGTAATTGGTCCACTTTATTATTCATCGAATAAAAAAAATCAACATGTCAATTTATTGTTAATAAGTGATGATGATGAAAAAACTTTTCATTATTGCTATATTAAAGATTTATCAAAACTAGTTTCTGCACAAATTTCTAAACATCACGGAAAAAATATATTTGCGATGGTTGTTTACAATATTTCCCTACAGAAGAAAATTTATTACAACACAATAGCTATGATTGTGATCATTTACGAATTAACCTACCTTCTAAAGAATTAATAAAAGATAAGTTTGGAAACTATTATGATAATATTTTGAAATTTGTAAATTATCATAAACAAATGAAAGTTCCTTTCGTGGTGTATGCAGATTTTGAATGCATTTTAAAGCCTTTAAATAATGACAATGTTGATAAAAATCCTAATACTTCATACACCTTAAAACAATATGAACATATTCCACATTCATTTGCCTATTACATTAAATGTTCCTTCGACGATAATTATTCTAAATTTGAAAAATATAGAGGTCAAAATTGTGATACATTATTTATAAATTCTTTAGAAAGAGATGTGTATAACATATACAATAAATATTTAAAGGCTCCTAAAAAAATGATCCCTTTGAACGAACTGGACAAAATTTATCATAACTATGAAAAAGTTTGTCATATTTGTAATAAACCTCTTTTAAATGACAGGGTTGCAGATCATTGTCATATAACCGGTCTTTATAGAGGTCCAGCTCATTCACTCTGCAACATAAATTACAGAATACCTAACTTTATTCCAGTTATATTGCATAATTTGCGTAATTATGATTCTCATCTATTTCTTAAAAAATTATGCTTAAACAAAGAACAACTAACAGTTATCGCACAAAACAAGGAAAAATATATTTCATTTGAAGAGCTTATTCATGTGGATAACTATTTTGATAAAAAGACACAAAAGGCTAAGAAAAAAAATATATCATTAAGGTTTATTGATTCTTTTCAATTTCTATCCCATTCTTTATCAAAACTCTCTGAAAACTTAAAAGATGAACAATGTAAGGAAATAAAAAAAAATTTCAATGATGAAGAAAGATTTAAACTTATTCGGCAAAAAGGTGTATTTCCTTACAGTTATATTGATGATTATTTAAAATTAGAAGAAACAAATTTACCTCAGAAAGACCAATTTTATAATACTTTAACGGATGAGCACATCAGTGATGCAGAATACCAAAGAGCTGTAAAGGTTTGGCAATTGTTTAAATGTGAATCTCTTGGTCAATACTCCGACGTTTACTTACTCTCTGATACTTTACTTTTGGCAGATATTTTTGAAAATTTTAGAAGCACTTGTTTATCCACATATAAGCTCGATCCAGCTCATTTTTACACTTTTCCAGGTTTATCCTGGGAGGCGTGTTTGCGTTATACTGGAATAGAGTTAGAATTGTTAACTGATCCAGATATGATACACTTTTTCAAAAAAAGCGTTCGCGGTGGTGTGAGCTCTTGCATTTGTAGAAAATCTGAAGCTAATAACCCATTTCTTTTAAATTTTGATCCTTTAAAGCCAACTAAATACATAATTTATTATGATGCAACAAATTTGTATGGTTATGCAATGTCACAGCACATTCCAACGGGAGATTTTGTTTGGTTAACAGATAAAGAAATCAATGATTTAAATATTATGAATATTTCTAAAAAATCTAATAAGGGATATGTTTTAGAAGTTGATTTAGAATATCCTACAAGTCTACATTCCTATCATAACGATTTTCGGTTTTGTCCAGAAAACTTTAAACCGCCAAATTCTAAATGCATAAAATTAATACCCAATTTAAATGATAAATCAAAATATGTTATTTACTATCAATTATTAAAACAATGTTTGGAACATGGACTCAAGTTAACTAAAGTTCATAGAGTTTTACAGTTTTCTCAATCTGATTGGTTGAAAAAATATATAGACTTGAATTCAAGATTAAGAAATGATTCAAAGAATGAATTTGATCGTAATACTTACAAGTTGGCAAATAATAGTATTTATGGCAAGACTATGGAAAATGTTGATAGGAGAATTGACGTAAGACTTGTTACAGAGTGGGAAAAAAATAGAAGAAAAGATGGTGCTGAGAATTTAATTGCAAAACCATATTTCAAGGACTTAACAATATTTTCTGAAAACTTGGTAGCTATTCAAATGCAAAAGATTCAAGTTACTTACAATAAACCAATATATGTAGGCTTCTCAATATTAGATATATCTAAAACTGTCATGTATGATTTCTTTTATAATTTTTTAAAACCTCTTTATCAGGAAAATATTTCACTTTTATACACCGATACCGATTCGTTCATTTTAGAAGTCACAACTCCAAATATTTATTCTGACATGATAAAAAATATTCACAAATTTGACACATCTAATTATGAATTTAATAATATTCATGAAATGCCTATTACAAAGTCAGTTATAGGAAAATTCAAAGATGAATATGCTGGTGAACCCATTACTGCTTTCTTTGGTACTGGAGCAAAAGCATATTGTATTAAAACGGAAAACAGTTTAACAAAAAAAGCAAAAGGTGTTAAAAAAAGTGCAATTAAAAAGCAGTTGGATTTTATTCATTATAAAGATGTTGTTGAAAATCATTCTAAAATCTTTTGTTCAATGTATGTTTTTCGATCTAGACAACATACAATTTTTACAGAGTTAATTAATAAATTGGCTTTGAGTTCCGAAGATGATAAGCGGTATAAAATTCCCTATAGTTTTAATACATTAGCTTGGGGACACCAAGATATTGCTTTGTATCAATGGAATGCAGAACATGAAGATTTAGATATATTTATGTAGATATTATAAGGTATTTAAATTTGTTGTTTTTGAAACCAAAGTTAGTCTTCATAAGTCTTTCACAAAATGTGCTTAGAAACTTTTGACAAAGAAATTGATAACAGTTATTTTAAAACATATGAAAAACGACTTTCCACTTTTAAAAAATGGAAAGGAAAATTGAGACCAGAAGTGTTAGCTGGAGCTGGCTTTTACTATACTTCAATCAATGATATTTGTAAATGTTTTTATTGTGGTATTGAAATTTTTGATTGGTTAAGTTATGATGATCCTATTGTGGAGCATAAGAAATTTGCTAGGAATTGTGATTTAAATAACTGTTTATGGAAAAATAGGAATCGAATAATTGTAACCATTCAAAATAAGTCTTCAAGCTACACATTTTATATAGTATTATTAATATCCTTATTTATGAACTTTTACATATATTTAAATTAAGTATTTTATTGTTATTTTTTTACAACTGCTTTTGCTTTCGTGGTGAAAGTATCTGCTTAATGTTAATAAATTTGGAATATAATTATTAATTTGTTTTAATGACTATCAGTAGATCTCAATTTATTCTTCTTTATTTTATTTTCCAAAATGTTTTTTATGTTCATCATCCCCCTGGCGTAACACAGTGTGAAATATGTTTTTCTAATAAAACAGACGTCACTCTAAGTAAATATTGTAAATTTATGAAAATTGGATTAATTAACAAAAGTTAACAAAAGTAAGTACAATTAGTTGGATGGAACGAATAAATGGAAATGAAAATGCAAGTAAATTTTTTAAAATTTTGTATCATTATCCAAATCGATCTATTTTTGATACAAATTGGATAGAAAGGTTAGAGTTTAAAAATAATCAGTTACAAATTTTAACCCCCAACTGTACCAATTATTATGACGGATTCAAAAATTATTACTTTTCCATCATTAGTGTTACATTAAACTTTGCATTATTTTTATACATTACCATTTTAATTATTTATCTTTATTACAAATTTCAAACTGGAAATCTATTTTTTCATTAATCCATTTTAATCGAAACTTTAAAGAAAGTGGGGATGAGAATATTTAAGTACAAGAATAACACAATATGTTTCAGTCTCGTTTAGTCATTATGAACAACGCCGTGGTTCATAAACCTTTGGAAACGCTTCTTAATTCAAAAATTTATTTTTTAAATAATTCTTTGTCAAAATTTGTTCTTGTTGGCATTAGTTTAAATGATTTTTCTCCAAAAATTGTAATAGGTGGAAAAACTGGATTTTCAATCGCACTAACCGAAGAAAATTGGAAAGACATTTGTGTTCATCAAGGAATTATTGTAAACAATTTCTACTTTCCTCAAGTTGATCAAACCAGTGTGAATATAAACAACATTCATCTGCAGGTTCAGAAAATAAATGATACTCCTGTTCTACAAATTACAAAAGGCCCACACTTCATATACTTAGGACAAGAGTCTTTGGACAATTTGTGGCGATTAAAGGAAATTATTGATTATAGATTATCTATACTTAAAAGGCAAGAATTCAATACATATTTCAAAATATTTCAAAATAATATTTCATCTGATTGTGGCGACTTGTGTACGCATGTTTATAATATAATAAGTCCAACAGAAAATCCTAACAGTGAAAATGTTTCAACTATGATGGAATTACTTGCTTTATATCCTGAACAAATGGAAAACAAATTGAAGCAAAATGGAACAAAACGAAAATATTACGAAGAAAACAATGAAAATGGATCAAAAAGAAAATATTACAAGAAAACAATATCTTTTCTGGAAGAGAACAATAAGGTGCATGTGTTAGTGAAGTGGAGCTTTGCTTACAGACAAGCCCGTAGGAGTAACTTTCAGATGTGGTACTTAGATAGACTCCGTTTTGAAAAAAGAATAAATGATTGTAAACTTATTTTAGATTCGATATTATCTGAGGAACATAGAAATAAAATATATTTGACACGTTTTAATAAAAATTGTATTTGATGTTTTACTTAATAAAATTTTAGTTTAGTAAATGTGAATTTTATTTGAAATTAATTAGCACATTAAGACTTTGTAATTTGTATCAGCTAAAGCATAAAGTGAGAAACAGAAATAAAACAAATTTAACTAAAATTTAATTTCAATTTAATTAAACAATATTTTTTTTATCAATCCATGTATTATATTTTTTATCAAGTCCTAACCATTTCACATAAACTTTGTTTCCTTTCCTTCTCAAAATCTTCTCAATAAGATACACATCGGTATGCTTTACTTTTAGTAATTCTTGCTCATAAAAACCACCCAGAATGTCCTGATTATCTTCGTCTTGAATTAAATATGTCCAAGGGTTTGTCATCTTAACTTCTTTAATGTGGAATATCTCATTTGACCAATTTGGTGTGTAACCTTTTGAAAATGCCTCTCGATGCTTGCTTATTCGTACGTGATCACCCACTTTAAACTTTGGAGATTTTATATCTAACGTTTTAGCATGAGTAAATGCAGATTTCAAGATTCTATTTTCATTTGTTTTATTTACTTGTTTTGGCTTCATTCCTATTGAAGAATGTTTTGTATTGATATAATCTTTTACAATATCCGCTAATATATTAAACCATTTGTAATTTCCTTGAATGCTAAATATTTTCCACATATTATTCTTTAAAGTCCTGTTCACTCTTTCTACTATACCCGCTTTCAAATTGGAAAACGTGCTATAATGGTTAATTCGAAATTGTTGCATCAAATTTTGAAAATTTACATTGAAAAACTCTCTCCCTCTATCCGTTTGCAAGTTTTTTGGTGGAGTTTTTGCACTGATTAATATTTTTTTCATTGCCGCTTTTACGTCTTTTCCAGATTTAGATTTTAACGGTTCGGCCCAAACATACTTAGAAAATACATTTATGGTAATCAAGATATATTTAAATCCCTTATTAAATTTAGCATAGGGTAACATTTCAACCAAATCAGCTTGAAAAAGATCATTTAACCCTTTCACTACCACCCTTCTGCGTTTGTAGTTTTTTCTAGCAGGTTTATGTAATTCATTAACGACTTGTTTAACGGTTGTCATGACAACAAACTTGTTTATTCAATTTTAAGGAAGTTCACTTTCTATGTTTTGTAATAATTCGAAATATAACTTTTATATGTTTTTTCCCATTCATTCAATTTATCAATTTGTATTGTATAACTTTTTTCATTTAAAATTTTACTAATTTTAGTAATCTCCTTTTCTAACGCATTAAAGGATTTTTTTATCTCTCCAGTTAAGAAAGTAGTTGATCTACTATCACTATTTTTTAATTCCTTCTCTGTTTTATTTAATTCTTGTTCTAATTTCTTAATTACACTGGACATTATATTTTCCAAGAAAATATATTGTTGATTTTCTTCCAAAGTGAGTTGGTCAATTGTTCTACTGTTAAGAATGCTATTTTGATTTCTTTTTTTTTCATCATCTAATCTTTTTATAAAAGTTCTTAATTGTTTAATTTTTTCCTTGTGTTTTTCAATTATTACTTCTCTTATATTTGTTTCCATTATTTTATTAATTTTGTTGATATCATCACTTAATTTTTTGTATTCCTTTTTAACATGTTCATTTAAAAATTGCAAATCTTTACTTATTTGATTTAGCGTTAGCAACTGTTTATTAACGTTTTCAATTGAGGTATAGCATCCTTTAATCTGGTTTTCATACTTTAAAAAATTTTCATCAAAAACCTTAAGCTTTTTAGCAAAGATTTCATTATTTGTTTCATTTTCACCTAATCTCCTTTTTAAATTATTAATGTCACTTATTCTCTCTTGATTTTGTTTTGAAATATGGCGTCCAAATTTATCAACTGTCATGTTGAGCTTTCATTAAACAATAAATATGATTATATTTGATAGCTGTTATTTATAGTATTACTTTATCTTCTCTTAATTCTTCAATAATAGAGATAATCTCGTTACTATGAGCATTATTTCCCGCATCACTTGATGAAATTAATAAACGTAGCCTATCAACAATTTCGTTAACATTATTCCAGTATACATAGTCTGTATTTGATCTGTTTGTTTTCAAAATTAATCCCTTTCCTGTAGATTTGGCTCTAGTTGTTCTAAACGGAGGTTTTGGTTTGTTAAATGCTGTAACTAATCTTGGCAAGGTTTTTGTCTTTGTAATCCCCTTTCTTTGTAAATATGGTCCTATTATTGTAACATATTTGTGTGATGTATTTCCTTGAACTTGTTCATTTGAATCAAAATTCCTACGATATACATTTGTTTTAGCTAGAATGTTCATGTAATTATCTAAATCTTCCTTCTTATAACCTTTCGGTTCTTTTTTGAAAAGCAATTCGTATAAACCTGGCGTGCCTGTGTACGTTATTCCTCCCACTTTAATGTCTTTTCCAATAATTTCTACCGGTATCTGTGTTAAACCAAAAGAAAACTTATCCGTTTCGAGGTCATGAACTATTCCATAATAATGGTCAAATTTATGTTGTGTATCTTTCATACCCTCATCAATATATGATCTGGGTAATTCATGAAAATCTGCTAAGTAATCTTTATATGATGGTGTACCAACATAGGTTTGAATTGTTTTTCTAGTTTGTTCCAATATGTCTGACAAGTTTAAATTTGTTGTTGTGTCACTAGAAGGATCTGAAGTTTCTGCTATAACAGTTGATGACAATGGTTGTACTACAGGAGAGGAAGAAGTGATACTACTGTCATTTAAAAATGTTGGTAGTTCTGTAGGGAGTGACGGAGTTTTTCCTGTTTTCTGAATATTTTTCGTCGGAGTTGATGTTTTATAAAGCTTTGTAGGTGTTTTGAAATTTTCATACTTTGAAACTCTTTCTTCTTTTAAATCGAATGGTTCGGATTTACCAATACTTGAAATTAGCTGTTTAAGTGGTTGTGTTATTGGTCTATAAGTTTGTTCTAATTCGGACTGAGCAGTAGAAGTAGCTAATTTCAAGATTTGATATTTCTGCTTCACGGCTTGTCTCGATCTTATTAATTCTCGAGCTAAACGTTTATCCATGCTGTACAAGTTTTAAATGAAATAAAACTGCAAATTTTTTACTTTTATAAATATATAAAGGAATCGAATTTACTCCTATATCTGCCGTGATTTACTTCACAATCTTTGTCAATTACAAGAAAGCCATATGGATCCATCCAACAGTTAGCACAAATATTTTTAAACTGATCAAATGTCATATCCAATATACAGTGGTCATTATATATATGTTTTAAACTCAAACAGTCCTGTTTAAATAAAATTAATAAGTTTGCATTTTCTCGAATTAGACGTTTAAGGATTGAGGAATATCCTTGAAAAATAAAAAAACAATCGGTGTTTCTATGCCTTCCATGCGTGAAATAGTCCCTAATAATAGATTGATTATGACAAGGAATATCATCAAAAATGATAACGGAATTTGGCTTTATCTCATGAGGTGAAATAATGTTCTCATCGCTATCATATTCAAAGTATCCAATTTCTTTCATAGGTTTTAACAACTTTCTTAAATATTCATATTTTGGTTGATCTAATGACTTTGAATAAACATAGACATTTTCAAACCTAATTCCATTTGGATGCTCGAGCAGTGTAAGCATAACGTTGGTTTTACCGCTACCACTGCAACCAACTATAAGCCCTCTTTTTGAACCACCGCAAAATAAGTCACCATGCTTTCTCAACTGTTTACTTAAAATTTTTTCATCATGATTATTTACTGGTAATGAGAATTTTTGTTTTTCAATCCTCATTCTTAATCACACTAGTAAATATTTTTAGCTGTAAAAGTATTTATACCAGAAAAATGTCAATGTGCTTTTAGTATAAAAAGAACTTCAATGACTGTGGGTCGCCATAAGTTGAAAAAAACTATTAAAACACGTAATAGAAAAGGCTCTGGTTTAGTAAATAAATTAATTAGCAAACTACCTTTCGAAGTTCATATACCAGGATATAATTATTGTGGTCCCGGCACCAACTTGGAAAAAAGATTAACTAGAGGTGACGTTGGTATAAATCCATTGGATTCCGCTTGCAAAGAACATGATATATCTTACTCTCAGACTGAAGATTTATCAAAAAGACACATATCTGACCAAATATTAGAAAAAAAAGCCTGGGATAGGGTAAAAGCTAAAGATTCTTCTATTGGTGAAAAAATTGCAGCTTTAAGTGTTGCAGGAATAATGAAGGGTAAAAGAAAGTTCGGTTTGGGATTAAAAAATACAAAAGGGGGTAAACTTAAATTGAGAAAAAAACGTATCATTCGAACACCCAAAAAAATTGGAGGATTTCTACCTCTTTTGTTTCCCATTCTTGGCGCCCTGGGTGCACTAGGTGGAGGCGCGGCAGGAATTGCTAAGGCAGTAAATGATGCTAAAGCAGCTAAACAGCAACTAGAAGAAATACAGAGAGATAATATTGCAATGGAAAATGCTTCTAAAGAAGGGAAAGGATTATATATTAGACCATATAAAGGAAAGGGACTATTTATTAGATCTTATAAAGGAGGATCCGTCAAAATGAAAGCAATCAGACAAAAAAAAAAACTCAAAATAAGTTTTCCAAAAAGAGCACTTACGAACAATGATATTATTAAATATGTAAAGCTGTTAAAAATAACTGGCTTTAGAGGTGTTTTTATGCTCGATGAACTTCCAAAAAAAATTAATCTGAAAGAATGTGGTATTGTAAATTTGGATAAAAAACAAAATAAAGGATCTCATTGGACTGCTTATATTAAAAATAACAAAAATTTAATATATTTTGATAGTTATGGAAATTTAAAACCACCTTTTGAACTTCTCAAATATTTTAATTCGAATGGCAAAGTGGATGTATTTTATACTTATGAAAATAAACAAAAATTTAATTCATATAACTGTGGTCAACTATCCCTAAAATTTTTGCAAAAAAATATATAAACTCATTATTTATTGTAATATCTCATTCATAAATAAACTGCAATGTCTACCACAATTGCCATATCAGGAAACAGTTCTGTTTTGTCTGCTGATTTTAATCCGCCCATATATTTAGAGGATGAAAAACAATATTACCTGGGTTTAGCTGATTTTGAAACGTTTATGACTATCCCCAATATAAAAGAAGGATATAATAAATTTTATATAGATAAAAAAGTAATTGTTATTCCCGACGGAACTTATGACATTACAGATATAGAAACATACATAAGAGAAAGTATAGAAGATTTATTTCCGAATGAAAAAATTTTTTTTCTTTTAAAAGCAAATGTTAATACTCTAAAAACTTTTTTAATGTGTAGTAGAATAATTGATTTTACCAAGGAAGATTCGATAGGAAAAATGTTGGGTTTTAATAGCAGGATACTAGAAGCTATGAAAGAGGAAGAAGCAGATAATGTTGCAAAAATAACTAAGGTGAATGCTATTTGTATTGACTGTAATATTTGTGTCGGTTCTTACAATAATGGTAAACCTGTTCATATTATTCACCAGTTTTATCCAACTGTAGCTCCAGGGTATAAAATAGTTGAATCTCCTTTGCCCATTTTGTATTTTCCAGTTAGCGTCAAAGCAATTAACAATATAACAGTTAAAATAGTTGATCAAGACGGAGAACTTATCAGTTTTAGAGGAGAAACTATAACAGTAAGGTTACATTTACAAACAAGTGAAATATAAAATGGTTGTTAGATATAATAGAGCCCTTGGGATGAGACTTGCCCCTACCACTATCAACAAAGTAGAAACTTATAAAAAGAAAAAGCCTAAACAACAGTTCAGTATCAAATCCAACACCAACAAGTTAAGACGAGATAATCGTAAATTTCTCACATCCTTGGGTTTCACTGTTTTAAAATAATGAACATATTAAACGTTAACGAAAAGCTTTATGTAGACAATTCCATCGTCAGTTCTGAGCTTCACACATATCAACCATATATTTCTTCAAAATTCGATTACAATGATGAAATAAGGATCCCAATTCAAGAACTCGATGCTTACACTCTACCATCAGATAGTTTACTTTATATCGAAGGAAAATTAACTAATACAGAAGGTAAATATAAGAAAGAATTGCTATTTATTAACAATGGTATAGCCTTTTTGTTCAGAGAAATCCGCTATGAACTAAACGGAATTACTATAGATTCAATAAGAAATGTTGGATTAGCATCAACCTTAAAAAGCTACCTTTCTCACAATACCAACGAAAGTTTAAAACTGGAAAATGCAGGTTGGTTTCCACATCGGAAAGAAGGTGATACAATTTTAGTTGAAAATGATGGAAAATTCTCCGTATCCATACCACTAAAAATGCTTTTAGGATTTTTTGAAGATTACAGAAAAATTATTATGAATATGAAACAGGAATTGGTTCTTATTAGATCAACTGATGATTTAGATGGTGTTATTTTCAAAGAAGATCCGGCACACCTTGTTACTGCTCCTGACACTCCATTGGTTACTTTCGATAAAATTTATTGGAAAGTTCCTCACATTCTAGTTGATATGCCACAACAACTTGCTTTATCAAAAATATTAGAATCAAATAAAGATATATTGATAGGATTCAGGAGTTGGGAACTTGTTGAATATTCTTCTCTAACCGAAACAACCCGTCACACATGGCCGGTAAAAACAACTAGTAAACTAGAAGCTCCTCGTCATGTTGTGATTGGCTTTCAAGAAAACAGAAAAGGGAAAATTGTTAAAGATATGAGTAAATTTGACAATATTACCTTGTCAAATATTAGAGTATATTTAAATTCTGAAAGATATCCTTATCACGATTTGTACTTAAATTTCGAAGAAAACAAATTTTCTGCTTTATACGAAATGTTTGCCAACTTTAGACAGTCTTACTATGGTGTTCCAAATGAACCCATTTTTAATCCTGAACAATTCAAAAACATTAGTCCTATTACACATATTGATTGCTCCCATCAAAAAGAAACAATTCAAACGGGATCCGTAGTAATGAGAATTGAATTTGAGACACACAATGCAATTAAAAAAGATACTTCTGCTTATTGTCTTATTTTACATGACAAATTATTTAGCTACAACCCTCTTACTAAAATTGTGAAACAATTATAAACTTTATCCCCACTATTTTCATATTTCGATTTAATTTAAAGAAATTTTCAAAAGCTTTTAGTTTTAATCATGACATCAAAACTACAACTACAAATTGAAAAATTTATTTTTAAAATTAATCAACTGAAAGAAGAAATTGCAAATTATTCAAGTAAAAAAAGTCTCATTAAAAAATTTGCTGCTTTGAAAATATGAGATTGGTTATAGATATTCAAGGATTCAAAGATGAAAAAAATAAATTTATACCGAAAGAGCTTGCAGCTTTTGATGGTTATGAAATGACTCATTACATTTTTAAAAAGCCTTTTCCAATGGAGTTTCTTTCACCTGATTGTCACAAGCAGGCGGTATGGTTAACGAAAAATTATCATTGTATACATTGGAATAATGGATTTACTCCATTACATCATTTCCCAAAAATAATTGAAACACTTACGAAGAAAGCAGATTTTGTTTTTGTAAAAGGAAGCGAAAAAAAGGATTTTATACAGAAATATTCTAAAAAGCATGTGATTGAAATAGATGAACAACCAGCGCTAAAGCTAATGGAACCAAAATGCTTCTATCATTCAAAATCACCTTGTATGTGTGCTTTGACAAATGTGTTATTTTTATATGACAATTGTTTTATGAATGAATAAAAATATAAAAAAAAAACTTAATTACCTTTTTATTTTGCATTAACCAACCATGATTGAATACAATTAATATGATACCGTAAATCTAATTTTCTAAATTCATTTAAAAGTTCATACTCATTTTTATATTTTAAATAATCATTACAAAATTTAGCGGCTAATTTACATTGTTTCATTCGATCTATATTATTAACATATGCTGACAAATCTTGTGCTTCTGCGTCTTCTTCGCCTACAATTGATAAATATTGGAAGTATGCAGCAGATATAATAAACTCTTCATACATTTCAGTAATCATTTGCTCCATTGTAAATATTATTAAATTTATTCTTCCTTTTCAATTTCTTGAAGAATAGTATCCTCGTCAATAAATTGCTTCAAGTCTTTTAAATAGTAACCAAAGCCAATATCTTTTAGATCTTGAATAAGTTGAAAAAAATTTAATGTTTCAATGTATTTGTTGCAACAGAGGGCAGCCTTTACGAACTCCTCAGATTGATTACAATAAAAGTCTATCCACTCCGGACCACTTGCCATACAATATGAGAAATAGGTTTTTGAAAGATTACTAAATTTCTCCTCTAATAATTTAACTGCAATCAGCAACTCAGCCATTTCATTTATTTAACATAAAATTTTAAATATGTAGGGGGACGTCTCTTGCGAATAGGATTAACTTTCTTTGATAATACCTGTTTTTTATCTTCGTATAATTGAAACCTCTTTTGGGTTGCAATAATAGCAGGTATAAATTGGCAATCTTCTCCTATAAATTCTATTAAGTGGCTTAATTCTCTTACAAAGTATGATTTCCCAAATGTATTGAAAAACGTAGTAAGGCTTATAATTCCTTCTAAATAATCATCACAACAGTCAATTGCTTCCAAATAATCTCGTTTCAGTGGATAAAACAGCTTGGTGTATTCATCTTTCGAAATCACTTCAAAGAAATTGAGATATTTAACTTTTAACTGTCTGATAGTTGTAGTTAATTTTTCGCGATTACACATAATTCACTTATTACTTGACACATTTTTTCTTTTTGTTTTATACAAAATTGGTGGAAAAATTCAAAAATAACTTTTTACGCAACTCGAGCACAGCTTAGTAAATGTGTCTCGGCATACTAAAATGATCATGATGCACCTATTTATAAGACTTAAGAATGCAAAATCAAATGTGGGAGAACAAAGAGAAAAAATTAAAAAATATGATGCGAATGAGAATAAAAGGGGAGGAAGTTAAGAATGAGGGACATGAGAGAGAGGAAGAGGAGGAGGAGGCGCTCCCCTATTATAACTACTTATCTAAAAAATAACAACTCAAATGAAAAATATGACTACGCCACTGGATCCAGCGTAAAAAACTGCATAAGCAGCAATTTTTCCCTTTGCGTTAAGTTAAAGGATAACAGAGATACGAGGGGGTTCCCAAAATGCAAAATTTTCTATTTCGCCCTGTATCTCATAAACGAAGAAGGCTATGAAAATTTTGTTTACGGCTTCATGAGTTTCACAAAAAATTAGCTCAGTTTCGTGAAAACCGCAAGGTTCTATCTTTAAAAATAAGCGAGATATCCTGCTTTTGCAACCAAATCCGGACACCCTGTACACACGTATTTAAAAATCTATATTTCTCCTAAACATAATATGTATTTGAGTAGTAAATAATCAGTTAGTTGTAGATAGCCCGTTGAGAAGCCCAGAAGATCTCAGCATTAACAATCATTTATCTTTTTACTTGTAATTAAAAAGATATAAAATATTTACTTTTCCTTTCATTATGGAATAATGCCCCCAAGTAAAAGTTTAAAAATTATTCATTTATCAGGGCTGAGTCCTACTTTAGATTGCCGGGTGAAATGTAGTTGGTGCTACTTAAATTTTAGGATATTATTTTCTCAGACATTACATAATCGTCAAAAGTTATTTTATTTTTCATACCGGATTTTTTGACTGTTCGTCCCCTTTTATCAATTTCCAGCTGAATGCTTTCTTTTTCTAATTCTTCAGCGATATATAAAAATTTAGTAGAATACATTTTAGAACGTAGACCCACAAAATGAGTCATAATTCTGCCATTTTTAAAAATCAAATAAATTTATGATTTTTTGATTTTTAAAAATTTAAATGAGGGAACCTATGGCTATAACCCGTTTTGGTCTCCAAATTAGTAGATTAGAGATTTCAAGTTTAGAATGATACTAAATGTGAAGATTTTCAAGTATTAAAAAGCAAGATACAGAAAATTAATGATTATTCACCACATAAACAAATTAAAGTTTTGTTCGAGATTCTCTAAAGAAGTTTAAACCATACGGATATAATGAATAAATAATTATTAGAGAATCATGGTTGTTGGGTTTAGACCATGTCAAATTGCGAATAATTATCGGCGTTTTCCCAGCGATTGCAACAGACATCTTCAGTGATCTTTGTTGCACGAGATCAAAACCCTGAACATTTAGTATTTTAATCTCATGTAGTACAGATCCCTGAAGATCCCTCGCGCAATCGCAGGTGAAACGTCGGAAACTAATTCCATACTGAGTTGATCTAAACCCAAAAAACAGTTATTTATAAAAATACATGAAAAATTCAAATATTATTTTTCATATCTTAGAAAGTTTTCAGTTAAAACTAATTGACATATTGTAGGCAATCTAATGATGAACATAAGTTACACAAAGATATGACGTGAAAAATTTCTTTTATCTCTTTGTATATGAAACTATTTCTCCATGTATGTATTTTTTATTTTCATAACGCTTTTTTTAAGTTTAAAAAGGAGGAGGAGTAGATGGCGCTGTTGATTGAATAGCACGCGTGTTTCTGTCACACCTAAATAATTCACGATATTTTCAGTTTAAAAGTTAATTAACTTACGAAAAAGTTGTTTCTCATAGTATATTTGTTTTCACGGTTTCACTGTGCATAATTTTTTACGTTAAAAATGGGATCCAAATCCAGATCCACTTCAGATGTTGCCGATCTGAACTCACGTGTGGAGAAACTGCAATCAAGTTTTGACCTTGTTACGAAAGAAATTTTTAAATTTTAAAAAGTCGCAAACCCCAATCCCATTACTGTCTTCGAGTCCGAATTGCAGTTCTATTGGTGACCATCTAAAAGTTTTCCAGAAGAGCAATAATATTTTTCTACAGGACTTTGTGAAAGACGTAACTAAAATAAAAACGGATGTCAATATTATGCAATCTAATGTGAAAAACATGGAAAATTGATACCATTGTCAACATTTAATCATTCATGGCCTAAAGAGAGACTCACACGATTTATACGAAGTTATTGTCGATTGATTTAAAAATAAATTGAAAATACCGGTAAACAAATCCAATATATTCTATTGTTACCGACTTGGTAAAATATCCAAGGCCAGCGATTGTCCAGTTAATTCGAAGGTGGACCCGTGATCTTGTTTTTCGGCCAAAGGAATTACTAAAAGGTTCAAGTATTACCATAACGGAGTTACTCACAAGTGAAAACATCAAGTTTTTCAAAAAGGCTAGGGAATTATTCGAAAAATCAGCATGGACATACAACAGTTTTATATGTGTGGAAGTATCGGGCGAGAGAAAGTTAATTAAGTGCGAAAATGATTTAGGTTATATTAATAGTGATTCGGAAAATAATTAAAAGTTAATGCCCCACAATTCTTCTGTAAAATGTGCTATTAAGGATACTCATTTAAATTACGGCCAGTACATGTTCCTGATTTATTGTTTATTTTCCCATATATTTATACATATATTTATATTAGTAAGAAAAATTTAAGAATTACCTAATTTATTGTTTTGTTTATCAATATACATTAACCTAATTAGAGATTTAGCTCTCACTGTTTACTCTTAATTTATCTCTAATACAGGTAGATATATAATTTTTCTTAACGTGTTATTGTTAACTTAAGTTCACCACCCTCGAAAAAAAACATTATATTCTAATAGAAAAAATTAAGGTTCGCGTTATTCCTGGTTTCGTTTAACAGTTAAAATAGTTTTTTGTCATAGTTCAATATCAGAACAAGGATGGCACCTTTTTTTTTAAATACTATAACGCTTGTCTTAACTTTTGAGCTCCATAAAAATAACATGTATTTATTGTAGCATATACTTTTATATATTTAGTATAGAGGAAGTGTGACACTTACTACTTAAATTTATTTATATAGCTTATTAAACATTATAACTTTGTTCCGTGTAAGTTGTTAACTTTTTTTCCAGTTTTGGTTATTGTTTTTTGGGAGCTTCGGCTATGTCCCCATACTGCGTTGTAGCAGTTTCAATTCTGCTTAGTATACCTTTGCTTTCTATTTCTAAATCTAAAAAAAAAACATTTACAGGTGTTACAGCATATTTCTCTTTGAATTAAACTATCTATCGAATTAAAGTATTTGGAAGTCGCGCCGCATATATAACACTTTTGAGTAGATTTTGTGTTGGTGAGAGCGTTCCATATCTTTCCATCCACCATTGCAAAAATTGTGATTCACTAGAATTTTTTTTCCTTGTAGTAAAATATTGCTAGGATTAAGGGTGTTTATTTAACTATCAATATATTCTTTTTCAGCGATCGAATGCTCGGTAGTTTCTTTAATAAACTCTATTTTAATGGGTCTACAGTATCTTGTAGAAGAGGGCCTCGGATTTTGCCAAATTATATTTGTGGTTTCCTTAGACTTCGGATTTCCAACAGGTAAATGAAGAGGAATAAATGACGATATAAAAACACTAGCATCACTTGCATCTGTTTCTATACTCTTCTGTTTATAAGAACTATGGCATCGAAACCCCATTTTGACATTAAATAAATTTGATTTAGCTGGTCGTTACGTAAAGAAAATATAACTTCTTCTTGTACCCGCAGTAAGCATTCAGAAGTACGATCCATTAGATCTTGTAGACGTATTTCCGCAGAAAATAGACTTATTTTTATATTTTCTTTATTTGGATACCAGTTTTTTTTTGTTTTCTGCAAAACTTTGTAGGAGGGAAATTTTTCTGGGTCTTTAGATCTTATGAGGTTGTATTGATGCCTCGTAAGTTTTGCATCTACTAATAAGGCAAAGGCTTCCTCATCCGGTAACTGCTTAGAGCGAACGACATCTTCTTGGAAGCTTTTAAAAGCCCTTCGGTACTTGGAGGCTCGCAAAGGTGAAGATGTAACTTCTTTCAAGATCTTCGAAGAATCGTGCTGTCCAGAAGCTCTTAACCTCATTTGAGTTACGTACGTTAGTTTTGCAATCGAGACTTGTCTCCTAAGTTATTCTGTTTTTTTTTTCTTTTACTTTTCTCCCAACTTTCTTCAAATGATACTTTCGGGCGTCCTGATGTTGCTGAATAATTAGTTAAACGTATTGATGTCTCAAACCAAGATTTGTTTTTTGATAGAAATGTAACGTGTGTTCGGTTTGCGTGTTGCCATGTTTCTTTAAACTGATCCCAAAACTGCGATAATTTGTGATTAATTTGCTTTAATGCATCTGGTGGGCAGTCTGTTTGAGTTTATAAATACTGCCTTAAATAGTCAAATTTATCATCCATTTTCTTAAAACCAGACTGCGTTATTAGCTCATATAATTCACTTCTTTTTACAAAAAGCTCCTTTGAGCCTGAACCTGTAATCTCTGTGGTCTCATTTGAATTAACAAAGTGATTAAATTTAGGAAAATAACGCTACTGATTTTTATACACCCCGTACAATATTGACTGAAAAGAGACCTTAATACTAATAGACAAAGTATTTTAAGTTTGCATTGTATCGTCAAGTTGATTATTTTTATTGTTTTCCGCGCTCTTTACTCTTGGGGAAAAAATCAATAATATAAATAATTTAAAATTTTTCAAAAAATGTTTGGTGGACTTTTTAAGTTATACAAAGGTAACACTTTAATTTGACCTAACTGTAAGTAAAGAATTAAATAATGTAATAAAAAGCAAGAAGCCTTGTACAAAAAATATAGGTTTATATCTCACTTATTTTTGGCGCACCCTGTATATCCCCAAATTATTTTTTTAACATATTGTAGCTCTATCTGATACAGACTAACGCTTACACTTATATTTTAAAAGAAAGTACCCCTCAGCAGCTAAACACCGGCATATATGGTGTGCCCCATCGTAAACGTGAAGAACATGTTTTTTGTTGTACTAAAAATAATGCACAAATTAAAACAAAATGAGCAAAATTCGGCAACTTTTTGAAATAGATTACGTTTTTTATAAACAGTCTAGGTTATTATTGTTAGAAAACTTTGATTTGGAAACGATGAAAGAATACTAAATATCTAATGTTTTTTTAAGTATTGGTAAATGATCATTTTATAACAAAGACTTATTTAAGGACGCGTTATAAAAACTCATCTAACCACTTTTGACAGTTCAATATACAAAAATGCTAAAACTTACCTGAAGGTGCAGAATCCATAATATAAATAAATTTTAACTATTTCTGTAATAAACTGTACACAGTAAAAATACTAACTAAATAGAACGATTGACAGACAACAGATTGACAGAACGACAAACAACAATTGCCTGACGTATGGTGACGTAAAATCATGGCCAACTAACACTTTTTGTTAAATATTATAATGCACTCGTATGTTAACTCTGTTAACAGTAATACCATTATATGATGTAAGAAACTTTGATTTTCCATTTAATGCCAGGTTTGGATGTCTTTGACCCAATGTGTGCCGCCTTAAATGATATATCTCATTTAAGGCGTTTGTAAGTTTGTTAAGTAATTTGTAGGAACGTGCGCAAATCGTTCCTACAAATTAAGTTCCATAAAAAGTTATTTAGAGCCTATTATACGGAGATCAATGAGTCAATCATTTTTCTGAGTAACACCAGGCGATTATTTCACTTTTATTGAGGGATGAAGAGGCGAACTTGGAATTCGAAGAAACTATACGAGAAGGGTTTTTAAGCTATTTTTATGGTTTTAGGGCAAATTATTTTTATTTGTTTGAAAATCAATCATGCTAGTAATACCTAAATTAAAAATATATAAATTTAAGACCTTTCAGTCATTTTCAGATTTATTTAAAGCATTGGTTTGTCTTAACTGATCGCTTTCTGATATTCGGCGGTTTAACTATTTAATTCAATTTTAGGAAAACAACCCATATATTTACTCAAGATACCACCTTTAACCAATAATATTTACAAAATCGCGAATGACACCTTTGTTCAGCAGTATTCAAACACAGGATATAAAAACACTGGCACGAACTAGATAATTGTGAAAAGGTCACTTTTGAAAATCCAGTGCCGTGTCTTAGAAACTTTCTGAAAATGTGTAAGCTCTTAAAACATTAGGAAATTTTGTCATATTATTGATGAACAAGAACAAGTTTATTCTGAAGTTCCAACACAAAAGAGACAGAAAAAATTCTCTTGCATATAGCACAGTTAATATTACTTCTACTTTTGATACGAATAAAAACCCGCATAAGTTTTCTTCGACGAAAACTGTAGATGTAGTCCTCAATAAAAGATTTTCTATAAGGTGTCGTTTGTGCAAAAGTAATCACGCTTTATATTAATGCGCTAAGTTTTTAAACAAAACGCCTCTTCAACGTTTTAATTGCCTAAGTAATACATACGACCTCCGTTTTTGTCAATCTTTGTCTACTTGTAAAATTGTCATAAACGCCATCATTGCAGGAGCTTCCAATTTTTATGTTAATCGCAATTAAAACACGCAAAACATTTTTTCTCATTCTTTTTCTGATTGCTGCAGGAGCAATGACAGTTTGCAAAATCCGGCAATCAAGGCTTCAATCAATAATTTTAGCAGTATTCCTTCCGCGCGAAAGTGTTTTACTATCTACCGCACTAATTGACGTCATAGACAATAAATGCATGCCTTAAATATTTAAGTGTCTTTTACATTTTGGAAGAATGTTTTCCTTTATTTTGTTTAAACCCGCTAACCGTTTAAGGCTACAAAATATCATTGTTTACTTGAAGTAAATTGTATTAATTATATGCGTTCTAATTCAAACAGTGGAAGTATTACGCTCGTCATAAAGCACACCGGTCAGGCCAGTCCGGTTCTTGCGGTAATTCTTAATAAAATTTGTGAAAATTTACCTCGTATGTCATTTTCTACAAATTCTCGGACGCATATTAAAAATTAGAAACTCGCAAATAAACATTTACATAAGCCAGGTAAAATTAACATTTTTACTTGGCAGTGATGTGTTTTACAAAATTCTTTTAAATGGCGACATTCGGGAAAATTCAAATGAACCTGATGCGCTAAGCACTATTTTTGGGTATACTGCAATTGGAAAAATTATTTCGCCAAGTATCCCGCAAATGACTTATTACGTAATACTACCGAAAGCAGCTTAGAATCTATCTTAATATTATTTTGGGTATAGGAAAAGAAGTCTCTAAAAACTCAATCTCTCTCTCCTGATGAGAACTTGTGAGAACAAACATTTGAAAAAGAGCACAGGCGCAACGCGTACGGAAGATTCCTTCACTTCCCTTTAAAGGTAATTTGCCAATTTTTCCAGGCATACATGACTTGGCAATATATAGGTTTTATTTTGTAAAAAGAAGGTTATTAAAAGATCCCACATTGCACCCACAATAAAAAGATGTATGAGAGAATAATTCAGATTTAGGTCAAACGGAAATAGTGCCCACTTGTGAACTGAACAGCCGTCATTATTGCTTGGCTAAACCTAAAAATGTAAAAACTAAACTTCGCGTCGTTGAAATGAAAGGGCAAAAATGTCTCTTAATGACCATATTATACTTGTAGGACCTAAATTAAACACCGCGCAGACTTCAAACAGATGTATCGCATCATCTTGGTAAATCTCGCTCATCGGGACTATCAACGTATTATTTGGCGTTTTCCCTGAATGAACCGCTTTAAGATTATATTTTTGTGTGCTGTTACATAAGTTATTTCATCGACATCTTTTCTAGCATTGCATAGCCTTTTACAGCTAGATAAGGATGAGAAAGACAACTTCCCTTCAGCCGCGCACACTATAAAAAACCTAACCTATATTGACGATATTGGCGCACTCATTTCTTTATTAAAAAGTAGGTGGTTTTGAATTATGAAAGTGATCAAGTAATGAATGCTGAGCCACTTTAACCCTGATCATTTCTCAACTCAGTTTCAATCTTTTAATTCCGAACATGAAAATACCGCTGTAAAAGTTTTAGGGTTGCAATGGAATCTATTTAGGGATTGTTTTTATATTTCAGTCAATTTTCTAGGTCGACTCTGTACAAAGCGGTATATTGATTCCGGTTATCTTCTATGCCAAAACTGTATTACAAAAACCATGGTTATGTGGGTTAAATTGGGACCAGATACTTTCCTCTGATTTTACTCGTACTTCGACCAAGTATAAAAGTGAGTTGCAAATGTAAGAAAGTTTACATGCTCCGACACAAACTTTTAAAAATTTTGACTACTTCTACGAGCCCTTCACGCTCCTTGCGATGCCTTCTAGAGAGACTACGCTGCAGTTATTTATATATAAGTTAACATACTATTTTTATCAAATTTCTTTGTTCTAAAACCAAAGTTATTCCGTTATTAAAATAACAATTCCGCGTTTCAAATTATGTACTGCTATTTTAGTAGCAAACTGATATCTTTTGTTGCCAGGGGCGTGCAGTCCATGGAAACAAAGGAAGCAGTGCTTTCCCAAAAAAAAATACAAAACATCTTCTAAAATGTATTTTTTGAAATAGGAAACCATTAATTTAGTTTATATTAAAAATGCTAAAATATTTTCTTAATTATCAAGCCCATAATAAATGCGGCCTTGACTCCGGTCGAGCCACAATAAAAATCGAATAGAACCTATGCGGGCCGCAAGCTTCTCTGCAGCCAAGTCTTGTATGCTTGATTTCCTGTGAATCGAGCCAGAGGTTATTGAACTTTCCACCAGCTGTTTGCAATTTTTGCATTTCAGTGGCGTGCTTTAAGTGGGGGCGGAGGCTATCGTTGGAGTAGGTTCTTTGTTTGAACGGCTATCCGTGCGTTGTGTGATACGTATGTCGTGTCGTGCACGGTGCGATATGGAAGACAATAATACGGACGTGGATATGCAAATACCGTCAACTTCAGCTGTCAGTAATAACGTTGAAAATGTTAGAGAAATTAGTAAGAAGGGTGTGTGTGAATGTGTAGTGTGTGTCTTAATAATAAAGGGATTTTCAACATTAAACTTAATAATTTCCAAAGGAAGGGCAAAACCGCCTATGAAAAATTTAACCATAAAATTGGAAAACTGTATTAGACATTTTTATCCGGAAAAACAATTTAAATGGCTAACAGGGTGTGAAAATGTAAGTAAATTATTTTGTTGGCCATATTTACGTTTTGAAAATGAAAAAGGTCTTTGGAATGAAACTGGTTTTTCTGATTTAAACAATTTCCATAAAGCTGTAAAAAGACACATTATGTCCAAAGCGCATTTGCAGGCCGTCATAAAAGAAAAAGTCTTCGGCAAAACCAGAATTGAACACGCCCTTAATAAACAGTTGGAAATTAGTCACCGCCGACACAATGAACTAGTCGATAAAAATAGGCAAATATTAAGAAGACTTATCGATGTTTGTGTTCTCGGAGAGCACGAGTTGAGATTTAGAGGTCATGACGAAACAAGAGTTTCTTCAAATAGAGGACATTTTCAAGATTTACTTGGTTTAACGGCAAGTAGCAACCATTCTAAAAAGAATTAAACAGGAGATTGGCGAGGCGCGGTTCATTGCTATTGTTCTGGACGAAAAAACTGATATCACTAATTTTAGCCAATTATCTATAGTAATAAGCTATGTTAAAACAGACGGAAGTATTCAAGAGCGATTTTTAAGTTTTAAGAATGTGTCCGAAAATCGTACAGCAGATCCATTATATACTGTAGTTTATAACGTTACTAAAGAAATTAATGGATAGAAAAAATTAGTTGCTCAAAGCTATGATGGAGCTGCAGTGATGGCTAAGGTTCGAGAAACATTCCAAAGAGCTGTGTTTGTCCATTGTTTTGCTCATAAATTAAATTTAGTTTTATCCCAGTCAATCAATTACATTAAAGAGTGTACAATATTTTTCGTTACTTTAAGTGGCATGGCTGCTTTTTTTTCCAAGTCAACAAAACGTACACAAGCTTTGGACTCCATTGTCCACAAACGATTGCCCAAAGTAGCTCCTACTAGGTGAAACAATAATAAAAGACTTGTGTTAACAGTGTCTGAAAATCGTGAATCACTGATTGAACTATTTAAGAAAATAATAGAAAATAATGAAACGTGGGACTCAGAAGCAATAAAGAATTCTAGGGGGTTTTTGGACTGTTTGAAACGAGATTTTAATTTTAATTATTTGTTGAACATATTTTCAGAAATATTTCCATTCTCGGACAATGTTTTTAATATATTACAAACTAAAACAAACGATATTTTTTTGCCTATAAAAAGTGGATGATTTTAAGTCCATATTAAGCCAAAAAGAGATGACTTTGACCCGTTTTGGGAGAAAACGATGACGTTAAATGTAGAGCCACAAGCCAAGCGTCTTCGAACAGACAAGGTGGGAGATGTTCAAATATCATAGAGACGCCTCTTTTATGAAATAATCGATCAAATTCAGCAACAAATAAACTACAGATTTAACGGTTTAAATGATTTTAAATTCCTCGAGCTCTGCAATTTTGATGCATTTAAAGGAAAAACTTTTCCACAAGATGGATTTAAATCTCTTCTTCTTCATTATGGGCAGTTCTTCGACCGAGTGTTACTGCGATCTGAACTAAAAGTGATTTACGAAACTGATGACATTAGCGCAAAAAATAACGCTAAGAAACTAATGCAATTTTTAAAAGACAAGGAGCTGGAAGATGCCTACACCGAAGTGTCGAAATTATGTGAATTAGTAGACAATACCTGCCTCAAGTTCAACAGTAGAACGCAATTTTTCAACACATAAACGTATAAAAAATTTCGTGAGAAAAGCAGCGGGGCAGGAGAGACTTTCGCATACATCGCTGTTGTCCATTGAAAATAAACTTCTCCAAAACATGTCGGAGCAGCGACGTTTTTATAATGACGTCATTGACGAATTTGCAAAAAATGATCGAAGAATCGAATTACATTACAAAAAGGTGTAAGTTTCTAAAAATTGCTTCCCTTTCTTAAAATTTCACCGCACGCCCCGGTTTGTTGCTAATTATTATCGTATATACACATCTATTAGCAAAATTTCCGCTTACACTTGTTCCGAGATCGTGTCCCCCATATTCAGGAACGTATCTCGCCTCTTTTCTGGCCCTATGTGCGCTCTTCTGACAGCCCGGCCGATATAACCTCGTGCGATTTACTACCGGCAAAATTTGTGTGCTCCCTGTGTGGTTTAATAGCCCTACTTTTTATTTGATCCGGAAAACTATTGGATACATGTTAAAAATAATATTAGCTACCAACTCTTAAACCCATTATTAAATAAATTTCCACCGTTTACCAGGCTTTAAAGCAAAATGCTAAATATATACACGAAAAAAATTAGGTTTGCTATTAGCTATTGAGCTTCATGAGGCTTTTTTGTTGTTGATAAAATTTTCCCAGTAAAACTATTTTAAAACCGAGGTTGATGGTAAGATCCGTTCTAAACCTCCTCGCAAATTAAATGTTTTCATTGACCCTGTGAGGATTTTACGTGTCGGCGGTCGTGCATTTCAGTCAAGTTTTCAGCCTTAAACTAAGACACTAAACTTCCTATCTTGTTAGTCCGGCAATGTCCTTTAACTATTATTCTCATTAATTTTTATCATGTAAAATATTTAAATGCTAAGTTCCTACTTAAATTGATTTAAAAATAAGATTTTTTGGAGTCTTTTAAAGATTCGTAATGCCGATATTTGAAAATGTTAATGCTAATAAGTTAAGTAAGAGTTAGACCAACGAACATTTTAAAGACCCACGCAAATCATTGAATAAGCGTAGTTTCAGCACAATGTTAGGCTCTGGTTTATGTCTTTGTTAGCCTAAATCACAAGGTAAAGTCAAAGTGGTTTATATTTTTGTGGACAGGTTTCATCTAAGCTCACAGCTAAACAAGCGTACTGGCCAAATAGAAACACAACCAAACTTGTTAACGTTGCAAATTCAGATATTAGGAAAGATTTGAAAGAATTTTGTTTTTCAAAAAAAGTCTAACAAAAAAACATCATTTTTTTAATAATATTTTGTAGAGGTTACAATATAGTCTATAACATTAATGTTCGCTGCTATTCAGTTTATCAGCGGCAGATTCAGAAATTACGCCGGTATATTTTGTATCAGTACATCAAGCAACCTGGCCTAAAAACTTTCATCCTGTGGGAACTTGTCAGTGCGCCGACCATAAGAGAGAAGCATTTCTAGTAGAAAAGAACTGATTTCAAATTTTCAAAATAACAATAAAAAAAACGGCAAAATTTTATAAATCTATTATATCTTTTGCATATATGTCAACTTGAGAAAACTATTGACATATATAATATGATATAATATGTAAAAATATGAGAAATGGTCTGGCAAAACATATTTTTTCTTTGTTGTTTAAAAACGTCAGAAGCAGTTCATTTACTGAAAAAGTCAACACAAAGTTTTAGAAGATTAGTAGATAAATAAAAAAAGAAATGTTAGTATATCATATTTAACACATTTTTTAAATGCCTATTGACGTATTTATAAATTATGAGGAAAAATATTTCTGAAATCTTGGATTTGAATAATAAAATCGAAATTGAATATGTACAGAAATTATATAAATCACACCTCACAGTTATAAATTCCTTTATAATTCCATCAGTAGTTAAAATTACGGGAAATTGGCTAAATTTAATCCTCTAATCTGAAAATGTTTCTTTTTGTTCTGGCGAATATCGAATATATTTAATAAATATGACCACATCATTATTTTAAAAGGATTATGAAAATATAATTTTAAAATGTAGGCACTAATCTTGTAGCGACCGGTATCATTATTTTAAACGATGTTGGGATTAATTCTACGATGAACGTGACGAGACCGAGATAGTCTTTTAATACGGGGCGACTTTTTTACTTAAAAATTTTGGCAGTTTGATATAGCTGCCTCAACTAATGAGATTAAAAAAAAAACAAAAATGTTCAAACAAAAGCATTGCTGTTTTAATAGGCAACAATTTGTAAGTATTGAAATTTACATACATACCATATGTGCAAATATTATTATGTATATATTCAAAGGTTTATTTATCAACTAATCTTTTAGTTTATTATAAACACTGCGGATCTTTAATACCCCCTCTTTTTAAAAATTTTAGCCAGTCGAGTCAAAAATTTTAATTCTAGCACAGTTAAATACCAGACGAAAGACTTCTCTTTGTGTAAGTACGTTTCGTAATAAAACTTTCAAAATAGTGGTTAGGCACCATTTTGAAGAATAAATTTTAATGGGAAAGGGGTCGAGAAGTACTTCTTTTAAAAGGTCTGCTCATATTAATTTATCGCTAAAATATGGAGAGATTAAAGTTGTAACAGGATCTAAGTATTTTGAGTTTAAAAATTCTGGAAAAGTTACAAATCCTATGTATTTTATTCCTTACATGGTCATGAGAGGGGGGGGATAAAGTGCTGCACTTTTCTATGTACAGAGGATTCTATTTCAAATAAAATTTAAATTTAGTTTTTTATAAAATACACAACAACTAGCCCATACCATATTTAACGGCAGTTAAAAAAATATTAACAGAAGGAAAAACACAATTACAAATGCCTTTGCTCAAGTTGCTTTTTTAATACCTATATTAGTGATTAACATCTGTTTTTAAATGAAGGGTACAATAAAAAGAATAAAAATCAACTCTTAAAATAAGTCATTATATAAAAAAAATACATTTAAATGAGAAGAAAAAATAGAAACTGTATAATACATATTAAAATATTAAAAAATTGTAACTTATATATATATATAAAATAAATTAAAAGCTAGGTATTAAAAATTCTTATTAACATGGCGTTCTAAATTAAATTATTTTGGATAACATAAAATATTATTCAAAGGAACTGTTTAAATCATTGGCGTCCTCGTTGATTTCAATATTATGCCAAAATTGTCTCCTTTCTTCGGTCATAAGGGGACATAATTTACCTATAATGCCCTCCTTTTTTGTCTTTATTAATACCTCTGATTTTCATACGAGATGAAGGTTTCTATAAACCACCCCTTTCAGGCTTTGTTTTTAAAAAACTTAATATATTTGGATTTTCTATATTATATTTATTAAAATACTTTACTGACGTTTTCCCCGCTCTGCAATAACCATTATTATGTCGGCCAAATACGGACGTCGCTGTGTTTTACGTATTTTAATTTGGGATCTGTGGTCCGCCCAATCATAAAATTGGGCAATCTCCATTTCTACAATTCTAACTTTTCATGAATTGGCAGACTGGACAACACAATAAAAATCTTTAAAATCGCATACACTCCCTTGATATTTCATTGAGAGTTCTACCTGATGATGGAAACTGTCTGCGCTCATATATGTGTGCCCTGGCTCAAAATATTTTATCCATATTTCCTCTGCTTTTATATCAGGACTGTTCACCATATAAACTAAAAAGGAAAGAAATGCCCAGTTTTTATTTTGAGCGGAACAGTTATCCAGCCACAATGTAATCGATTTACTGTCCCGATTTTCCAGAAAGAAGGAGTGGAATGCTCTAATAATTTTTTTTTTTCCACCAGCAATAACTTCGTGCCAAATAGTGACACAAAGGTATTGCTGGTCGCCATAAGAATTTATTTAATTTCAAAAGTGTTTTTATTTCTCAGGTCGCGTGCGGTAAGGTGTTATTTTTTATTTTTTAGATAAATAGCTAATAATTAAGTTTAACTAATAAATCAAAATTTACCTCCCAACATATCCTGACCTTATTGTTATTTATTTTTAACTATGTAACCTATTGAGGCAACATAACATTTACATATATAACAGCAAATAAATCCACTTACCTGGCGTTCCATTATAGACACTAAAAAGTACAAAACTCACAAAAAAAACTATTCAAAATATTACAGTTAGAAAGCACAACCAACGCGAAAACCGTTAATATTTACGCGGGAAATTTTACTCCGTTTCTGCTTGGCAAACCGTTACGTATCGGAGCATTAGTCCCAGATCATAGGATAGCAAATTTCATGTTAATACCGGAGATACTGCATTACAATTTGGTTAATCTACTCTACAGCTTTTTTTCTTAGAAAGAGATAACGTTTTCGAGTGTCTATTTATGCATGGACTGTCGCAAGGTGTGTTGCACTGCATTATTTTTAGTAGTACTAGTACTAGCTGGATTTCAGGTTAGTATGTGACGTGTTTTTATATCAATACTTAAGACTTTAACCGTAAATTCTAGAGTATTGCGTTTCTCGTTAGAATTCATATTTGCTACGTTTTTCATTGGTAATGTGAAATTTGGAGTACAAAAAATTTTTTTTGAAAAATTTGAGATAGTAGAAAAATGGGAAAGATATTCAAGAATGCCAATCAATCAAAATCTCAAAATCGATAAAAATCGACTTACCGCGTTTTCTGCTAGGCCGGCAGTAAAGTAAATAGATTTAAAACTAAAAGGAAAGAAAAAGACCTCTAATTTTGTCAGATGACCTTTGGGTTGAAGAATTTCACGACAAATTAGCTCCACCTTATGCAAGTATAAATGCAATAAATAAGTTTTTCAATCAAAATCTTAATACAAATATTTTTTTAGAAAAAAAACACTTTTAGCTTAAACGGGCTTACGGATGCTTTAAAACAAAATAATATCTATGGACCTGGCTTGGATCAACTTCAATAACCTATGTTATATAACCTCCCAGATATCGCCAAAAGACTGTTGCTCCGAATGTTTAATGACATACTTGAAAACCACTATCATAACCCAAAGGCCCTATTTCCTTAGCATCTTGTGTTCTTTTTGAACATACAAACAACAAAAGGATTGTACAAAATAAATTGGATGATGAAAAACCATCTATTTCCCAAGACTCAGTATGTATTTAGAAGAGGACGTCTACACAAGAAGTTATTGCTAATTTGGTTACAGACATTCAATTAGGATTTAGGAAGGATTAGTCCATTTCGGCTGTATTTTTGGATATTCAAGGGGCGCACGATAATGTTGCATACAATATTATTGTTAAAAAAGGCATAAAATTGGAATGACTTTGAAAATGGTAAAAAACTTTTACGACATCTTCTAACAGCCCACAAATAATAATATGACCAAATGAAGGATGATCTAAAGTAAGACAAACAAAAATTGGACTTCCTCAAAGAAGTATACTAAGCCCACTTCTGTATATAATATATACATATAACCTTGAACAGATTTTTAATAAAAGTAATGTAACCTTTCTTCAATCTACTGATAATATGTGTATTTACACGACTAGCAAATCACCCGAAATATGCCGCCAATATTTATATATATATATATATATATATATATATATATATATATATATATATTTTATAGGTAAATCGGCGAAGAGAAATCGCTGTAAGTTATTTTCAAGTTCGAAAGTTGACCGCTTGGGGGCGTAACAGCAACACAAAAGCGTAAATGCCATTTTTCTCTAACTAAGGTATTATATATATATATATATATATATATATATATATATATATATATATATATATATATATATATATATATATATATATATATATATACCTTAGTTAGAGAAAAATGGCATTTACGCTTTTGTGTTGCTGTTACGCCCCCAAGCGGTCAACTTTCGAACTTGAAAATAACTTACAGCGATTTCTCTTCGCCGATTTACCTATAATATATATATATATATATATATATATATATATATATATATATATATGTGTTTTCATTCCGGGTGTACATCCGTTCACTACTGTCGTTCTGAAAAGAACAGTTTTGCTGACGTTTCGCCAAAATCACATTTGGCATTTTCGAAGCTTTTTTTCTCGCGTCCGAATAGAGACTGAGTCAGGGGTCCATTGCAGATTATGTAACAGCATTGTATAATATCGTCTTATTATTCGTCCTGGCAAAATGGTGAACGCATTATTGAAAGCATATATTGTTCAATGCAACATCAAGAAAACAATTTAAAATGGCGTCATTCTGCCATTTATAACATTTTTTCAGTATGCTAGTAGCACTCCGGTGTCAACCTGAAGATTTCCTGAAAATTTAAACCAAATTGGTCAAAATTTGCGGAGTGGTCGATGTACATACATAGGATCGAACTCCTCGTTTCTTGAAGTTGGTTAAAAATAATTCGAATATCCTCCACTCTCGCCTAAGTAACATATTAAACGGCCCCGAAGCCATGTTGATCAAAACATATAATGCTATTTCGAACGAACTATTTATTACTTAAGATAAGTAGTATCTTTTAACATGTAATTTTATTTTTGACTGTTTTTTAAGTGTGCATGGTTGAAAATATTGTGCTAAATTTTAATTCTGATGATTCCTAAATCTTTATTGGATGTATGTGTGTGTATAATTATTATACAAAATATATAAATTAAATTGGGTTAATCATTGGCAACGCTGATACCAGACATCCCGCATAAATTCGCTTTGCTTTTTGAGGTTAAGTATAAAGGCAAATATTTAAATTTTGGTGTTTATGTTTATGTTATCTTCTTAATAAGTGTTGTGCGGTATTTTTCCTAAATAGAAGTGATTTTCTATGAAAAACTAAAGCAAAATGTTTATTTTTTTTTAAATTGTTTTGTACAGTTTAATATGTTTATTAGTTACCGTCAAACGGGGCTACTTTGACATGTTTTTAGGACATTTTTCAATATCACGTTGGTATTTATCAACTTAGCTTTGTGAAATAAGTTGGATTATAAAAAATCTAGCCTGCTGAATTGATTGATGTACTCCAAATTGCTCTAAACACAATAGAAACCAAAATAAAAAATGAAAAAGGGTATGTCAATGTTACCCTGAGTTTGGGGCTACTTTGACACACATTTTAATTTCAATATAAAATGCATTTTAAAGCACCACAGTGTCAAAGAAGCCCCGGTAATGGATGTAGAACTAAAAACCACTACTAATTTTTTGTTTGTTTTTTTTTTGTTAAGAAAAACAGTTTTTTTACTAAAAAACGATTATTTAAGGCACTTTATTAAAATAAAACTTTTAATTATAATATTTTATTATTAGTTTCCAACTTAAGCAAAAAACTCGAGAAAACATGATAATCTACGGTTTACATTACCTATAAAAATAAAATAAAAAACATTTCAGTCTAAAACAGCAACAAAAAAATTCTTTGCCATGTAGGAACGAAAGATTAAACATAAAGAACTAAGAAAACATGTCTTAACCTAAAATCTTTTGGCATAAGCATAAAAAATTAAAACTTAAATCTAAGCTTTTTTAATTTTCGATCCTTTTCGGTCTCAGTTTCAGGGTTAAAGGTTCTATCCTCATCGCTGCCATCGGCAAATGGTTCCTCCGGTTCCTCATCTGAGTCTTCGCAAACTGGGCACACATAAAATGGATCAGTGCTTTCTGAAATCCACTTCTTGCATTGAACACATTCAATCCATTCGGCCCTTCCTCTGTAGTTTTCAAAAAGCATGCGGCATAAGGCACATTTTGAATTTGAATCGTTTTCACCCCTTAAACTTGCTTTTGTTATATTAATAGGAGGACGCACTTTAGGTTTATTCTCGGGTTTCTTGGCTTTGACTTTGACCTTTTTCGTTCGTATTCCTGATGGCCCTGGAAGAGTGTCGGAGAAACAAGGAAACTCTTGGTCGCTGTTGTATGGAATTGTCTGGGATGGAGATCCTACTTCATTTTCGATTTGCTCACTGGGAATTGCTTGGTCTTTGATAGTCATCTGTTTTTCAGCTTCAAACTTCTTTCCCCTTTTTCTTTCTTTTTGGTCTTCGCTTGTTCTCCTCATTTCTTTGGAAAACTCTACCAATGATGAATCAAGAACTCGCTCAGTTTCTTCCAAGTTTTCAAGCAATCCTCCAGGAATCTTCCTTAAGACTTGATCAGCATTCATTGGGTACAGTCCGGTGGTTCTAAATCCTGATTTTAAATTTGTCTCTACAGTATCTGAAACTTTGTTCCACAGAAGTAAAAGTAAGGACGGGAAGTGTTCTTTGGGTAGGGTCCCAGAATATCTGCTCTCCTTTTGCCATTTTTCTAATATTTCGCGCCACTTCCTCTTGAAGGGTGCAAATACAGACACATCTAGTAGCTGCATCAAATGTGTGGCGTTGGCTGGAAAAGGGCACATGTATATATTATTTTCTAGGCTTGCTTTTATAACCTGTGGTGAAAAATGGCTAGCCAAATTATCGCCAACTACACCTGCTCGTGTTTCTGGTTCCTTGGTTGCTATTATGTGGGGTAAAAGAACTTTAAAAAACCATTGCTCAAAAAGGTTCATGTCGAACCATCCCATAAACAGTGCTGGGAGGTCCTCCAGTACACCAGTTTTCATATAAATTGGAGCTCTTGTATACTACCATAGGGGGCAGGAGTTCTCCAGCTGCATTACCACAGACCATTATGCTCACACAGGACCGCGAATAGTTTTGTACTCGTTCTACTCTACGGAAGTTTCTGGGAACAATAACTTTCTTCGCCCCAGGATCATCAGCGATGTTAGTTTCGTCGTAATTGTATAAGTTTTTATTATCAACATCACCTAATGCTTCTATTATGTTGTCAAAAAACTGAATAATGTCGTTTCTATCTACGGACGATCGCGATTTTTTAATATTTGTTGCGATTCGTGTGGAGAGGTTGTGTTTCTTAATAAAGTTTTCGACAAAATCGGGTCCGGGATAGTTGTCTTTGAATTCACGCACTGTTTTCCCCTGTTTATCCAAGAATTTCTTCACCACGGCACGAATATCACACTTCGTTAATGGAAAACCCTACTTTGCCACTTGTAGTAAAGTGTTACGAATCACTTCCTGTTCACCGCTACTAAGGACACTTGGATGACCTACCGACTAGTTGTGTATACCAAGGGACTTATTACGAAGTGTTATACGAGGAATTTTATAAACTATTGCCGCCCTTTGGACAGACATGCCTCTTTCAATAGCTTCAAGTGCATTTCTTAAGTCTTCGTTCGAATAATTGCAGTAACTCCGCGTTCCCGGAACTTTTTCGTAATGTCTCACCATTTCTAATTAGTTAGTACCTGTAACAAATGAATCTAATATTAGAATAAAATTTACAAAGAAGCAAAATCAACAAAAATAAAAATTGAAAAAAAAATATTCGCAGTGTCAAAGTTACCCCGTGGTGTCAAAGTAGCCCTGTTTGACGGTAGCTTCTTGTACGAAATATTATTAGTTTTAAACATTTTTATAATACATTTATAAATCTCTTACACTTTTTAGTAGTAAGCTGTTTTATTTGTTTTTATATTTAGAAAGTTATAATGTGTCGTTGTTTTTGTTTACTTCTTCAATATTTTTAGTTTTATGCACACTATGTCTGTAGCAAGTATTATTTGCGAATAAATACACTAAGCAAGAAAATTGTAATTTTAAGATGAGTAGATCAGCTTAAATATTGAGGTGATTCAATCTTCTCAAAAATTTTATTTGTTACAACTTCCACCAACAGCTCTCTTACAATAGACTGACTTTTACTGACAACTTTTAGTAAATGTTACTGTCACTAATTGCTAAAAATTACTAGTAAAAGTCGACAAATGTCTTTAAAATACAACCTGATTATTAACATTCACTGGATTTCCGACTTTCTCTGTAACATATATATACAATTGTATGATCTTTTTAAGGAAATAAAAAATATTTTCTAATTTATTCTATAGTTACACTTACACGAAGAAGAAAATATTTATTCTGCTATAAAATTGCGCAAAAATTAAAATTTTGGACTAAAATGATTTAAAAACATGCAGGCAGAGTAATAAAAGCCGCACTGAATTAGTGACTATATTTTAAAATCACATTCTAATAATCCTTTTAAACAAATGGCGCCGTCATTATTATGAAATATATGCGATATATGGCCAGAACAAAAGGAGAAAATTTCAGATTAAAAGATTAAATTTTGCCAATTTGGCCTAATCTTATAAACTGATGGAATTATATATTGAATTTATAACTGTGAAATATGATTTATATATTTTTTGTATATAATGAATTTGGATTTTATTATTTAAACCCAGGATTTCAAAAGTATTTTATCCTCATAATTTATAATGATTTATTTATTATCTATTTTTACAAACGATCAGTTGCATTTTACTACACATAGTTTTCACACGTGCATGCCTCAGAAATATCGGAATATTGTACAGGCGGATAGGTGAGTGGGTACGGCAGACTACAATTTGTTTAAAAAATATATTTTATTGACTTCCGATAATTTAGGCTTATCAATTCATGTGTTTAAGTTAGGTAAATAACTCAGACAGTGTCCTTTATAGTTCGCGAATTCTGAGAATTTCGCGCTCGGAAAGAAAGCTATTTAGAACATTTTTGTGTGCCATAACTAATTATAGTATAGAGATGAACTAGTAAGCCTGTAGTACTAATTCAAAATGGCGAAGCAAAACGGCGATTAAATAAAATGTTTATAGTCGTGTTAAAAATCACCCTCTCAGGTTTAACATATCCTAAACGTTTAGTTTAGTTTTAGCAAGTCCTTAGACGCAAAAAATATGTTTCATCAATTCCGTCGCTTCGTCTGTCGGTTTGTCTGTGTGTCAGTTCACAGCATAGCTTAAACATTACTTATCAGTAATTTGAAGCCCTATGGCGATGGCAAGTATTTAAAACAAATAATATAATAAAAAAGTAATAAAAATGAAACAAAACCAACACAAGAAAGAGAAACATCTGTAAACATTAAATACTACATCTTACCGCGGTCCCTGTGCTCAGTACAGATACAAATTAACAAATATTTAACAAACTCTTGAAGACCCATTGAAGACGTAACTATAATATCAATTAGCGTGGCACTATTGTTGGCTATACGCGTAGGTGCATTGACAATCTGGTTGAGATTATACTTAGTTAATAGACTGCTCATATATTGAACACTGTTATTATTAAAAACAAAATTAACATTAAAATCAGCACCAAATAAAATCAAATCATGGGTTGGATACACCATAGTGAGAGAAGTTTCCAGATCACCTAAATATTGCTTAAGATTTTCATGGGGTGGTCGGTAAAGGGTGCCGAAATAAATATTTTTACCGTTAATCCTCAAGCATACCCACAACTGTTCTAAGGCACTAGTAGAAGGAAGCATATCGATTAATTTAAATGAAGTTTCTTCTCTTATGTAAAACGCTACACCTCCTCCTCTGCCGTCCCTATCCTTCCTCACCAATTTAAAACCGGATACGGACAATGATGATCTAGAAATATTGGGATTTAACCACGTTTCATACAAACCCAAGACGTCGTATTTCTTCGAACTTACGAACTCAACAAAGGAATTAAAATTTGAGCACAAAGATCGCACGTTGAGATGACAGAACGTAAAATTACTATCTCTATTACAAGGCATAAACACGATTTATTGCAGCATCAATGCCCCGCAACTGCTTGAACCAACGTTATCGTAATTAAATTATGTGAATTATACTAAAAAAAAAATACCTAGATAACCATTTGTAAATGTATAAAAAATAGAATTAGTATCTGCGGTAATGCACAAACAAACAAAAATAATAACGTGTAATAAGAAAATCCAAATATGTAAATTAGCTATCCAAAATAATTTTCAATATTCAGTTGGAATATAACTATACATGCGTGTCCTATAAAAATATATAATATATATAATAACAAGCAGCCGTAGGAACTAATAACCAAATAAATAATAGAAAACGTATTTCATTTGAAACTAATACTTTTATATAATAAAACTCAAAAAATACATACATAAAACTTAAGCTTCATTACTAGTAAACACAGCGTCTTCCTAGTGCCTCCTTAGACGCCTTTGGAACAAAGACGTGAATATAATAACACAAAAATGGGTCCTGATGCTAGAATTAAACATGCCAATTGTTAACTAAATATGTAGAACTGTTAATCATTAAAACTTTATCTTGTCTCTTGGTAATGGAGCATTTCCGGCTACAGATTTTTCTTTATTTTCATCCAAAGAATTTGTCCTTTCAATTTTTCGCAAATGAAAAGAATGACCCTGTGTATTGAGCAATAGTGTAGAATGTGTCATAATTTTTGGTTTTTATTTTGGTGGTTAGAGTAACAAATATATTTCTAGAATGTTTAACTGCCATACTAGAGTTAATCAAAAGAATATTACATAGGCGACATAGGTAAAAAAATAATTTTATAACTTTTTTTTTGTGTAACTGTATCTTAGGAGATTATACTATTTTTGTATATTTTTAACAAGAGAAAAAGGTATCCAACATTTTTTAAAAATTATTTATAGTATCTACACGCCTTCTTACTTGTTGGCTTTTTCAACAAATCCTACTTGATGCCAGACAGAAAAAAGATTTTAAAGGTGCTTCGTTACAGATTTATTTGTGCTTTTATTTTCAAAAGTCCATATAATTTGTGACTGTGACTTTCTTACCCTTCTTATTAACGTTAAGACTTCAAGTATGACGCCAGTATGTATATAAATTTTAAACAAAACTTCAGATACAAATTTATTGAAATTTTAAAAGTTGCTATTAACAGCTCCAATAGTAAGCAGTAATAATTAGGTCGTATAGATTATTTCACAATTGATCTAAATTAAATGAAAACTGTACGAATTTTACAGTGGCCTTTTACGTAAAACATGCTTTAAAAAAACGTGCTCCGTTTTTTTTTTAAGACTCATTTGGATCGTGCAAGTGTCACTGAAAATTGAAGCTAATTCAAGAGATTAGTATATATAAGTAAGCTAGGCTAGGTACTATATAAAATAAATTTAGGGGAATTTTTCCCAGCCATCGAAGGAATCTTATGTATGTTTGGTTTTAGCGAAAAATATTAAGTAAAATTAGTGGAAAATATAAATAAAAAAGTGAGGTTAGGTTTATGTGTCTTGTCAAATGGCACTTCACCTTCAACTTTAATCCGACCGACTGAATCATGCTTTCATTTTTATGATACACGTATTGTCATCACTACACACAATATACGAAAGTTCTAGTCTAGAATGAATAAACTTTTTCGAGCAACACCAGCTTATTTGCGGGGTTTTTCTTAGTGAAATGTGTATCATTCAAAATTTGATATGCGACGAACCAATTAGATCTGTATAGATTTGATTTATCCTAACAGGCCAGAAAAAAAATACATTTTGAATTCATAATGGCTGTGAGTGTTATTATAAATGCCATAATGACACTCAAATATCTCATAATGACACCGTCGTAGAATAGATTAACTTAAATAAATAGTCAAATACAACTCGATGAAGACACAAATGCTTTTTTTGCGTCTGGTAAGCCCTACAAAACAAACGTATCAAAAATTAAAGACATTTATCTGAAAACCAAATAAGCTTGAAATGTGTGAAACTTCGGGGCTAAAATTAATTGGACGCAGATTAAAACTGAAAGCTTTTACACGCCGAGAAAATTCCCCTTTCTTCGGTTAGTTAACTCCATTTACGAAATTTCATCTGGAGAGATTAATATTGGCTAGACAGAGGAAAGCACCAACTGAAATATATGAGTAGACATTTGTTTTGATACACCTACCGTTCGCTTGCGAAATAAATAGGATTTTGGAACAAGTATGATGCAGTTTAAACATTTGTCAAAAAAAATACGAAACTCGGGCAATAACTATTGAACTATTGTATTTTAAACCCTTGAAAACCCAAAATAAAAGTTTATAATTGCTTGTTTCTGACTGTCAATTCAAGTATGATTTTTTAACTAAGTTACAAGGAGTGTAACATAGCTTTTTAATATGAATTTTTAAGTAGAAATTTATACTGGCCAAATAAAAATCCTTTCGGTTAACGAATTATTAAGGGATCACCTTTTTTTTTAAATTGCTGCACAAACTTGTCACTTCCTCTTTTTTTTCTGAGTAAATTGGATGTCGGTTGCCTACAACTACCTTACACCTGTTGTCACTGCTCAAGGAAAAACAGAACTCAAGAAAGTCAGAAACTTTTATAAGTGCTTCATCTTCAATACCAATATGTCACAAAACTAATTCGAATATCCGCTAATATAAGTAGAAATAATGATTGTTACTTTAGCAACAAAAAGTGGCTTAGTCGACCTTTTCAGTATTAATGGGTGTTCGAACCCGAACCTTTATTTAATTTAAGGTTACTTTTTAATTGATTTTAAATTCATATCTTTCATTAATTCGCGTTTAAATTTGTTAAAATATTATTTTCAGACACACCCCCTCCAGATGGTGTGGCATGTATCTCCGTAGGTGGTGTACTTGTCGAAACCATTTTTACATACCAGAAGGAATCGAGACACCAAGTCTAATACAGAGACACGACACGGCAGTAAAAAAGTCTCTGATTTTCTGACGCAGAATGAAGCAAACTATTTTTTATTAGGGCCGATTATTTAGTTACATAGCTGATAAACAGGTAAAGTGCAATTTCCAACGTAAAACTGCTTATGAAGAGTAAAAGGAAGTCTATGAATATTCATTAAAATATATTCGTGAAGAAAATTTTGCGAAAAATGTATTAGGGCGTACCAATAATTTAGATGACATTTATGCAGATTTTAAAAGGGTCCATAATAAACCGTCGTGTATTTAATTTCTACTGATGAAGACTTTGCTGCATAAGATAACATTAGGAAACAGGCTTACTAATTTTATTTCGGGGTTAAAGCTAGCGCAAAAAAACTCGAATCAAAATAGATAAAATATGCAGAATAATACGCTCCCTAAGACTCATTGCACAAAAATTAATATATCCAAGTTTGATGATATTTTAAAAATGCGGTCATCTTTTTTGTAGCGTCATTCATAATAATGTTTCACTGTCGTCTATTAAAATTATGTTTTTAAAAATTCGTTAGAGAAAGATAGCTTTGATTTAATAATGTCTATAACGGAATCTGATATTAACTATTTAACTGCATACAACACTTTAGTTAAGTGCTTAAAATACTAGATTTCTAGCTACACATTATTTTAATGATATTTATACTGCATAGCCCCTTGCGCGCTCCTCAGCGAAAGAAAATAGAAGTCTTCTAGATATTTTTACAGAAAACTTAGAGGCTTCAAAACTCCTAATTTCATAATATTTCATATTTTATTACAAAAGTTCAAAACTCGCACTAGTTTTGAGCTCATTGTAGTAATACTGATATGCTCACTTATAAAAAAGTAGTTATTTTTTTTGGAAAGCCATTGAAAAGCTTTGGAATTTGTTTTTAATATGGTATCCTCATCGTCAAATAATAAGCTCTCTGCACAACGTTTCCATTCATTATCAAAGCAGCTTATCAACTGATAGCACAGACAAGAGCATGTGTACCGTTCAAAAGACAAAATGCCGGTTATGCTTAGCCTCCGACAGCTTATCCCACCTTTCTTTTCAAATCCTCAAATGAGAGATTGTCGTCTGCCAGGCATCACAAACTGTGCACTAACAGTTTACGTTCACCCCATTCGTTATGTAATTATCAGCCAACATTTACTAGTCGCATTTATTTCATTTGAACAAAATAAACAAGCAGCCTTCAGGCCACTTAAAGACCAAATCTCCTGCGAACTCTGAAAATTTAACTTCTTCCGAAGCATCCTCGGAGGATCAACTAAATAAACCTATTTTAAATGTGTCGCAGCCGCCACCATTATTTATTGTCTTCACTTCGACATCTTATTTTGTCTCAACGGTTTTTTCTCCAGCAAAATTGGAAATTCGTCATACATATGGTGATTTTAAAAAAATTCGCATTTCTCTTGATACAGCCAGTATGGCTAGTATTATCTCAGAGTCTTGTGTCAATCAATTGGGTTTAGTACAACATCACCGCGTCACCACTACAACATTTCGGGTTGTTTGGGATACCAGCGCCAAAACTTCAAACGGCTTGTCCTTAAATGACAACCTTATGATGGGTCCTAAGCTTCATCAGAAAGTTTCAGAGGTTCTTCTTAAACTTCGTTCATATCCGGTGGCATTCATTTGTAATATAAAACAAATGTATTGTCAAATTTTAATCAGACTGAAAGATAGACAGTATCAGTGCACGTTCTGGTATTTTTCATGCTCAGAAAAATTAAGAACATCACATGAATAGAGTCACTTTGAAAACAAAATCGGCCTCCTATTTAGTCTTGGGTGCTCTAGAAGAACTTGAAAGTCAGGAACAATAATCCTTTCCTTTGGCTTCAGTCTAAATATTTATGTAGATGATTGTTGCTCATCGGCACCTGACTTACCTACTACTTTAAAAATTCATAGGGAGTTGATTTGTCTCCTCAAAAAAGGAGGCCTCGAATTAGGCAAATGGGCTAGCAGCTATCTTGAACTTATTGCAGCTGTTCCTTCTATTGATACCTATGTCTTTTCAATCTGAATGTCTAACTAGCATATAGTATTAGGTCTTCAATGGGTCCCGTCAAATAACGTGTTTTTCTACGCTTATACTTCTGTTGAGTTTTAAGGCAAAAAACATACAGCATCCTTTCCCAGATTGCTTGTATTTTCGATCCTTTCGGTTTTCTCGCCCCGGTATTTCTTTCGGCTGAACACATGCTTTAATAGCTTTAGATTTCGAATGCCGATTGGGAGAGATTCCAAGCGCTTCGATTGTGGAAGACTTGATTCTTTTTAAGTTAGAACTTGTAAAAGTAAGTTGGTTGCTATTATCTGGAATATCCGTTCAGAAATACATGGATTTTGCGATGCTTCTAGCATTAGTTATGGTTGCATAATCTACATTTGTGAAATTTTTTCTTCAAGTCAAATTTCAGTCACTGTGGTGTCAGCAAAATCTAAACTGGCGCCGTTAAACACTAAGTCTTTAAATCGTCTTGAGCGTCGTGCAGTGGTACTTCTCGCAGATTTTAAGCTTTTTGTACAGGAGGCCTATACAAAAACCTGATTGTTTGACCGTATTTATGCTTGGTCAGACTCACAGGTAGCTCTTGCGTGAATTGGAGCTTCTTCTCACCACTAAAAAACGGTTGTCCTAAATAGAATCTTCGAAAGTCTTATTCAAAATAATATTCCATTCTTGTCATGGAGATTCATTCCCATAAAACTCAATCCTGCAGATTGTGTTTTACGGGGTCTCAGACCATTGCCGTACGCTCTGGTGGTAAGGTCCGGATTTTCTATCTGAAAATGAGGATTTCTGGCCTCATCCGCCCACGATTATAGAGAAAACATCAACATAAATATTAAAAGAAGAACGAAAAACTTTTTTGCACATGTCCGTTCCCAAACGTCTCATTTCTTGCTTTATCGATTTCCATCTTTAACTAAAATAAATTCTTTTGAAGTATCTGTAGCTCTTCAAGCTGTTTAATGCTGTTCATTTCGCTGACATTATAAGTACTATCAAAATCAACAGCTTATTACCTAAGCCTTTGAGAAAGCTCGGCCTTTTCATTGACGAGGCTGGTATTCTTAGAATGAGCTGCGAAAATTTGTTTTACCTTTTGAAGTTAAACACCCCATTTTACTGCCGGAAAATGATTTGATCATAGAATTTACATATTCGGAACATTTTCATCCAGGTCTAAAGACCCTACATAATATTCTTGCTCAAATTTTTTGAATTCTTTTCCTTCGCGCAGCTATTTATCGTTGTTTATCCAAATGTATTAAGTATTTTAAGCTTAAACGAAAATCGTATGCTCCGGTCATGGCTGATTTGCCTTTTTTTCTTGTGTCTCAGCTAAAATAATTTTCTAATGTATGCTTTGATTATGCATTTTTAAATCACAGGGCCCTAGGTAAACATCGAGCGGCAAAAACAAGTAAGGCGTATATATATGCCCCTTTGTATGTTGTGCTACTAAAGATCTACATTTGGAACTATGTTCGGACTTGTCATACGATTGTTTTTTGGTTGTCTTTCGCAGATGGATTTCATGACGTAGGAGGGTTAGCAATCTTTATAGTGATCATGGAACCAATTTTATAGCTGTATTTTCAGCTTTACTCCTTTGTAAAAGCATCAGCGGAAAGACTGTAAATTGGCACTTTAACACCCCGGCTAGTTCGTATTTTACTAGTCTTAAAGCTGTAAGAACCCATCTTTATCGTGTAACGGATTCACATATCCCAACATACCAAAAATGTTATATTTTCCTTACGTAAATTGAATATAATCTTAACTCGCGCCCTCATTGTAATCTCAACGAAGATCCCAAATGTCAACCGTGGCAAATAATTCAAAAGATGGAAGTAGATTTTTGGACTAATTGGAGCAAATAATATTTGCATACTCTACAACAAGGGTTTAAATAGCTTGTAAGCCAAGAAAATATTAAATTGTAAACTCTGCTCCCTATAAAAAACGAGCTCAAGACCAATTTAAAATCGGATTTAAAATCGGCACTTGGTCGTGTAATTAAACTCCATCCCGGCAATGATGTTGTGGTACCATGCTGACTGTTAAAACGCAACAAGGGTTTTTTCAAAGGCCAGTTGTTAAACTGTTGCCCAGATGGCATGGAGTGCTGTGACGTGCCTGTCGAAACCATTTTAACATAGCAGGTGGAGATCGAGACGACAAGTCTAATACAAACACACATTAGTAAAAAGTCGCCAATTTCCTGGACCAGGAAGATAAATTCGGCCTTTTCGCTCACAGTTGTTTATATAGCAATATTGTATGGTACTGCAAAGTGTGTGTGCAAATATCGCGATATTTTTTTTTCATTTATTATTACACAACATCTGCTTACAACAATGGATGTTGAAAAATTATTACTGTTGGTAAATTATTTTTAATCAAAACTGTAAATTCTTATTCTTATAATTAAAAGGTAGACAGTAAAATAATTTTAATAATATTTAACTTCCGTACTAATTTTGTGTTAGCTTACAACAGCCTAAAGCTCAGTATGAAACGTAAAAAAGTAGTTTATACAGAGTGTTAGGGGTTTATACCAATAACATTTTAACATATGCGAGTATGAACAATTTTAAACAAAATATTCTAATGAACCATCGGTAAATTCGAAGCAGTTTTCGAGATCTTTAATTTTAAAATGTTTATTTTTGGAAAAGGTTTCAACTAATTCCAAGACAACAGGGCAACATTGCTATTTGCTTGGACATCAATGTGATGAAAATCTCATCACCCGTGTTTTGTCAACAAAGAAGTATAAAAAACCTGTAGGTTTGAAAACGATTCAATTATTCTATTTTGATTATTTTTTGGAATGTATGAACTAATTTTCTAATAAATTGTGGCTTGTTAGCATAATATCGGCGTGTATAAAAAATAGTAAAAACTTGTTATTAAAACTTTTTAGATTATTTATTTGTATAGTTTTTAACTGCGCAACCCTAATTAAGTATATTAGGTTCTAAAAATTAATAAAAGAATATGAACTTACCAAGAATATTAATTTATAGCACTAGGTAGGTAATTCACACACTAAAGAAAGTATTTTAAAAACATAGAAGAAAATGCTGAAAATGACTACCGCCACTATTCAAACACCCACGAATACGGCGAAGCCAATTTTCTTGAACAGATTCAAGAGCGTTTCAATCCTACTATACACTAATGTTTTCATGTGGCCCCAAAAATAAAAACCGAGGGGGGACATCTCCTGTTAGGATACCTTTCCCAATATGTTAGAGACGCCAAATAAGCATTCTGTCTACACTCTCCATAAATAAGTAACATGTTTGTATATTCAATATTCGTATACATTTTTTAAGAGTTTTTAAATTCCGACTACGTATTAAAACGGTATGGAATTGCCCATACGGCAAAAAATTAAGGTGAAAGAACCAAAAAACAAGACAACTGCAACTGATATGTTTGCGAATTTTTATGTTCGTTGAAGCCTGGGGTGGGTGCGATTTTGCACTTATCATTTCGTTAGTTAACGAATCGCTAAATCACGTGATTTAGCGAAACAACTGACAAAGGTTGGAAGTAGCATCCATTTCTTAAATGGAAAATTGCATGTATTTTTTGACGTCAAGTAGGCCAGTTTTTCATTACGATTTGACAATTACTGTTAACCTTAAAATTATTTTGTTGACGTTGAGCAAAACACGACACATTTGTTTGGCCTAATTAATTAAGTATACTTTATTATTTTGGAAATAATTAAAAGGTGATGAAGAGTTAAAAATCTGAAGCTACTAAGGTCTGCCTGGAGATCCTTAATACTTGTGTTTGTTATACTTCTAAAATGAAAGATATAGCAGCATTGTTGGCATCAATTGGTGATGGTGAATAATAATTACCTAATACCTACTAATATTCTAATAAAACAGAAGTTAACAAATAAGTGGTGATTTCAAGAGACCTAAATTTGACTTTAATTAATCGCTACATGTGAGTGCAGTGAAAAAAGTGAACCTTTTAGTGGATATTATATTGTGCTTTTCCAGAACAGATTTTAATGTTATTATACCTTATTATAAAGGCGTAATATAATATTTTTGCACTTGTATTTCCAGATATTTTAGAGACATTAGAGAATATGATATTCTTAAAGACACTGTCAGGTATTTCGAGGTAGGAAATAACTACTTTAAGATACGTAACACCTTTTTAAATAAATAGGACACTAAGCAAACATTTGTTAAAGAATCAACATTAAACTAAAATCTAATAATTTTAACAGACAATTGTTGAATAGTTTAGTAAGCCATATTTTGAGATAGAGCTTAAGTTTTTTTTCTCTATTGTCTACAAATTCAATGTACTGTAGTGATAAATGCATACATATCTTTATTAGAGTGGACTAGTTTTAGACGTACTAGTCAAAATGTTGTATTTATTCTGAATTAAATATTTTTTCAAAATGAAACTTCCAACTTTAATTTCTAATACATTTAACAAAATAAATTATTAAAATACATAATAGGATTTATTAAATCTTTAGAAAAATAAACAAATAGAAGTTAATACTTTTACCATTTAATTATAAAGTTTAAAATAAATAAAAGTCCTTATTGAAGAAGGGCAACCACCAGTATTTAGATCAGTTTAAAAGAGTAAAAAATGAAAAATTAACCCTTTAACATTTTTGCAGAACTTTGCATTTTAGTCTTCACTTCTGTCAGTCTGTCTGTACGCAGCATAGCTTAAAAACTACTTATCCAGTTGAATTTAAGTTTTCAACGGAATGGAAACATTTTGGTATATAGAATATGGCGAAACAAAATGGCGGCCTAATGAAATAAAATTGCATAAAACTCAAGTGAGAAACAGAGACAGACTGGTAAAATTTTAGTCCGAATCTTGTATGACAAAAGTAAATGACGGCCTAATATATTATTTGAATATGCAGACAATCTGTACGAGGGAAATTGATTGCCATCTAAAGTAGTCCCTCTCTAATATTTTTATTATTTCTCGTACTAAAAAATATTACACACATTGTAATTTTTTACATGGAATGCTCTGTATAAAGAAGCCCTTTTTAGAAATACTGTATTTGTAACTGTTACGAAATTTATATATTCAAAAATAATATGGCCATTTGCAGGAAGGTATTAATTTTAGTTTTTTAAATATCATTTGAAAATTTGGCATGAAGTTTTTTGGAAAGATATTTTTTAGCTTTTCATAGGTGTAAAAAATAGACAGGGTATTCATTTAATAAAAATAGATATTTTGTCACTCTCTATATATTTCGAAGATACTGATAATTACCATATGATTGGGAAAAAGAAAAATTACTTTGCATTTTTTCCATTGCATTAAAAATAATAAAATTACTGCACAGTTGATCCTATACCTAATAGAGTAATTTTATCGTCAAAAAACTAAAAATTAACGTTTGGAGAGTTTACATAACTACCAAAAGAAACAGTTGGAACTAAAAAATAAATATTTCTACGTTTATACCTTAACTTTTGGAAATTTATTTAAAGATTAATATATAATACCACCCATAACTAATTTCATAATGGTATCAATCTCTAACTTTCTATATCCCTGTAAATCTGTATCTATAAAACGCCTAAATATAATTATTTTTTTAGATTTAAGTATAGTCATAAATCTTTAAGATATAAATGAAATAATTTTCCATTTTGATTACTACGAAATTGACTGAAACTTCTTTAATTTTTTTTAAAGTGTTGCAATATTTTATAGTGAAAATCAATTCTATATTTGTCACTAAATAAAAAAATATTACAATTGGACATGTTTTTATTGTTCAAGTTGTTACAAGCTGAAATTAGTTTCCATTGCTGATGATTTCTGGTGATATGTAAGTACACACCATTTTCTTTTACAAAGGGTCCAAAGGACTCACACTGTGACTTGAAATACCTAAAAAGAAGAAAAAATATTGTAAAAAAATTGCTTTTCGAAAAATCAGCTGCTATTAAAAAAACTTCGTTATTGATAAAATAGGTATTTTCCAGAAAATATGAAGAATATCCATATAAATATGGCTTTTTAAACTTGTGTTTGTAACCAACAGCATGTATAGTACCTCAACCCAATTTTTTTTATTTTTATTTATTTTATTGATGTCCAAATTTGTAGACAAATTTCAACTAATTTTCAACCAGAATTTATATATTGAGTTGTGGTTTTCGATAATGCCTAGCACTATATGTTGGATTTATCGCTTCGAAAATGCAAAAGGCCACAAGAAATCTGTTACACAGAGTATTATCTAAGCCCTTGTCATTTTCACAAAATGTTTATACGCACACAATGACTATTACAAAACGAAATATTTTATTGTTCTTTTCTACCCAGGATAATTCACACCCGAATACCAAAAAACTTTTTTTATATAAAGGGTAAACAATTGTTTCTTAACTCATTCTATTGTGAACTTTTTACTTTAAACTAACTTTCATGATCCATCAGATCAAAAGGTCATTTGAGAGTTTAAAAATTAATGAAACTTAACTAACTAATGAAAAAAAAAAATGGTTAAAAGGTCTGTTATTATTTAAATTTACATAGATATTAATGAATTATAATGATGAGTTTGAAGTTAGTTCAAAGTAAAAAATATGCAAAACAGTTTTCTATAATTAAAGATGTAACAATGTTTTACAAAACACTCTGTAAAACAACTTATTGAAGACCTCTGCATTAACATCCTGTAGGCTATAAACTTAGTGCTAGACCGTAGGGCCGTCCCTAGACTCCTGTTACTGAATAGGGGGGAGGGGGACGCTTGCCTCCCCTGGAAAATGTAAATATTGTATATTACATATATAAATTACATTTATATACCAAATGGACTATGCATGACCTTTTTTGGTTTTTTTTTTCATCAGTTATGGTTCTGCGGGCGCCCATGCAATATCCCAAAAAAAAAGACATCGCCTCCCCTATGCCCCCCTTAGTTACGCCCCTGCTAGACAGTGTTGAAAACCGTAACTAAATATGTTAATTTTTGTTGAACAAAAATTGAGATCTGATTATTGTCCAAAAATGTCCATCTTTAAGTTCGTCATTTATACGTCACAATCCATAATGCCACTAGGTATTCTAAAAATTATACTGAACAAAGCCTATAAGAAAGGGTGAATTGCGAAGTAGCTACTAGGACTACACATAAATCTTATAAAACTAGCTTGAGGGAAATTCCCCACATTTTATATATGTTGTAGTTCTTGACTTTCTGAACAATAGATACCATGATCACCTCCAAATCTTACAAAATAGAGACAGAATTGAATTTATAAAATAAAGTTATTCTGAATAAAAAATCGAGAAAAAAATGTTTCTTGTTACAAAATACAGTTTTCACTGTGAGTAATCTTAATTTTCATAGACTTAAGCCAGTTATACTTTATTTGATATGATTAAAAAAGGTAACATACAGATGTTTCAAGTAAATTGAAGTTTAAAAAATAAAATTTAAAACAAACGAATTACAAATTCATGTATAGACGTTTTGTTCTTTAATAAAACAAAATAGTACATAATAGAAAAACAGCAGCTGCACCTTATACAACATTTTTGGGACATCCTGTGTAAATATTTAATATATCCTTAGAAAATGCACTTTTAGCAACCTAGTTTCTTCCAGTACCTAACAAGGGATTCCAGAATTACATAATAATGGATTTGAAATAACCTCTTCTGGTCAAAAATGGTAAACACAGTTAACTTAACTTACAAAAAATAAGGTTTCTTCATGATATAGGTATAATGTATATGGTGTATAATTTTTTCTCTAAAATTAAGTTTGGTTCACTTTTGTTCCTTTATGTATATATATGTAGTTTTTTTTAATTTTTAACACATCTGATATTTTATACAGATTTTATGTACAGGATGTTTGGTTATATTTTAAACAGTACCCTAGAGACTTTATTATGAGTTATCAAAAAACTTTAAATATAAAAGTGTGTAGGTTTGGTCAATTAACAAGAAAAACAAACAAAAGATAATCGGAAATATAGCAAATTGGGATCGACTGCGTTATTTTAAAAGGCACACCCTGTATAATAGATACACCTCAAATGGTCTCTTTTTGCTGATTATTAATAATGGACTAGGTTTAAGATCTTTATCTCTAAAGATAATCAAGAAATTTAAGAAAAACCCTATCATAAGAAGCAATGTATTCCAACTGACTCCACTATATTGGGAGCTTTCTCCATCTCTCTCTTACACATTGTCTCTTATGGCAGGGTTTTTCTAAAATTTCTCTATTATCTTTAGAGATAAAGTTTAAACCTAGTATATTTATAATCGGCAAGAATGATTAATGAATGATGATTTTGTTCAAACTCAAAAACATTTGTATTTAAAGTTTTCTGATAACTCATAGCATAAGGCCTCTAGGGTACGTACCATTTAAAATATAATCAGGCACTCTGTACAATTTTACATAGGAATAAACAAATAAATTCCATTAAACATAATGAACTTATTAAGTCATATAATAGTTATTTTTTAAATAGAATATTTTTATTGTGATGTGAAACTTCAAAAGCGATTCATTAGATTTTCAAAAGATTAATTTAAAAATACCCATTAAAAATTGCAATTAGCAAAACCCAAGGAAAAACAAACACTTCAAACATATTTGTATCACACTGTTAGAAATCAGACAAACATATAAAACATAATGAGGTGTCTAGCACAAAGTTTAATGGATGGCATAATTAAAAAATAAGTGCACCATTCATCAGTTGAGTTGCTATGCATTATCTTGCTGCTGTTTTCCGACAGAATATCAGTGCAAAAACAATTAGTCAAATTAAACAAGGTTTCAAGTGTTAAATTCTGTTTGATACTGTAAACTGATAATTTGTTATAATAACGAACTCATAGGTATGTTTTGCAGTAGACTTTGCTAAACATACTATCACGTGTTAAAATATTTGTTGTCAAACCCCTAACACCCTGTATATTTTCCTGTTTAAGTTTTTATTTTTGCGTATTTTCATGATTAAAAACAACGAATTATTTATTTTCAAAAATTGTGTAACTATATCTATTTGGCATTCTTTGGTCTGTCTTTTACATTTGATCATACAAAACACGCAAGTAAACATACCTTTTTAACAAAATCCACATAATAATACAGGAAATAATGTCAGCTTAAAATAAAAAAGTTTAGATAAAAAGTACACTATATACATGTGTCGGATCTCACCACAGAAGCTTTACTTTAAAAGAGAGCAATAAACTTTATACAGAATACGGTAAGCTGATGCGAACATTGGAAATAGTCGTGCGAATTTGGATATGCTTAGATTTCATTGAATTGCTGATGTGCAGGTGATACAAATGATTCACTTCGCGTTATAATGTTAGTTGCTTTTTGAACACAAATGAGTATATGTGTTTTTGATCGTTTTTGTTTAAAGAAATATTACGCAATTGTTTGTTATTTCAATCCTCAAAAAATTTTTTACTTATTGAACCAAAACGAAAAAATTGATGCAAAAAAAATAAAAAGCGATTTTTGAATAATAAATAATATAAGACAAATTTTGTATTAATTATTATTAAATATTACCAAAGAAATTAAAGGTATACAAAAAATAATTTTAATTTAAAAATATTTTTGAAAACTCTGAATATAGATTTTTAGTATCAATTTTTCTAGAGTTTTGTCCCTGTTCTCCCGAAATAAATTATACTTGTCCCCATAAAAAAAACGTTCAATATTATATCGGGAGGTCGGCCTGAGTACCAATATTTCCACGCCTTGTCATAAGTCGGTTTGAAAATATGTTATTTAGATATTCAGCATACAACTATAAGCAGAGTAAGAATCGGTTTTTGATCCAGACTCTGGGGACTTGTAAAAATGTGTTTTGGCAAACACCGATTATGCTTCGCATATAAGGTGAGCTTACAAGATAGGTCTATTTGTTCAGAGATATTTGTATGCGTAATTACATTAGGAGGTACGTATTTTGGAACTTTGAAAATTTAGCTCCGGTCTTAGATGAACATAAGCTCTCTGTTTAAAATAATATAATATATGAAGGTAATTGGTTTTTAAATTTTACTTCGGTTAAACCAGGAACATAATGACACAAAATTTAGCACAGATCGTTAAAGCTCTTCTCGTTCTCTAATGTGAAAAATTTATAAAAATCAGCTTTCCGCCATATTTTTCTATCTAACTTTTGACTTGTTTTTTTTAATGCCATAATCCGATAGCCAGGAAAAATTACGTAGGTTTTAATTTTAATTCTATTAACCTTAACGGAGTAAAAACGAGTGGCCGTATGTTGATGAATTTCTCAAGATGAGATTTATTTGCAGAAAATATAATACATTTTTCGCGTTTTGCCGTTTTTTCAAATATTTTTAGTTTCTGGAATAAAGAAATATTATCGCTTTTTAAAAGCTGTTTCACGCCCACCTCTTTTGTAGTCGAAAAAAAAATGATATATTTTAAAATAAACTTTTAATTCTGTTCTTAAGGATCTGGATCGTCTCTTTAGACTAATAATATATAAAGATAAAAAAGATTTCGTATGCAAAAAATAAAATCAATTTTGCCTGTTTTATCTGTTTTCTTTTAATGCTAAGGGTTATGAAAATTACAAATATGTGTATAAAACTACCCACCTTAAAACACAAAAATATTTCCGTTTTTTTGCGGCAGCTACATACAGATATCTAGCGCTACCGTGGGAAAAATATGTATAATAGAGTAACACGTTTCACTGTTGTTAAAAAAGCTAAACTTTTTTTTGAAATAATGATTTTGTTTTTAATAAAAGAAGAAATATTTTTATATACAAAATAATAAAAGAATCTCGAACTATTAAACTGTACTCTAAGCAATATAAATATTTCTGAAATATATATGTTTTTCTTTTTCAGCGGTTGCTGTTTTATCCTCATAGGGCTTCCCTGTATAAGTGGACAAACGTTTTCATATACAAAAAATAAAAGAAAAATTACATGTTTTACTGTTTTCTAAGTAAGCTAATTCCTTTTAAAAAACATATTTTTTTTCATTTTCAGGTGGCTGTTTCGAACTACTATGGATCCATAATCTAACAGCTATATAGGGGAAGTATTGGAATCGAAAAATTGTTGGAAACGTATAAGCCCAAAAATTGACAAAAAATATTGAAGTAACAACAAATTGCAAAAAATGTATAATGGCTCATATTTCAATATGATGTAGGATTAGGGATATATGAGTTAGCAGCCACTCACAAGGTCACCACTATTAGGGCTTCGTAATAGTTAACAATTGGCACTAAACTTGTTTATTGTACAAAAAAACTCAAAAAAGTGGTCAAACCGCAGAGTTGTGGAATGCGGCGAGTCAGCTCGCCGCATTATTTTCTGCGATAATGATGTCACTAAAAGAGTTTTGTAATAGCTGTTTATTTACTACTTAATGATTATATATAATATAAAACAGTCAGTCCTCAGTTTAATAGAACAGGCGCAGTCAGCAGTCAGCAGTCGCTCTTACGAAGGAAGTACAAACAGACCTATCCTTTTAGTAAAGGCAATATGTTTCAATTTAACAATTTTACTCCTGTATTTGCCTAAAATTATATGTAAGCCATTTTTTCTAACTACGTTTAGGACCAGTCTCTTTCTTTAAATCCGATGTATAGTAAAAAGTATTAGTAGGCTAGGGTATAGAAGCTGTTTAAGTATAATATTACATAGGTTTTCAAATAAAATAACATATGAAAATGCTAACTGGCATATTTCAAGTATAAAAGGTATTTAAATTATTTAATTACGCACAAAAATTCCGTCCTAAAAAGAAAATTTAACCAGTTCTAGTAAAATAAGATTACTTACACTTGACAAAATTATTCGTTTTACCAGATTTCTCTTTTTAACGAAATCTAATAAGGCTAACTCCGAACTTTTCCCCAAACGTATTTAATTTAAACACTTGACTGGGATTTATAAATTTCTGCCTAAATTGATAATGCTAGATTTCATAAAAGGTGCTTTAAATTTGCTAAGTTTAATATAGTTCTGAGGTATGATCTATAAATTATCATTGTTATATGAGGAAATATTTAGCAGATTTAATCTACTTGGTTACTGATAGGAAAGAACAAAACAAAGAAACTTCAATGTTGGGGATTATGTACCTTCAAAAATTTTAGATACTAAATATAAAGAAAGAATCTTTTACAGAAACTCATTATTTAAAAAATATACTAAAATATACTATTTAAACATTTTTAAATCTACGTATATACCAGAGCCGTTACATTTGACAGGGTCTCAGGTTCGGCTTAAAGATAAGCTCAAAACATTCCAAGAAAATATGAATGCCTATTTACAGGAATTGGCAAAGGATGTCAGTAAAATAAAAACCGACGTCAGTATTTGTCAGCTAAAGTTGAGAAGCATTGAAATTAAGTACAACTGCCAACACTTGATTGTTGTAAAAGATTCTTTCTTTATATTTAGTATCTAAAATTTTTGAAGGTACATAATCCCCAACATTGTAGTTTCTTTGTTTTGTTCTTTCCTATCAATAACCAAGTAGATTAAATCTGCTAAATATATCCTCATATAACAATGATAATTTATAGATCATACCTCAAAACTATATTAAACTCAGCAAATTTAAAACACCTTTTATGAAATCTGGCATTATTAATTTAGGCAGAAATTTATAAATCCCAGTCAAGTGTTTAAATTAAATACGTTTGGGGGAAACGTTCGGAGTAAGTCTTATTAGATTTCGTTAAAAAGAGAAATCTGCTAAAATGAATAATTTTGTCAAGTGTAAGTAATCTTTTACTAGAACTGGTTAAATTTTCTTTTTAGGACGGAATTTTTGTGCGTAATTAAATAATTTAAATACGTTTTATACTTGAAATATGCCAGTTAGCATTTTCATATGTTATTTTATTTGAAAACCTGTGTAATATTATATTTAAACAGCTTCTATATCCTAGCCTACTAATACTTTTTACTATACATCGGATTTAAAGAAAGAGACTGGTCCTAAACGTAGTTAGAAAAATGGCTTAAATATAATTTTAGGCAAATACAGGAGTAAAATTGTTAAATTGAAACATATTGCCTTTACTAAAAGGATAGGTCTGTTTATACTTCCTTCGTAAGAGCGACTGCTGACTGCGCCTGTTCCATTAAACAGAGGACTGACTGTTTTACATTATATATAATCATTAAGTAGTAATTAAACAGCTATTACAAAACTCTTTTAGTGACATCATTATCGCAGAAAATAATGCGACGAGCTGACTCGCCGCATTCCACAACTCTGCGGTCTGACCACTTTTTCAAGTTTTTTTGTACAATAAACAAGTTTAGTGCCATTGTTAACTATTACGAAGCCCTAGTAGTGGTGCATGTGATAATTTAACATACAACCGCCGCCAGGTGTCTCGCTACCTGACGATGTGAGTGGCTGCTAACTCATATATATCCCTAATCCTACATCATATTCAAATAGGTAATATATTATAATTTTACAACTGGTTAACATATGATTAAATAATGAAAACACACTTTATTTATCTTTATAAATTATGCATGATCAAATTTTTTAACATTTTCCAAAAATTATGTTTATTCTGGGGCACAGGACGTGATTCTGTTCACTGTTCACTCTTTGCTTTAGACTTATACGCCAGTGCACCTTATTAAACAAATGTTTTCCCCTCAACCGCTTTTTTAGTCATTTATTGACTGTTAGGTAGTTAGTTATGCCCCCTTTAAACAAGCTCGAATTACTAAGCCAAAAGCGCTCCGATTAACTGACGAAACCAAAGTGATAAAAAAACACTTTTCAAATGTATTTTATCGTTTAATTTTTAATCTAGCAACACTCTCATAAATTTCAATATTCATTGACAGGATGAAAAAAATTATTTATTAAATGGTCATGGCTCTATTTATTTTCTTTTAATGTAAATCTAATAAAAGTATGAAATTTGCTCACATTAATATAAGGTCGTTACTCACCGGTTTTGACTTATTTTCAAATTTATTGACATGCAATAAATATGACGTGGTCATGGTTACTGAAACATGTCCCTCAGATTATATTATGGATCCTGTTGTTGCCATCCCGGTATATAATATTCATAGAGTCGATAGATTGGGTCGTGGCGGCGGAATTTGTTCATATGTTAAAGAATCACTTTCAGCACAAAAAATATCTTTCAATTTCTATGTAAAACCTAAGTTAGAAAATCTCTTTATTAAAATCAGAATTCGTTCTAAATCTTTGGTTATTGGTGCTTTTTATCGCCCACCCAATACAAACATTAACACCCTCATGTCAGATTTTGACAATATTTTATCCCTCGTTTGTCCCTTATTTGACAATATAATTTGCCCAGGAGACCTAAATATTAACTTTTTAAATTTAAACACAGCTATTGCTGAATGCAATAAGCAGTTACGAAATCAATCTGTCACACATGTAAGACGCGCAAAAAAAAACAATATCTTGAAACTATCTATGCGGAAAATAACTCTTATAAGACTTGGAATACGTTAAGAGACCTCAACATACGTAGGAGTAAAAATTACAATTTGCCACATCATTTGTTTAATCCTGAAGATATAAATAACTATTTTGGCTCCTTTTTACAAAATGTTTCCGATAAAGGTAAGAATAAAATTGCATTGTACAAAAATAATAAATTTAAATAGGATTATCATTTTAACTTTAGACTTACTACTCTTGAACAGGTAAACACTACCATCCGAGCCATAAAAATAAATTGCTGTGGTGTAGATAACATCTCAATAAATATGATTAAATATTGCAGTCCATTTATAGATATCTATATTTTATATATCATTAATTCCCGCATAGAGCAAGAATATTTCATCGATTCTTGGAAGATTGCCATTGGAAAACCACTAGCTAAAAATACCAACCCTAAAACTTTCTCGGACTTACGGATTACCAGAACTCTCCCTATACTTTCTAAAATTTTAGAAAAAATTCTACACGATTAAATGTTTTCTTTTTTCACAGATAATAACATTATTCCGGACAACCAATGCGGATTTCGAGAAAATTTTTCCACAGCAATCGCGCTGGCATCGGTCACAGACAACATCATTGGGGCCTATGATACGCCTATGATATGGTACGCCAGTTTACTCGTTCTTTTAGATTATTTAAAAGCATTTGATACTCTTGCTCATGGGCTCCCATGCGCTAAGTTACAATACTATGGTTTTTCTATTTAGTCGGTGAATATGATATCGTCGTTCATGCGCAATCGCTCTCAGAAAGTTTCAGTGGATGATGTTTACTAGGATATAATTAATTTATTATCCGGCGTACCACAAGGATCGATATTATCACCACTACTATTTATTAATTATACTTCTGACATTATTACCTCTACTAGATTCTGTCAGGTGACTGCTTACGCAGACGATACCCAACTTTGTTGCAGCTTTGATGTCACCAATTTAGCCGAGGCGGTAGACCACATTAATTCTGATCTAGAAACCATACGATCATTGTCTGAAATACATAACCTTAAACTCAACTCGAAAAAATCTCAACTCATGTGTGTAGCTAATAAAATGAATAAAGAAATTTTAAAAAGCAGAGCTAATATTTTATTAGGGGGTCTGAAGCTTCCTTACGTAGAATCAGCAAAGAATCTAGGAATAATATTAGACGAAGACCTCCGCTCAACACATAAAAAATATTAATAGAAAAGCATTTGGTTCTTTAAAACTTATTTTTATTAATAGACATTTTCTAGACTTTAAGCTTAAAAAAACACTTTATGACAGTCTTGTACTTTCTCATTACTCTTACTGTGACTTTATCTATATTCCATGTTTTTTGGAGATTGAAAAAATAGGATATAAAATGCAGAATTCTTGCTGTAGACTGTATTATGGGATTAGGAAGTTCGATCATATATCTCATAAAATTAAGGAATGCCAATGGCTGAACATGAGAAATAGGTACAGTTTTCATCTCGGCAATTTTAGGCATAAACTCTTAACTGTACCAAATACTTCTAAAACTCTAAAAAAAAAGTTTGTACCACGAAGCAATATTCACAGTAAAAATATTCGTTTTAAAAACATATTTACCATGCCTTGTCATAGAACTGCTATGTTTCGAAAATGTTTTAGTTACAACGCTATAAAACTGTACAATTTTATTCCGGATGAATTTAAGCTATTTGACATAAATAAATTTAAATATAGATTTCGTCACTATTTATTAAATAAGCAATCATCAACCTATAAGTTATTTTTGAGAAGTCGTTAATGCCGTGGGATCACGCGGGATGTACTTGCTAGTCGGGTTAGATTATTTTTTCATCCATCTACTGTAAAAACTATTGGAATGATGTCTTATCTGAATCAGAGAAATGACGATGGTGATTGTTTGGTAGAGTAAGAGTGCTGCTTTTCGAAATAAAGTCTCAATTATTATTATTATTATTATTATTATTTCCGATGAATTTGTCAATATCGGTAATTTAAAATTATTATATCAAAGTCTATCTATGTATACTATTAACTCGCGGTGAGTAAAGTGATTTTAAAAAAGCTCTTCGGGAGTATTTATTCACTTTAATAGCATAATTTTAAATGTGTTGAGATTATTTGTTGCGTTTTGATTGACAAACAAAAATCTTTTTTGGCTTTTTTGCAACTGAATAAAAATATTTAACTTTAAATTAATTGAAGCAGATATTTAATATAATTACATACCTCAACATGTAGACTAGTCTGTCTACGGAATGTTTCGATACATAATATAAATAATATTATTTAAGCAAGCATAAGAAATTATATCATTTACCTTAAGTTTTTATAGACACATAGTAGTTGTACAAATACTTTCATCCAAATAAACGCAACAAATAATCTGAACACATTTAAAAATAACGTTATAGATGGCTGCAAACTATCATTTTTTTCATATCTAGGTTACATGTCAAACAAACTGACACATTTTAAAATTTTGAAATCAATTCTTTTCTATTATTTAATGTTTTTCTCTTACGGATCGGCGCACTGACAAGTCCCGATAGGATGAAAGTATTTGTACAACTACTATGTGTCTATTAAAACTTAAGGTAAATGATATAATTTCTTATGCTTGCTTAAATAATATTATTTATATTATGTATCGAAACATTCCGTAGACAGACTAGTCTACATGTTGAGGTATGTAATTATATTAAATATCTGCTTCAATTAATTTAAAGTTAAATATTTTTATTCAGTTGCGAAAAAGCCAAAAAAGATTTTTGTTTAGCATAATTTTGTTATGTACAATTTTTTAGAACCTCGCGGCATATGTTTAAAATCAGATCTATTTACCGACGGTTTATAGTATAACATAATATGATAACTTTTACGGCATTGTTTAGGCGAAAAAAATCTGCTTTTTAGTACATTTTTTGAAATGGAACCTAATTTTTTAAATTTTTTTTGTTTTATAGTTGTTACTTAGAATTTTTTTAGTAATTCAGGTTCTTGCCAAGATAGTTTCACAAGTTTTCTATTCGATATTGATTATGGTTATAATTATCTTTACATATCAAAAAATTGGCTGAGATCTCTTGGATGTAGTTCTTCTAAGGACCTTTCTTGATTGAACGTGATTTAAGATTGCAATAATCAAAAAATGTGTTTTAAACATTTAACTAATAAAAGAGCATCAAAAAAACAGAACGTATATGCATAAAAAACTAAAAGTTTTTTAAAGCTTTAATTAAATTAGTCTTTACCCAAATGCGTACACTAATCTAATTTATTTGTCAGTGTGAAATCTTAAAAAAAAAGAAACACGTTTTTCGGCAACTGCGGCATTCCCAGGAAGAAGCTGCAAAAATACAGAAAATAATTTGTGGGTATGCATGGGGACTGGGGATCTTAGAAACCCTAATCGGTCATTTAAATTAAGGCGAAATTGTGCAATTTAGTGCTTAATGAAATGCTGCTAAGAAATTAGAAATTCCAATAAATTACAGACTTATCCGGAAAAAAACACAATTTTGTAAAATAATTTTTATTATTATTCAAAGAAATATTTTAAAATAAATAGCACTTTTAAATGCAACTTCTTCAGCTCTACAAGATCTAAGCCCCGACGTTTTATCAGCCAGCAACCTTCATCAATATTTTTCTAATACGGCCTTAAATATATTAAATCTATTTTGAAAAAAGAAAATATTTAATTAAAAATTAATATAATGTATTGCTAATTATTACAAAAATCAAATTACCAGTAGGTTTGCATGCCCTAAAACAACTGTTAAGCAACTTCATCAAAAAAGAATTTTTAGTTTAGTAGAGTGTTCATAATTTTCTAGCAAACCTGTCCAGATTTTTCATCACCAAACAAATATAACCAGGTGAAAATTAAATAAAACTAAGTGGATTAAAATATTGATAAGTTCTGCCAAATCTATTAACCTCTATTAAGAAAACATTTTCACATATATATATATATATATATATATATATATATATATATATATATATATATATATATATGTACTTTAGTTAATTACTTGCTTAATAGTTCATGCTCTTTTTCGTAATACCTAACTAAACAAACTCTCGAAGTATTTATATTCAATTTATCTGCTCCTTTGCATCGACGCACGTAGCCATTCTTTGCGTATGGTGAAAGAGCGTTTTTCGTTGCTACACATATACATATTCGTCTAATAACCATTTAGCTGATAGAGCGCCCTAAATAGCATTTTTTAGACGCCATTTTCTCGAAAACGTTTGAATTTAAGTTTAATTCATGCAACATAAAATGTGTTTGGATTCAGTATGCGTACTGCTGAGTGCAAAGTAGTCACATATTTGAACATCGTAAAGAAATTTAACAAGTCCAAAACGTTTCTAGTTTTGTTTTCCAGATTACTGTTTTTTTACCCTTTGAGTTAATATATGTGATGTTATTGTAATTCCATAGTCAAGAAATATACTTATATTGGTAAACGACAAAATATAATAAACCAGAATTTACAATATCAGACTAACAAAACAAGTGTGAAAAGGATATGTAATTTATTTTAATACTAGGCTATTAACTAGTTTACGCCGGAAGGCTAATGAAGCCTGTCATTAACTTCAAATATAATTTTAATTAAAATGCATTATGGTGGATTCCGAAATGTCCTGGTTAGGTAATTAATGAGGGCCATAAAACTACCCTATAATGGTTATGAGAATCAATTAAACTAGGAACTAAATGAACACATGACAATAATGCTTGTTAAAGCAACAGTTTATTTCAGAAAAGAATTGAAACAGCAGAGATCATAGAGGGTTAATATAACAAATTCTAAAGTTAAGATATGTCATATCTTTAATTAATATTTGTGATATCTTTAATAAATTACTATATTCTCAGTAGAAAAATAATTTTAAATTTTCAAAATGGCGCCTAACTTTTCTTTTAGTAGTATTTAAGTCGGCAAATCTTTTTTATTTTAGTCGCTACTTTTTACTTTATGGTTTTTCTTTCTTGAACAAACTCTGGTTCTTCTAACGATTCTGTGAACATAAAAAATATTCTTGTTATTATTGCCATTTTCTTAAGTGTTAAAACTTTTGTTGTCGCTCTGCGTCTAAAAAACTTGATATCTGAATAATCCGCGACTACACAAAGCGGTATGTTAGCTATGCACACTAAAAGTAGCCACCGTTGTTTTAAATATACGTGGACACACTGAGGCTCGCAACATATATAAAAAAATATATAAGAAACTTCAAATGGAACCCTTGCAAAGATTTTGTGTATGCAACCAGTTTATCGCATTTCTGTTAGTTTTGCAACGATCCACAGTGGCCGCTAGTTGCGCTTTTATCATATACTTAGGAAATCTAGTTATATGTATATAGCTTTTATGCGAGTTGACGTTTGATGCCAAACGGCCAGTTTTGATCGCTAACCTAAACAGTGCCAACAGTGGTTTCTGAATTTAAATTGGGTGTATGTGATTGTTATTTTGTTGACACAAACTTTGGTAATGTGAAAGAAATTTATAAATCTCACAGCGTATGTGATCTACATTTTTCTGAATATAATCGCATGTCAGGAACGAAAAGAGGTTTAAGAACAACCTCTTTTCCAACAGAAAGTTTACCTCATTTATTATGTACTGGCAAGTTCATTCGTTTATATAAAATATCTATCTATTTTTATAAAGCAGAAATGTCTAAATACTAACACAATTTGATTAAACACGGTATCCAAACATTAAGGTATTTTGAAAATCAAAGCCAAGAACAGAATTTTCATGGTTCTAGTCTTGTTTTTCATACAGAAGATAAAAAGTTTTCAAGAATTAGTTTTGTCATTTATATAGGATATCAAAACTTAACGCTTTTATTGAATTATACTGATTTAGAGGGCTTGAGGTTTTCAATATGAACTCATGTTTATAGTCCTGCCGTAGAGAACATATCAAAGCAAACAATAACAACACATGTAAATTATTTTTAGAAACTGATGTACCTAGTCCAACAAGCAACAAACCCAGTAGAAAAGGATATTATTCTGCTGAAAAATGTGTTAAACAAACATTAATTTAACTAGACCAAAACTAGGAACTTCCAGAGACTTTTTTATCCTCAAAAATTGTAAGTTTTTTTTTAAGTCATTATTTTTAAATATAGTGTTTATTTGACACTCAAAGTTCAATGCAATTCATGCATTACATTTATGGCATATCGCACATAATACATGGGATAGTGAGGTCTGCTAGAGCTATATTAATGATTTTTTTTGGATTATTGGACTTCACAAAAGAAAGTTTATTTTTATATGCTGCAAAGGTTTTTTAAAATGAGCCAAAAACTCTTGAGAATGATAAATTCACTTTCTTCTTGCTTTACCTCTTTATTTAATAGGAAAAGTACATATATCATGCGGATGCTATAAATTGTAACTTAAGAATTTATTGACTGTGTGTTGAGTTGGTTCGGCTAACAATAAATCTGTCCTGGTCTTTTGTAGATCAAAATACTATATTTAATGCAATAGAATTTCTTTTAAACAATCCTCTTCGTATGTAAGATACATTTACATGAAAAAGTTGCTTTTTGCATTTCCTGAAAATATTTAAAAAAATGGGTTAGCATATATATCTTATTACATGTTTACGTGTTGTATGTTTTCAGATATGTCCGAGATACATATTATCAACAACAGTAATCCGAAAACAGAGCCTGGGGGTACTCTACTCAATACATCATAGCTCTCCGACAGACATCTATTGATTCGGACTTGGAAGCTTCTTCCCTGTAGAAAATCTAAAATCCATCCAGTAGGGTGTATTATTATAAATATTGTTATATTTTCTCGTTTATTTAAAGTTACATCTGTAATTATATTGTGTATGATAGTATATATGGGAATGTACTCTACTTATTTTTTTATGTACATAGTCGCTACTTCATGGAAACTGATAACAAACCACTATGTCCAGGTTTTTTCTTCACCGGGTAATAGGAATTCCCGTTCTAAACACAAGTCACTCTTATATTGAACAAATATACATATTTTGCTTTTATGTGCCTCTATGTTTAATGTCACTATTATGACGCATCGAAATGAAGCCTGATCCAACTTTATGACTCATTCAAATCGAAACTAATCCAACTGATAAATATTCCCATAATATAACCAAATAGACATTTCGAAATTCCCTCAAGTAAACCAGCCTCTTTAACGTTAGAAAATCAGGTAATATAACTCGCGGACATTGATTTACATCAGCCTGAACAATGATATATATATATATATATATATATATATATATATATATATATATATATATATATATATATATATATATATATATATATATATATATATATATATATATATATATATATATATATATATATATATATATATATATATATATATATATATATATATATATATATATATATATATATATATATATATATATATATATACAGGATCCTGCAGCTCACCTCCCGTCTTTTATTATACCTTAACCATTTATTTTAGAAAAAATGTTTAAAAGCCACTATATGCTGTTGATTAGAGAGCACATTTTAAAAATATTCTTGATTATACAGGGTGTTACAAAAAATAGTGGCGCATAAGAGTTGTATTTTTTTAAATGGAACACCCTATATTTTTTTACATTTTTGAAACACTCTTTACCTAGTCTACAGACTCCTAGAATAGTATCTCTCTTTTTTTAATAGTTTCGGAGAAAAAAGGTAAAATCGAAGAAAAAAAAATTATAGTCTACATTTAAAATATTTATAAAAATTAGATAAAACATCTTAAAAGCTAAGGTAACCTAGTGGCTTACTGCAAAAGGTTTATAGTTATTCTGCTATGAGTATTATAAGTCTTACTTATACAGGGTGACCCAAATTCCATGTCAAACGTTGCAAAATAAAAAATAATTTTTCTCCATTTTTTCAAATGGAACACCTTATATATTTTTTTTCTGTCCGGTACAGAATTGACAGATCAACATTTTTCATTATTACACTAATCTCAAAATTCCTGAAGGTTTTTGAAATATTCTTAAAAAACTAATGTTGTACTTTGTTTTTCAGTACGATAATTGAATAAACTCAATAGTAATATGGAAAAATGGAACACCCTATATATATTTTTTTCTGTCCGATACAGAATTAACAGATCAACATTTTTTATTATTACACTTATCTCAAAATTCCTGAAGGTTTTTGAAATATTCTTAAAAAACTAATGTTGTACTTTGTTTTTCAGTACGGTAATTGAATAACCTCACTAGTAATGTTCATAAGTAAGCACCTTCGCGATTTTGAATAATAAATAGGTCAGCGTAGTTATAGCTATGGGAAAAAACCTAAAATCCCAACATTTTTTGTAATTATGTTTACCGCATAAAATTTGAATTATTGCCAAGAGTTAAGCCGTAAAGACGTTTTACATGCTGCAGGTCTTCCTACAAGTTGCAAGAGACTTGCACAAAGGCATACGCTGACACTTGCAATTGAAATACAACTGCTGCTTTACAGTCTGCAAGACAAATTGCGCGCAATATCTTGCAGGTGCAACCCCTTGCTGCAAGAAACTTGCAGCATGTAAAACTGCCTTAACCTTTATTTAATATTATTGACAAGTGTTGCCCAAATTATTAACTAGAATTTAAGTAGGCCATGAAAAACAAATTGTCTAGAAACTGTCAAACAACTAAAACATATCGGCAATTTACTTATTCGTTTTTTAAGTTTTACAAATTGAAATAATTATCGGATTTTTCATATAGTGGTCTTTACCTTCTACGTAGTTCATTTTTCGTTTGTTTGCGTCACTGTTTAGAAGTTTTATTTGAACGTTCTATCGTCATGGAGTACACCCGCGAAGAACTGGTTGATATGGTTTTTGTGTTAGGAGAATCGCATAGAAATGCCTTTTTGGCCAGTAGGATTTATGCGCAAAATTATCCAGAACGAAGGCACCCAGACAGAAGGAGCATGACGAACTTATTAGAGAGATTTATGGCAACGGGAAATGTAAATTATACAAGACCAGTTAGAAATAGGCCCGTTCGAACGGAAGAAAATGAATTAGCTGTGCTATTAGCTGTCACGGAAAATCCTTCTGTTAGCCAAAAAGCAGTCGGGTATGCCGTAGGAGTAAGCGAAAGAACTGTTACGCGAATTTTAAAGAGCCATAAATTTCATGCATATCATATTCAGTTGCATCAAGAACTCCTTCCAGCAGATTTTGAGAAACGTGTTGACTTTTGTAATTGGGCACAAGCTAAAATTAGGTTAAGCTTTGATTTTGTTGATAAAGTTTTATTCTCTGATGAGGCCACATTTCATAAGAATGGATTTGTAAATCGTCATAACTACCATTACTACGCCGACCATAATCCAAGAATTTTTAGGCAGCTTGATCTACAACACAGATGGTCAGTTAATGTGTGGGGGGAATTATTGGTGAACATGTTATTGGTCCCCATTTTTTTAATGGACATTTAACTGGAGCCATGTATCTCGACTTCCTAGAAAATCACTTGCCAAATTTGTGCGAAAATTTGCCGGTTAATCTGAGAAATACAATGTGGTTGCAACAAGATGGTGCTCCAGCACATTTTTCGTTGCCAGTTAGGGATCATTTAACTAATAATTTTCCAGATCGATGGATTGGAAGACAGGGAGCAAGTGCGTGGCCGCCCCGGTCGCCTGATCTAACGAAATTAGATTTTTTTCTATGGGGCTGCGTTAAGGAAATTGTTTACAACAAACCTCCAACAACTCCCGAAAATATGCAGCAACGGATTAGAACCGCATTTCAAAGTATTACGCCCGAAGTATTAAGAATAGTAGGAAGATCTTTTCATACCCGTCTTCGTTTATGCCTCGAAGAGAATGGAAGACATATCGAACATATGTTCTAAGTAAAAATTAATTTTAGCAATAATTAGATATTTGTTAATAATGTTAAATAAAGCTGTTACACCTTAAGTCGAGCCTTAACTCTTGGCAGTAATTTAAATTTTATGCAGCAAACGTAATTAGAAAAAATGTTAGGATTTTAGGTTTTTCCTTATAGCTAGAACTACGCTGACCTATCTAATATTTAAAATCGCGAAGGTATGAACATTACTAGTGAGGTTATTCAATTATCGTACTGAAAAACAAAGTACAACATTAGTTTTTTAAGAATATTTCAAAAACCTTCAGGAATTTTGAGATAAGTAATAATAATAAATGTTGATCTGTTAATTCTGTATCGGACAGAAAAAAAATATATATAGGGTGTTCCATTTTTCCACATTACTAGTGAGTTTATTCAATTATCGTACTGAAAAACAAAGTACAACATTAGTTTTTTAAGAATATTTCAAAAACCTTCAGGAATTTTGAGATAAGTGTAATAATAAAAAATGTTGATCTGTTAATTCTGTACCTGACAGAAAAAAAATATATAGGGTGTTCCATTTGAAAAAATGGAGAAAAATAATTTTTTATTTTGCAACGTTTGACATGGAATTTGGGTCACCCTGTATAAGTAAGACTTATAATACTCGTAGCAGAATAACTATAAACCTTTTGCAGTAAGCTACTAGGTTACCTTAGCTTTTAAGATGTTTTATCTAATTTTTATAAATATTTTAAATGTAGACTATAATTTTTTTTTTCTTCGATTTTACCTTTTTTCTCCGAAACTATTAAAAAAAGAGAGATAATATTCTAGGAGTCTGTAGACTAGGCAAAGAGTGTTCCAAAAATGTAAAAAAATATAGGGTGTTCCATTTTAAAAAATTCAACTTTTATGCGCAACTATTTTTTGTAACACCCTGTATAATCAAGAATATTTTTAAAATGTGCTCTCTAATCAACAGCATATAGGGGCTTTTAAATATTTTTTCTAAAATAAATGGTTTAGGTATAATAAAAGACGGGAGGTGAGCTGCAGGACCCTGTATATATATATATATATATATATATATATATATATATATTTGAGGTGCAGCTTCTCCTCTAATTCTTAATATCCCTGATTCTGTCCAAAGAAGAACTATTCGCCTGATGATCGAAACATCACAAAGAAGCTTGTATCACTAGAGCATCGTGGAATTGTGGGCTATCTGTCTCTGTTTTACAAATACTACTACGGATTCTGTTTTGATGAATTATCATCCATTATACCCTCCTTAGTCATTCCTGTTATGGAGATATGAGTATTGACCCACATGCATCCTTTCACCGTGCAACTGCAAAGGCCAAGGATCTCCCAAGTCTCCCACTTTGTTTGGTCCTTGTATGTCCCGATTATGGAATATGTTACCAACAAGTGCCTTTCCTTCAGCTTCTAATCTGAAGGTCTTTAAATCTATAAAATTTTCCTGTCTTCACTTAAAGCAACCATACTTCCTAGTATGCTCATAGATAAAAAAAGTGCATTTTATTGATATTTAATGATCCCCATTTCGAGTCTATATAACTGATTTTAAAATACCCATGGAATTTAAAATTATTGTGTTACATCCATTTACGAAGTCAGAGAATGAGAATAATAATATTTAATTTAGAACTCTGACCATTTGGACCCTCGGATTTTATGATATCTAAGAATTAGAGAACCTCGTTAGGGTAGGGGGATTTATTAGTTTTAAAAATGCTACATTATCTAGATGGATAAAATCAACTTTAGCGAGTTAAGTTACCTGATTTTAGGAATATCTACTGGTTTTAGGGGAATTTCAAAAGGTCTATTTGGTTAAATTATACAAATATTTATTAGGTTTAAAAATATGGCTTCGTACAGGTAGTTGGGTTAGGCCTGATATGGATGGATCAAAAAGATGGCTTAGAGATAATTTCGATAAAATCCATCTTTAATTCTGTAATTCAACTTCAGCCGTTTTTGTCTATATAATAGTACTAACGATATGCAAATATCTTTCCACCACCTGTATATCAATCAAGCTCAGCTCTACTTGGAATGGGCTATTTTCTGTGTTCTATTTGCAGTACATTTTTTATTTCGTCGTTTCGTACCTGATTTCTTGCAAATATTCCTGTTAGTTAACTCGTTTGACTGTGAACATCATTGTCTTCATATATATAGCAATTGGTCTTCGGACTTTTTACCCATGCATTATTGTTCATAAATTAGTAACAAAGAGTTTTGGAGAACACCGATTTTTTGTTATATGTAACTGTCTTTAGGCTCTAAGGCAGTCACTAATATAATCACTTTATAGGTAAAACAACTATATTTGGCAAGTGTTCACGACAGCTTCTCTGGCAGGACTCTTCAACATACTAGAAGCATTAAATCGCAGTATCTAGGCGACCAATTAACGTTACCATTTTTGAAAGATGTCTTCTTTCAAGTCGTGTTCAAAATAGTTAAATTGTTGCCTCTACTGTATGACATGTTCCACCGTCTTGTTAAAACCATACATTGCTAAGGTACATATTCATTATCTTAGTCCACAAAAAGTCGTTTAGGAGCGTGGTTTAACACTCTCCATTCCCCGTAACAGCTTGACCATCTTTATTCTCAAAACTAGGGTTCAATGATACCCTCAGCCCAAAAGTCGTAATAAATAGTGACAAGTTCAAAATGTATTGGGTTTTTTTCCTGTTCTTACACCTTGCACAGATTCGGTAATTTCAAATTTGCTTACTAAAATGCGAATGATTTTTTCCGATAGACTATTTTGTAGACAAAAATAATCACGACCTGTCCGATATGTCATAATCACAGAGGATCGGTTTTAGAGATAAAATTTAATAATGTAAATATGTTGCTTTACTGTGGATCACTTTATTAGCAATTATACTGATGAGCATATTAAATAAAAACAAAAATATATCACCAGCACATTTGCGATAAAGAAATATAAACAAACAACATTTGGAACTTCATATTGAGACACTCTTTAGTAAAGGAAAGAAGGTTTCGAACAGCGAAGTTAAAGTAGTTGTTATGCGGATAAATAATGTATAAATAATGTGTTTCTCACATAGCATAAAGTTTATATAACAATATCATAATAGATTTTTTTTCTTATGTTCTGAGATAGTTACATGATTACGTAAAAGCAGCCAGATGAAACGAGTTTATCTTTTTGGCAGTGTTCTGGATGTTTTTAAGAATTTTAAGATACATCATTAAGTTGGAAGGAAGATAATTTTGTGGTTACCTTGGCTAAAGACATACTGTATTGGATATTGGAATATATTAAGTAGATTACAGATTACAGCGTTTCTGTGGATTAGACACTTTATTCTTTTTGGCTTATTTCAGTTTACCTAATAAATATAGTAATGCTTTATTTATCGGTTTTCGATAACTGAAATAGTTCACATTATTATTAATACCTTTCATGAGAAACTGAAATCAGATAAGCTATTATTTACAGTGGCATACTACAACTATTTGTTCTCTCCTTTGTAAACAAATGTTATTCATGAAAACTCATCGAGTAGTTTCAAATTAGGAAACTTGTAGATTATATTTGCTACATAATTGCAAGATCTATTTAAAGGATTTGAACGAGAGTATCTGTTTGTGTATCTAAAGTTTGCAAAGTTTCTGATCTCAATTACGTCGTCCACTACATACCTGTAATTAAAATAGTTTGGATATAATTATTTATTAGGAAAGTTTAGAGATGAAATTGCAAATTTTGCCACATTCGGTATGCAAGATTATAAAGTAGAACCTGTTAATATGGAGATTGTTTACAGAGTACGAGTGGATATGTAAATAATTAAACTGTTCTAAAATACTGTTGAATTTGTTCGAAAATCCAGCACAGCATTTTTAATTTCGTCAACAGAAACCATTAAATTCCACCTGCTTTATAGAATTTGACTAATAAAATTTTGGAATACGTCACAATCTATTTGCAAATTAAGAATTTCGTAATTTGTGGTAATAAACAGAGACAATTATCCGTCTCGAAAAATACAAAAAAAAGGTAAAAATCGCAATAATTAAGGAACTTTTGTTTTTAAAGTGGTTATTTCTTATTTAAATCTGGTCTAAAAATATTTAATATTAAATAGAAACAATTTCCGGACGCTTACAGTGACTTTAAAAACTGATTTATTGAACCCACCTCTTTAGAAATGCATTATTAAAACTATGGCGGAAAATGATTGCCGGCAACAGCTTAGTGATTTAGGGAGTTTTTGGTTTCCCATTGGTTAAATGTTTATTCGTAGTTTTTTCTTAGGTGTTATAGTACCATTTTTACTTTCCCTCGTAAAAGGAATGTATTGTAATCGTATTTCTCAATTCCGTCGGCCTGTCTGTTCGCGGCATAGCTAAAAAACTACTTACCCGATTGATGTCTAATTTTGGCCAAAAATTGGGAGTCATGAGGGTAACCTGGTAACATTTTGGTACAAATCCAACAAGAAGATACAAAATGGCGGCCTAGTGAAATGTTAAAAAAGTTATTATTAGAAACTACTTATCCAATTTATTTGAAACTCTGCACAAACGTAAAGTATTGTGCTGGAATTAACTGGTAATACTTAGGTACAAATTTAAGATGGGCGAAAAAAAAATATTTAAAAATTCTCCCTGAAAATAACTGCTTAATGGAGTGGTTTCAAACTGTGTGCCGTAATACATTGTGGTATACAGATCAATCAATTCAGTAAAATTGTGGTTCTAATTCAAGATAGCCGAACAAAATGGCGGTCAAATAAAACATTTGTTATAGCAAAAAATCGCCCTCTCAGGTTTCACATATCTCTTTTTAGCGTCCCTAGATGCCAAAAAATATGTGTTATGAATTCCGTCGATCCGCCTGTCGGTCTGTTTTCATTTCAGGGCATAGCTTAAAGATTACTTACCCGATTGACTTCAAATTCTAATAAAAAAATTAAGGGTCATATGAGGATAATCTGGTACAATTTTGGTAAAAATCCAATATGGCAAAACAAAATGGTGGCCTAGTGAAATGTTTAAAAAAATATATTATTATAATGCTACTTATCCAATTTTTGTCAAATTTTGTACCGAGATATTAGAACAATTTTATAAGCAGATACACTAGTAAGAGTGTTTCTCCGAGTTTTTTAACGTTTTTTGGTAGTGTAGTTTGACTTAAAAGTTATTTGAAAGACGTGATGGGTGATAAAAGTGATCATTGTAAATATGGTGTTAAAAAAAAGATAATAAATAATCCGAAACTAAAGGAAAGAAGCTTTTCATTAGGATCAATAAAGGATTTTTCTTCCGCTGAAACAAATACCGTTACTGGCGTAGATACAAAACTAAATAACCCACAGAAGCATGATAAGCCAAGGCAGGTAAATGCATATGAGAATAATACAGTTAATAATGCTAATCATGATAACACTGATAACGGAATACCTAGCAGGTCAAAAAACTATGTCTCAACTGATATGAATGATACTCAACTATTAGGGAATATTAGCACGACCGACGATATTTTACCGATAGATTCCATTTTCAAACCAAGAAACTCTGTATCACGTACTCCACCCAGACAATTACTAACAACAAATTATCAGTTAGATTATAACACACCTAGTGCGAATTGTAATGCAGACAAAGTATTTAGTGAGGAATCTATGTATTTTGCACACGTTAGCTCTCAAAAACGTCCTCGATCTGGTTCAAGCCCAGCATCTTTGGATCAGAACTATGTAAAAAGGAAACATTTAAGCACTGAAGAGGCCAGTTTGAATAGAGCAAAGAATTCTATTATGCAACCAACAGAAGACATTTTGAATGAAGTTCTTGATGCTCTTGAAAAGATTCAAGAGATTTCAGAGATTGTATGTCAAAGTGAAACAAAGGATTTCAATTCTGCATTTTTTACAGTTCATAGGCATGTAACATCTTTAGCATTTAAAATTGGTCAAATTGAAAAAAACAATATGGAACTAAATAACAGAATTAAGGAATTAACGGAAATCGATGCTCCTTTTTGCGCTCCGGACCAACTAGTAGGCACCACCAAGACACCTCAGCCTATTAATAGTGGGAGACCAAAATTTAGCGACGTAGCTAAATTCGTACCAGCCAGTAATAAACCCTTAGCTAATGCACCTATTTGGAAAACACCGCCACAAAAAAAGAAATATGAAACCATTGTAAAAATAAAGGACCAGAGTGATTCCAGAGTGGTACTCCAAGAAGTTAAGAAAAATCTGAAAGCTACTAGAATTGAAGGAAGTTTTAAAACGGTGAAGCATCTACAAAGTGGGAGTATTATTATTGAATGTGCAAATGCAAATCAGCAAAAAATATTAAAAGACACTTTAAGTAAAAAAAATATGGAAGTTAGAGACATTTTAAATACTGATCCCATGATAATGATAACAGGCATTCTCAAAGGGTTTTCGCCGGAAAATTTTATTAAAGAGTTTGTTGCTGAAAACCCAGAAATCGCAGATACTTTTGGCCAGGATGTTACTAACCAATTTAAATTTATAACTAAAAAAGAATGTAGGAATACAACTAAGGAAAACTGGATTTTTCAGACACCCCCTCAAATATTTAAATGGATTATTAGGAACAGTAACCTTAGATTTGATTTATGTCCCGTTTATATCCAGGAGTACACAAATGTCGCTTTATGTTTTAAGTGCTGCAACTTTGGTCATGTTGCGAAATACTGCTCAGCTAGTGAGTGTTGTTTTAGATGTGGTGGTTCGCATGATGCTAAACAATGCACGGCATCGAGTTTAGATTGTCCTAACTGCAAACGGTCAAAATTACCTGTTGGTGATCATACAGCTCGCGATTCAAATTGTCCCGTTTATATACAAAGAATTAAAAGAATGCAACAGTGCACAAATTATTTAACTACCGACAGTTTTTTATCCAAGACATAGGTAAAAGCAGTAATGGTCAACCTCTCAGGGATAGTAGTACAGGACAACCTGAAAGAGAAGATATGATTTTTATTATTTCCTATCAGAATGTACGTGGATTAAATAGCAAAACGGCTGACTTTTATAATTCAGTAAGTTTAACTGAAAATGAATATGATGTAGTGGCAATAAGTGAAACATGGCTGTCAGATAGTGTATATGACAATGAACTATTTCCAGACAACTTTTTAGTGTTTAAAAATCGCAATAGGGAGGACACAAAACGTGGAGGAGGTGTACTACTAGCAGTTAAAAAAACTTATAAATGTAGTGCTTTAAAATTGGATTATAAGGTACCAGATATTGATATATTAATAGTTAAAGTATATACTACTGATACTAATTATTTATACATAGGTGTTGTTTATATTACTCCTAGTTGCTCAGCCTTAAAAAGAGATGAGCTGTTTTCATATATTGAAAGCTTAGAATATCTGTATCAAAGTAATTTGGTTATTTTAGGAGATTTTAATATTACGCACTTAAATAAGTATTATGAAACTAACTATACAGATCAATATGTAGATATGTTAATGAATTTTTTAAAGTTTTATAATTGTAAACAAAGGAATCATATTTCAAATGTCAACTACCGCTTATTGGGTTTAGTTCTGACGAAAAACGAATGTGGTGTCTGTGAGAGTACATATAGTTTCGTTGCAAGTGATTCTCACCATCCCCCTCTTACAATTGAGTTAAATCTTAAAAACCCAAAACAGAAATGTCTGAAAGACAGTATTAATTTAACTAATTATAACTTTAGAAAAGCAGATTTTCTTGCGATGTATCAGTTTTTTCAAAATTCATGCTGGAATGACTTTCAGTCTTTCAGTGATGGCAACATAGCTGTACAAAGTTTTTATAATCAAATATACGGAATTTTTGATATATGTGTACCAAAGAGTAAACATAATAGTAAATATCCTGTGTGGTTTAACAAAAACATTATTAAGGATATTAAAACCAAAGATAAGTTAAGAATACAAAGCAGAAGAACTGGCAACTTAGAAACGTATAATAAGTTTTTAGATCTTAGAGCCAAAATTAAAAAAGACATCAAAATAGCATATGAGCAATATCTTAACAAAATTCAATCTGATATTAGTGAGGATTCGAGGTCGTTCTGGCAATATATTAAAAATACCAAAAACGCAACTGGAATTCCGGAAAAAATGCACATGAATGGCGACGAGTTTTCTGAAGGCATAGATATATCGAATGAATTTGCTTCTTTTTTTAAATCTGTATACGTAAATGACTATCCTGATAATTTGAGTACTTATTCGACATGCTTAAATTCAGATTTTCTGTGTATTCCAGAGGTAAGCTATGAGGATGTGTGTAATGCTGTTATGCTGTTAATCAATAAAGCGGTTGGACCTGATCACATACCTTCATTTATTTTTAAGGGTATGATAGGATTCCTTAGTGAACCCCTTAGAATTTTGTTCAATTTATCACTAAAAACTAGTATTTTTCCCCAACTTTGGAAAGAAGTTAAGATATGCCCCGTGCTGAAGAAAGGTGATAAAACTGATATACAAAATTATAGACCAGTTGCTTTACTATCTTGTCCAGCAAAGATATTTGAATCCATTATATATAAATTTGTATATTCATCTGTTTACAATAAAATCACAGCAAGGCAACATGGTTTCTTAAATAAAAAATCAACTGGCACCAACTTATGTAACTTTACCCAGTACATAGCCGAAAGCCTTGACAGTAAATGCCAAGTAGATGTGATTTACACTGACTTTGCTAAAGCTTTTGACAGAGTATCACATCACATCCTTATGGATAAGCTCCATACAGAATTTGGATTTCATATAAACTTAGTTAGTTTCTTTCGGTCGTATTTGCAAAAAAGGCAACAGAGAGTGGTTGTTAGGGGCCATTATTCTGAATACTTTGAAGCTACCTCTGGGATACCGCAGGGCTTCAACCTGGGACCGCTGCTGTTCCTTTTGTATATTAATAGTTTAGTTAAGGGAACCAATTGTTGTGAAATATTAATGTTTGCTGATGACCTGAAATTGTATTTGAAAGTACAAAGTATGGATGATTGTAGGATTCTTCAGGAAAACTTAAGTAACCTGTATGATTGGTCAATTAGAAATTGCTTACCCTTTAATATTAATAAATGTTATGTACTAAGTTTTAGTAGAAAAAATGTAAATTATAATTATAGTTATGTTATCAATGAAACAGTTCTGTCACGGGTTGCTGAGATGCGGGATCTGGGAGTAACCTTCGATTCTCAATTGACTTTTAGGGCGCACATCTCAAACATAACAAATAAAGCATCTAAAATGTATGGGTATATAGTTAGAAACTGTAAGGATTTTAAAAATACTTCGTGTAATAAAACTTTATATGTTTCATATGTAAGAAATGTCTTGGAATATTGTTCTATAATATGGAACCCGTATTATGAAAACCATAAATTTTCCATTGAGAAAATTCAAAATAGATTTTTAAGGTATATATACTATAAAGAAACTGGCATATACCAGCTGCATATACCAAAAGCGGATGTGATGAATAGATATAATCTTAAGAGCTTAGAGAATCGAAGGAATATGGCCTCTATTATATTTTTATATGAAGTTTTGAATAATTTGATTAACGATCCTGATATATTAGCCCAAATTAGATTTTATGTACCTAGTTATAGAACCAGAAATCCTCTGACTTTTTATGTAGATAGTGCTCGTACGAATTACTACCTAAATTCTCCAATAATTACTATGTGTAACTTATATAATCAAATTCGTTGTGATTGTGATTTATTTAGTATAGGTATGCCTAGCCTAAAGAAAAAACTGTGCGAGTTATTTCAAAAATAATTTCATATTAATGTTTGCTATTTTAAACTTAAGAATATTTCTCCTATTCTGTAATTGGATTGTAAATCTGTTGAGTTTGTAATAAATAAATAAATAAATAAATAAATAAATAAACAAACTGGTAAAAGTTTGGCACGAATCTAGGATGACAAAACAAAATGGCGGCATAATAAAATATTTAAAAATTCATCCTGAAAAAGATTATTTAATGGATTAATTTCAAATTGTGTGCCATAACTAATTGTGATTTAAGATTTATATTAAATTTAATTCAAAAATTATATTAAAATCCAGTTTACCTCGAATTTTGCACAAAAATCAAGTGTTACATAGGAATAAACTGGTAACATTTAGATATGAATCCAAGATATCAAAACAAAATAGCAGCCTAATAAAATATTTAAAAAATTAGCCTGAAAATACTACTTTTTAAATTAATTTCAAAATGTGTGCAAGAATTAAGTGTACTATAGAGATAAACTAGTAAAGTTGTGGTACGAATTTAAGATGACAGAAAATTTTTAAAAATCAACCTAAAAAATTTTGGTCCATCGAATTTTTTGCAGAAAAAAATTAAAGATAGGATAAACTGGTGTCAATATAAAAACTACTTATTGAGTGTATTTTTAATTAAGCCCGAAAGTCAAGTGTGGCATAGGTAGAAAGAAACTGGTAAAACATTGGTAGAAATTCAATATGATGGAACAAAATGGCGGCCAATAAAAATGTTTGAAAAGACAGTATATGTAACACATATCTACTGTGACTGTGTACTGAAATAAATTGGGTCACACGGCACTATTCCTAACAAATGAAAACAAATCGTAATGAGGGAAGTTCCGGGTAAAAGAAATTTACCGATTTTTCTAAACGACTATTAGAATCTAAAAGACCATATTTATTCTGCAAAAAGCTGCTTAAAAATTAAAACTTGAGTATAGAGTCTTTCAGTTCTTATTGATACTGTGGGGTTACATCCATGTAAAAGCGAGTGTAAAAGCAAAGCTAGAGGTATTAACGAAGCACCTATGCATACTTATATTAGAGAGCTACAAAACTAAAAAGTTTAAATTATTACGTTACATAAGTACGTTAATTCTTTAAGGTACACTGCTACACTAGATTTTTATGTATTGTTATCACATGCTTTAAAGGGCCACAAAAGTTGTATTTTTCTCAAACTCAAAGATAGATATTTGTGCAACAATCCACCTTTAAATTATCATAATGTACAGCATTGGGTAAATGGTAGTTATATGAAAATGCTTATATTTCATAAAATGAAAACAAAAGTTGAACTAGCTAATAGAATAAAAATTATAAATATAAAAAACATGATCCTAATATACCATTTTTGAGACGTTTCAGCAAATACTCAACAAAGTCACTGGAGTTAGAGTAAAAATACTTCAATCCCTTCAAATTCAAGATTCAAAGGTCACGACCCCCCTGATGACCCCCGATGATGAGAATATGAAAATGGCCAGCTTGATGACAGAAATAAGTTCAGTGAAATGCTAATATATCCATTACCGATTACAATACTTTGATTTAAGAAAATATTTAAGAGATGCACAATGCCATATTATTATTAAAGCTCAGGTTTGACAAGAATTAAATTGCCTCTAGTCCTTAGTGATATCATCTGTAAACTGCAGTCCTTGGGCTGCATCGGTTTTACCATTAGTTTTCAAGAACACCATCAAAATTAGGATCTGCATTAATTTTCGAGTCAAGATAGAATTGATTATATAAATATTTTGAAAATGATCTTATTTATTTTGCAAAAGATTGATTTAAAATTGATTCTTAATGTATTTTCTTTTAAAATACAAAGTATTTCAGTTTTTATATCGATTTTGAGGGGTTTGATCCGTATTATGGTAAAACTATAGATATTAACGCGGCGCCTCGTCATAAGAGAGCTATAAGTATTTCTAGGAAGTCTAAATAATTCTTATAATTTTGTTAAAAATATTTTAATTATTTTGGTCTTTGGTATGAAATATTACAGGAAGTATATATAAGATGGAGTTATTCACAAATTGTCGTAAAAATTATCGTTCCATACCCCGTGTACATTTAAATTCAAACACAATTAAAGGAACACGAAAGAAAATGTTGTTATATTTGCAAATAAACTATTTTGCTCTCAAATATATTAGGTATTCTTTAGAGTCCTTTTAAAACTTTATAACAGTACTTGCAACTTCAAGTCTTCAGTCTCCAAGGTGAGTTTTTAAATAAGCCAAATACCGATACGTATGTTCTTTTCGGCGAGAAATCTTTGCAAATACGGAAATATTGAAAGCAGAATTTCCTGTTCATCAAATTGTTGTCGAGGGAACATCAAATAGAAAGATAAGATGGAAAAAACAGAGCAAACTTTAGCGCTAAAAGAAGGCGACTTCAAATATCCCTGTGTGCACCCGAGACTTCTCTTTGCTTTTAAATATTTGTTTATGTGAAGGTTTCTCTACATCTTTGGAACTGACTTTATATTTTTAAACTAGCTTCTGATCATATTCAATGTTTTGGAACACATTCAAGTATTATATCATTAAATTTATTTAAACAAGCTCGTCTAGAAATATATATATTTTTAAATAATTCTATATATATATATATATATATATATATATATATATATATATATATATATATATATAAACTGCAGTCCTTGGGCTGCATCGGTTTTACCACCAGTTTTCAAGAACACCATCAAAATTAGGATCTGCATTAATTTTCGAGTCAAGATAGAATTGATTATATAAATATTTTGAAAATGATCTTATTTATTTTGCAAAAGATTGATTTAAAATTGATTCTTAATGTATTTTCTTTTAAAATACAAAGTATTTCAGTTTTTATATCGCAAACGCAACACGTTCATTAAAAGTTTTTGCTGATGCCATTTACATAAAAATTTCAAATTTTGGGATTAAGGTAGGGTCAAGGGATACTTCTTTTTTTAAATATTTTCAACTTCCTGTCACTTCCGCTTTAACCGGAAGTTGGTATCGACTTGCTGATTTTAAATGAAACACCCTGTATTTAATGATATTTTTGGATTCTACGGAGAATTTTAATGCTATTTTATATAACATGTCCTATACCTACGATCAAGCGTTCTTAAGATATTTGACCTTGAACCGAAAATGAGCCTTCGGGGTACCAAATTTTAAAATCTCATGTTTTTGTAAGTTCTGAAGATATAATCTTCATATTTTGCAGACGATCGGTAAATAATCTTAGGTTTCTATTTTTTTTTATTGAATTTGTCTATTTGTATACAGGGTGTCCTAAATTCAGCAGCAAACATTCACATTTTCAAAGCCGCTAAAGTCCGTTTTTTTAAATGGGACACCCTATAACTGAAATTTGTATCTAAATGGCATCATCAAAAACTTTTAGTGAACGGGTTGCGTGAATAACCCTGTATATATATATATATATATATATATATATATATATATATATATATATATATATATACAATGTGTTTTCATTCCTGGTGTACATCCGTTCACTACTGTCGTTCTGAAAAGAACAGTTTTGCTGACGTTTCGGCAAAATCACATTTGGCATTTTCGAAGCTTCCTTTCTCGCGTCCGAATAGAGACTAAAGTGTTGGTGACTACTATATGGTGACTATATATATATATATATATATATATATATATATATATATATATATATATATATATATATATATATATATATATATATATATATATATATATATATATATATATATATATATGATTTCCGGATGGTGCTGTTGCTGTTGCTGTTGCGCTAATTGCGCTTAATATTTTGTGGCCGATTTCCTAATTCCTAAAGATGTAGGAATAGAGCTGACGTTGTTTGTGTGTTCCTGATGCTGAGTTTATGCCTTTCCACTCTTCTGTAACACTGTATACTCCATGGTTTTCCAGTTAGATTTTATCTTTTGGGTTTCCAAGTAGTTTACCTATTATATTTGAAACCATTCACATAACTTTTGCATAAAAACGGCCGGAAATTGAGTTCGATTATGTTACAGTATACCCTCCTGCTATCGATTTCTGGGCCTTTACTACCACCACCAGGCAGGCTTGTATCTAGAGAGATCTCAAATTAAAGATGGGACAAAATCGAAAACGTCTACGGAAGTGGAAAAGTTCCATGAGCTAAGTATATATATATATATATATATATATATATATATATATATATATATATATATATATTATGCAATTTGTTTCTTAAACCCGATATATATTAATTGGACTTCTTTCTTGGGTATAGGTTTATTTGCAAAATCAAATAATGGGATTAACTTGACGTTTCGCCTATCATAGTAGGCTTTCTCAAAAATTGCTTATTCCTCATTCATTATTATTTTTTTGGTATATATGGCTTTCCTTACCTATCTACAATTAATTTAAAAAACATTTAGTGGTCTAATTATAAAATGACATTTACAATTTTTCTAAAACTGATTTAAAATTTTATACTATTGACAATAATTATTACAAAATTAATAAAATAAGGCTACATACCTCGAAAAATACATGCTGATTATTCACTTATATTTGAATGATAGGTAGCAAGTTAGTGGTTTGCCAGGCAACTCATGGCACAGTTTTAGGTAAAAAAGTGTTCTTATCGTAGTACGTTTTTTTTTTGAGGAATTTATAAATAATTTTTTGCTATTTTTTAATTTAAATCTTAGAGTAAAATCAGACATTCACAATGATATACTACATTTTAAAAATAATGGCTTAGACGAAGTTAAAACTATACTAAAATATCAAATTGTGGTATATTTGACTTAAATTTTTTATGTCTTGTTTGTCATTTACTGCATTTTTTTCTTTTTTTATGTGAATCATTTCTTTGATAATTGATTTCTGATACAGGTTGTCTTCATCAATGATTTTGGTTTCAGAAAAATTAAATTCGTGTTTTGTGCTTTTTTCATGTTTGTATAATGCAGTGGATGCATTTTTTGTATACTTATGCCCTTTTATTCTATTTCCTAAAAGTTGGGTTGTCATACCAATATATTTCATAGGGCAGTTTAAACAAGGAATTTCATATACGAGATTGGATTTTTTATTTTTGGGAATTTTAGTTTTTAATTTTGTAAATAGGGAGCCTATCAGGTTCTGGGCTTTATGACACACAATTATGTTATATTTTCCTAAGATATGTTTTAATTTTTCAGATAATTGAGATGTGTATGGCATTGCAATATATTTTTTTTGCGTATTATCGTGTCTTACGTTTTCGTTATGATTGTTATAATATATGTACGTCCTTTGTTTGATAATTTCTTTATCAGTTTTTCTGGGAAATGATTTGCATTCAAGATCTCTTTAACTTTATTAAGGGCTTTAGGACGGTATTCTGGTGACATTAAAGATATGGCACGGTCAACTAGACCAATCACAACACTTCTTTTTTGTTTGTATGGATGGTGGGAATTGAAATTAAGATATCGTCCAGACCACGTTTCTTTTGTAAACCATTTAGTTTTTAAATTATTTTCTTTTTGTCTTTCTGGAACTGATGCTAAACAATCATCCACATATCTCTTAAAAAAAGTAATATTAAAATTCAATTTTTCAAGAACTTCCTCTTCTAGGTATTCCATAACTATTTGTGCGATTGTAGAGGAAATAGGTGAGCCCATAGCACATCCATCAAGTTGTTGATAAAATTGGTTTTTGTATTGACATTATAAGATGTAAGGCTTCTAAGAATTCAGGCTGAGTTAGAGTTGTAAATTTTTTTAAAACATTCCATTTGCCTTTTATAGCATTAACTATGAGTTCATTTGGTATATTAGTATACAAAGAAATTACATCTAGTGATATTAACTTTGAATTTGGTGGTATTGTTACTGTATCTAGAAACTGTTTAAATGTAAATGAGTCTTTTATGTAATAAGTGTTTTTACCTGTGATATTTGACAATCATTTTGACAAATACTTTGAGAGCTTGTAGAAAGGAGATTGAATACATGAAACTATAGGCCTGAGGGGAATGCTAGGTTTATGCAATTTGGGTAGGCCATATATTTTAGGCGTGACTGCATTATGAATTGACAAATTTTTAGCTTCCGCGTCAGTTAATAGATTTTTGTATAAGAGTTTTTTTACAAAAGTATTATTTTTGTTTTGAAAGATGTTAGTTGGGTCATTCTTTAAAAGTTTATAGGTACTGGTATCTTTTAAGAGCTGATTCATTTTTGTGTCATAAACAGTAGTATTCATTATAACGGTTTTACTGCATTTATCTGGTTTAAGTATGGTTATTTGAGGATTATCTTTAATGAATTGCCTTGTTTTATTATGTTGTTTCTGTATTCGTTTTTGAAAATTGGTAATTTTATTTTTTTATGTTTAATTTTTATTTTATGATTGGTAAGTATATTTACTAGGTCTGACCTTATACTATCTTTTATTTCATTTGGTTTATCTTGTATAGATGTTTCTAGATAGGATATATATTCTGTTAAAGGTAAGCTTTTTTCGTTCTGAACAGGAAGCGAGAAGTTTTCGCCTAAAGCAAGAACTTCTGCGACATGGTTAGGAATATCTGTGTTAGAAATGTTGTCTAACCATGAGGATGTATTTATTTGTATGTCATTTTTTTCAGTGACCGATATTAATTTATAAATTAACGCAGTTAAATCAATAATTCCAATTGAGGTTTTTAATAAATTCATGAGGTTTGAAAACATTAAATATGAAAAATTATTCAATTCTATTAAACAAAAAAATAAAAAAAAAACTTTCTAAATTTAATTGATTTAAAATGATAGGTAGCAAGTTACCTATCATTCAAATATAAGTGAATAATCAGCATGTATTTTTCGAGGTATGTAGCCTTATTTTATTAATTTTGTAATAATTATTGTCAATAGTATAAAATTTTAAATCAGTTTTAGAAAAATTGTAAATGTCATTTTATAATTAGACCACTAAATGTTTTTTAAATTAATTGTAGATAGGTAAGGAAAGCCATATATACCAAAAAAAAAAAATAAAGGAATGAGCAATTTTTTAGAAAGCCTACTATGAAAGGCGAAACGTCAAGTTAATCCCAATGTTTTATTTTGCAAATAAACCTATACCCCAGAAAGAAGTCCAATTAATATATATATATATATATATATATATATATATATATATATATATATTTTAGAGATTTTTTTTTTGTTTAGTTCTGAACCTTTTATACATATATATTCTAATTTTGTTTTCTTGGGTATTTTGGTTCGATAGTAGGAATAAAATTAAAACAAATTTAATTTCATTTTTGTTACATTTTTATAGACGTTTCGACCATTTATGGTTGGTCTTCATCAGTATTTTTTTTGTGTGTCTGTAACAATAGAAAACCGAAATAAGATATTTTTCTTAACAGACTATTATAAATTGTATGGACAAATTATTAATAATATTATTTTAACATTTTAAATGACTTACCATAAGAAGGATCTTTCAGAATTCATCCTTATGCAACATTTAAAAACAGCATGTTTTCCATAAAACACTCAAAAACAGCACATTTAAAAACATTGAAAAGAACGTCATACAGATTAAAATTACTATAATATTAATTGCTACGAGTATGTCTATCTTCGAGCGACACTGCTTTAACTGGCAGAATGCATTCATGTGAAACGTCGGTTAAGGAATTCTATGGGTTTTTTTTTTATATATATTAGTTTAAAAAAGCAAAGATAATTGGATTTGTTTTGAACTGTTTTATTATTTAAAAGGTGATATATTGTTTATTTACTTTTGAATTTAGAAGAAAAGGGGCTAATTTAGTTTGTTTTTTTTTATATTAATTTAATGTATATATGAAGTCAGTTTTAGAGTTATTTGATAACGTTATAATATATTTGGCTCAAATTCTTTATGTCTGTTTTGTCATTTATAGCATTGATCTCCCGTTTTATGTATAACATTTCCAGAAACTCTCTCTTTTTTTGATTAATTTCCGTATTTAGAATAGTAGTATCTTGAAAGTTAAAAGTATGTTTATATTCTGTTTCGTGATTTGTAAGCGCTGTTTTATTTTTTTTATCATACTTGTGTCCATTCAAACGATTTTTAAGATACTGTGTGGTTTGCCCTATATAGACCTTTGGGCAGTCGTTGCATTTAATTTTGTATATAGTGTGTGTTTTTTGAAACTTAGGTGTTTTTGATTTTAAAGAGGAAAAAAATTGTTTTTGTAGGGTATTGTAATTTTTGTGAGATACGGTTAGATCTTGTTTTTTAAGGGATTTTTGTAAATTTTCCGACAGTCCTTGAATATAGGGTATTGAAATATATTTATTTTTATTGTTTTGATTGTTGCTGGGGTTAGAATTATTTTTATTAATGTTATTTAATCGGGACTTAAAAATTGAGTTTATTAATTTCATTGGGTAGCTGTTTTTTAATAAAGTATTTTTTGCTTTTTGGATAGCTTCTTGTCGAAATTCTAGATCGCTTAATTTGATTGCCCTATCCGCGAGCCCTATAATGACAGATTTTTTTGGGAGTGTGGGTGTTGCGAAAGATAGTTTATGTATCTACCAGACCAAGTATTTTTTGTATACCACTTTGTTTTTATGCAAGTTTCTTTGTTATATAAGGTCATGTCTAGAAAATTTATTTTTTTATCTTTTTCAGTTTCGATGGTGAAATTAAGTTTTTGGTGAAAATTGTTAAACGCGTTAAGGATATATTCGCTTTTTCCTTGTGGTATGATTGTTAAACAATCATCAACGTATCTGTAGAAGAATGGAAGTTTAAAATTTAAGTTTTTAATAACGTTGTTTTCTAATTCTTCCATCACTAATTGTGCAACGACACTTGAAATAGATGAGCCCATTGCACAGCCGTCAAGTTGTTTATAGAATTTGTTTTTATGCATAAAGTAAGTGGATTTTAGAACTAATTCTATTCCTTTTAAAAATTCATCAAGTGGGATATCAGTATGTTTTTTTATATCATTCCATTTTTTCCTGATGATTTCGAATGTTAGATCAATTGGAATGTTAGTATATAGTGAGACTACGTCTAGCGAGATTAAAGTGTGGTTATTTGGTATTTGGATGTTTTTTATTTTTTCTTTAAAATCCCAAGAGTCTTTGATGAAAACATCAGTTTTGTTTATGACATTTGCTAAAATAGTTTTCAGGAATTTTGAGAGACCATTTAGAGGTGATTGGATACATGAGATGATAGGCCGTAAGGGTATACCATCCTTATGCAGTTTTGGTAGCCCGTATATTTTTGGCGCTTGAGCGTTATGTATTTTTAAATTTTTTGCTATGGTGGGAGAAATATAGTTTTTGTTTTCCCAGATTTTGATTAGTTCAATATTTTTTTTTTGTAGTATATTAGTGGGGTCGTTAGAGATGAGTTTATAAGTTTCCTCGTTATTCAAAAGGGATTCCAATTTATTATCATATTCGTTTTCATACATAATGACTGTTTTGTTTGACTTATCTGGTCTTAAGATTTTTAAGTTTTGGTGCTCTTTTAAAAAGGATTTTGTTTTTCTTAACTTTTTACATAGTCCATTATCTATATTTTGGTTCTTCGTTTTATATTTTTTAGAATTAAGTTTATTTTTGCCCTCACTTCTTACAAAAATATACGGTAGTACTTATTCTTACCGAGTATCCATTCTGCAACAATTACTTTTTACATCTATAGTATCTGACTTTAGGACTTTAGGAGTAATACTTGTTTGTGCTATAAAAGGTTCTAATGACGCCCCTGTTCTTTGTTGCAATATAGAACTCTGGTCGAGGTATTCTGCAGATCGTTTAACGTGAACGTCAAGAGTTAAGAAATTATGTTCGTTCTCCTTTTTAAACATAATATATATTGGTGTGCTAGATTCATGCGTTACACATTCTGCTAACTTATTAGCAATTCCTGTCTAAATGTTAAAGGTATTATTAAACACTCATTTTTAGAATTTAGCATATGTGTCACTCGAAAGTAGGAGTTATAAAAATATCATGTCTAAAGATCCACCTCTCGGAACAACCGTGTTTCAACTTAAAACTCTTAAATCTCCAACAAATATTTCGATAAGGTAGTTGGTGAGTCTTTAGAGCAAATGATTGGAGTAGGGGTATTTTTGGATAGAGAATTTTTTATAAACCATAGAAAGGAAGTAGATTACTGTAATTTGCGTATTCTGTTCGGGATCTAGGGACTGTATTTCTTCAAAGCCCTATGCAGCTGTATATGTCCAGTGCCAGCATTTTGTATCTAAGTAACTATTACAATAGTGCAAATGCAACTAACGCAAGGGTATACGGAAAGCTAAAACCAAGAAAATAAAATTTTTATTTAAATACAAGACTAATAGCAGGGCCGTGCAAACGAAGGGGCGAAGGGGTCAAGATCCCGGGTGCTTCCGCAAGGTGGACGCTAAATTCAATATCCTGCATTCATTTTGTAAATTTAGCAGGCGCTAAATTGTATGTTATCCCTGGGCGGATTATTCTCCTCGCGCGGCCCTGACTAATAGAGACAATAGAAGAATATTTAACCTCCATTATATTGACCTTTCAGTAAGTTAACTAAAACGTGTATTAAAATGAAAAGAATATTTCGTTATGAAATCAAAAAGTCCGATACACTGTTTGTTAAACTTCATAAAATCTTATCAAATGTGATTTATTATGGGCTAGAAATAGATACATTTTATTTTAATGCATGTTACCCCAGCACATGGCCTATTAAAAACTAACAGAAGAAATTTATCCTCTTGTAAGAAAAGGTTTCCATAAAACAAGATTAGATTGAACATTTGTATAAGAGGGAAAACAGGGTAAAACGTCGAGAAAAGCCCGTTGTAAATAACAATATCGTATCAAAGGAAAGTATCAGGTGCACAGGGAGACAGCTAAATGGATTTCGCATTTTATCGCCCAAATTCGCTTCTTTTTATTTTCAATTTGGTAATTCTTCCCTAGAAATTGCTTTAGAAGAGGAAGACCTTTCAATCCATGTGGTGCTGGTTAGTTTTTTCTATTTTTTCTATTTTTGTAAAAGCTTTCTTACTATTATTAACCACTTTTCAACACAGACATGCATTGCAATAAAGGGTACTATGTTATTACCTTACACATTAAAACAAAAATTCTTTTTTTGCATATAAACCGATAATAAAATATTTTTCTTTTTACTTTTACTTCCCTCGTCAGGGAGGGAAATGTTAAAAAAAATATTACTGAAAAACTTATTATCTAACAATTTATCTAATATTTTGCACAAAAATTGAATATTACAAACGAGTAAACTTTTAACATTTTGGCACGAATCCAGGGTGTCAAAACAAAATGGCGGCCTAATGAAATATCGAAAAAAAATAGCCTGAGAAAACTACTTATTAGATTGATTTCAAATTTTGTTTAAGAATTTGGCATGATAAAATAGTAAAATAATTTTACGATTCAAGATTTTACGAAGAACAAAATGGCTGTTAAATAAAATGTTTAAAAAACACGTAAAAAACGTAAAAAGCCTTGTTATAGAATCGAACTTAAATTTTTCACAAAAATTAGATGTGGTATAAAGATGCACTTGTAAAATTTTTGTACGAATCCCACATGTAGGAACAAAATGGCGGTATAATGAAATTATTAAAAATTGTGTATAAAAAACTACTTATTCAATTTAGTTAAAAAATTACCGAATAATGAAGTGTTACATAAAAGGAAACTGGTAAAATATTGGTACGAATCCAATATGATTGAACAAAATGGCGCCTAATAAAAATGTTTGAAGAAAAGACACTATATGTGCTACTCAATAACAATGTGAGGACCTAAATTGGTGACATTTCACTATTCCTAATAAAAGGAAAGATTCATTACGAGGGAAGTTCCGGCTAAACGAAGTTTACCGATTTTAAAACACATGGCGAAAAGGAAATTACTACAAATATTTAATACTCTAAAGGTCATTTTAAAGACAAAAATCTTATGTAACCAACCAACTTAACCACTTCTGTAAAGAAACCTGGTAAATATTGAAGTATTTTGTTGTAATTTAAGAAAATTAATAAATAGTTTATAATTAAGGTTTATACTTAAAAAGTTGCTATTGAATGACGCTTATTTCAGAAGTACAATCCAGCAACACGAATTAAATTCTACTTGCCGCACAACTATCGAGCAAACCACTTTTTTTATTTGTAGCTTCTTATTTGGACACAAACCTTTTCTGCTACAAAGATATTCGTGTGTATTCGAAAAAGTATGTAAGGGTTAAACATATATGTCTATTTATGGTGAAGCATGTCAAAACGTACGGTAGGTATTCGCAATAATTAATAGCAAAAGATTTTGTGACAAAATAACGGTAAAGCTTTATTTGCATCAGTATTAAAGAGTACGAGAAACAGAAAAAGTAGCTCATGGAAAGCATATCTATTATAAAATTTATAACTTTTGCCAAAAACCACTTTAACAATCGGTTTACGTTAGGATAGTGTGAGTGATGCAACCTTACTAAACTGTAACATCCGTATTCACTAAAGAAGTTTAAATTTAGACTAGGTCTAACTTGACAGTTATAGGCTTAAGATGACATTTTTAACCATTGAACAAATAAGTCTTCTAAATGTAACAATTACAAAATGACAGTGACATAAGCGAAACATAACTGGCGAACCAATAGTTTTAAGGGGGTAAGTGTTTTTAATTATTTAGAAGCATTGTTTCCTTAATTTTTGAAACCAGATCCAAGCCTTATAAAACAGTAATAATCATCAATAGGTTTTTTAGACTAACAAAAAACTAAAAAAAATTAAATTTAATGTCTAAAGGCAATAGAATGATCTAATCTAACTAGTGTTTAAAACTACTGTTGGCATCGCCCGCCCCCACAGAGTATAATTGAAATCGTATGTTTTAAAATAAAAGGCTTTTTTCCCTAACATACCTACACTTTCACCTGTTAAAATATTTAATTATCTCTTCACATCGTATATATTTATATGTTTTTCACACATGTTGTTAAGTTACTTCCACATCCTTTTTGGTTTATTGACTATCTGCTTAATTTTATAGCCTTTTTATTGCGACTAGGCCAAAGTGGGTGGAACCTACATAACAACATAGAGATCCACTACTTGCCTCGTGGCACATACCCCAAACATCTAGCTTTATAAATTTACTATATGTGCGAAATTTCTTTAGGTGGCATTCGAACTCACTAACCCTAACCGGTAATTTAACCGATTAGTACAAATCAGTTTTCGGTGGGGTTGTGCTTTAAGTTTTGTTAAAACTGTGTAATTGTGTCATTATTATATCAACATTTTACCACAACTTAAGGAATAAGTAGATATAACTACACACAGAGCGGTTTTTTTCCACTGGACGTCGTAATTTTCTAAAATATTGCCTTACATTGTCTTAGTCTTAGAACAATGATTTGATGACATAAAAAAATAATCACCTGGAAGAAAAAATGTCGGCATCTTTGATTTTTATAGTATAATATTACTCTTAGTTTTCCAAATCTGCATAAATGTTTATTTGTAAAAGCTACATTTAAAATGGAACTATGAAAAATATTTTTGGCCTGTTCTCTATTTTAGTCGGTTTTTAAATCTTAATGATATTAGAATATGTCTAGAATACTTTTTTAAATACCAACTCAAAATAACAGATCTAATACAGCAATAAATAGTTTGCCATGAGAGAAAGTAAGGCGAGGATTTAAAACTGCTTATTCAAGAGTAATTCTATATCGAGAAAAGTAGCGATTTTTTTCTACTTTAGGCTCCATGCAGCTGTAAATTGGTTTTATCCTCACTAAAGTAATATAAAAAGAAGATTTTGTTTTCAATTTAGCGCGAACTATGGAAAAATAAGTCATTTTGTATTAATTTTTAAGTGGTATTTTGTTTTTTGTTGTTGTAATTCTAGTTCTTAATTTAATATGTTGTTCTTATTTGGCTTTTTCTATAGTATCTGTTTTTAGTTTAGTTTATAAAATAAATAAGAAATATGCTGAATATATACCTAGTGAAAAAATCATGTACCAAAAACCTAAAGGTAAATAAAAAATGACAGAGTAAACACGAAAATCTAAATGTGAATACTATCTACTATTTTTACTCATCTCTTTACATAGGAGTTTCTCTGCTAATCGCGTATCACTAGCAAATAGAGCCAGAGAAAGGAAGGAAGAAAAGGGTCTAATTATGAGTTGAAGTTAAATAGTGCAACTATCGGAATATTTCATAATAAATATTAACGGGATATTCGAAATTTTGAAAATGCACCAGAAAAGTAACGTAATATTTTATTTTTGCTATGAATCTACCTATTTTAACTTAAAATTGGTAAATACACTACTGAATATAAAATTTTATCCCTGAGAAGAAAATATGTTGTATCACATTTTCAAACATATTAAAATAAAATAAATTAAACATACGTTTTTTTTGTTAATTCTTAAATGTATCACCCTACAGAAAAATCAAATTAACAAGAAAATTATTTTCTAGAGTGTATTCAAAAGACTAACAAATGGAAACTTTTTTTTGTTATTTGGCCAAAAACATTTTGATATGTAAGCTCTATTAAATTCGCTGGGACCGAAAAAAATATCATTTACCTTAGAAAACAGATAGAATGTAAATATTAAAAAAAATATTTTACTTAATGACCTGGAAACAAACAAACCTAAAACTTATAAAAAAGTGGGAAGCTAGCTCATTTGACTTTAACGCTGCCCAAACAGTTGGTTTTAAGTTATAAGTTGACAAAACAAATAACTAATTATCTACATCAACTCTATAACCATTTTGTATAAAGCCAGTTGTTTGCTTAATAATAATTTCATACTGTAAATATATGCAGTTATTTTAAGTTGTTATAATTACAAATTGTTAATACTCCAACGACTAAAATTACTGCTAAATGGTAAAATACTGATGTTTTGGTTAATAAGCTAGCGAAGGAAAAAAAAATTGCATTTTGTATACAAAGTTAAAACAATATTTGAATTTAAAATATTTCAATTTTGGATTTTTCTGGATATATTTTGAATGGTAACAAAAATGTAAGGTTGAAAAATTCTAAGGCTTTATGTGAATCAGCAGGATTTGCAAAAAATATATGACAATTGTAATATAAAAAAATGAGCATTGAATTTGTTATTACAAATATGTACGTAAATATATTTTTGTATATGTACATTTTTGTAATTGTTATTTTTTTGACAATTCTTCGGGGTATAGATAATGCAATAAAACATTTGTAATTAACATTTTTTCTGAGTTCTTAAATAAAACTTGTATTTTCTATAATTTAAAAACTTTTCATCTACGAACATGAGATAAGAAACCATTGCCTCACTGATATTTTAATTAGATAATGTTAGATACTATCGCACTAAAAAATTAAGAAATACATTTATTTTTATTTAAAATACAGCATTACAAACTATTTATTGTAAATATTAATTACACAACTATTGCAGTTATTTAAATTAATGCTAGATGTACTTGATGAACTTGACTTAATTTGCAATGAACTTGCACTAAATATGTTCAGTTTTTGGATACTAGTTGCTTTATGTTGCTTATTTCCGAGTATACACAACGCAGCCTTCTTTTTATTTTATATTGTATTTGACCGCCATCCTCCGTGCTTCTTTACAGTTAAAATATATAGTCCGATGTTGGCTAACAGGCACGTAGAAGATCTTTTAAAGTAGTGGCCAGTATATTGTTCTGAATTGGATAATTTTAAAAACAAAGCAATAGTCTTAGGCATACCTCCAAAAGTGTTTATTCCCACTGGCTGTTTTGTACATTTACCGTTCTTATAGCACACGAAGAAACGACCATGATCAACGTATTTAGGGCGTAATTTGATGTAATTTCGGACAATTTCCACCATATCTAAATCTCCAATGTGTCCTGATGTTTCAAAAAACTCTCGAGCTATTTTTGTCTTCGTGAATAGTGTTACAAATCGAAAACATGTATATTCATCTTTCACATTTTTCAAGAGTAAGTTTATCAGCTCTTCAGTTCCACATGCTGCCGCTAGTCCAACAATAGGTGCTACTTTCGCCATAAAAAAACTTGTTATCATCCTGCAGAAAAAGACCATATCGTTTTTCGTTAATATCTTCGATTTTGTAAGTCTATGTCCTTCCGACTTTCTTTTTAAAAACGCAATTAAATGCGAGTATCCACATTTTTTCTAATAGGCATCAAACTCCACAACATTGAATAGTATTCCCAAAGAGAGGATGGTTTTTGAATTTTGGCTAGATCATTAAAATAGGCTAACAATGCCTTCTCAATGGAGTAGTTTGTATGTTCTTTTCTTTACACCATTTCTGATGCCGGGAGTAGGCCATCTCATATTTTAGCAGTGATTTTTTGGGCAGAAGTCTGGAAATTTCACCGGTAGCCACGTCTTCGATATCGGATGGAAGATCTGAATCCCGCATGTTGAAAATGTATGAAACTCATTTCGAACTTTATAAAAAATTACAAATTATTTTCTAATGTTTTCTAACGAAAACTTAGTTACTTGGTTGCTATGGTATAGTAAGTACAGGTAACAGAGGTAAATTGTTTTTAAACATTTGATAGGTAATCTTTTCATGAAAATGGAAATTATATTATACCTCGGATAAGATTCTAAACGATTGTAGATAAAATTTCGTTATTAACGTACTTGTTTGGTTACACAACTCGCTTTTGTCCCACTTGTATCGTAAATATCTATTAACCAAAACATTTTATACACAGAAATGTAATCATTATAGCGCCTAATTTAAATGACAATTTTGTAGCTTAGTGTGGAATTTAATACCTATAAACTTATTTATGTCAAATTTTTCTTGAAACCAACGTGCTGGGTTCCCAATTTTTTATTTTTTATTGTTAATAATTCCTAATAATTTGAAGAAAATATTTTCTATACTCATGTTTTACAGATTTTTTCAAATGCCAACGTGTTCTGATAATGTTTTTCTAAATGTACCTTGAAGATGCTTTATCCTGAAAAAAAAACAAATAATAAATTTAAACTAGCATTGATAAAAACATTATTTACAGCTACAAAGTTCTCGGATTTTGTTGATAAATCCACTTTTATAATAAAATGACTATTTGAGTATTGCATTATGTCACTATGATATCGGTAAGAAAGGTGCATTCTTTTTACAGCGATTATTTCCTTTCTATTATTTTTTACTAATCACTGACAAGATTTCGTAGGTCATAATTAATTTTCAAGTGGAAAAATTGCGTGACATAACTGTCTGCAGTTTTTACGGAAAAATATAATTCAAGTTTATTATTTTGAGTATTATTATTCTTACTATTCTTTTAAATAACAATGTTGTTATATTAAATATTATTTATTGAACTCAAGGACTAATCTTACCAAGTAACTGGAATACTTAGTTTCTAAGAAATTTGTTTAAAAATTTTCCGGAAAATTAGATGCATAGGATATTACTCCCGATAAAAACTCCTCCAACTGGCTATAAAAACCTCTCCAGGTTTCGTTGCCGAGCAACATAACACATTCTTACAATAAAATTTAATGCTATTAAAAGCTTTTTGTCAGTGATTTATTATTATTTCCTAGTATCTAATACCGCATGGATTCGTCAATTTATCTAGTTAAAAATCACTCGATCTGTTTTTAATATGGAATAAACTTTAATTTTATTATCTCAAACTAGATTGCTTTTTATCAGTTTAAACTCGAACTCACGGCACTAGATAAGTAGTAGATTATCAATTCTTTGTTAAATTTTTAGTTAAGCAATCTAGTTTTTGTGAAAAATAAAAGAAAATCCGACTAAAAAAGCTCGCTTTTACTTATGATAAAACGGGCCGTTTCATTGACTAAAAGAAAATGTGAATAACATAATAAAGCAATGTCAATGCAAAGTTTTTGAAACTGACACCTTATAAAACTTCAATGTTAATGATATTGTGACTGGAACGTTACTAATGATTACTGAAAAAACATAATCGTAGTCGATTTTAGCATTACATCCAGCAGTATCATATTTTTCTCTTTGTCTATGACTAGATAGATACTCGTCACATTAACGCTCCTGTACTTCCATGGTGTCTTTCGCATATATGTAAAGAAACATTTGCTTTTTAAGATTGTATATACGTTGTTTTTAGCTGGATTGTTTCGTTATAAATGAAATATAGAGTAAACTTTCTATATTTTATGTATGTTGTACAAACATAATCCAGGAAATTTTTAATATTGAACAGAGACATCTTGTACCTGACGAAATACAATAGGACCATAAAAATCCAAGCAAAACGTATCGCAAACAATCATAGATGACAACCCGTGTCGTAGAGCTAAAAATTATCTAGTGATATAAATAAAATAAACACATAAAATATGTATAATTTCAAAGAAAATACAACAAAATGATAATTTGTAAAATAATAAAACAGTATTCCTAAAAATTAAAAATTTTTAATAACACACTGATGTATAATAAATATTTCTTCCAATATACATCTTAAACTAAAACATACGTTTACCAATATAAAAAAAATGTTATTTGTCGAACAAAAAAACTACATTAATGGAAAAAATTATCGGTAAAATTCCTTGCTAAGTTGTATTAAATTTAGGTATTAAAAGCATAAAAAACATAACTATGTTGGAACTATTAATAAAATTACCAAAAATTTAAAACAACAAAAACGTTTTATCCCTTTAGATCCTCTGTCGTGCTCCTATGAATTAGAAAAAGTATAGTTTGTGTCAAGGTATTTTAAAAAGCCAAAGTAGAGGCCCACTGTCAAAGAACGGATAAAAGAATATGAAGGGTTGAAAATTGAAAATTAAAAACACATATAATTAAACATCTAAATAAGAAGGTTAGTAATTATTTCAAATCAAGTTCTCGTAAATAACTAAACAACATTTAAGAAATTAATATAAAACAATGATTGGTTTTTTAATAAATAAATAAAATAAAACAATGTTTCTCTACACTTTCTCTTGAAAAAGATTTTTTTATAATTAAATACTTTTTTAAAAACAATATTTATTAAATGACAAATTATTGACATACTTACACTTTTCCAATGCTCAATTTGTTGTAGAAGAAAATAAATATATTACATTAGATAAAAGAAATATTATATGTATTTATCATTTAATTTCAATCAAACTTGACTTAATTTCAAGTTTTTATTATGTCTTGCAATAAATCCTTCACTTGAGACCATATTAATTCAATTGGATTTAATTCGCAATGATGGGGTGGCAAGCGAAGTACTATTAAGTTACGTTCGATAGCCATTTTATCAATAACTTGTCTTTTAAATTGTGAGTTATTTTCCCTAGCCATTATAATATCTTGTTTTTGCAAATAAGTCGAGAGTAATTTCTTTGCTAGTCTAGCATAATAGCTGGCGTTGTCCATAACAATGACAGGTATTGACTTAATCATTTCAGAAAAGTAATCTTCAAAAATATCTGCAGTAGTAATATTTCCTAGATTTTAATTCAAATTCCAATAACGCCCATTTAAAAATCTTTTGTCACTTCCAGTATGATTTGATTAAGCCAGTTGACAAGCCTGCTAAAAAAGCCCGCTGAGAACTTTGAACACTTTTATCCTGCCAACATTTACTCACAGAGTGGCCTTCGTTAACCTAGGATTCGTCCATAAATGTTTCGTTGTTCCCTTCTGTACTTTAATATATCTCTTAAATGTTGTTTTCGTTAACATATTATTTTTTTCTATCTAATAAACCTGATTTTCTGTTCTGCTTTTGACAAGAAAAGTTCAACTGATGTAGTATTTTTTATAACTTCTTTGTGCCCATTTCTGGTGAATTTTCATCTTAACTTACAGCTGCTAAAACTATTGAAATATCCTTATACAATAAAAGGAAAGCACTTTCCTTCTTATTATGTTCCTTGCTTGTTCATCCTTCTTAAATGCTTTTCTAACTCGCCTTTTCTTAGGCAACTTCATACTAGCACTGTTTCCGCTTTTTCGTTCACTAAGAAGTCTTTATATTGTTGATTGACTGACTCCTGTCATATTAGCACAAGAGTTGAGTATATTTGTACTTGTGTTTTGGCAAAATTCGATGACGACATTTTAAAAAGTGTGAATACACAACATACACAAGAAAAAATCAGATATTAAACGAATATATTAATGTTGGACTTTTAAGAAATCATGGGTCTTGGGAATGAACCGTGTCAAATTGTAATTACTATCCGACGTTTCGCCTTCGATTGTACGAGGCATCTTCATCTTAACTCCACGTCTTAACACAAATTCGAAGAGATTCAAAATATAGACCGTAACCCGTAAGTCGATTGAAATTTTTTGTATTTTTAAAAATTTCAATAGATTCTCTAATTTTTCGTTTTAAAATTCTGAAACCGATGCTAGAACCTTGGATTCCTTTAGATTTATAATTTGGCCAGTGGTGTGCTGGTGTTCGGCAGATCGAACAACTTGTTTCTTTTTAATACACTATACATGTTCCTTAAGTCCAATTGATGTTAAGCGTTTTTTTACTCCCACATAAACTTCTCCACAGGAGCAAGGAATTTTATATACTCCTTCGGTTTGGAAAGGTACAATATCTTTCGGAGATCGCAAGCATGGTCCAATCTTCTTATGTGTATTTAAGATTGTACGTATATTGGACTGACAAAGTAATCATCCAACATACGAAAACTAAAAAAAGTTCTAGGTCTTAAATGGAGAGGTATTTCAAGATTCCCCTATATGGAACCAGCTGTTGTAGCAAAAATTAAATATGTACTTAAAACCAGTGCCGACGTCGAAAAAAGTTTTTGAAATAAAAATTATATAGATATTTTAAGAAACAGGAATCACATCATATTAAACTGAACATTTAAATGAACAATAATTTCTGTAAACAGAAATAATTTTTTTAATTTTGTTTTTACTAAAAACTGTTAATAGAAAGGGTTTACCTTTTTTATTTTTAAATAACATGTTTCTATTATTATATACAATTTATTTACCTACAAAGTAAAATATTTTAAAGTTTTGTTTAAGTAGTTGTATATTTAAGCTTCGTGACTGAACATGGGAATTCTCAATTTTATTAATATTTATTGTCTGCTTTTGTTTAACTGTTTAAATACTAATATTATTGTTGTATGCAGGAACTTCTCTCGTAATAAATCTTTATGTTTCTTAGGAATAGTGAAGTGTGTCTCAATTTTGTTTCACGATATTTGATTCGTACCAATATTATACCAGTTTTTACCTAAGCTACATTGATGTCTCGGTATAGTTTGGAATAAATCGAATATGCAGTTTTTTACACTAATTTTTTTAAAATTTCATTATTCCGCAATTTTGTTCCGTTATGTTTAATTCATACGAAAATGTTACAATTTTATCTGGATATCACATTAATTTTTATACAAAATTTGAAGTCATTTGTCTATTCAGGTTTTTTACGTTCATACATTTTATTTAACCGCCATTTTGTTCCACCATCTTGAATTATTACTACAGTTTTAACAATTTATCTCTATATTCCACTTAATTCCTGTACAAAATTTAAAAGCATTCTAATATGTAGTTTTTTTCAGGATGTTTTTAAAATATTTATTAGGCCGCCAATTTTTTCTGTCATAATGAATTTTTACCAAAATGTTACCAGGTCATCCCCATATGATCCCTATTTTCAATTAAAATTTAAAGGTAAAATCGGGTAACAAGTTTTTCAGCTACGCCGCGAATAGACAGACAGATCGTCAGATGTACCGATGGAATTGAGAAAATATTTCTATGACATCAAGGGACCTTAAAACGTGAAGATCTATAAAATCTTAAAGATGGAGGTGCGTTTTTCCCATCCAAGCATGATGATATTTTAGTGTTTATTTAATCAAAAATTTACATTTAATTTTAATATTTTGTAAAATTTATATTTACATACTATATTATTTTTACAAAAACCGATATGCCTTTTTAGTGTTTTTAATGCTTTTTACTTCAAACTCTAGTGATAAAATAAACGAAAAACATAGCAATATACTTCTAATATCGATAGTAAAGTTAGTTTTGTACACTTTCTTAATGATAGGCAAAAAGTCTAACAACACCAAAAATGTTAAAAATGAAGAAAATTGTATATTTTTTGAAAATTGTGTGATTATTTCAGAGTATTCTCAAGTTTTGAAAAGTTGTCTCGGGTCTTATTAGAGCTAACCATTTTTTAATTGGACAGAAAGCCTTTCTACCTCATTTTGTACTGTATACTAGGGGAGGATGACTCCTTAACTATACAGCACTTGGGTGTCATTGTGCCCCTTGGGGGACATTTCTAAGACTTTCAGCCTTTTCTGCGGTCACATAGTAGCTGTAAAATTGTTGCGTTTCCCTATTGGCACTTTTGTCGGTCCTTTGGCAATATCTTGCATCCCTGTCGGTCCAAGGGACAAAGTGGAAACTAGACCACTTTAATACTTTTGCTAAGGTTAATATGTAAATTTTCAACTCGAAGAATGAAGGTAATTCCCACAGCTGTAACGCCTGGTTCTAAATTTGCTTATAACTTTTCAGCCCGCGTGCGAAAATTACAGCCTTTTTCAAATATTATTAATAGATTGAAATTTCTGTGATTTGAGCGAACAGGATATTTTTGAAAAATGATCAGATCAAAGCATTATAGCAGATAAAAGAAGATATAAAAGAGAAGATGAAAATTCTGAGCCCCTACCCTTCTAATACCTACATTTAAAATCCACAATCTTCCGAGCACTGTACACGCTGGATGGATCAGTCTAAAAGCCAGGCTATATTCCACCTGCCTTAGGTGCTTCAATTGTCAGAGATTTGGACATCTATCTTAAAGCTGTCTAAATGACTCAATATATCCTTCATGCTCACCTCCTCCTCGATGCCTAAATTGTAGTGAACTACATTTCCCTAGATCCAAGGTCTTATATAATTATAAAAGCAATATACAAAAACAAAAAACAGAAAAAATATCATATGTAGATTCGAAAACTATTTTATCTGCTCAGGATCCAATAATTATTTTTATAATATTAAAGACTCCCAACTCGGTTTCAACCAGTCAAATTGATTCCAAAATTAATAATCAATGAAAATCGCAATTTTTCTTCTTCTTTTAATCCCACTTTTAAACACATCACAAAACAACCAACCAACTCTCACTCCTGACAATCTTCCTTCCTTCCTTTCTGCTATCATCATCCATCTCCCCCCAATCTCCCAAACAATCCGTCTTCATAGAGACAGGTCCAGTAGTAAATTTTCATCAATAATATGGGCATCATCTGATTCTTCCCTATCTTATATTTTTTTCAAAGAAAAGTACAAACTCTCCTAACTCTTCTAAAAAAGTCTATCAAAAAACTTCATCCAAACCAAATAAATAATACGTATTACCACCCTTATTTACAACGGAACCTCTTTGATCTTAATAGTAGACAGTAATGTAATGAAATTAATCTCCACTGAAAATATTTTTCCTTGAAATATTGACTATATATATTATAATATTGACAACAATAGTTTTCTTATCGAGAGATTTATTCTTGATAACTCTCTACACTTACCCAACAAGACATCACATATGTTTTTATGTTCTTCAGCATTATTCCTTCTCCTCCATAGATCTCACTCTAGGAACTCCCAGGCTTTCTAGAAGTGGGAAGCATTGGGAAATCATTTTCATATTATTCGCAGAGTCCTAAAATGGAATATATCATCCTATAACAAAATTAATTACAAGCTTACAAAAGCTGTCTGGAAGAAATATCACGACACGTTTGCATGCCCCAAAACAATTCCACTTTCTATTGAATCTGTTGTTGATCAGTTTATCCATTAAAATATCTGCTATCTTAAATCGCACATTAATCCTAAGACGCCCTCTGTTCCGTGGGGGAGTAAAAAGCGTTAAAGAGCTATCCAGGATAGTAGAAAAGCAGTTAATCGCTTTAAACACAACCCTGCCACCGAAAACTTCATATATCTTAAGGAGGCTTGAGCTAGGATTAAATAGGTCATGAAACTAGCCAAATATGAATCATAGAAAAGACATTTTTTAGTTAAATATAAACACCACCACCCATGTGATGTGGGATAAGATAAATCCAAAAAACCATCTCTGGCATGTTTAATAACAACGTATTGGTAACTAATAACGAAGATATTTCAAACTCTTTCGCTAAGCATTATCATAACATTTTTAGCAACCAAAACTTGGATCCATATTTTATTTCGTATAAACAAACAAATAAAAAAAAACTTTAACAGCAACACTAAATATAATCTTCCATTTACTTTGGATGATAGAACAAATTCTATAAAAAAAACATCTCACAATTTTTTTGTTCCTATCCCATTCTTTTGATGTAACTTGGAGTCAGTCATACTATTTTAAGAATTATGCATAAGTGGAATATTTAAGGCAACCTAATTATGTACGTACAAAATTTTCTCTGCAACAGAATATTTCAAACACCCTCTCAGACACATATACACTTAAAAACGACATCCAAAAGAGATCTGCATTGAGTCCATTACGTTTCATTATTGGTCTAACTAATATCCAGCAACATATACCCCATAAGTCTCATATCGCTAATATGCAGATGATCTGATCATATACTAGTCATCTCAATACCCCAGAGTACGCAAAAAAAGCTACAAATTGCTCTAAAATCTCTATATTATATAATTGGTCCCTACGTTTCGGATATTGTTTTTCTGCCACTTAATCCTCTGTCACTTATTTTTGCAGAAGAAGAAATTATTCCAGAATGAGTATGCATATAAATGGGTCATCAGGTATCAAATTTCTTGTTATGATTCTAGATAACAGGTTAAAATAGAAGGATCATTTTAGTTATATCAGAGACAAATGTAATAGAGCTACACCAGTATTAACCACTCCTTTCCAAAGCTGCATGGGGATCTGATTCTACTACCCTATTAACATTATATAAATCTAAACTAAAAATTGTGGCAATATAGTGTACTCCTCTGCAATAATATCATACAGTAAGACACTTAATTCTTCCTCTGACAAATACATTATTGTATCTGATTCTCTTGTTCCCTACAATGCCTAAAACTTTCTATCTCCTCATCCTATTACACATGATATCCACAAATGAATCATTAGTGCTGAAAATACTCATTCTAGAATAATTTATAGGGATTCCTAGTCATATTGGTACTGATGGCAATAAATATGCTGACTCTCTAGCCAAAACACCACCTGTAATGCCTCTCCTAAATCCCCCTCTATACTGCGCTAAGGACACATATCCCCTCATCTACAAAACAATTAAAAACCTCTGTCAACTGGAGTGGGATTCGCAAGAGGGAAACAATAAATAATTTATTATGTGGTATAAAAGAAAGGTTAAACCTTTTTTTTATACCGCACCTCCATTTATTAAATTAAATAAAAAAGAAAGTGATATAATAAATCGTATGATGATCGGAGACCCTAAACTAACAAACGGCTATGGAATGTTTTCAGAACCACCTAATATTCGCACACAACACTCGCACCGATTCAAGAAAATATAAATAACATCTTAGACTTTCTTAAGGAGGAGGAAGGATGAAATCTAACAAATTAGAATATAGAGCGCTAAATAGCTACAGCTGCTGATGCGCTTATATGAAAACAAAATTCTCTCTCTCCCTCCCTCTCTAAATGTTTCTACCCCAAAAATAGAAGTTCATTTCGTTTATAGCCTAATACATAAGTTCCAAATTTTTCAAAAAATTTACAACGATGCCATGTTTCGTGAAACGTATGCTTTAATGCAACCCTCTGTATATTATATTAAATTTAAGTAGGACCTTAAACAACGGTTTTAACTAAATACGATAATATGCTCACATTTTAGACTTCCTGACGATTAAATTCAGCATGTAACTTATTTTCACATAACAAAGTTCTCAAATTGTGTAATGTAAAAAAAAAACAAATATTTACGTACTAGTAGTTAGTTATTTACAGGTTATACTTTCATTGATATTATTAATATTATCACAAATGATAAAAATACAATTTTTTGTATGGTTTGTAACCAAGCCTCAAGCAAAAAATAACTATACAAATTTAATTATTTTATTGAGTGGTTTTGTAGCAAAAAAGTGAGTAAAATATTACCTCCATTGACTATTAGTGCGCGAATATATATTTTTTCAAATTACGCAGTATAAAAGCTTAGTTAAAAACTAAATTATATGCTAAAGCATCAATAATTCTGAAACGGTGAGTTGTAGATCCAAATTCTTATAGATTGTAGAATTGTTCTTTATTGCTCTGTTTAAATTTAACAAGATAAAAAAAGAAGACACGCAAAACGACTTTTACGTTTTAAACTTTGAGTATTATACTCTGTTAACTTGAAAAGAGACAAAAAAACTAAATAAAAATTCAGAACGTTGCATCATAGACCCATCTTTAAAGATGCTTTTATAAGATATTTAAAATTAAGGAACTTTATTTTTTCTCTACTTTGTATAGCTCTCCAAATAAGGAAGTAGGCCATCTAATTTTCGACACCCTGTATATATGAGCTAATGTAGCTTAGATGGTCAGTTCTGTTTTAACTTTGACATGCTTGATTTGGTTTATACACAGAAGCTAAGTACTTTGGCTTTCTTATTTAAAACATGTAGACATTTATATTTATGTAACAAACTCTCGTTTTCGAATTAGCCTATCTTAAATTTCTAAAGATAAAGAATTACCTTACTTATAGTTTTAAACAATCACTAGTGTTTTTAGGAAGCATTGTAGAATGCCTCTCTTCAAGGAATATGGACATCCTCGAATCGGAAGTAATTTTAAGCAATTGCCTAATTTTTTTAACTTTAAAATAGGACCTACGCAACATAAATTTTAATTATGCGTAGATTAAAAATGACCAAAAATTAAATCTAGTTTTCAGTTGTCTGGTTGCCTACCGTAGAAATTAAAAACAGATCAAATGATTCTCCGAACGCTTGTTTTTCGAAATATGTGGAAAGTCTATCGAATTTTCCACCCAAAGATTTAAAATAATTACATACGATACATACATATACATTCTAAAACTCATTTTATCCAAACTAGAATAATTAAACACATTTACTAATTCTAATTTCCAAAAACAAAAATTTTGTCATTTTGAGTAAAGGCATTTTTATTAGCTTTTATTTAATATGCTTTCTTTGTATGTCTGTCTTTCCGGTTCAAAATTTGTAATCCATTTTTCAAGCACTTGCTGGCATCCGATTCAGGTATACCTATGTAACTTCTTCGTGGAGCTGATCTGATTTATTCAATGATTTACAAAAAACTTGCCTTACAGGAAAAACCCCAACTACAAAGCAGGTATATAACAACAAGTTGATAAAATGTACAAATCTATATGGAAAAGAGAAAAAACTCTAGTTATCAAATTCAGTATATCTATTAACTATAATATCTAATTAAAAATAAACACTTACCACAGTGAAAAAATAATGTTCAAATATTAAAAAAATTGATAAAAAAAATATTCAAAATTAGCAATCCCTAATGAGATATCATTTACTTGATCACATCAATTGAAGAATTAAAAAAGTCAAAATCATGTATTTTATTATATTTATCCCACATAAAAAACACAGGTGAAAATTTCACAAAACTAACTTTGAAGGATATAATAAAAAAAAAGAGATGTATATATATATATATATATATATATATATATATATATATATATATATATATATATATATATATAGGGTTTTGTTCTCGGGAATGTGGAAGGCAGGACTGATCTGTATTCAGAAAATGCATCGAGTTTATGGTAGTACACAAATTATAAGAAATCGACCTCTTAAACAGCTCCTTGTGATATTGCGGAATTGTAACAATATGATTGTTCCTTAAATTTCGATCGTGAACGTCACTACGAAATTTGAGCTTTTTATAAAGATACTGAGGTTTTTTATATTTCATTGTTTTATATGATAACATAGCCATATGCAGTTTTCGGCTATTATGCATACTCAACCAACCTGCATCTTTTAACTTATGTGAAATATGGTTTCTTCCAGATATTGCGTAAATAAAGGGAAGACAGCTATTTTGCACTTTTTGGATACGCCTAACTTCAATATTGTCAAGGCAAGGCAATATATATATATATATATATATATATATATATATATATATATATATATATATATATATATATATATATATATACATATATAATATATATATAATAAATCCGAAATAGCTCATCTAAATGAGATATATCATAATATTCTAACTTAACATCTCTAGGTCAAATTGTTTCTGCAAATAAATACCCAACAAAAAATCAAATTTTCGAGATAAATATTTGTCGTAAGAAAAAATAACTTTTAATCATTTCAGTACTCTTTTATACTCGTACACGTATAAGTCTAATGTTTGTATATGTATATCATTTTGTTTGTGCATGCTAAATGTAGTCACGATTTTTTCTAATTTTTTTTTAATTCTATATATATGTTATGTTTGATTATTTGTCTATGTTAAGTTATGACTGTCATTTTAATTTTTTTTACTCCTGTTTATGTGCTGTAATTTCAGCTCAACGCAGTTGAGAAGGTCGTACGCACGACCGAAACGTTCTGCAGACAATATAAAGTTTATGTAACCCACTCGTGAATTGTCTATTTGAACCATATTCCCGAGAACAAAACCCTACAATATACAAACACACTGGTTCAAGAATTTTATGTTTTTGTAAACATGTATATATATATATATATATATATATATATATATATATATATATATATATATATATTATATATATATATATATATATATATATATATATATATATATATATATATATATATATTCATATATATAATGTGTTAAATTGAATAACAAACAACTATAAGTTAAAGAGGAGTGTGTTATCTATGTGTAGTGGGATTTTATAAGAGAAAATCGTGGGTAAATGCAAATTTACCGAATTTTTTATTTGTTTTTAATTTATTTTTATACTATTATTTTTATCAATATTAATATTAGTATTAATTATTTTTCAAAACTTTATTTACATAATCTATAAAAAATAAATTATGTCATATATTATTTTTCTATATAAAAAAGGTTTTAAGTGGAATTAGAAACAATTTTTTTTATTTGTTTTGCTATATAAAATTCGCACTTAAATTTTACCAGTATATTCTTAATTCACTCTTAATCTTTGATGCTTGATTCACTCTTAATTTTAATGCACTTTCAGTTTAATTTGATAAGTAGTTTTTTAATACTGAACTTTTAAACGTTCATTAGACGGCCATTTTGATACCAAAATTTTACCATTTTATCCCTATATCACACTTGTTTTTTTATAGAAAATATGAGGTCTATTAGATAAGTGGTTTCTTAGTGATTCTTTTATCATTTCTGTTAGTCCGCAATTTGTTCCGCTATATTTCGTCCCCAGATGATATTTGGGCGTAGTTTATCCCGTCTAGAAAAAAATAATAAAACATCTCGTTTTGTAACAGAAAAACTTGAAAAATTTACAGTCTTACAAAAAATTGTAAACAAAGTATTCTACAACAAGAATTTTTCTTAATTATTTTAGAAACTTAGTCTTAGCAAAAGCAGGAGTTCTATTAAACTTAATATAGCCGTAAAGTTAAATATCTGTCCGTGTTGTGGAAATAAAATCCTCTCCACAACAAAAATTGTTAATTAGACATCTAACAAAAAACCCCAGAGGTTGGATTAAATCGACTGGCATAATGGGCAACAGGGGAGTAAGTGCCGTCAGGCAGAAGGCTTGTGGCGCGTTTGGGGTAAGTAAATATTTTTTACTAGATAATGTTTGTGCGTATATCGAACCAAAAAATAATTATATTAACATGAAGTTGATCTCAAAAGAGTGTTTTTTATCTATAAGCAATACAGTCGTCTCGTTCTAGTTGCATCTTCATTGATATGCAAATTCAGGTGCTTATGTCATAATTTATTTTGGATTTATTGATTTGTTGCTTTTCTTTCATTTAATTAAACTACTAAAACATTATTATTACCGTACATGTCTGCTATACTTTGAAGTAAATTGTGTCCACTATGCACCTTAGCTATTGAAACAAATTTAAAGAAATACCTTCTTTGGTGCTAGTACTGTTTTCTGGAGAAGTTTTTAAGTGGACTGTATTTTTTTACTCTTGCGTTACATTGGTGGAGAAATTTTTACCGGCCGGTCACCTTCCTCGGTGATGTAAGTAATTTTCGATTATTTCTATGAACTTCGTCCACCTGTATCCCACAGTTGACGAGGTTTTATGGTGTAAAACGTGGCCGGAATATATAGTAAAAATACAAATTATGATTTAAGAAATGTGTTGCTTATAATTATATAGATGAAAAATTATATTTCTAATGTAAGAAACTTAAAAAAAAACCATAAAACAAAAGTGTTGAAAACAAAACCTAACGTCCACAAAAATACTTAGCATTTTTTTATTGAATAGGTAAAGAGCTTATTATTTCCCTATATGCAAGAAATTTAAAATAAAGAGTTATGTTCTGTAAAATAATTAGGTGTTGTAGAAGGACCACAAAGTCCCTGGCTTCCGCTGATTTACTTATTGAGAAGTCATATAGAGAGAATAGACTTTGTGCGATATTTAAAACAAAATAGCTAAAGTTTACAGCTTCTTATTACCACACATTGATCTTATTTTAAATCGTTTGCGGAATGCTAAATTTATATATTTAATCGATCTTAGAAAAGCCTTCCGCCAGATAGTTTTGATTACGCTTCTAAAGAGAAAACAGCCTGTGCTATAATTGGTCATAGCCAATTTAAATTTGCTGTAGTCCTTGTTGGTTGTATGTTATGTAATACAGAACAAGAAAGGTTGGTCAATTCTATGTTTGTCCCAAGTTTGAACCTTAGATCTGTTTGGCTGACATGTCAAACTTCAGCTACTTTTGAGCTTTTCATCCGATAATTGGTCGCACAGTAAACATTTAAAACTCGTTAATTATATTTATAGAAAAGGCAAAATTAGGATTTTACTTAGCTGTCAGTGATGTGACTTTTTTTCAAAAATTCTTTTAAATAACAGCATTCAGGGGAATTAAAATGAACCTGATGCGTTAAACACGATTTTCGGGTATATTGTAACAGGAAAACTTGCCAAATACCTCGCAAACAACCGCATTATTTTGTAACACATCGGAAATTGGTCGCACTCCCACTCTCATTTGCCCTCGTTTTCCCACTCGTACTACTCATCGCAAATTCACTTGCATTTTCTACTCGACCTCGCACCGCACTTCATCTCTCATTTTCGCAATCGCTCTTTGATTTGCACTTGCACTTCTACTCCCAGTCGCTTTCTTAGTCGCATTCGCAATCGCTCTTTTATTCGCATTCACAATCCCACTAGCATTTTTACTCCCCCTCCTATTCACAGTCGCACTTGCTTTTTCACTCGCCTTTTACTCGCATTTTTATTCGCAGTCGCTCTTTTATTCACACTCGCACTCCTATGTGCAAGTTATCAAGTAATGAGCGATCATTCCTTTCATCCCTTGACCCTAAGTTTTTTTCAACTCGTTCTCGCTCGAAAACACTGCTAAGAATTGCTGCTTCCTATTTTCTGTCAATTTTATTGATCGCCTCTATGCAAAACGCAACCTCTTGTCAGAGTTAGCTCCATTTTCTGAAGTGCTTGGGATATTGGCTCTGGTCATCTATATTAAAACTTTAATACAAAGGTTGTGTGGTCATGTGAGTTGGATTGGAACGAGAAGTATACCTGAGCAATTTTTCATGCTTGGCACAGTATCAAAATAAGTTGTCAATTTTAAACAATTTAAATCTAAGATAACAACAATTCCTCGTCTCGAATTACGCCCCTTGTTTTGCTAGCTAAATTAATGTCTTTTGTTGCAAATAATTATCACTATTGTATTTTTATTAGCAAATTTTTCGACTATACTAATTTTGAAGTTGTTTTATAATGGATCACTTTTGCTACATGTGCGCTCTTTCGGTAATTGTGCCAATACAGCCTCGCGCGGTTTACTACCGGCAAAATTTGGTCTAACTCTGTAGGGTTTAATGGCAACGGTATTTTATCTGATCCCGTAGATTCATGGATAGATGTTAAAATTAATTTTAAAAGATATTTAAAAGGCGTCATAAGGAAGTTCGGACATATGAATCATTTAGGGAAACCTTTTCTGAATATTTTCTGTTAACCTTTATTAAAAAGAACTAACCTTTCCAACTTTAGGCTTCATCTTAAATGTACTTTTTGATTTTTGTTTTCTTTGGATTAGATTTTTCTTTTGGGTCTACACACCTTTTTAGATTATATAAATGTTTTTTTGGACTATATAAATATAAGTTTGGTTTGTATTGGACGAACATTTTTTTTCGATGAAATGAAACTACGCTATCTTCTTGTCGTTTCGCTTGTCCTAGAAGGCTTTTTCAAAAGTTTTTTAATTATTTTTCATGGCATCCTACAAGTATTAAAAAATGTAATACCTAAAATACACAGATTGTTAAAATATTTGGTAGAACATTTATATTAATAAATTCTTAGTCACAGATTAAATTTTAGCTATATACAAGTAAAAATAAATACAAAAAAAAACAAAAAACAAACAGGAAAATTGGTACGTACCTCGGAAATATTGATATACTGATTCTACCTATAGATTAAGTTAATAAAAAGGAACAAAAAACGTATTTCTTAGGAGTATGGTAATTTAAAAAATTAGTCGCCAAGAGAGCACACAAGTGTAAACATAAACATATATATGTATAATGTAATAACAATTTCCGAGGCACGTACTAATTTTTCTGTTTGTCTTTTTTTACTTGTATATAGCTAACTTATAATCTTTGACTAAGAATATATTAATTAAGAAAACATAGTTCTTGGGATTAGACCGTGTCAAATTGGAACTACTATCCGACGTTTCGCCTTCGATTGCACGAGGCATCTTCAGGGATCTGAAGAGATGCAGGCGGGCTTTTATACGTATATTTATTGAAATTTTTGTATGTTTAAATATTTCAATAGATTCTCTAATTTTTCGTTTATAAAAACTTGGAACCGATGCTAGAACCTTGGTTTTCTTTACATTTATGAAATGGCCAGTGTTATGCTGGTGTTCAGCTACAGCAAATTGAACAATTTGTTTCTTTTTAATACATCGGTCATGTTATTTAAGTCTAGTCGATATTGAGCGTCCTGTTTCTCCCACATACACTTCTGCACAGGAGCAAGGAATTTTATATACTCCTTCAGTTTGGAAAGGTACAATATTTTTCGGGGATCGCAAGCATTGTCGAATCTTTTTATGTATATTGAAGATCGTACGTATGTTGGACCGCCGAAGTAATCGTCCTATTTTGTCTGTAGTACCATGTATGTAGGGAAGAACAACACTACCTAATGGTGACTCTTTATCATTCTCCTTTGGCGGAGTTGGATTACTATATCTTTTAATTGAACACGTAATATCTTCAGTGCACTCACTAGTATTCAGAGCTATTTCGATTTCTAATCAAGATTCTTTAACATCGGAAAAATCGAAACTGACCGAAGCTCTCAGAGAGAATAGCTATTACACCATTAGGTAGTGTTGTTCTTCCCTGCATACATGGCACTACAGACAAAATAGGACGATTACTTCGGCGTTACGTATAATCTTCAATACACATAAGAAAATTGGACAATGCTTGCGATCCCCGAAAGATGTTGTACCTTTCCAAACACAAGGAGTATATAAAATTCCTTGCTTCTGTGGAGAAGGGGATGTGGAAGAAACAGGACGCTCAATATCAACTAGACTTAAGGAACATGAACGATGTATTAAAAAGAAACAAATTGTTTAATCTGCTGTAGCTGAACACCAGCATAACACTAGCCATTTCATAAATGTAAAGGAAACCAAGGTTCTAGCATCGGTTCCAGGTTTTTATAAACGAAAAATTAGAGAATCTATTGAAATATTTAAACATACAAAAAATTTGAATAGAGATACGGGTTACGTTCTTCGAGCTCAGATCTCGTAGAGTAAAGATCCCTGAAGATGCCTCGTGCTATCTAAAGCGAAACGTCGGATAGTAATTCCAATTTGACACAGTCTAATCCCAGGAACCATGATTTCTTAATTGACCAAAGCCGTGAAAGCTTCCGTTCTATAATATATTAATGTAGATGTTCTACCAAATATTTTAACAATTAATTATTTTAAATATTACATTTTTTAAATACTTGTAGGTTGCCATGAAAAATAATTAAAATACTTTTGAAAAAGCCTGCTAGGGCAGGCGAAACGTCAAGAAGATAACAAAGTTTCATTTCATCAAAAAAAACATATACTCAAGAAATATATATATAAATATATATATATATATATATATATATATATATATATATATATATATATATATATATATATATATATATATATATATATATATATATATATATATATATATATATATATATATATTGTTTTGTTCCTAGATTGGTCAACATACCTCTAAGCAATGAAAGTATTAATAAAGAGTCAAATTTTAAGATATATAAATGTTTTTTTTTGGACTATATAAACCTTGTACATTAGTTATTACACGTACATGAAGATTTCATAGAAAAATTTGTAAAAAAGACACATAATAAAAAAGCTTTACAATTAGTTTATCCTAGTAATAACTTCAAAGAAAATACCCAATTTCATACTTTTACTTCTACAGGAAAAATAACCTTAAAAGAAGCTAAGTTTTTTTAAAAATAAAGCTGCAACTGTTGCTTTTAGGACTAACAACAGCGTTGGTAGATATATCAAGAACAATAAGACGAAAATAAAAAAAAACAGAATAAATCCGGTGTTTATATGTTAAATTGTGGAACCTGTTCAAAATTTCTTATTGGAAAAGCAGACAGAACGTTTATAAAAAAATAATTGATGAGCATAAATTTAATTACAGAAAGCAACAAAATAATTCTAATTACTCTAAACATTTAATTCAGGAAAATCATACTTTCTATGAGAACTTTGAAATTTTTCATTTAGAACAAAAAAGTAAAAATTAAGTAGTATAGAAACAAACATAAAAATAACAACAAACTATTGAACGATTAATTGGACCCAATAATTCCTCATTGTTAAATCTTTATTAGGCTATAAGGTTCAGGTATTTAATACCTACAGTTAGTTACACTTTTACTTAAGATCTAACATCTGATGAAGCCACAGTGTTGGCGTAACAATTTTCATGCATTTTATTTTTCGTAAAATAATTTAAGTGGAAATTTCAAACAAAAGTTTTCTTTTACTTGGTTAAAATGGATGTACATCAAGTAACTCTTAGTTTTGTTCAATCTCTGACGATATTTTCTAAATTATATATATAGTATATTCTAATTTATATATTTTACTATAGTAACTTTAAATTTAATTAAACCCTTCAATTACTATTATAAGGCTTCTTGAATAAAGTTCAGCACGTATAGGTTCGCGAGCTATATTAACAAGATTAATGAATATTTTTTCTATATTCGTTGTAGTTAAAATTGTAAGGTAACTACCTGTTATTTATTATTATCACACTATCTGGTATTCACAAAATCGTACCGTCTATTTTTAAATATATTCTATATTCCCATTTCATGGAGAATCTCTGATATGAGACGTTTTCCGTCAAAATTTTTAAAGTCTATGTATTTTTCTCAATATTATTTCTTGTTTCATCTAAAGTGAAATGTACAACTCAAATACAAATATTTTTTTCCTAATATTTTCCCCAGCCATCAAATCTCCCTAAAAATAGATAGCAACAAACTTTTCATAAGTCGGTTTATAGCCATTTGTTTTTGTATCCAAAGATCAATTATGATTTTGATTTCCTATTCGAGAACACCCTGTATATCGAAAACCATGATTTGCGCATCCCTGTAAATAAAACTCTGGTTTTTTTTTTTGGTTAATTAACTACGCATATTTTAAATTCAATCTAGTGACTATTAAATACAGAATAGTCTTAACAAATTATTTTGGTCAGTAATGAAAGCAAAGCAGTAAATTCACATTAATTTATGACTTAGCCTATCAAAAATTAACAATCTGGAAACGAACTTAAAATATGCCGATTAGTTTTTTTCTAGAAAATCTGCAGATTATATTTTATAATTTAAAGAATAGTATTGTATACAGTGTGTTCACAGTAATGCAACCTATTTATGTTTGTTATATTTTCAGGTACCCTGCCTTGCCTTATTCCATCATATAAAATATTCGGGAAATTAGGCCGAAACCGTTTTTCAATATAATTAGTGCCTGGTTCTTTGTCTTAAAGATCTCTATTATGTAAAGTATTTAATTAAAAATAAAGATGTTGATTCTTCCACGTATATAGAAAAACAAAATGGATGAATTTTTTACTAAATCTGAGATAAAGTAACATCCTCTACTAAACGGCCATCCTGTATATTATACATGCGTTTGCAAATACTTTCCTTTTATTTGTACTTTCATCCCAGAATTCGCATCTCACGTTTTTTCAAGTGGATGTCCTTAAATGGATCAATTGAAATGTTAAATTCATAAAAATATATTCCTTGAACCATCTTTCCGGTTGTATTGGCTTAACACGCTTCTTTTCATAACCCTCACCCTAATTCCTTTTCGTATTGAATCACTAGTTAGGAGTTTTTCATTTTTTTATATAAAATAAATGAAATTATTGTGTCCTAGGCCTTAGGATTTATTCCCGCGGTGCATTATGTAGGATCTATGTTTTAAGTTTTAAAACCAAACATAATTTACTACTGTATTAATTATAATTAGCCATGATTTTACTAGAGTAGTGCTATTAATATGAAAATAAATTTTAATAGTCACAACAGTGATATACAAAAATAAATGGCTAAAAACCGACTTTGAAAAGTTTTTTACTGTTTATTTTTTAGGGGAATTTGATGGCTGGGCAAAATATCGGGAAAAAAATCGTTGTATTTGGTTTGAACATTTCACTTTAGATGTAGCCAAAAATGATGTTCGAAAAAATACATATTTAGAAATTATTGGAATACGCCTCATATCAGAGATTCTTCATGGAATGGGAATATAGAATATGTTTAAAAATAGATGGTAGATTTTGTGTGTACCAGATAGTTCGTAGTAACTTTAAAACTTTAACTATAACGAATATAGAAAAAATATTGGGTGAAAATATTCTTTAATATCGTTAATATAGCTCGATAACCTGTACGTGCTGAACTTTATTGAGACGCCTTTTTATAGTAATTGAAGAGTGTTATTTATATATTTAAAACACTAAGCCAAATTTTTCAGCAAGTTCGTGAGAAAGTTACATGATTTTTTTTTAAATAATCGTCCAATGACCGAGACCTTTCAATACAGAGTATTTCAAAGAATCGGTTCACTAATTATTCACGATTCTGCTCAAACCGCTTGACGTAAGGAGCTGCATTTTGGCATACAGGTTGATAGTAGGATGTAAAGGTTTTATAACAAAGGATTTTTCAAAACTCAAATTTCAAGGGGGTGAAATCGTCCCTTAAATACAACATTTTTTATTTAAAAAATGGTTGGTTTTTTGAAAAAACCCTTAAACTCGTGTATTTTATTTATTTTACATACTTAAAAATTTCTAAAAATGTGTGCAGGGTGTTTTAAAAAATCGAGTCCTTGATTAAATAACGCTTTGTGTTTGAAAAAATCGAGTCACTGCTCAAAACGCTTGACGTGAAAAGCTGAATTTTGGCATAGAACTTGATTGAAATATGTAGAGCTTCGACTAGGAGGGATTTTTCAAAACCCAAATTTCAATGCATGTTTTTTATTTAAAAAAGGGTTGGTTTTTATTTTTTTTTATTTATTATTTTACATATTTCAAAAATGTATACTGGGTGTTTCAAAAAAACGGACCACCGATTAATCACGATTCTGTTCAAACCGCTTGACGTAAAATGCTGAATTTAAGCATACAGGTTGATCGTAGGATGTGGAGGTCAGATACGAAAGGATTTTTCAAAAAGAAATTTTCAAGCGGAACCGCCCCTTAAATATTACGGTATTTTTTATTTAAAAAATGGTTTTTCTCTTGAACAGGTATATTTAATTATATTTTTTTTTAAATTATAAACAAAAATCTCTCAAGCCCCTGTTGGCAACAATTGAAAGAAAATGCAAAAAACACGTGGCTTATAAACAGGTATTTAAATAATGGGGTTTTAAGTACCTCTTTATATCCCTTTCGTTATCGCCATACGCGAACAAGGTCGCGGGTACTCTCGGGTTAAATTTAAAGTGACTATAATATATGATTAAATTAAGATATACAGTGCAAAAATGCAGAAATGGAATAATTTTTTATTACAATTTAGAAAGTGTCGTCAAATATTGAACAGAACCGTCACTTGATGGAAATCCATTTTAACCAAGTAAACGAAAACACTTGTCTAAAATTTCTTCATTTATTTAACAAAAAATAAAACACTTAAAAAGTGTTTCGCCATCACTGCGGCCTCATCAGATGTTAGATCTAAAATAAAATAAAAGTGTAACACAAACTGTAGGTATTAATTTCTTGAAACCTGGATATTATACAGGTAAAATGTTTTGGATTGTGCGTTATAGCCTAATAAAGACTTAACAATGGCGAACTATTAGGTCCAATTGATCATTTAATAATGTGTTGATATTTTTATGTTTGTTCTTTTTGATACTTTCTAGTAGACTAAGTTTTTTATTTTTTCGTTCTAGATTTTACCTTTTAAAGTTCTCACGGAAAGTATGACTTTCCTGAATTAAATGTTTAGAGTAAATGCAATTACCTTTATACTTTTTGTATAAACATTCTCTCTTTTTTTTTCAATATAAACTTTTGAACAGCTCTCACAATTACACTTGTAAACACCGGATTTATTCTGTTTTTTGGTTTTGGTCTTTCTGTTTTTGATATATCTACCAAGACTGTTTTAGTCCTAAAAGCAACAGTTGCACATTTTTTTGAAAAAAACTTAGCAACATTTAATGTAAAGTATGAAAATGAGTATTTTCTCTATAGTTATTAGCAGGATAAAATAACCGTAAAGTTTTTTATATTGTTTCTTATTTACTATTTTGTCTATGAGATTTTGATGATAACGGTTAGTAACGGCTATTTGTTTTATTATATTTAACTCTTTTGTATAACTTTCATTGCTTAGAGATATATTGAGCAATCTATGAACAAAACTATTTTATGGTAATATTTTATGTGCAAAAAGATGATAGAAGTTATTTTCTTAGTATTTCCTATTTGTAAACCTTCCTTACTTATATATTATATTATATACAAAGTCTTGTTAAATTCTTAATAATTTTCATCCAGACAGGTTGACAAGGCTTCTAGAATATCCTTTATTTTTTTATATTCACAGGGGAATATATCAGGAGCCCAATATTGGACAGGCTTTTTATTCCTGATAGTTTTAAAATTTTGCCAACGTTTCGCTAGTTTGGTTTCTGTCTACAAATAGCAAAGTATTTTTGAAAAATTGGATAAACAGTAAATAAATGTACGAACTATAATGTACTGACTTAGAAATATGTATATAAATATATTTATAGTTAAAGCTTACATTATTTAAAAATAGTATTAAAAAAAAATCGATTAAATACAAAAATGTTTGAAATTAAAATCAACCAATTTGACGTGAGGGTCATAGGTATATAAAAAACTGATTACATACCTCAGTTGATCATCAGCAGTGTTTCAAATTTCTTTTTATTAAAAAATCCATAAAATCGTTAGGAGACAAATCTGTAAAAAGTAGTAAAAATCGCCTATTAAAAATTTCCAAGACTACGATCTATGCCAACTATGTGATGAACTGCGAGCGAATGTGTGATATATCAAAAAATGTGTGGTAAAAGCGCCTTGCTTACTGTTGTTTATAGGGGCGATTTTTAAAAATTATTTACCTGATAGTTGTATATTTAAATTAATAGTTGTGGTATGTTAGGTTCTATTTAGCTTGTCACAAGCTGTTGTTAAACTAACGGTCGATTTATTTTTAATTATATGGGACATTTCCAGCAAAAGACTTTTTTCAAACCTATTTTTGCAACATAATAGTCCTAGTAAACAAGAGTGCCTCGGTTCCTACACCGAACATTTTTAAAAATTCATCTTTTTCAGTCTCAGAGAAACTGTGCACAAAGGCCAATTGTAGAAGTGAAGTAGAGCAACAACTCCTAGAACACAAGGACAAAGTGCTTGGGTATGCGCAAACGCGGCATACACTATTACTGTTTTTAAGCAGGATCTTTCCTTATTGGAAACAAACAAAACAGTAATTAAGAGGTAGTTCAATTTTCAATACACCGATAAAAGTGTAGAGAGATATTGAGATGAAAAACAGCTATATATAAGAATGTAGATGCCTATAAATAGTTAATTTATGCGAGTATTTATGTAAACAAGTTCTAAATTTATAGTTACAAATCTTGATTATAGTATAAGTATATAGTACATCAAAGGAATGGTAAAAATCTCAGTAAAAATACACTGAAATATATATATCTTTAAGCATCTTTAAACAGCAAAAGTTAATAAACCCAATAAATTATAATATTGAGAAATATGTTATGCAATTTATCATAGAATTTTATATATGTTGAGATAAGATATATTTTTTAATATGCATGCATGTATGTATTCATTTATTTTATTTAGAAAACAGTTTACAGATTGGTGACTATTCTATAATCTACAAGTACAACTATTGTGCCAATGCAAAAAATAAAAAAATTAATTATGTCGTAAATGGTGTAATATTACATCCAAGTAGAAATATAACTATAAGTACTTAAGTATTAATTACCGCATCACTTTAAATAAACGATAAGTTTTCTCTTACCTGAGCGTTTACTCATCCGATCATTTTGCTTGCCACAGTAATTTTGTGTATTTGAAATACTACTAAGAAAGATATTAATAACCGTTTCTACAGAATGCATACTACATCCTTCAAAATAAATAAAATGTCCTTGTTTTAAGAGAAATTTAAAGATAAAAGTAGATTAAAACGATTTTTAAACATTTTTTTAGGTTTTTTAAAAACAACGGACATAAAAGTCAGTACTTTTTTAAGCCTTAAAGCATCCATGCTATTATTACTGTCACATTCGGGATTTATATTGTCATGTTCGGGATGGTGACTTGTCATTGAAATATCAATTGTATCTGTAGAATCTGATCTGATCCAGATTACTTGTCAAAAATTGTGTCTTCAGTGAATCTACTTATATGCTTATGGATTGTCCATGCAGATATGTCATAGTTTGCAAATCGTTAATTATTACAACAGCCCAAGCAATAGAAGGGCCCCGGAGAATGCTCTACTTTAAATATAGTTATCTTAAAACTGTCATTAATAAAGAATCATCCTTTATTAACCAGAAAACATTGAAATAGTATTTTAAGTTCTTCAAAATTTGTGAATTCATTTAATTTTTTATGCTGAATATATTCATGCTTACTTATTTTAATTGCCTATTGCAAAAGAATTTCATCAAGTTCTTTAGGTTTATCGTCTTTTCTTTTTCTAAATGACACCTTTTTTGATAAATATTTGGGACAGTTCGGAAATTTAGTAGGTTTTCGTTTAACCGTGGCACACTTAATTTAACTAACGATCTCACCAGTTTTGGAAACCTGTTGTGAAATTGTCCGAATAAAATCCTCAGGTTCGAAATGGCGCTCACACACACACGATTATTATATTGGAACAAAATTGTCACGGGGGATAGCACTTAATCATTTTCGGTGTAATTCTTCGTCCCGAGGAAACCGAAAAACTCTGGCTTTAGTGTCTTTGGAACACATATATGCTACACTGTCTCTTTACATCACTATTTAAATAAAAACAAAAATGAAATGTAGAAGTTTACATAAATCAACTCGAAGAGCTGGCCGGCACAAAACGAAAACACAAAGACTAGGTTAGGTTAGATAATTTTGGACACGGAGTGCGACGTTGATAAACTTCCACCGCCTTTACTTAAAGGAAATAAATGATGTTTAATTATGTAATACGCTGTACTCTTTGTTGAAATTTCAAATATATTAAAAAAAATCGGTAAATTTTCTTTACCTAACTTCTATTATTGTAAATCTTTCCTTTTAATAACTATTTTTTTGGCATCCATGATTGCTAAAACGCAGAGTTATAAAAAACTTTTTTTTCCACGATTACAATCATCTTGTTTTACGTTATTTTGTTCCGTCACTTGAATTTCTGGCAAAATTCTCTTTTATTATATCATAATTATTTCGTGCATAAAATTTAAAATTAAGCTACCAAGTAGTTTTTTAGGCTTTATTTTGAAATATTTTATTAGACCGCCATTGTGCTCTACATCTTAACTAATACCTGATTTTTGTGCAAAATTTGAGATAAATTGGATAGGCAGCTATAGAGCAGTAATACTTTATAACATTTCACTTGGCCGCCATATCGTTTCGTCATTTCGGTTTTCTATCAAAATAATTCGAGTTATCTTCAAATTACTCTTGATATTTTACCGGAATTGTACCAGGACCTGATTAATTACTTACAAGGCCTAGGACTAATAAGTGTTAAGGGGCCCCTTATTTAGGCGAGGTTGGCAACTTTTAAATTATATTTTACTAAAAAAAAGCTTTGTAGCTTTGTGCTATAGCCTATGTAGCCCCTCTCGCCTTTAATCCAGGCTTGAGTTTTGCGTTAATCGATAAAGTGATTTTTAGCTAAGCCGCGAATTGAGAAAACATGTTTTCAGGCGTCTAGGAACTGTGAAAAGTATAGTTCCGAAAAATTCTCTGACTTTTTCTTGATTACATTACTTCCCCTTTACGAGAGAATTAATAAGATTGGTAGTATTCCCAGAAAATATCTTTGATTAAAAAGAAAACCGATCCTGGTTTCAAAAAAAAAAAAACTTGACCAGTCTGGCAACGCTGTTGAGAAGAGAACTCGGCGGCAACGAAATTCAAAGATAACCCTCGGTCACTTATTGATCAACGCGGTGGCCAATCAAAAACTCGTTAATCGTTCACCTACGGAACGTAAAGTCAAAGCAATTTTAGAAGTAAGCACTTTGTCCTTTTGTTCTACGAGTTGTTGAGTGGAGTCTAGTAACTTAGCAGTAGTGTCCGATAGAAGCTTTTTTGCTCTCCAGTTTATACAGGGCAAACAACTTAGAAATAAAACCGCAATCTTCTTTTTTTATGTTTCACTAGTATTTTACGTTTGGCACTGCAGCATCTGAACGGTTGACTCTAGGTAAATCAAGCGATACACCAAAGAAATGCCTATATTTCCTCTATAGACTATGATATCTCCCTGGACACAGGCCTGCCAGATGAGGGTAAAGGACCAGAAATCGATGGCAGGGGGGATATCCTGTGACACAATCGAATGCAATGCAAATCTTCTCATAGGCCGCTTACATGCAAAAATTTTGCTTTTTGCTACATATATATATATATATATATATATATATATATATATATATATATATATATATATATATATATATATATATATATATATATATATATATATATATATATATATATATATATATATATATATATATATATATATATATATATATATATATATATATATATATATATATATATATATATATATATATATATATATATATATATATATATATATATATAAGACAGAAATTTCAATTTCTGTGCGGTTCTTGGTCGTAAAAAGTTATATAAAACGAAACCAGTAACGGTAAGGATTACTCCTTCACCATTTTGTCGAGAATCGACCGTTTTATATATATATATATATATATATATATATATATATATATATATATATACATTTTAGATGCTCACGACCGTACTAAGATAAATAAGGAATATGTATGTATATATACATATATATTGATATATATATATATATATATATATATATATATATATATATATATATATATATATATATATATATATATATATATATATATATATATATATGTTTTCATTCCGGGTGTACATCCGTTCACTACTGTCGTTCTGAAAAGAACAGTTTTGCTGACGTTTCGCCAAAATCACATTTGGCATTTTCGAAGTTTTCTTTCTCGCACCCAAATAGAGACTGAAGTGTTGATGATTGCAACGCTTCCTTTTATACCCCCACCCTCCCATTTATGTTTTCCGGATGGTGCTGTTGTTGTAGCGCTAACTGCGCTTGAGTTTCTGCGATTTTAGATTTGTCGATTATTGTCTTTCATGCTGTTGGTAGTTTTAAGGATTCGTCCCTTTTATTCAAATCACCTTGTTTTTCAATTTCTATGGCTTCTCGGATTATTCTGGTCTTATAATGTTCTATATTACCAATCTCCCTACACCCATCGAAATTTATTTTATGGCCGGTTTCCTGATGATATAGGAATAAAGCTGAAGTTGTTTGTTTATTTCTGATGCTGAGTTTATGCTCTTCCCCTCTTGCTGATATTCGCCTGTTAGTTTGCCCTACAACTTTTTACAGTCCTAGCACGGAATACTGTATACTCCGTGGTTTTCCAGTTTGATTTTATCTTTTGGGTTTCCAAGTAGTTTACTTATAGTTGTTTGTGGTTTGTGTATTGTTTGTATGTTGTGCTTCCTAAGAATTCTTCCGATTCTGTCTGTTGTGCCTTTTACATATGGTACGACTACTCATTGCTTTCCCGGTTCATAATTTTTGTTGTTCGTTGTTCGTTTGTTTGTACATTAATAGCTTTCTCTATGGTGCGATTTGTGTAGCCATTATTCTTTAAAGCACTAGATATTACCTTAAGTTCGTTTTGTCTCGTCTGTGTTTCATTTAATCACACGGACCTGGATATTAGGGTATTTGCCACAGCTTGAATTTGTGCTGGGTGATGATGTGATTTTGCATTTAAATATCTGTCTGTATATGTTGGTTTTCTATACACGGTGTATTCGAAATGTCCGTTATGCAGTTTTGTGACCAAAACATCTAAAAATGGTAGTTTGTTGTTTTCCTCTAACTCTAGAGTAAATTGTATTCTGGGGTGGATTGAATTTACGTCATCCACATAACGAATCGATAATTTTGGGCTTTAAACTTGCTTTCTCAAGAGCTTCTTTCTCGAAGTATGTCATAAATAAATTCGCGACTACTGGTGATAGCGAAAACCCCATTGGAGCACCATCCATTTGCCCGTTGAATGAAAAATAAGTATTTTTGAGGCAATGCTCCGAGAGTTGTATTATATGTACCTGGAAATCCTCGTTCATAGCAAACTTATCCAATGCTTCGTCGATGGGAATACTGGGATATAATGATTTGACATCTAGGCTTGCTATGATATCGTTTTTTTCAAGGACGATATCTCGTATAATTCGAGTGAAATGCTCCGAGTTTTTTTCAAATGAATCAGCTTTTTCTACAGTTGGTTGCTTAATTTCAGAAAGGTATGTCTCCAGTTTCTGTAGCGGCGAATTAACAGCACTAACAATAGGTCTGATGGGCGCCCCTAGTTTGTGTATTTTTGGTAAACCGTAGAGTTTAGGACATCTGCACGACTTTTCCCGTGGTATGATTTTTTGTTGAATTTCGGGGTTTATTGGTGAACTTTTTATTTTATTTTTAGTTGTTTTTTCTAGGTACGTTGTAGGGTCCCTTGGAACAGGCCTATAACAATTGTTTTGTAGGATATCCTGCATTTTTTGTACGTAATCTTGAGTATTCATAACCACAGTTGCGTTTCCTTTATCTGCCGGAAGGATTGTGATGTCTTTATTTTTCGAAGGTTTATTAGGGCCCTTTGTTCAGGGGCATTGAGGTTTGGTTTTGGTGTTTTGCTTGATCTTAATATTCTTGCCACCTCTTGTCGGATCTCTTCTGCTTTTGTTTCTTTAGAGCAGTCAAGGACAGCTTCAACTCCAGCTATTATTTCTTCTTTAGGGATTTCCTTAGGAGATATCGCAAAATTAAAACCCTTACTCAGTACGGATTTTTACTTTCTGTCTAATTTCTCGACGTCTACTGATGATCCCTGTGGCTGACTCGACTTTCTTATAAGATTGTCATACTTTTTCGAAAGTTTATCTTTCTTAATATTATTATTTGATTCTGTTCGCCTAAAAGCCAAAGTTTCTATGTGATTCCACAATAAAGGGTGAATGATGTTACTTAGTTTAAAGTGTAACTTTAAAAGTTCTTTCTCTATCTCGGCTAGTTGTTTTCTAGTTTGATGGATTTGTTCTTTTAATAACGCCTTACTAGCATTTTGAAGTATGGTGTTAGTTTTTCTAGTTTTAGTATGATAAGACAACCGTGTAAAAGTAGAAAGTAAATCGTTGTCACGACACTTAATTTGAAAGGTTAGATCACATCATCACCGTGCCTGGACTGTGAGTTGTACGTGGGCAAACCAACAGGCGAATATCAGCAAGTGTGGAAGAGCATAAACTCAGCATCAGAAATAAACAAACAATCTCAGCTTTATCCCTACATCATCACGAAACCGGCCATAAATAAGTTCCACACTATTCTATTGCATTTTAACAATTTTCGTTCTTATATTGATAAATTACTACATAAACTTATTATCTGAGCAAATAAGAAAAGCTTTTCCATATAATAAAATACATTTTCATCCTTATGACGAAGTATTTTATGTCATATTCCCCGCATAAAATTAATATAAGGACTGTGTTCTCTGTGCTTTCATTCTCACCTATTTCAAGATTCCCGTTAAGTTATTCCGCATTTTCACGAGGCTTCCTTTCTGAACGAGGTACTCAGTGTATTTTGCACGTGAATCGTTATAATGGATCACATATATATTCGGGCACACGATCCACCACTACCATTTTGACAGTGATTTATATCCTTTTTATCTCAGTTGGCCGCGTTTTTCATTTGGGACTATACAAGGACTAACAATTCAATAAGTTTATATCGTTTCTTATGCGGAAATTGCGATATGATATATCCAATAAATATTTTATACTTTTGATCAGTTTTAAGGACTCCGGATCCTACATTTTTATGTGATATGTTTTATTTTCTATAAATTTACTTACTTGCACGTATCAATCTATCTCAGTTTTATAGTGATAAGGATTATCTTTAAAATTTCATTTAGAAACTAGAATCTTTATTTCCCTTGAAAAATAGAAATATTGTAATCGTGAAAAAATCACGAGTCCGTGGACACCGAAAGACATTTTCACCAAATAATTTAGTTTTGACATTAGAGATGCCTACAAGACTTCTAGTAATCATGAACTAGAAAACGTATTGATACTGTATTGGGAAGGATGGTCACATAGGTGGATAGTTAAGGTATTGAACTTATTGTCACAAAAATAAGCAACGTATTTCAAGTTTTAGGACAAGTGATTGTATCAGATACCAAAGACATTGTAGCGGTAGACCAGGAGTTCTAATTAATCGCCAAGAAGAAATTCTTATAATGACTAGAAGAAGCCCATAGGAATTGGAGATTAGAGAAATGGCAAAATTAAATGTTTGCTAAGTACAATTTTTAGCATACAGGCGGTCGAATTTGCATATGGGGAAAAGTTCATGAAAGGTGCAATGCAGACATGAAAGAGCCACTAGTTGCATTTAGAGGAGCAGGTGTTACAGTTTAAGAAGGGATTATGTATGAACATGTTAGTGATTCTTCTTCCTGGGTTGCCCATGCATACTAACATTTACCTACATGTATGCGTAGAACCTGTTGTACTTTCTTTTGGACATAATCAGGGCAATATGTTTAATTATATCGATGACCATGCCACTTTTCCTCAAGTTTGCATAGTGTCTTTGCAAAATATTGAACGGATTGACTGTGCAGTAGTGTGCATCGTAAAAATTAATTTTTGAATTGGAAAATATAACGGGTCTCCAAAGTTGGGATTTAGCGTTAGAAAAAAGACGACTTTTTTTTTTTTTTTTTTTTTTTGATCAGTGTACGCAACCCCCTCAAGCAAAAAAAAAAATTTTTTTCAAAATTTTTAAACGCAATAAGTTTCTATGAGTAAAGTGCGTTAAAATAATATATTTTTTTATGTAACACTTTTGAGTAAACTATTTGGTTCTACCCCCGCAACCCCTTCGAAATAATAAAAAATATAAATGTTCACACTTTTAATAAGGCTGATAAATTAAAATAGATTTAAATAAGAGTTTTTCGTGTTATAAATCTTTCCTGTTAAGTAAATTTTGCCCCCTTGGCAAGGCCTTAAAAAAGAAAATAATAATTACCATACACCAATAAACCAATAAATGTCGAGCGAGGTGCAATATAATATTACCCGCTGATGCCGCAAGCAAATTCTAAAGATATTCTAATAACTTATTTGTAAAAAGCGATGTGTCGCTGTTGGCCTTGAACGCATCGAGCGGAGTCCAGCTGTAAACTTAAGTAAACATCACAATTCAAAATCTGTTTTCAGTCTATTTTAACTAGTGGTGTCGTTCGTAAGTTTACCATGTCTAAGTGCGTAACGACTCGTGGCGTTGTTAAAACGTGTCCGATTTTTGGAAAACCAGAAGAACTATACCAATATGTGTTACCGACAATAGAAGAGTGTTTAAAGTACTTTTTGTTTGTTCAAAATAGTTTAGTAAAACAAAAAGTGAATAATAATTGCATTAACTCTCAAGCATTTACCACTGTGGCAGAAGTAGTCGAAGATATTTGGAAACGTGCCTCAATTCCAATTGTTTCAAGAACAAGGATTAAGTTTTTGCTTAAACAATATCATAATCGAAGGTTAGCCTTGCTAAAATCATTTAAAAGAGATAACCAAAAGCAATCTTTTCAAACGTCACTTACGGATTTTATACAATCGACTAAATCTCTGTTTGACATTGCCGCCTGCAAATGCTCTGACTATAAAAATTGTCGCTGTGAAAAAATATTTAAGGTAAGTTTTTTATCCCCAAAATTTAAATTAAATTTGTTAAAATATTGCTTGTTTTCTAGATACCCCTTTTAGAACGCGATTTTATCAAAGACCAGAGATCATGCCGTAAAATGAAGATGGGAGAAACCGATAAAAAATACTTCCAAAAAATTAAAGCACGCAATCTAAAAGAGGTTCGCAAATGTCCTGCAACTGCATCTGGAAGCAGCCAGCATTCCACAGAAGAAGAAACCACTGAAATTCCCAAAGAAAATAATTTTGCTTGTACTCAGAATGATCTTGAATATTTACCTTACCGTGATACGGCTCCTCCACCTCCAGTAGAATCTAGAAACATGCTGCGGCTCATTAATCTACCCAGTGTACTCGATAGATATAAGATTTCTGACAGAGTTGGTGCTGCAATAGCTTCGGCGACTCTGCTAGATGTAGGTGTAATTAATAAAGAAGATCAATCTAAAATCATAGACCAGGGCAAGGTAAGAAGAGCGAGAACAAAAAAAAGAATTGAATTACAATCTGAAATGCCACTTATTCCAACAAGAGGGTTATATTTTGATGGGCGCAAGGACAGTACAATTTTACTTTCAGAAGATTCAAAACGTCGATTCACCAGAGTTGAAGAACATATTGTCCTAATCGAAGAACCGGGATCCAAATATATCGGTCATGTAACACCCGAATCGTCCAGTGCTTTGAATATTTTTAACAGTATTAAGGATTTTTTTGTGACCTCTTCAAAACCATTAAATAAAATAGTAGCGGTTGGTTGTGACGGCACCGTTACTAATACAGGGCACAAGAATGGTATAATTGTCCGTCTAGAACACGAGATTAATGCTCCTGTAAATTGGTTTATTTGTCAACTGCATGCCAACGAACTACCTCTGCGTCATTTGATTCAACACATAGATGGTAATACCAAAGGTCCGAATGTTTTGTCGGGAATAATAGGACAAGCACTTCAAGACTGTGAAAAACTTCCATTGGTTAATTTTAGACAGATAGGTGTAACACTGCCGGAGATTTCCAGGGAAAGCTTAAGCACAGATCAGGCTTATTTGATTGATATTTGCCATTTAGTTTCTACAGGATTGTGTGATCAGGGATTAATTAAAAAACAACCTGGAAAACTAGTACATTCCCGCTGGCTTACCACTGCCAATCGAATATTAAGGCTTTATGTGTCAACCGAAAATCCATCAAGTAATCTTGAAAGTCTAGCAGAGTTTGTCATGAAGGTCTATGCTCCAATGTGGTTTAGAATCAAAACAAAACCATCGTGCATTTATGGGGCAAAACACTTCTTTGATACCATTAAACTTTCACGGTATTTACCACAGGTTCTAAAAAATGTAATCGATCCTGTAATCCAAAGAAACGGCTACTTTGGACATCCGGAAAACATGTTACTAGCAATGCTAGCTGACAGTAATATAGCCATTAGGGAATTAGCGTTCAGGCGAATCATGAAAATCCGCACACATTCAGATCTTCAAACAGAAGTCCGTGCCTTTATTTTGCCAAAGTTTAACTTCGAAGCTGCCGATTACTGCAAACTTTTAGAAGACTGGCAAGGATGTAATGTCACTGAACCACCGCTTTTGAAAAATGTATCTGAAGACGATTTAAGAAAGATTGTGGAAAATCCATTTCAATCGCCTATTTTTAAGGAAATAGCGCAATTTCCATGCCACACGCAAGCTGTGGAACGGGCGGTCAAGCTTGTTACAGAGAGTTCCATGAAAATAACAGATCCAAAGAAGCGAGACGGGGTTATTAGAAACACAATTCTTTCCAGGACTATTATGCCAAAATTTAACACTAAAAAAGATTTTTTGTCAAACAAGTAAAGGAGTTTAGAGTTTTATAATCTGTTTGTTTATCTATTTGTTTGTTTTTTTTACAGTTAATGTTCCCATATTTTTATATAACCATTTGAGTTTTGTTTTGAATAAAGTGAAATTATTTTCATCAATATGGTTTTTTTATAATCATTATCATTGTAGAATATTTTATTTAGAAAAGGTTTTGGTTTCTAAAAAAAGTTTCATGGGGGTTGCGGGGGTGGAAAATGATACCTATATTACAAAAAAATGTATCTATAAAAAATGGTTGTTGTAATCTACTTTACGCTTTGAGCTTTATTGCATTTAAAAATAAGGATTAAAAAAAAATCATAGGGGTTGCAGGGGTGGAAAATGATATCTTACAAAAAAAAGTTATCTATAAAAAATCTTTGTTATAACCTAATTAACACTTTGAGCCTTATTGCATTTAAGAATAAAAATTTTGAAAAAAAAAATTTTCAATGGGGTTGCGGGGGTGGAAAATGATATCTTACAAAAAAAAGTTATCTATAAAAAATCTTTGTTATAACCTAATTAACACCTTGAGCCTTATTGCATTTAAGAATAAAAATTTTGAAAAAAAAAAATTTTTAATGGGGTTGCGGGGGTGGAAGGGATTTTTTTCCGCCAAAATAAAAAAAAATGTCGTTTTGTCTACGTAAATTCAAACTTTTCACAGGTATTGTGTACAATTTTTTTAAAAAAGTTCATATTCGGTGGTTAACGTTGCAACCTACTGTGCAGCCCTGTAGCCTGATTGTAATCTGACCCAGCATGTTTTGGTACTAAACTTAAATTATTAAGAACCGTGTATTCATATTATTAATACTCTAATACATAATAATATATACTCTAATACATAATAATATATACTCTAATACATAATTAATACTCTAATACACGGCAAGCCCGAAAGATGCTTAGAAGTAAAGCGAAAAAGAGATACAACCTACTAATTTAATTAAAAAACACCTTTTTAAGATTTGTATTATTGCAAAATAAAAAGTATACGTTTACGTGTTTTAATATATTCAAGTAGAGATTTTCAAATATCATGTATTTAATATATATATAATATTACCTTAAAAATATTTTAACATAAATTTTATATTTTATTACATAGTATTATTATGTAAAATGAGAACGACTACAGTGCAGCATGTTGATAAAGTCTTTACTCACATTTCCAGCTCTGTGTACATGAAGCGTTTTTTCGTTTCCTTCCTATTCTTTCCTTTAAATTACTTTTTTTTCTTGTTTTACCCCAGCCGCATGATGTTATATGAAAAATTGATGACGGCTATTCCTCAAGTAAAATATTCTGCAATCAAAAAACCTCTCTGTTCGGATTCCGGTAAAGGATACTTGTAGCGCTCCAGCATGGAAATTTTATTTCTCATTCACCAAAATACGTATCTTTAGTAAAAACCTTAACTATGTTCACCACTATCCCCAATCCTGCAAACCTTATATTCTTTTCATAACCGAACCTCAAATAAGCGGTAAGATTGCAACCAATCACCTTTGATTTCCTGGCCATGAACTTCTTCCACCATTGCGCCTGAGTGATGTCGTTTGCGCCTATGTTCGTAATAATCTATCCTGTACAAGGCTGCTCATCCTAGAACCGAACAGATGCTATATTCTGTGGCTCAAACCAGTCCTTAGAACTTCTACTAAATATAGTAATTGTGTCTACCACTATCTCTCAAACAATTCCTTCAACGACCGCTTCCACTTGTTTTCTGTTAAGGTGGATTTCCCAATCTCTGAACTCCCTTCCTCTGAATTCCCTTCCTCTGAAATCATTATTCTTGGAGAGTTTAACAATGTTTAAAATGACAACTATCCCAATATTTTCCAACTAGCTAGAAGTGGCTTTCATATGTTTAAAATATCGATGCTAGGAATACAGAAACTCCCTTGATTTTTTCTTATGAAAGCTACTTCTATGAACTTTCGTTTTCACCAGTACTGCACTGCTACCTATACAAAATTTTAGCCTTCGGCCACTGCATCCGGTGTTGGTTTGAACAGAGGTGTTTCACCATGCCTAATTTTGACGTATCTTCGTTTTGAGTATAATTAAAATTCTCTTTGACTCTTATATTAAAATGGCCTTTTACCTTTCTAATACATGAATCACCCCACTTACTCACTGGGTACCGATATTCGAAACATAATGTCATAAAACTCTAGTGGTTTAATGCTGAGGCCACTAGTATATAGGGAAATTCAATTAACATTGAAACATATGATCGACCAACTTCCGTTAAAATTTGAGACATTTGTGATGGGGTTTTCAGTATCCCCTAAATAGAGCTGGTAAATTAGCCAGAGCCTAAAATAAAACGGTATAAATTTAAAGTTGGCTGAATGCGAAAAGGCAAGGGGCTATAGTAATTAGGAGAGAAACTAAATATGTTTTTAATTTCATAAAAACAAAAAAAATTTAACTACCTTAATTTAGAGAAGCTAAACGTACTATACAAAATAAAATTCCATGAGGTATGGTTAAAATATTTGAGGAATGTATGATGCAGTATACATAAATATCTTGATATTTTAAAGGTTACATAAAACTGTAAAACTATAAGGTTTTATATAACTTTAGATTACTATAGGAGACAATGCAGTGCAAGGCTATCAGTTAAATATCTGTTCCAATATTCTACCACTATATAAAGCGAAGGTAATGGAAAGCAGCTTTGATATATGATAAAAACAGTTTTTCATTTATCAAAGTAATTAGTTCAAATATAATTCAGTTATTATATGAGAAAAGAGGAAGTAAATGTGATGCAAAATTCATTTCAATGAAATGGACCCCAATAAAGAAACCATAATAACAAAACAATGTATTGTAACAAAAAAAAATTACTATTAAAGAAAGTCAGCATCTTATTATTTTAATGTGACATAATACTATGGTTTTTCCGAATTAAATGTTAAGAGTAATTCGAATTATTTTTATCCTTTCTGTAACTAAATATATGCTCATTAATTTTTTTTCAACGTTCTGCCTGTTTGTCAAATACAAAATTTTGAACAGGTTCCACAATGAAAGCGCCGGATTTTTTTTTGGTTTTCTTCTTAATATGTTTGTTAGGTGTTAGATATTTTGCAGATTTCCACAGACCGATGGACTTATTTTTTTCTAACGATCTATACACAAGATTTAAACTATTATCAATTATTATTTAGTTACGTGGATTTACGTATATAAGCATTACTCCATTAGTCCTGCCATACTGGATATGGCTGTTACAGTACACAGGCTGTCAAATCATTATACTGTGACCTTAAATGCGTATGGATTTAAATACAAGGGTCTATACAGGGTGATCCACTAAGGGTGACGAGCGGCTGTATCTCCAAAACCATACATTTTACAACTTTGAAATACAAAATGTATTAACAAATATGACTACAAGAATTCACTAAAAAATATTTTTGAGTTCCTAATTGTACCGCTAGAGGGCGCAGGCGCTCTGCTAATATACAAAATCCTCCCAGGCAATGTAGGTCAGAAATTACTTTTTTATTATCTCTACACAATCTCCTATAAATGTTGTATTAAATATTTTTTTCTAGTTACTATGGTGCCGGCGTGGGGGAGTGTAACAATTGAAAATACTGAAAGTGCTGTAACTTCGGTTCGTGTGAACCAAATTTAATAAACTATGGCTAGTTTTAAGGACATTTTGATCCTCATTAAATAACCATTCATCGATTTTATCTCTGTTTTGTAGCCTAATAATTAGTTAAAACAACTGCAAAAACCGAAAACCTTTTTTTCTTGTCGTTTAGAAATTATCGCAAAAATAGTCAGAGAGTGTAATTATTCTATATTAGCCTTTTTATACATATCGAAATGTTGCATTTATTGTCAAAAGGGCCATGGACGGCTACGAAATAAAACAAAAGATTACCAGCGCCATGTCTGTTTAAAATTCTTCATGTCAGTTTCTAATAGTGTTGTGACAACTAAGAATATTTTTGTAAGATAATTGATTGTAGTAAAAATGCCTTTTACAAATGAAGAAGTGTACGATATATTAGTCATTTACTTTCAGTCGTTTATTAACGCAGTTTTGGCTTCGAGGGAGTACGCTATGCGCTATCCTGATAAAATTCACCATTCGAGAAAAGTTTTCGTGTGTCTAGCTGGCCGCTTGAGACAACATGGTCGTGTTCCCACGTTAAGAAGACGCCGTTTTGCAAGGACAGAGGACGCAGTTATTAATGTATTAGCATATGTCCATGCAAAACCCCAGATTAGCATAAGAGAAATTGTGACAGATTTAGGCCCTTCCTACGTTACAGTGAGAAGAATCCTTGTGGATCAAAAATTACATCCTTACCATGTAGTACTGCACCAAGCCTTAAGTAATGCTGATTTTCATAATCGATTAAACTATTGTTATTGGTTAAAGAATATGATAAGAGATAATTCTCAGTTTTTATCTGAAATATTGGGGACAGATGAGGTGTCATTTACCAATACTGGTAGAGTAAACCTGCACAACATGCATCGTTGGTCAGAAACCAATCCACGATGGATGCGTGAAGTTGTTAATCAACATCGATGGACAGTTAATGTTTGATGTGGTATAATCAACAGAATGATTATCGGTCCGTATATTTTTGAAGGTACCTTGACAGGAAAAAAACTTTAATTTTTAAATTTTGAATTACCCGGATTACTAGAAAATATTCCTCTATTTGTGAGAAGAAACATGTGGTTACAGCTGGATGGACGCCCCGCTCATTATTCACCTCTTGTACGCGATTTTATTGATGAAAATTTTCCTGATCGGTGCATTGGCAGGGGAAGTACATTTGCCTGGCCGGCCAGGTCTCCTGACTTAACGAGCTTGGACTTTTATTTATGGGGTAGAATTAAAGACATCGTTTATAAAATTCGACCGACTAGTAAAGAAGACATGATCATTCGAATTAGAAATGCGCTGAATAGTTTACCTCAAGCTAAAACAAGCAAGACGTCTAAATCTTTGCATTTCAAACAGGGGAAAACAATTTGAACATTGATAAATAATGTTAGTATTATTAGTATTTTTTTAATTAGGCACACAAATATAATTGTATTATTGATTTTTCTGTTTTATTTCGTAATTGTTTATAGCATTGGCAATAAAAGCTTCGAAAAAGGAAAAACCAATACGAAATTACATTCTCTGAGTATTTTTGCGATAATTCCTAAACGATAATGGAAAACGGTCTTCGGTTTTTCAGTTGTTTTTACTAACTAATATGCTATAAAACCGCTGGTAAAATGGATGAATGGCTGCATTTAATTTAATTTAAAAAACAAAGCTAGAACATTTTTTCCAACAAAGTCAACTACACAAATTGCTTGAATGTAAAGGTCAGCTGTCCATCTGCCTTAGTCAATTAATTAGTGATAAAAAAGTTTTAAAACATATTTTACAGTATTGTTAGGCCTAGCCTATTGCCACCCGACCGCGGCAAACGGGTAGGCCGATTAGTAAATTTTTATAAAAACTTTAAATAACATTTATTTTTAGTGGCCACTAGTAAGCATATATTCGGTTTTTTTATTTAAAAGAACGGTTAAAACGGCAAATCGATCTGAAAATTGAATAGTTTATAGTTTTAGTACAAATCAACCAAAAATGTATTTTTTTCTTTAAATTTAAGTTTTTTTATTCCCTCTAAAAATTATATTTCCTTGAATTCCTGGATAATATAATCAAATAAAGTGTCAACAATGTGACGTGAATATACATTATGTCTATTATGAAGAACACGAACTATTAACAGAACACGTGAAATATTTTACCGTGCGATTCAAATAAAGATTCGCGCAGCGCTAAAAACTAATTTTTAGATAAGAAATTCCATTTAATATGTTAGGTTTTAATTAAAATAAAGAATTATAATTAACTGTATTTAAACAAATAATTATAATCATATTTATTGAGAAAGTAGTGTTTGAATATAAAAAAAAACTGTTATTTACTTAAAATAAATTGTGTGCTTTCAATGTTTTGACCTTGTACATTAAAGATCCCTGGAGATACTCCGTGCAAGCGCAGACGAAACGTCGGAAAGTAATCCCTTATTGATACGGTCTAAACCCAAGAACCAAGATTTCTTAGTATCTTGTTGTTATACGGTGAAGCAAAAATACATCATTATAGAGAATTCAGTATCTTTACATCATTTTTTGCAATTCTGCTGCGAGCAAATAAATGAATGGTATCGAAAACATTTTTCCTCCGAGAACAAGGATTATGGTAATATTAAGTATTTTAAATTTGTTGTTTCGAATGGATTTTGTAAACTAGAATTTTGACATTTATAGTACAAAAAAAAGGTATGAAAGCAGTCATATTAAAAAGTGCCTCTTATAAAATTTAATACCATTTTCACTTTTAACTGAATGTGAATGCTAAGCATTATTCGGTATATCAAGTTCGGATTTCTCACCCTATTTGAGTAGAATTTAATATTCTTGATGTTCGCGGATTCTCACATTTGCTGAAGTGCTTATAGCTAATAAAGAAAGGCATACTTTGCAATTTTAAATCTGTTTGGCTTGTTGCTAGGATTTAAGAAAATTGAAAAGTAGTTTTTATTATATTGCATTTTAGAAATTAAAGGATTTTCAGTTTTGAAATCCTTTAATACACTTAAACGATTATATATTAGTATATAATAAATTAACTTGACAATCGATATGTGAAAAAAAGACAGTTAAAATATGTATGTAATTGTCCACTCACTCATTACACCGTCGAGTCATTTCCAAGATGCTAAATAAAAGCTTATTGACTAGATCAGCGGCGGTATTCAATATTATATTTCTTAATTATGCAAGCCGATTTCTCACTAATCCAAAATAACGTAGGAGGTAGTATGTAAGAAAGTAAATAATTCTTTCTAGTAAAATAGTAAAATAGTTTTTTTGCTGCTTGTAGAAGCTGCAGTTAATTTGTGGATTAAAAATATGTTTCGCCACTGACTTTTTTTAACAAAGCAAAGGTAGATTGTTGTTTTGATCTAAAAAAAGTACTTATGATGATATGATGAACCTAAGAGTAAGCAATATATAGGAATTTGTAAGACTTTTTTTTATATACAATCACATATCTAACAGCGTAGTTATGAGTGACAAAAATTGATAAAACGTTTTCAACGTAAAATCACACAACGAATCAACTGGTCGCTTATAGAATATTTTTGGTTACTAACGTTCTTCACCTTAATTAAAAATCCCAATTTTTATCAACTGGAAATGTTTTTTTTCGCAGGGTGAGATCAAATAAGAGCTACTGCAACGTGTTATACAACAGAAGCTATGCATTATGGTTGGCTAATATTACAATGTTTTAAGTTATTGTTAATTTTTAAAGAGCAAAATAATAAATAAAATATGTAGGTTAAAATAAAGAACACTTTATATTTATTCATTTTATATGCTCCACCTCCCGAATTGCAACAATAAACCGCCTTAAATCATACATATAAACAATCAGAGATATTTTCAATCAGTATTAATGTATAAATCTGTTAGCAAAAAACAAAATTTGTAATGAACTTTAGCCTCTGTACTAGCTCGTAAAAATCGGATTCCAATAAACGCAAACGTGTATCATTTTGTAGCCACGTGATTACCAATAACCAATCCGAATTGCTTGCTTTGTTCATTACCTCGTGGTACCAACGTATCTATACTTGTAAATTCACCAGATGTTTTGGCGCACAAATTAAAATACTAAAACTTGATAGTAAATAACCAGTTATTTTTTTTACCATTTAACACTTCGCTGTTATTCAGTCCTTAGTTGTAATGGCGATTAATTAAGGCGATTATTCACAACACCTCTAAGTTTTTTTTTATATCACAAAATAGAGTACATTCAAATTACAATCTACTAAGGCACCCTCTTCATTACCGAACATCTCAACGAGCGTCAAAAAATCTGGTTGTATCCTAACTTAAAACGAACATTCAAACCAAACTACAAAGACAAATATAAAAACAATGAAAAGAGAGTTATTACTTAACTTAGTTTCAAACTTAAAAGTATTTAGCTACAATTCAAAATAATGCAAATTATTACAGTACCTACATATAAAATGAACGAAGCATTCTACATAAAGCAGAATTTTGACCGTAATTGGCAAAAAGATACACAAATTATAGAGGGCGTTTCTCTGATAGTTCCATATATTTTGATTTGAAATCCGTTTACCCGTTTTCTTGTAATAATAATATTAAGAAAAACACAAGTATAAGGGCGATAAAGGCAGCGAGTTTTATAATTAAATTTACATTTTTTTAAATATCCTATTCAAACTAAAGCATTGAGGTATGTAATAGAGATAGAAAAGGTATCTCTTTTGTTATTTCGTTATGTCATTTTATGTATAGAGGGTGACCATGAAAATGCGCAACCTCAAAATCTAGTATTTTACTTGACATTTTCGAGTAATGAACATTCGGTATGAATAAAACGTTATTAACCGACTACGGTCATTCAAAAAAGGAAGAGGTTATCAGTTTGACCCTATGTATTTTGGATGAAATTTTTAGGGGCCATTCCGGATATTGCCGGAGTAGTCCCATAGCAAGCATATATAAAAAAAATGATAAGAATGGCGGCATGCGCCTATTTTGTTTTTTTTTTGTTTATACATCGATTATTTCGCGATGGTTTGACCAATTTGGATGAAATTTTCATTGGACATTCAGGATATTGAGGATATTGGCGGAGTATTCCCATAGCAAGAATATCAAAAAAATGTTAAAAATGGCGAAAGGGGCTATATTGTTTTTGCGCTAAGATATATTGCAAGAAGTTTTTTAAAATTCTACTCTCGCGTCTCGATTCTAGGCGTTCACCATTAAATCAGAAAAAAAAATGCAATGGACAACTTGTCAAACTTGATGTTTACAATAAAACTCTTATAGATAAAAAAAAAGATTTTAGAAAAAATTGATCCGACTTCAAAAAAAGTAAAAACATTATATTGTATTCCACCTTGAAAATTTTACTCCGTGAAGTTGGCGCTAAACTTATTCTTAATTATTTAATCACAAAAATATAATCATGTATTCAATCAATTCTGTGGTTTGACGTCTAATACTACGCGTATAAAGTCTTACTGTCTTCATTAGTTGTGCGCCGACTTCACGGAGTAAAATTTTCAAGGAGAATAAAATATTATTTTTCACTTTTAAGTGCATTTTTTGAAGTTAGTTTCATTTTTTATAGACCTTTTTTATCATCATCATTTATCCTCTTAGCATATGATTCAGGACGTAACGAAATACTTTTATAACAGTTACCCTTACATATACTTTTCAACAAAACGGTCCGATTAAAGTTTAAACATGTATTTACTAAAGAAAATCAATAAATTTGAAATGGCAATTTAAAATTAATTATTGTAGTACGATGTTGATCTAATATTGAATAGCTCTATTTAGATCTGTCAACTTTATTCCCTTAAAACAAAAAAAAATTAGGGGCCACGCAAAAATTCTCAACATTTTGAATTAACTACCTGTCATAAAATATATGTCATTACACAATATAAGTATACACTGTATGGCTTGAAATAATCACTACTCAAACAAAGTTGGCTATGCGACATGAAAGGTTGTCGACAAATAACGTTTTGTAGAAATGTCAGTTTCGCCTTTGACAATTATGTGGTAATATGGATTTACCAACAATCACTGTTGATCAAACATAACACCATTATGGACATGGTGTTATGTTTACAAGAAAACAAGGTTTTTGTTGGAGTATTATTTTGCTCATATACATATGGTCGAGATAAGCCAATACGTGCGTAATCATTCAGCCAACAGTTTCAGCGCGCACCGAGCCATACAGTGATACGCAAATTCATTTATACATTGCATAAATTTTAATACACTTTATAGTTGATCTACGTCGATTCTGTTGGGCATGTAATCTTGCATTTTGAAAGTTTTTCAACAGGGCGACGTAACAAGCCGCACTGCTACATCACTTCGTCAATGTTTTCAGGATCATTTTCGAAACAATATCATTTTAGGACTCACTGACTTCCCCTATTCTTCTCATTCGCGCGTTTTAACCTCTCCAAATGCATATATTTGGGGTATGCCTAAAGAGGAAGTTAATTTAGTAGTAGCAAAACTTCTATTTGTATTTTTACACAGCTGACGAATTTGTATTTATTAATAAATTTATAGAAAAATAGAACCGACTTAAAAAAAGACACTAAACAGTAAAACATATTTTATTTCACAATGAAAATTTGATTTATGAAGTCGGCATCAAACTAATTCTTAATTAATTAATCACAAACAAACATTTATCAATAGAGTGTCATCACAAATATACCACATTAAATAGACACGGTCTTTATTACCTTGACAGCGATATCATAAATTAAATTTTCAATGTGTGATAAAATATTATTTTTTACTTTTTAGTTTGCATTTATGCAAAGTTTTAAATTTTAAAGCATAAACTTAGGTTAATATTTTGAGGTCCCTGTCAAAATTTAAATAGATGAGTAAAATTGAATTTCGTGCCATTACAAACTGCGAAAACTGTATGACACAGGATATTAATATACATACTTTTTTCCTGATAACATGGTGAACGCAATAGATATTGGCTCCGGCGCTCCCTACATATATTTGAAAATAGCGTCATTCCGCCATTTTCCAATATGCTTGCTGTGGCACCACTCCGGTTATATCCTGAATATTCCCTAAAAATTTCATCCAAATTGGTCAAACCATCGCGAAGTAATCAGTACATACATAAAAAAATACATAGGGTCAAAGTAATAATCTCCTTTTTTGGATTCCGTTAATGAGTTAGTCCCTAAAGATAACAGACGATAAGTTATAAAGATTAAATTGGAATGCATCGGTAAAGGCACTCTTTAAAACTGCAATAATAGGCAGAGTCAAATCAAAGTCTTAAAGGTGCTCTAAAAGATGTACGAAACACAACCTTGTCTTAAAAATTAACAGATATTTTATTTTTGAGATCTACAAGGCTCTGTTATTGACACATTGTAGGAAAAATGAAAAGTGTTGTCAAACTTACAGTTTAAAAATTGCAGCTCTACTAGAGCACTGCTATAGGGAGGAAGAGCGTTCTGTTATTCATTTCTGGTTTTGTGCACCACATTATGTACAATATCCTCATATTCCACTGAGTGTCAGCAAGCTGAGCGCTAAAAAAATTGATTCCAGAACTGAAACAATGACTCGTTGATACCTGTGAAGAACTTTTGGGTCGGTATGAAGTAAAATGAGACGCTTTTCTGACAAGGGTGGTGACTGGAGATGAGCCGTGGGTGCACTATTATTTAACCTGAAACCAAAAGAGTAAGAAAAGAATGGAATCTTCGCCGAAACTTAAAAAATACAGCTACCGGCAAGAAAGGTTATGCTGACACTTTTTTGGGACGCAAAGGGATAATTTTGGAGGACTACAGGTGCCACCAACTCAGAATTTCTCAAAGCTAGCCATCAAAACCAAAAGGCGAGGATCTCTGAGTAAAGGTATCCTTTTGCAATACGACAATGCGCGCCACATACTGAGGTTGCAACTACGGGGGCCATCCAAAATTTCAAGTTTGAGTGTCTACCACATCCTCGTTCTCGCCTGACCTTGCCCCAGGCGATTATCATGCCTTTGGTCCAACTTAAAGAGATACTAGGTGGAAAAAAATTCAAAGAAAAGACGAAATGGTCCAGGCGGAATATGACTGACTGTGCACATGCCCAATTTTTTTTTCTTCGGGTATTAAAGCTTTTTCAAAACGCTGTAGAAAGTGTATAGAATGTAATGTTTAACAACGATTTTAAATAAAATAATTTATCAGTTTGGTTTTTAGAAATATTTAATCAACAGAAGAATCAAGGAAGTTATGATACGAGCGGAGATCGAACCTGCTCCTTTGGATCTCTAGCTCATTGCTCTAAACAATTGCACTGTCGTACTACTAATAAGCAATTCGTTAAAACATGTACATATTTAAACTTACCAGTATTAAATTAACCAATATTGATCCAACCAAATAATATAACCTTATGGCGCGGCATTTCTTGACTGGACGTCAAATCTGACGTCGTTATTAGGTACCAATCATTTAATAAATATTTCACAATTTAAAAACAAAATTGATAAAATACTTTTATTCTATAATATGGACGGTACCTAATAACGATGTGAGATTTGACGTCTAGTCAAGAATGCCGCGTCATAAGGTTAGAATATTTGGCAGGATCAACAATCGTTATGATACTGGTGGGTTTAAACATGTACCACAACTTTTTCTGTTGATTAAATATTTCTAAAAATAAAACGTTTTTAAAGTTTTGATTTGACTCTGCCACATATATAGGCTTAAAAATGAGAGGAAACGTTTGGGGACCAATTTAATTAAGGAGTTATAACATAATAACATTATTTAAGCAAAATAAAGATGTAAATATTCACTAAATATGCTCAAACTTTATGAATTAGTTGTAACCTGAATGAACGTGTTCAATATTTTATTGCCTTTCTTACAGATTTTACGTCTGGTCGAAATAGAAGTAAAAGTTTAGATTTCTCGACCCCTTAAAGATTAAAATTGACAATTTTGAAACGATTTTTTTGCACATTATCAAAATATGTAATAAAATACAGAACCAATATGAATAGGCTTAGGATAATTATGCATTTAAAAATCTAAAAATATGCATGCAAATATACTCCGAAACAAGGGAAAATATGCACTTAAAAATGCATTTATTATCTGATCAAAAAAAAACAGAAATAAAGCAAAAGTATAGCAATTAAAATATTATATTATTTACACTTCAAGGTATCCTTAAGTTTCTATTTTTACCAGTAATTATTACATTAATACAACTGTACAATAAACACATTTTTTTAAATAAAATTTTAATATATAGCTAACTAAACAAACTAACTAAAGAATAAGCCTGTTTAAAATTTATTGTTTACGCTATTCAACAAGTTGCGGTTACATTTTATAACTATATGATGACAAATTATCAAATTCAAGTTTTCTTCTATTATCTGACAATAGTACTTTATACTCAGAAAATACTCGTTCTACGTCACAAGATACAGTTGGAACATATTCAGATCACTGTTTATTAAAAATTGTTTATTATCTGAATTCAATGTCTCTTTATTATCCAAAACTGCACTAATATTTTTCAAATTTTGTGTAACCAATATTTTTTTTGTAAAACCGTAGCTAATTTTTGAGAAATTACTTTATTTTTAGTGTTAGTTATAGTTTCACTCACTTTTTCTATCATTTCTACGCTTTTTGACAAAGAAAGTAATTTCATCTCCAATTTTTTTATAGTATCAGACAAGCAAGAAAAATTGTTTTTGATGTAAATTAAATTCTCACGTACATCGTCTTTGCGCAAAACGTTTTGTGCTTCTTGTATACAATGTCAGTATTCCGCATTAAATTGGTTGACTATGTTTTTTATTTCCTCGAAATGTTCTGCGTAATAAATGGCAGCGTTTATTCAAGTTCCCCATCTAGTTACAATTGGTGATGGGAGCAGGGGGATGTTTCCTGCAGTTGCCCTAAATTTTTCTACCCGAGTCGGAGCTTTTAGGAATACTTTCTTCAAATCGTTTGCTCGTGGATAAAAACCACGAACTTGTTCTGCAACTCGATGAAGTCCATGGGCAAGACATGTGGCATGTACCATTTTAGGGAACAATATTTGTAGACCACTCATTGCTTTACACATGTATGGACCAGCATCTGTAATTGCCACCAGCACTCTATCATATTTAATACCACCGGGCCATAAAAGAGTGAGAGAGTCGTTGAAAAATCCAGCAACAGTTGAATGATTTACTTTGTCTAAGGTCTTTATTGTAAGTAAATATGATTTATCTTTCTGCTTCTACACCCAATACACCAAAAACAAAATTAGCAACACATCTCTGTTCCACATAAGTTGTTTCATCTAGTGACACCCATATACTTTTATCTCCTACTTTTTCCCGCAATTCGGTAACTGTCTTATTGTACAAATCTGGAACATAGTTTTTCCTTAAAGTGGATTCATGTGGAATTGATGTCTTTGTGTACTGCTTTAAAAATGACTTCAGTGCAGGATTACTTAATTTACTCAGTAAAGTATCCGCACTAATAAACGCCTTGCACAAATTCTCATTGAACTTTGATCGGTTGGTTTCCAGTCCTGGTGAAAATGCTGTGGTAATTAAAACTTGTTTTTAAGCACACTTTTTACTTTTTTGGATCTGATGCTTTGTAGTTCCTATGTGTTATGTCACTTAGAATTTCTTGTTCAGAGTAACAGGACCATCACAATAATTACAAAACAACACAAAACCGTCAGTCGTAAAATCAGGAAAATCTTTCAGGAATTGATTTAATACCGCACTTAATGAACGCTTTTCTTCCGGCATATTGGACAATGTTCACGCCACAATGCGTAAACTAAACTAAATTGAAATATTGTTTCTAACATTCTTAAAATGTGCGTATTTATGATTGTAAATCCGTTGTAAATCCATAGCACAGATATTTTATTGATTACCTATAACAATTTTAAGAAAGGATGGGTAAAACCCTTGGCCTGCCAGCAACTAGCCATTTTTTATTATTTTATTATTATGGATTATATTTGAAATACATCAAATTGGTCTCGGGAAATAAAAATATATTCAGAAAAATTAGAATATATGCATTTTTCTTGTAATAACTGCGAAATATGCATTTAAATACAAAAATTGCCGAAATATGCATTTGCATATGCTTTTATGCAAATACATATATATCCTAAGCCTAAATATGAAATTATTTGAATCTCTAGTTTAGCCGCTATAGGGTACTTTTATTTTTTACCTTATAGGATATATGAGGATAGGATAGAAATACAATTTTAATATTTACAGGGTCGGTCAAAATTACGTAGCATATACAAGTTTAATTTATTAAAATTAAATGCCCTCTATTTTATTGCATATTTAAATTATCTGTTGGAATCTAGTCCACCTTTGTTAAGAGCTACGTATACTTAACTGTTTTGAAAATATCGATTTTATTTAAACACTGAATTAAACCAAAAATAATTAACATATTAAACTGAACATTAAAATGTTAGTTAAGGAAGCTTTCATCTATCAGTATTAAGGTCTTCTGTCATTCAATATTATACAGGGTGGACAAAAATCCTAAAATGAGTAACTAGTAAATCCATTATTTTAAAAGAGACCTCGTGTATATTTTCTCAACAAGACAAAATATATTTCATTCTCTATGAAACTACATTAGGATTTCTATACCTAAACGCAATAGTTTTTTAATAATTTGGGTTTATCTTAATAAGTGTACCGGTACAGTCTATTAAATAAATTGTATGGATATTATTTACTTATTTATCGACGTACTACAGGGTTTTGGTAATAAATGCAACTATCAAACCAAAATTAAATACAATTTAAGTTTTTCTGAAATCAACGTCAGCTTTGATTTTTTAGATATAGTACTCTATATGTTATACGTTCATTAAATTGGTTTCTTTTTGCTGGCTATAAATATACGAGATTCGATACCTTTATCTTTAAAAACAAATTTGAGAAAAACCCGACCATAAGAATATATCTCTATTGACTCCATGTAGAAAAACGTTTTCCGTTTCTCTCTTTCTAATACATTGCCTCTTAGAGTAAGGTTTTTGTCAAATTTCTCGGGTGCCTTTTAATATAACTATAAAACCTGGTATATTAGTAATCAGCAAGAAGAGACCTATTTGATGGACGTATAACATATTGTTATGTTTAAGAAACCAAAGTTGATGTTAACTTCAGAAAAAACTAAACACCCTGTATATATGCAAACTACATTAGAGAATAATTCATACAATTTGAAGAAACTTTTGTATTTAAATTTTTTTGATATCTATAGAAATATGAACGTTAATCAGCGAGTGCATTTAACACAAAAAAAAAAACCTGTACACCGTAACATTTAAATATCCATTATTCTCTAGTATGTGAATATATTTCTCTGTATTTTAATTTTTTTCTTATCTCTACCAACAACGGAGACATAAGATTTGTTAAAATAAATTTGAATCCCCTATATAAAGCTGAACATGCTGACTAAGTTTATGCATGTTTCCACTTTGTGCGATACATTTTTAACCTAGTGACGAATTTTCATTCATTCCGGTACATTTAATTTTCAACCTTAATGGGACTGACGTGCGTTCGTTCTGTCTGATAAATCTTTTATATATCATCGTCTAGTGTAGCACTAATAGTGTAGAAGTGATGTAGCCATTTTGATGCAATACATCTTACCCAAGCACCCCGGCTTAACTGTAATAGCTTCTCATGTAGGGTCTAAAGAGAGCTATTTCAAATATATCTTAGGCTTTATATTCTTTCTCTATTTTGCTGAAAGAAAAATATGTCCAAATAAATGAACTTTCAAACTAAAGCCTATTTTAATTAACTTCTTTAAATCGTTCATCATTTTATGTTTGAGTTTTTTAAAGTTTATGTTTTCTTTTGGGTTATTTTAGAATAATTATTAATATATATATGGCGTATGTTTACTTTGAATGCCATTCTATAAACACATTATATGGATATGTTACAATATGCCTAGTACAGTTAACTGCGCAAAATAATGTCAATATTGCTAAGGAAATATTTCTTTAATCAACTAATTAAGATTGAATTGCGTATTTAACAGCGTTAATTTATAACCTATTTGTATATTTTAGAGAAATTAAAATTCTAGTCTAAAAACTTTAGCAAAATGCTTTAGATAAAACTATTTTCCTCAATGCTATTTCATCAGCTGCAGAAATGCGTATACATGGTTAAATCAATAAAAGGCCATTACATAACATATACTTACATTTTAAACGCTGTTAACTGGGCTAAAAAGTGCCATATATCACAAGTGTTTTGAAAAAAAAAATTCGACACGTGTGTTGAAAAATGCCTTTCAACACGACAATCTTGAATCAAGGTCACAGCTGACGTAACGGGTGACAATTTTTTCAAATTAACAAAATATAATATTTCTACTCGAAAATTTTGAATGATTTTAGGAAAAATATTGTACCTTATTTCTGTTAAAGTTATCGATTTCAACACTTGTTATCTTATATACTATTTTTCACTTCCGTCGATCAGCCTGTTCGCGGCATAGCTAAAAAACTACTTATACGATTAACTTCAAATGTTGGTCAAAGATTAGGAATCATACGGGGATGACATGGCAGCATTTTGGTATAAATCCAATATGGTGCAACAAAATGGCTGCCTAATAAAATGTTAAAAAATTGTTACTGAAAAACCACTTATACAATTTAGCTCAAATTTAGCACAAAAGTTATATAAACCGGTAGAATTTAGGTGCAGATCTAAGATAGCGGAAAAAAATGATGGCCTAATAAAGTATTAAAAAATATTACTAAACCAGTTGACTTTAAATTTTGTACAAGAATTAAGTGTGATATAAGGAGAAACTGATAAAATTTTGGTGTTGAGCATTTATGGTGAAACAAAATGGCAGCCTTTAAAGAATGTAAAACAATCTTGTCATACATTCTTATTTACGCATGCGCAATGTAACTATTCAAGGGAACACTTACTATCCGCATGGCAAGCACAATATAAAAATGTAGCAAAAACAGTAGAAAAAAAAATATCACTCGTAACCAATAATTTAATAGATGTTGTATAAATTTTATTTGTAATTTCTCTGGGTACTTGGTTACAAAATAAGTAAAGCTCTTTTACCAGAACTTTCCTCGTTATATAGACAATTGACACATATTGATATCTATATAATGTGTTAATTAATTAATTGTATATGTGTAAGGAAAGTCTGCAGTAAAAGCCAATTTACTGATTTTCAACTACTAGAATTTAGTAGCCCATGACCCCATAGAATTCATCACGAGAGAACACATAATGCACCAAACATAAAGCCCTATCTCCGTTGGCAGTTTTATGGTGAAAAAATTATGTAATCGTAAAATGTTTTTGATTTACCGAGAGCAAATGGTTTGCTCTGAGGTACTGAAGCGAACAGTATATGTGGCGCACCAGTTGAAAACCGCATAGTAAATACAACCGGTGCAGGTACCGCAGATTAGATATTTATAGCTCATTTAGTTCTAAGAATACTTCGCCCTATTAGCCTGGCAACGAAAATGAATCTGCGATATATAATAATAGTTTTATCTACCATATAAGCCTCGAAAGTAGCTCTATTGGTGCCAAAAACGTTCGCGTTTTTTTTTAAGAATACACAAACGAATCTATGCAATGTAATTCAGCAAACTCGTTAAATACGTATTGAATTTGTTAAAATATCCAAAGAATGTGTGAAGTAAAAATAGCAGTCGTAGCAACTATTTTGTTAACTTTGCGTCAATTTTTTTAAGATTAAAAGTTAAATATTTTTAATCCATCTAATTTGTGATATAACCGTTAGGTTTTTATTAGAATAATTTGTGTTAGATAAGCGTTTATAAATTACCGGTTTTAATTTTCTTTGCCCAACAGATACATTATTTTTTAGTGGGTGCAAATCACCCGGACGGCAAGAAAAAGGAGGGCTGCCGCTGCAAAAAGAATATAAAATAAAGAAACCGGCATCGGCACTGAGCAATAAAAATGTAATCAGCTCGGGTATTAAACAAATATTAAAGAAAAATGCTTTGTGGCAAGCGTTTGAATTTAGTGGCACTATCACACATCTATATTATCTTTTAAAAACATTAATTATTAATATTAATTTATTATGTATTCAAGGCGGTCAAATGATTAAAAACGAAAATTTGGGCGAGAGTTACTTCGTATATGCTATACTGTGGTGTACTCGCTGGTTAAGTAGTGTAGTCGACCCGAAACTGAATTACAGAATCCGCTTTTATATTAGCATGCTTGATACGATTCCAATGTCTCGTTCCTTGTCTTTTCTTTAAAAGAACTTAGAAATTAAGCAAAATAAGTAAGGAATCCCGGGTAAAATGATTTAGACTGTAAATTGCTCAATGAGGCTTGAAATGAACGCAATGTTGATGGTCAAGGTTTGGTTGATGAAATAGAAGAAGTGTTGCCATTCTTTAAAAACAGGAATAAGTTCCATCGAAATAGAATATATTTTTAAAAATAATTTAATTGACACTTTTCCTAACACTGCGGTGGCTTTACTTACCTGCCTCAGTTCTAGGTGTCCAAAGGTCTTTCACTAAGCTAAAACGTATACAAAAATTAAATAATTTAGCAATCATTTCGATAGAGAATGACATCGGTAATATTTTAGAAATTCAAAATATAGTTAAAAATTTCGCTGGGGTAAAGCCAAAAGAATGATTTTGTTTAAAATGGCCGCCTTTCACCTGTATGGCTTGCTTTAAGTTGTTGAAAATAAATTTTAAACATTAAATAATCTGGTTCAACGTATAAAAACAACTGACTTTAAATTTTACTCAACTTTATACTTACGGATGTATTCGAAATAAAAACAAGCGTACACTGATTTTTTCCCAGTTACACGTCGTTTTATTTGCTAATTTCATGAATTTTTCTCGATTCAAATGTTTGGTATTTTAATCATCATGAAGCAAAAGAGTTAGGCATTCGGACAGATAAAAAAGAGCTAATTTAAGACATCAGCACTTAAATTCAATTCATAATTATAACGTCTAAATTTAAGACTATCGTTAATTATATATATATATATATATATATATATATATATATATATATATATATATATATATATATATATATATATATATATATATATATATATATATATATATATATATATATATATATATATATATATATATATATATATATATATATATATATATATATATATATATATATATATATATATATATATATATATATATATATATATATATATATATATATTAATATATATGTATAATAATAATAGTCTTAATTTTAGCCGTTATAATTATAAAATGAGTTTGGTTCTATCTACATAATAACAATAACAATAACAGTTTCTCATAAACATTTGGAGGGAAAACCTTGGATCATGACTAAAGTAAGAAACAATTGTTTATTACGTATAAAAGCTGACGAACAGAACATAGAAAAACAATTTGTTGAAAACACCCTGTATTTCTAAAACCAAAAAATGCTTTAGCTGAAAACAATCTTCCCGTATTTAGGCGATCATCTTGGCTAGAAATGAACAATAAAATATTTCACTTTGTAACAAGTTTCCTTTAAGAAAATTCTGAGAAAATAACTAGATCTTACATAACACTTTGTATATGATGTGAAACTCTGCATTTATGCACTCTAGGCCATAAATGCAATAATGTCTTAATTCTTGTTAATATAAAACTTGTACTTTGCTGAAAATGTGTATGTATAAGTTCGTCTGTCCAGTGATTTAGTTGGAATCTTCATCGGCTTTTGTGTCCACTTTGCCCATTATTGTAAATTTTTCCAGTCCGTTTCTACGAAAAACACTACAAAAGTACAGTTTTTTAATTTCAGAGACATGTGTGTGTAGTCTTTTTTTGATCTTTAGGTGTTTCAGTATTAATTTATTGGTTTTTGGTTCTGTCCATGACATTCGCAGCAAACCCTGCTAGCATCAATAATTTTATCTACTTGTTTCAGTGACTAGTAGTCCGATGCATAAAGGAAAACCGAGAATACCAAAATTTTTATTAGACTCATTTCTAATTGGAAGGTCTTGTGGATATTTTTTCACTTTTTTTAGCTTTGCCATTGCGCACTTGGAAATTGCTGACCACCTTTTTAAATATATGCAACATTCATTTCCCTAGATTGTTATTAGTACTTTCTTTACAAACTGATTTACTATACCGATTTAATTTATTTTTTAGTGTCGTGTTTGTTGTTCGTAGGTGTATCGAGAGTCACAGTCATTTTCATTTCAACTTTGTTAATAAATTAAGTTAATAAAAATCCCGCCTTGGAACGCTCTTTCAACTCTCTGTAAGAGGTCTAGAAATAACTCAGCTTCGCTGTCAGTAAGCAACATAATGTCGCTTTTTTAGACTTGCCAGTCTTACCACACACTCTTGCCGTACGCTGTCAGTAAGCAACATAATGTCGCTTTTTTAGACTTGCCAGTCTTACCACACACTCTTGCCGCACGCTCCTACCAGCACTAAAAAAGTTTACTACTTTACTCTGAATTTTGCGGTATTTTTTATACATGCATTTTAGTAACTCTACAAGATATATAATACCAATTTCGCATCACATCAGCCACATCTCTTGATGTAACCAAAAGGCTTTACTATGGTCTACGAAACGTTTATGGTAATTTTAGTGCATTACTTTATAGTTTTTTTTACACTTCTACCTTTTTCTTCTTTACCTTTTCTTATTTTCTTGATATTATTTTTCTTTCCTTTTTTTCTATTTATATAGCGTCGAATCTCAACATTGCCCATGTGAACGTTAGATCTCTACTAGCAAACTTTAACTCATTTCAAAGTAATGTTTTAATCGCCGATTTTGATACTGTCGGGGTGACAGAAACTTGGTTAAGTGATAACATACATGCCGCTACTTTAAATATTAATGAATATAATATGTTTCAACAAAATCGATTCGAACGCTGTGGTGGTGTGTGTTTTTATGTAAAAAACCGTCTTCAATGTGAAATTCTTCTTTCTGAATCGTGTGAATACATCGAACATCTATGAGTTAAAGTATGGTTTCAAAATACTGTGTTTATTATAGGAACTATTTATAGGCCCCCAAATCTAATATAAATCAATTTCTGCATTGCGTTGAAGAAATGCTGTACAATTTATATTCTGAGTTTGATAATATTATTTGTCTGGGTGACTAAAACATTAACATGTTGGAAACAAATACGGGTTTTTCATCTCAACTGGAAAATATTTTACTAGCTTTTGGAATGGAACAGAAACCCACACGTATTTCCACACACTCTATATCACTTCTTGACTTAATATTTACTAATTTAACTTCTGATATACATAGCATTAACGTAAATGATTGCAATATCGCAGATCATCTTTTAGCATCTTGCAAACTAATGATTAAGAGCATTCTATTGAGGGAAAAGATTTTGCCTCAATAGGATGCATGCTGCTTTATAGGCGTATTTTTATATCTAATATCGTTGTTTTGTAATACACTTGTTCTGAGGGTGTATAATAACCAATTTTAAAACTAGCTTTTACTGCCTTATTTAGTGTTTTATTTAGTACATACTCGGGGACACTTTCCCAGCAAGTATTAGTATCGTAGCATTATTTGTTGTAAATGTGTTGATACCTGGAATTGTTCTGTAAAAATGTTTCTGTAATAACAACTAAATAGCTTAATTTCGATTGGAAAACATTAGATATTAGACGCATTTTTGTTCGACTTTAATCGGTGTATTTAAGTGTACTATTAGAATTGCGAGAAACCAATGGCGTACCGTTTTTTTATTATTTAAATTAATTAAAACGATTTGACGAACGCCAGTAGCTAAACGAAAAGAAGTTATTAAACGCAATAAGTTCGTTTTTTATTGACAGTAATACCGACCAAATTTGAAAGCAAAATCTGGAAAACCTTATTAAAAAAAAACGATTTTTTTTCTAAGATTTCAACACCCCGTGTCTCCGAAACGAGGCATTTTGAGACCCACATTTATATAAACTTTTTTACTTATTTTTATCTGCTAAATATGCTGCCGAAGTTTCCCGATTATAATTCGGACCACCCTGTAAATTGCAAATTACCACAAGTGATCCTACAGTGACGAATTGTACTTTAAGATTTCATCGCTCCTAAAAAAATGCGTGGGACAGGGTAGAAAAAGAAAAACCGAAAATGTAGAGTCTTGGTTTGTTGTTTGTTTTTTCCTTTAAAGCTCGTTTATTATTCTCTCAGTGTAGACTATACAGATGAGGTTTTGACCCCTTGGATTGCCGATAACATAAAATTACTTCAAAAACTTAGAAACAAAGCACTTAAACAATATAAGCAAAGCAAACTTCTCGTTCATTATGATTATTATAAGCAGTTACGTAATTATGCAACTGCAGCAATCAAATCAGAAAAAAAAGCTTATCTCAGAGCCAAATTTAAACGTTGCAGTATCAAAGAAAAATGGAGTGAACTTCACAAACTCGACATTGTAAAAAATAAGCAAGGATCATCCCTCCTACGTTAAGTAATGTTAATCCAATAAATGATCATTTTGTAAATTTTCTAAATAACAATAGCACTTCTAAACCTGAAATATTACAATTTTACAACAACAATAGACATCAGCACATAGACAATACTTTTTCTTTTCACTTGTCAACTGAAAATGAAGTAAGTGATATATTAAATAATATTAAAACAAAACCGTCTGGTATTGACAAAATCAATATAACATTATTACAAATGTGTTGTCCATTTATCATTCCATATTTAACTCATATAATTAACGAGTGCTTACTTTGCTCTTACTTTCATGTACTTTGGAAACAAGCCCAGGTAGTTCCTTTACCAAAAGTCAAAAATCCTACAGAATTTAATCAAATTCGTTCAATTATTATACTTCTTACGCTATTTAAGATTCTTGAAAGGATCGCCGAGAGGCAGATAAGAGAGTATCTTATTGTACACAGTATCTTGTCTCTTAGGCAGTCCGGCTTTAGAGAAGGTTACAGCTGTGAATCTGCTTTCGCCGATGTAATTGACGATATTCTTAAATCATATGATGACAATAAAATTACTGTTTTGATTCTTTGAGATTTTGGTAAGGCGTTTGATATGCTTAATTATGAGATTCTATTTTACATTTCATCGGTTTTAGTAAAGATGCTAAAAAGTTTATAAAATCATTTTTATCGGACCGTATACAGCAAGTAGTACATAATAATGAGTTGTCTGCTTTATTAAATATCCGCTCAGGTATCCCATAGGGTAGTATATTGAGCTCTTTGCTGTAAACAGTGTATAACTTAATTTTTTTTAGCTCCCTTAGGCACTGCCGCTCAAATTTTTACGCTGACGATACCCAAATTTACTTTTCGTTCTGAAGAGGATCTGGTCCAAGCCGAAGAAATAATTAATACTGATCTGAACTCTTTTCATGAACTCTCATCCGATCATCTCCTTCAACTTAATCCAATTAAGTCATCTGCTCTCATTTTGGAAACGACTTACAAACAACTAATGTAAAAACAATCCTTAAAATAAAACTGAACAATACCTTGCTTGCTTATTCAGACACTGGCAAGAATTTGGGACTATTGCTAGATACTAAGTTGCGATTTAGGAAGCATGTTACAGGTGAACTCGGAATAGCATACGGAAATTTAAAGCGAATCTATGTATATAGACGCTACCTTTCTTGTGAACTCCTTTTCTTACTGAGTCAGGCTGGTTAAATATGTTCAATCGATTTAAAATCCATACGTCAATTTTTTATTTTAAAATTATATTAAATTTAAGTCACTTGCATACTTATATCAAAAAATAAAATTTCGGACTAACGTGCACAACTTGAATCTCCGCAGAAGGGGTATTCCTACAGTTCCTAAGCATCGTAAGGAGATGTTTAAAAGATCGTTTTCATATAACGTAGATCACTTTGTAAATATGCATAGTAATTTTGATACTAATTTATCATTTCTAGCTTTTAAATATAAACTTAAACGAGATATGTTACTATATCAACTCTGAGTCTTCCTTGCCATATCTTTCCTTTCTTCTTTCTTCTTACTCTTGATCTTTTCTCTTCTTCTTTACTATTATTATAATTATATTTATCAATTGCGTTATTTGCGATTATTATGAAAAAATTATTATATTTTTATTAGAGTTTGATTTAGTTAGTTTAAGGCCTAAACAATATCTGGGTAACCAGATGTCTGCCATTATAAAAGGCCTTTTGTTACCCTAGAAATACATATATTATTAAAAAATGTTTGTACTTTAAATATGAAATGGTGTAAACAATAAAGATATTTATTATTATTATTATATATGAGTTTGTACTACCTTGCTTATTCTGTTATATGTATCCGTGTCTATAGAAACATCAAATAATTTAAAAGCACATAAATTACAAAATATCTTGTAATTTATTAACGTTTTATCATCACTTTGAAAAACATTAAGAAAGAAAACGGTCTAAACCCTAAGTCAAATACGAAAAAATGACAAATAAATTTAACCAATTATGTAGGACATATTTGTGTAACATTATCATAGCTTATTCCTACATTTCCAGTTTTTTTTATTTCATTAATATTTTGCTTACTTTCTAAGTCATGCTCACCTCATTTCTCCTCATAAAATTTATTGTCATACTTAGCCGACTTAGACAGTCCTGGTTAAGTTAGATTTCCTCCCAAAGACTAAATAAATAAATTTTTGTTTCGGAATTTTATTGACTACCAAATTTTTCTTAGTTACACATATTACAGTTCACGGAGATCACAACAATGCCTAGAAGTTTTTTTTACAAATTATCATAATGCTCTAATGATTGAGGAATACAATTAAAGTATAGGCTCTCCGCGATGCAATTGATCATATTATTCGAAAGGGCTAGTACACGCTCTGGGTCTGAGTTAAGGAATAACGTTTTCTTGTTGTTGACCTTTACATCTGATTTTCATATATTTTCAATAATTGAGGTTTAAAATAAAAAATCTGTTTGCCTATTTTATTGCAGTATCGCACAATTTACATAATTATTTTATTTATTGTAGTTTTTGAAAACTTTTTAGGAATAATTAAAAAAAAAGATTTTTGCTTTTAGTTCATATATATATTTTTGTCCTAGCAATCTCGTGCCTTTATAAATATTTTTGCCATCATTATTCTTTCTAAAAGAAAACTTATAAAAAAACTTAGTATAATCCCCTGTAACAGAATAGGCTATAATCACAGCATAGAGTATACATTTTTATATATTCTAAATATAAATCAAGCAATATGTTACTAAAACTGTTGGTTCTCACGTTCACGCTTAATCAGGCTTGATTATTTCACAAGAATTATAAGTAAATTTATCTAATATTAGTTTCGAGAATTTAAAACCCTAGATAAGTATCATATAACTCAAATGCTACAATCTAGAGTATAGACAGATTTATGTATGAGCTTTCTTAAAAGGTTACAATTTATGCTTTCCTTTTCGATGGTTTATGATCCCATATGTTCTCTGTTTCTTGTTACAAATATTAATTGAAACATTTTATTTGGTTTGATGCAATGATAATGAATGGTCAATTTGCTATGTTGAAAATACAATAGAGTATTTTGTAATAGGAACATTACCGAAAAGCCATGTTTTTGGGGAATAATTTTCCCTTCAGAAAAGATAAACTGAGAGGGTTTTTCGTGCTTTTTTTTCGCCATGACTTTTCGGACCCATAATGTGGATAAGTTAGTATAGGCTTATATATTAAATTATATACATAATCTTAGGACTAAGAATTGAAGGAAATATCATTTTTAATCTATTTATTCACTTTTAATTATCATGGGTGACACCTCGTGTTTCTAGGACCAAGTTCCGAACTTAAAGTTTAGAGTAGGGACTTAAGCTTCACCATTCACAGCTTTATTCGTTTCGTCCTGACTAATAAAATCAAAGAGGGGATTAGTCTAAGGGGTGGATCTAGTAATAGCTGAGCTAACTTTGTATTTTACGGGAAGTTTAAAAGTCAGTCTGTGTCAGAGTTTTGATTCTTATAGTTGAGCTTAAATTCTTCTTTTGTGGTGGTTTATGGGGCTTTACGTATATAATGGGATATTAAAGTTACGGGATTTTCAAAGATATTTTATTTTCATTCTATGATTTACTTGGGGAGTAACTGGTTTTCTAGAGTTGAAATTTACGTTTTATTTAAAGATTCTTATTTTCTTTTATTTTGTACTAAGGTTGTGGATTTTAAGATAATTCCCTCATTTTCTAGATTTAAATACTTTTTTTTGTTATTAGGTTTAAGTATTATTTTTGTACAGCATTTCACTTAGTTTAATTTCGCTAATAGATTATTAAGTTGTTTTTAAAAACCAAATCTTTTATTTAAATAAACCACCTGAGAGTTAAATAAATATATATTAAAGAAGAAGATACCATCGTTGTTGCAGTTTGCTGTTGTTCGCGTTTATATGGCCGCAGAATTGGTAAGATAAAATATTTTATCCAATTTGTACTAACAAATATATTTAATAAAATTGTAAATTATCATTTTCGAAGAAGCCTACAGAATACCTTTGATTTTACTTATCATATATTAGTTTAGTTTCATTATTGTGACAGGGTTGCCCGCTACGTCTCAAATAAATAAATAAAATAAATAAATAATTTTATATATAATAATCAACCGCTCGATAACCCTGCTACAATTTAATGGTGGCAGCGGTGGGATAAAATGAAAGACTTGCAATTTTTTTTTGTTATGTTCTTATCGTTGAGTAGTTTTTTATATTGCAAGTTGATCAGTTTTATAAAAGAACTCATGCATTTTATTATCTTGAGGTAGTTTAAGTTTCATTTTTGTTTTGAAAGAGCAGTAGGCTCATAAATAATATTGAATGATCCCTTGATATGAAAGTTAGAGAAAATTACAGAGTTAGATAGATAGGGTATTTCAGCATTAAAGTCAAAGGTACCATTGGAAGCCTGCGATCGAGTCCAATATCAGGAAGTTTTCAAGAAGCAGCAGCTGTAACGGTAGTAACTAACAAGTTTATTTATTGTTGTGGTTATTTTTTTTTGATGACTTGTAATTTTTTGGAATTTCGGATCGTAAAGAAATTTTGTTGTTATAATTTATATTTTTGAGAATTAATAAATGTTTTGCCAAGGATTTTAGTTTGAAGATTTAAATATGTATGGTAAACACAACAATAATAACTTTATTAGAACGTAGTTAGTTGATTAACTTGATTGACATGCACAGACTCCTTTCATGTTTGCAGTGCAATGAAACATGATCGTATTTTATATGAACTGTTGCGAATTTGTGGGGTATTGTTTAAGAGATGTTATAATTTGTTGCTAATTTTTTTTTGTGCGGTTTTTATGAGAAAAAACAGATATTTTTGAGTTAAGATGCACGTACAAATGAGTATTGAATTTTGTAGGTATATATTTTTTTTGTGTGAGTTTAAATTACTTCGTAAAGTAAAGTACATTAAAAGGGAAATACAATTTTAGTTTAGTAATCTCTTAAACGGTAGGCTTTCTACATAATACACATTTTTTTTCTTAGAAACTTAGTTTATTTTGTGGGTTTATTAATATATTTTTTTTTATATAAAATAGGATTTTTGCTGAAGTTGGAGAGTAGCCGGATTTTTCTATGTGTCCACGTATTTGTTTTATTTTGATTTGAGTTGTTTGGAAAAACGTATTTTTGTCTTTCAGGTTTTCTAGGTGTTGAAGGAGGAGAGCCGAACTAAGATGATTTTTTTTATTTCAGGTGACGTCATATTTGATTTTTAATATGTGTAGGATAGACATTTAATAATGTTGGTTAGTTAAGGGGATGGTAACATTTTCGCAACGGGTCTATATAATTGCACAATAATATACAAGTGTTTGTGAGCTTTATAGTTTTGTTTGAGAACCGATATTTAGACAGAGGTAGAAAAGAAAATTCTTTCGGGTGCCTCGTTATTTGATATATGTATTGTTTAGGGACAAAGAGTTTGGTCTAAAGAAAAGGATAAACACTTCTATATATTTTAGAACTTAATGTAGTTTAATTTAGGCAATTTTGGTGAAGAACTAGATACTGGGCAGATATTTTTCTCTTTTTAGATAAACAGCCGACATCCGGAAATAATTTGGTTTACGAGGACTATGCGGTGACGTTTATTAGAAATTAAAGCCATGAGCTATTGTTATTTTAGACAACGTATGGTAAATTTGGGTAATTGAATACTATTTATTTTTTTTTATATAGGGTTCGGCAGGAAATAACGTACAGGTTATTTTTATATTTGATAAAATACGTTGTTTTATTATGCTTATTTGACTTGCGACTTCTCGATAATTTATGAAGGTATAAACATATAGGTATTGTTTTCTTGCGTTAATTGTTCGTGACCATGACGAAAGAGTTCACAAACTTGGTAAATAAAATGTTTAGGGGATAAAAGCGTGTTTTAACAGTATGAACGTGAATGTTTAAGATAAAAGAGTTGCTATATTAAAGAGTTCATATTTCTGAATGAAAAACGTATTCAGGGGATAAAGGGTTTTAACACGTGTGAACTGGAATGTGATTAAAGAAATACAGGAGATTAAAAGGTGTATGTTATGCCAGTGTTTTAGGGGGAATGCAGGGAATAAAGGCATATTATGGGCTATTCTGACTATGATATAAATAGCAACTATATATAAAAGAGATTGCCGGCAAATTTAGTGTTGAAAGACGTATAATACCATGGTTAAATAAAAATAGACGTCTATGATTCAACGTGACATTTTTTTAGAAGAACAGTAAAATAATGATAAAGTGGAAGTCAGGGGATAAACATGAAATTAGCCATTTCTCACCAAGGAGAGTGAGGGGATCAGGTTTAAAAAAAGTGATTTTCCGGTCCGGTATATATATTGATATATTGTATAAATGAATTTTATTTGGAAAATAAATAATATTATTATAAATGACGATTAGTGTCATAGTAAGAGATTCTCACTAGATATAGGGATTACCGTATGGAAGAATTGTGGAAGCTTCCTAATGCTGTAGAATTGTGTGCCTGTAGAGAAACTTTTCCGATTAACGTGATAGTTGAAGTGCAATTTGATTCTTTTTTCTGTTAGTTGACCATAAATGTGTAATTTTGATAAAAAGGGTGTACAAAGCGTAAGAATGACGCGTGTTAGCGATAATGCCTGTATCTGAATGAAATGCGTTGGAAAAGTATACGAGCTATATTTGATTTAATCAATCGTAAACTGAGCATCAGTTGAACTGTAGGATAATGGCCAGTATCCGAGCGTTAAACTGTTTGATTTTATTTTTTTTGTTGTCTTTTGGGCTGCGACCTTGGTATTTCTACATATACTAGTCAGTGTGGATATATTATAGTCGTTAAGCCACGGAATCACTAACATTACAATTTTGCTTTTAAGAACAGAGTGTAGATAGTTTAGTTCGTATACTGTGTGTTGTACTTATGTTGCATTTGTCTTTACACGATTTTTTTTTCTGGGTATGTTACAACAAAGAAAGAAATACAAAGAGGTTTTCAACCACAGTCTGCTCTCTAGTCTGTAGTTGTAATTTAAAAATTATTACGTATAAAAGGAAAATGTCAGGTCACTTAATTCTATAGGGGTCATAGGTCACGACACGACAATATAAAAAAATAGGTCTCCTGAAAGAATGTACTTGAAAGGTACATAGGTACTAAATAAATGGTACAGTTAAACTAGAGAAATAACGCGTCGCTCTAGATAGAGTAAAAGAATTGTAAAATTGAACGCAAGAAGGGTGCAAGCTATTAGTTCCCCCCGGTATCTCCGTTAAGTAATTTTTCTATGTTAGTGTACAAAAGACCTCCGTATAGATTAGGGAGTTAGGTTCAAACTTTACAGAAAGATGTAATGAAACGGGAATAGATCGACATCGAAACGATGGAAAAATATGGATATAGACGCAATTTTATTTTGGTAATTAGGCGAGCGTATTTTTTTTTGTTATTAGGTCATATTGAAAGTTGTAATCAGATATTATCGGGCCATATACGACTTGAAAATTTGTTTTTTATACTTTTTTAAAATAACCAAGTTTCATACCTTGTAAAAATATCACTAGTAAAACTTATTCTTTATTGAGGTTAAAAAAAAACCTATTAACTTGAAAGTACGACTCTTAAAAAGAAATTTGATCAGATAAAAATTATCCGAATTAATGTATTATAACAGTTTTTTTTTTAAATTTTTTGTTTTTTTTAATATACCCAATAAATAATAAATTTTAATTTGAATAATTTAGATATCATTAAATCTATTTCTATAAATAGCTTTTTGGACGCTGTCTTAAAATTTTCTGACCATAATTTTTTCTACTCACAATTTGCATAGAAAGTTTGGGTATTTTGTTCGTTCTTATTTTTTCTAATTACTATGGATTAAAAAAAAAAGAGTCGTTTGTAAATAAGAATCATTATTTTAAAAATAACATTTATTAGTTATTGGTTCTAATTTTTTTTATTTTTTTTCATTCTCTGTTTAAATCGTTGTCAAAGAAAATACGTAACGTAATCAAGACCTAGATAATTTAAATATCGTTATTAAAATTGAAGGCACTAATAAAGATAATAATGGGATACTATTTTGGCTAATGGAATAAGAAAATTAATGTTATTATATTTTTTTTTGGTAGTTTTTTGCTGTTGAATAAATCTGTGTTACATGTGTACGAAAGATTTTTTTTTGATGATTAAAGTAAGGGAAAAACAGTAAGTGGAAGTTAATGATGTTCATATTTTGTGGGGTTGATTCCTATTTAAATCCATAAAAATATCTCATTTGTGTGAACTATTTTTAGGGATTCTGATAGAAACTGGTTATACCTACATTAACGATCTCTTATCTGAAGCTATACTTTGTTGTTGGGAGTACACAGATTTAATTTTAAAATAATTTTAAAGGATAATTATTGCATAATTATGAAAGTGTTCAATATGTTATTGACAAACAGAGGATCAAGATAAAAGAATACCCTGTGTAAAACTATCAGAATTTTTATTTATTTCTTAATAATATAACTAAATCAATATAACTTAATTTTTTAGGATTACTATAAACAAACAATAAGTTTTTATTATAGGTACCACGCCAGTAGATATGAAACCAATAAATAAGCTTGGATTTTATTTAGGGAAAGCAAGGTTTTAGTACCTGTCGTTTTGGAAGATGATAGTTTAGCCGAAAAACACTTGTTACATTGTTACAGATGTTCATTATTATATGACAGGGATATAAATAGTTTTAACGGAAAGAGCGTAGGAATAAAAAAGGGTTTTAGAAAGAAATATTTTAGGTATGTAATTGTGATTGACCTAATTGTTTTTATAAGTTTTAAGAGTATAGATATTTATAGTTTTATTTTAAAATTAATACGGAGTTGGTAAAAACGGAGATACGTGTTCAATAAGAAAATTAAGAAAGCAATTTGTTGAAATATTAAGAAAAACTTTGAAATGAAATTAATTTGAAAGAAAGTTCACGATATTTAGAAAAGATAATATGCTTGCGGGAAAAAGAAGTCGATAAAGTTAGATAGATATACATAGATCAAAGTCAAATTAAGCGCTATGTTTGGAAATATTTTATTTTATTTTCTTTTAGGGGTTGGATATGTACTTTCTTTTGTTTTGTTTTGAACATTAGTAATGTTTTGATGTTTTAGATTACCTTATTGCGATTGCCATGCATGTTGAGGTTTTAGTCACTAGCTATTCGTTTTCCTGTGCCATTGGGGACAGATGTGCCAGCCAATTAGTGAATGAAGAGGCGATGGGTTTAGTGGCTATCGAGGCTATCAGTAGATTCGTGCTATCCCAGGGTCCAAGCCAAAGGCCCAAGCAAGATTCAGGCCTTGTAGAAAACTGTTCGAGATTGGTCTCGAGTTCCACCAGTGTATTTTCATTCAGTTCAACGCCGCCCAATAGTTTTGTTTTCTTTCCAAAGAGTTTTTTTTTAATACATTAGTATTCCATAATATTGCATAACATTTATGCACCAATCCTAAGTACGTCAGAAGTATAAACTTTCCTATGTTTATACAGGAGTTTTCATGTCACGTCACATTTCCTGTTTCCAACTGTCATGTCAGTATAATTTCAGTCATTATTTAAACATTAACAATATATGGGCAGGCATTTCTTTTTAAACCAAGATTGCTAGTAATGCTAACTAACAGATGCAGTTCGAAGGATTTTCATACCAAAAGAAAATACGATTGTCAAGGATAGATGTTTCTGAAAATATGGTTCGTTCAGAGGGAAGAGCAAAAATTCAATCCTTGTAGTCTGCATATTGCTATGTGCTATTAGCAATTATGGGCAGAAATGGTTCCAGACATTGTTCCACTTAGAAGCGTGCCATGGTTCACCCACGTCACAGTTGAAGATCAGATTTGGCAATAATCTGACGTAACGGAAGTCCATGGAGAAAAGCGCAGACAGAAGAAGTCCGGTGATACCACTTGATAGTCCGGGGCACGCGAGATACCAGGTCACAGAGTTCGCAGATGAAGAGATGTCCAGAAGAACGTGAGGAAGTAAGTTCAAGTGTTAAAAAAAAGGACATTTCATTATAAATGTTGTTATCGTTTTCACCAATAATTGTCGGGTTTTACCTTTCTATTGTCATTTTTACCTAGTGAATATTCTATTGTTATTGCCTCGAGTAAAACTAAATGTTTCAATCTAAGAGGGGAGGAAATTGTAACAGAATAGGCTATAATCACAGTATAGAGTATACATTTTTATATATTCTAAATATAAATCAAGCAATATATTACTAAAACTGTTGGTTCTCACGTTTACGCTTAATCAGGCTTGATTATTTCACAAGAATTATAAGTAAATTTACCTAATATTAGTTTCGAGAATTTAAAACCCTAGATAAGTATCATATAACTCAAATGCTACAATCTAGAGTATAGACAGATTTATGTATGAGTTTTCTTAAAAGGTTGCAATTTATGCTTTCTTTTTTGAGGGTTTATGATCCCATATGTTCCCTGTTTCTTGTTACAAATATTAATTGAAACATTTTATTTGGTTCGATGAAATGATAATGAATGGTCAATTTGCTATGTTGAAAATACAATAGAGTATTTTGTAATAGGAACATTACCGAAAAGCCATGTTTTTGGGGCATAATTTTCCCTTCAGAAAAGATAAACTGAAAGGGTTTTTCGTGCTTTTTTTTCGCCATGACTTTTCGGACCCATAATGTGGATAATTTAGTATAGGCTTATATATTAAATTATATACATAATCTTAGGACTAAGAATTGAAGGAAATATCATTTTTAATCTATTTATTCACTTTTAATTATCATGGGTGACACCTCGTGTTTCTAGGACGAAGTTCCGAACTTAAAGTTTAGAGTAGGGACTTAAGCTTCACCATTCACAGCTTTATTCGTTTCGTCCTGACTAATAAAATCAAAGAGGGGATTGTTCTAAGGGGTGGATCTAGTAATAGCTGAGCTAACTTTGTATATTACGGAAAGTCTAAAAGTCAGTCTGTGTCAGAGTTTTGATTCTTATAGTTGAGCTTAAATTCTTCTTTTGTGGTGGTTTATGGGGCTTTATGTATATAATGGGATATTAAAGTTACGGGATTTTCAAAGATATTTTATTTTCATTCTATGATTTACTTGGGGAGTAACTGGTTTTCTAGAGTTAAAATTTACGTTTTATTTAAAGATTCTTATTTTCTTTTCTTTTGTACTAAGGTTGGGGATTTTAAGATAATTCCCTCATTTTCTAGATTTAAATACTTTTTTTTGTTATTAGGTTTAAGTATTATTTTTGTACAGCATTTCACTTTCTTTATTTTTTTGTTAATAGATTTTTAAGTTGTTTTTAAAAACCAAATCTTTTATTTAAATAAACCACCTGATAGTTAAATAAATATATATTCAAGAAGAAGATACCATCGTTGTTGCAGTTTGCTGTTGTTCGCGTTTATATGGCCGCAGAATTGGTGAGATAAAATATTTTATTCAATTTGTACCAACAAATATATTTAATAAAATTGTAAATTATCATTTACGAAGAAGCCTACACAATACCTTTTATTTTACTTATCATATATTAGTTAATTTCAGTATTGTCACATGGTTGCCAGCTACGTCTCAAATAAATAAATAAAATAAATAAATAATTTTATATATAATAATCAACCGCTCGATAACCCTGCTACACCCCAAACTAATAAGATAAACAAACAGGTAAACACTTTTCGTTTAACATTAAAAACCTAGTGGAAATGACTTAAATTTACAACGCTGGTTCTAATTAGACTATCTCATAATTTACAGAGCCCAAACATTACTTAATAATCCTGAAAATTGCCTATATATCCTTCGAATTGAGGCGATAAATTACGGTGGAATTAAAATTTTAATAATGTGCCCGGTTTTGGATGAATTAGTTAATATCAGGAGAAAGTAAAATTTATAAATTTGCCTCCCCAAAGCAATTTTATTCCAAACGGGACATTTTAATAATACGGTTTAATTTGTTATAAATAGAATTTATTAAGGGACTTACGGTAAGGGTACCTGATTTTCTCTGAAAACAAAGGGATGTAGACCATAAATAAAAACTAAGTGTTATCCGACAACCCATGCCTCTATTATAAGTGAAATACATTTTTAATTTAGATTATATAGTATTAGAAATATATATATATATATATATATATATATATATATATATATATATTCACAATTTTAGAAAATACCAGTAGCCATATAACCGATATTTTTATTTTAAAATCTTTAATCAGTAAGTAAAGTTTGGAACCTAATAAATGAATTATATTTCAATAAATTGGGAGCCCTTTTTCTCATAAAATAAATACGTATATAGAAAATTTCGGGATAGATCCTTTTGACTGAATGACTACAATTAAGCTACTTGGGTCGGTCCCATTTTGTAAACAATGTAAGGGATCGGACTTTGAATATTTATGTATTTAATGAAGATTCGAGGTTCTAAGGAGAAAAAAAAACAGTGTTAAGCTATATTTATATTAATTCAATTAAATGAAACAAACCTAAATAATACAATGTTTTAAATACTACTTATATATTTACATTTATTATGTTATCCAGTATCCGGTTCTGTTTCGTTGTGGCTATCCTTATAATACGTAAATTAATTATATCTGGTTTAATTATATGATTCAAAGTAATATGGGCATTTTCTACATTAAGTATGTATGCCCGTTATCAACACACTATGGTTTGATCGCACAAACATTAGTATACTAATCTTTTAGGCAAAATCTTTCGATTTTTAAACCAGTAACATATAATCTCGTTGGGAGATATCGTATAATCAAACATTTAATCAATAAAAGTAAATATAGATATCAAAAACCACGCTTCCTATGGTCTAGCATGCGTGAGAAATATCCACGGTCGGTCTAAACGCCTTCTCCGCGGCACAAAATGTCACCAGCTAAAAGGCTCGATGCAAATATGAAAGTTGGTAATCAATCACGAAGCTCGCTTTAGTCCTGTAACTGGCGCCCTGATGACCATCCCAGCGTTCTCTTAACAAATGAGCCAACCACAAGCGTTCTCAGTCGTCTCCATGAGCAATATCTGCCAGAAAAGCAAATTGCAAAAAGCTACTATTTTCACTTTTTTAAAATCCCGGATAGTTATTTGGCTAAGGCTATATTTTGGAAAAAAATTATGAAAATCCATCAAGTAACAATATTTCTACATTCTCGTAAAGACTCATTCAAAACAAGTACGAGATTTGGCCATCGTTTTACAAAATAAACATTCTCTGTGAATTTAAGCCAAATCTTTCCATTGGAAAAGTTTCTACAGTCTAAAACTGACTTCACCAATGGTCTTCTTCGAACAAAAAATTTTACGACCTAGTGCAACGAAGGGCGGAAACACAAAAAGTTATAAACAAACAAAAGTACACTTTATGGTCATATTTCACCTGGAAAACCTTCCAGACTTGTAGAAATTTATTTCTGAAATTTTCGTATCTGCGAGACTTAAGGATCCAAAAGAAAGATTCTCACACCCTCTCTAAACTAACGGCGGAAACTTAAAATATATTATGAAAAAATATGTTTTTAATTACCCTCTTTCATTTGGAAAACGTTACAGGATATTAAAAATTTGTTCTTCGAATTTTCACAGCGACGGAACTCGTTTTCAAAATTCAATAATTTTAGAAAACCCACAATTTTTTCCTAGCGCTTCAAAAAGACGACGTAGAGAAGATGAGAATTCTGAACTTTTATTATCGAAATAATATGTTTTATTATTTTTAACGCAAATTTCGATTTCGACCTGGTGAAAATGGTCAAAAATACAAATCCAAAAAATAATATTTTCGTCTCGAAACCGCTTTCCATGTACGAACAATAATAAAAGCAAACGCAAATAAATCTTTTCAAGGGATCTTAGCCACCTGATGATTATAAATTAATTTATTTCAAAAAAGTAAAATTTTTTTGCAAAAATCGTACGACAAAAAATAATACGTAGAATATAGGAAAAATGGTATATTGCTGAAGTCGAGATAGAAAGAGCTTGCATATCAAATATTTATATTATTTGCTGCGAAAAATTACATTTGCGCTTCGTAACTTAGTACGATCTTGTCTGTAGATTCACCGAAGGTCTTATACACTCCTGAAGGCCTTACAAATTGGCAAAGAAGCTAATCGTAAGCAAAACAAGAAGTTTTAGTGGCAAATAAAATTTTCGCGCAGAAGAAGTTTAGGTAATCGCCTTTAGTCTGCCTACCTTAAGCGTTTTCAACCTGCTATTAGTCTTCAGTGTTTAACAGAAAAACAATCCATTCAGATCGTCAATTTAATGTGAAGTGTTTTGCATTTTATCTGATTCGTTAATCAATCGCATGTACTCTCATAAAGATCAACCTCCTGATTCTGACTTAAATTTTTGAATTAAAAACAACTAAATTTTTAAATTTTAATTCCCCCTTAATTGGGCAAATTTTTTTATTTTCCGAACTTTGTCTTACCGCCTGGCTCTTCCTTTAATTGGCGGTTCTCATTATAAATCATTTTTTAGTAATTAAAAGATTCTTGCCAATCTTCCTATATATATATATATATATATATATATATATATATATATATTATATATAGATGATGCTAAACACTCAACGGTATGTTGAATATAAACGATGAAAATATTAGGCAGTGAGATATTATAACCCATAGATTAAGAGGTGCCACCTATGGGAACAAATGCGAGATTTGTTATTTATACCTCTAGTAATGTTTAAGAACATTAAACTAAGCGCGACATACTCAGGCATTCACTGTTTTTGGGAAGCCGTACGATACCAATTATTTTCATGGCGAGAAGACGGCCATCAAAGGTATGAAATCCATGATGCCGGCTTTTTAGGCGAAAGTGTTAATAAAAAACAAAAGTATAACGTCCATAGATACATAAATAACAAAGAAATTAACGGCCATTCGGATAAAATATTCTGCCTGTAGTAAGCTTATTCAAGTATAGGGTTTAAAAATAGTGGACCATTATACTGACAAGCCTTTAAGCGCTTTCCATCATGAAGGTTATAATATCTCACTGCCTAATATTTTCATCGTTTATATTCAATATACCGTTGAGAGTTTTCCATCATTTCTACCACACGGCTGCATTGGCCTGATGAGCCCCATATAGGGCAAAACGTCGTCAATTATGCCGGTAGAGATGAAGGATGGAAAGCGCTTAAAGGCTTGTCAATATAATGGTCCATTATTTTTGGACCCTGTACTTGAATAAGCTTATCAGGCAGAATATTTTGTCCGAATGGCCATTAATTTCTTTGTTATTTATGTATCTACTGACGTTATACTTTTGTTTATATATATATATATATATATATATAATATATATATATATATATATATATATATATATATATATATATATATATATATATATATACGAAGCGGGTTTGGCCTCTATTGGATTAAAAGTACTTTTAAGGCGTTATTGTTAAATAATTTTGGATCCTAATTAACTATTTGCATAAAGAAAAAACTTTTGTAAATACGTAAACTAATTTTTTATAAAAACGTAACTTCTGCAAAGGGAAAGACGTTTCCAGTTTTAATAAACAATTTAAATACATTTAAAACTTTTCTAAGAAAAATCCATAAACGATTTTTTTCCTAGTTTCTCAAAAAAAAAGTATAACATAAAAGTCACAAAATAATTTGTGTAAAAAATATTTCGTTTATATTTTTCTCTGCTAAATAGAGATAATTATACGATATAATTTCATATATTCTCATCCATACCATATTAAAGGAATTCTCTTGTACTTGGAAATTTCTCAGATTTTGTATTTCTACTATACAAAGGAATTTTGTTCTCCTCGGAATATTTTGTTAATATTTGTAAATAACAGTGAACAAATACTTCACCAAATTAGATCACTTTGCGTTAAAGCTTTTAGCTTTTTGCTTATTATAAGTGTGATATAAACAGCAGCTGAAGGCGCTCACCCTTTGCTAGCAGTGCAAAAATTTAAGTTTATTCAAGAAACTAGTGCGAGTTGATACACTGAAGAAAACCGAAGGAAGCCGAAGGAGAAATGTCATCATAGACCACCCCAGCCAGCGAAACATTAAATTTGCCAAGATCTTCAATAAAGAAATATAAAAGAAAAGGTTGCAGATTCGGGTTCAGCCAATGGTTAATCCTTTTAGATGGTATTTTTTAAGAGGTCTTTAATTACTTGTCCCGTCCCATAAACAGAGCCATCGCATATTATTTTATTTATTTTCGAAAAAAAAATGGTTTCGGACGTATTTCTTGATGCTGATTAGGACAAATAAGCAAAAAATCTTAAAAATTTCACCTTGACCTTTTTTTTTTAATAAACATTTTTTTAAATTCTACCCTATTTCTCTGTTTTCCACTATTTTACAACACAACTGAGTATCCTAAAAGATAAGCCGTAATTTTATCCGTTATCCCACGCAACATTTATTCAAAATCCATTTTTCAATTTTCGTTCGTCACACAATTTTCTAAAAATAACTAAAGCTGTGTTCTATCTCCTATTCTTCTATCGTTACCTCTATTCGGTTGCTCTTTAAAAAAAACTTTTAGAATTAGAATAGGTCGAAACATATATTTAGGAATCCAGTGAATACTGAGCAGGCAATACTTATATGAATGGGCTAATTGCATTTGACGCGCGTCAGTCTGTTTGACGTGGTTGGCGCGACGGCAACACAGGTGCTATTTACAAAGTGTATAGAATCTGTTTTCTCAACAATTTTATAGGCTTTTATATGTATAGTATGGCAAAGGGGAAAACGAGTTATCGCACAAAAACCAACTTCTGTATAATTTGCATAATTGTCGGGGGTGGTGGGACTTTTGATATGTTTATGGTGGTTTCCAAACCTAACAATTAAATAAAAAATAAATGATACTGTTTATAATATTTTTCATTTAAATCTACCCTTTAGCTTTAGCCGCTATACTGACAAAAACGCGAGAGATCCTACATCGAAATCTAGACAAACTTAAACATGATTAAAAATAATGAGAAACAATTTGGCCAAGACCAGACTTTGAAAGCCTCAATACTTCTAGGCGAGACTGAGACTTGAATATTAGTTACGTCTTATTTGCTAATTAAATAGAATATGCAACATACAAACATTTTTTTACTTTTAAATAACAGAGTTTAAGTAATTTGTGAAGTCATTAAGTAGAAAATATTTACTTCTACTGATTACAGTCGCCCGGGGAATATGACAAGTTACAAAATATCACTTGTTGACCAAACAAGAAAATATAAATCTTTTTTTATAACATAACACCGTCAGAGAAAGAAGTAAGCAATCTAAAATGTAAAAAGAATATTCTTTGGTCTTCATAATGTAATAAGATTATTTATTAGAACTGTTTAGTTCAACACCAAACTTTATGAACAATGAAAATCGTACCATTCAGGAGACACATGTACGATTTTCATTTATTTCTGTCTCGTCACTTCATTTAAGAAGAGGTTTGGTATTTTGTAATAATAATTAACTTATATATATATTTTAAATAATTTATGCAACTCTATATAGTAGCCTTGAAGAAGGAAATAAAGATTTCCGAAAGCTCGGCATATTCTTTTAAACAGCCCTTATACAGACGGTTTATTGAATATTTGTACTCAATATATATATATATATATATATATATATATATATATATATATATATATATATAATAACCTTTGTCTTAAAAACACTCTTGCGGCATCCAGGTTTATTTTTGTTTTGTAATTATTTTCAATAGTTTTTCGGTTATTTGGGTTCCCTTCCTTATTAATTCCTTTTTCATATTAATTATTAATTAATTAACACTAAAATTTCTTAAAAGTTTCACTTAAGGAAGCAAAAAAATACTCTGAAAAACACAACTCACAACTATCGCAACGAGAACGTCAAGCTTAATAAGCAATAAATCAGCACAATAAATGCTTCAACGGTAACAAATTAAAAATTCAGTTAATCTTTTTTTCATTTTTTATACAGCTTTCAGAATGGCTTCTTTTTTTACCCTTTTTTTCCTTCGCCAATTCGGTTATATATTTCATTCTTATAAATAACCTTTGTCTTAAGAACACTCTTGCGGCATCTAGGTTTATGTTGTGTTTTGTGTGTATTTGTAATTATTTTCAATAGTTTTTCGGTTATTTTGGTTCACTTCCTTATTAATTCCTTATTCATATTAATTATTAAACACTAAAATTTCTTAAAAGTTTCACTTAAGGAAGCAAAAAAATACTCTGAAAAACACAACTGACAACTATCGCAACGAGAACGTCAAGCTGAATAAGCAATACACTGGCCGCCTTGTCAGATTAGGCCGCCAGTCGACGTCACGACCTCCGTTTCATCCGCGCGTCCCCCTCGCCAATTAGCTGCTCATTGAAGTAACCTAATAGACTTAAAGAGACTTGGATAATATGTTTAACAGTTTGTTTGTTGACATCTATAGGTTAAACGTCCAAACCGATTTTCACGAACAAAATATTCGTCTGTATATATATACATATATATATATATATATATATATATATATATATATATATATATATATATATATATATATATATATATATATATATATATATATATATATATATATATATATATATATATATATATATATATATATATATATATATATATATATATATATATTATATATATATATATATATATATATATATATATATATATATATATATATATATATATATATATATATATATATATATATATATATATATATATATATATATACAGGGTGGCCCATCGAAAACGTACCGCAAGGCATAACGGCCAGGGTAATTTTTTTTTCAAAAAATCCAAAAACACGTCAATTTTGTTTGTGAGGGGGACAATTTTTGCCCTTAAAATGATCGCAAAATTTTCAACCCTCTAAGCGGGGGTGTCATCCCCCAAACTTTTTCAAACGGGAAGAGGGGTCAAGTGGTACCGCAATGAAAAGGGCTTTCTATTCTCTATACATTCCCGCTTTGGTTTTGAAAATCGGTCAAGTCATTTAGAAAATATGAAGGATTGAAATTTAAAATGTTTATTTACAAATTATCAGAGTAAATGATAAGGATAAATTCCTTCGACCAATTCGCTATTTTTGTCCTGTTATTTTAGATGTTTACTGCTGATTTTAGTGATTTGACATGCCACAACGATCAGGTGCGGTAGTTGCTAGATAGCTGTTCTGTAACTTGTGCGTTTAAATTTCTCAATATCATTAAATTTTTTATCAATAATTATGGTGTACTCACTTGCAGAAAAAGTGGAAATAATCGAACTTTATTTTAAAAATAATGAATGTGGCAATCGGGTTGCGCAGATATTTAATGAACGACATCCTGAAAAACACCTTTCCGGCAAAATTGTTCGCGAGTTAGTAGCAAAATTTCGCGAAACTGGATCCCTTATGAATAAAAAGAGGCAGATGGAAAATCCTGTAGTAAATGAAGCTATGGAGGTCTTTGTATTGGGCCAAGTTGCCATGGATAGTACGCTGAGTACAAGAAAATTAGCCAATGAGACCGGCGTGAATCGTACAAGTGTCCAAAGAATATTGAAAAAACACCATTTCCACCCGTATAAAATTCAGTTGGTACAAGAACTCAACGAAGACGATTTTGATCGCCGCTTGCAATTTTGTGAAACTATTAGTGAACGAGTGGCCAATAATAATAATTTTCTATTCAATGTGTGTTTTTCGGGTGAGTGCACTTTCTTTTTGAACGGTGTAGTTAATCAGCATAACTGTCGGTACTGGGCTGAGAACAACCCCAGGGTATTTCACGAGGTGCACACACAACATCCTCAGAAATTGAACGTGTGGGCTGGTATTTTTAGATATTCTATTGTGGGTCCTTTTTTTCTTCCTGGAACTCTAACAGGTGATATGTACTTAGATTTACTGGAAAATACCATCGACCCAGCCCTAACTGACATCATCGAAAATAATCCTGGATACGTTGAAGCGGAACTGATATTTCAACAAGACGGTGCACCTCCACATTACTCTCAAAATGTGCGTAATTATTTAAACACTAACTTTCCCGGGCGGTGGATAGGACGAAGGGGTGCAATTGAGTGGCCTCCCCGGTCACCCGACTTGACTCCTTTAGACTTTTTTCTATGGAGACACATAAAAAGTAAAGTGTATAGCACTCCACTTGCCTCATTAGAAGATCTGCGAACACGAATTATTGACGTTTGTCGCGAAGTGACCCCTCAAGTTCTTCAGAATGTTCGAGAACGATTTGAAGCTAATTTGTATTACTGTATGGAGGTCGACGGGCAACATTTTCAGCATTTACTTCATTAATACGGTAAGTTTTTTTTATTTAATTCAATTTATGCGTTTTTTGAAAAATGTATTTTTCAAATTTCAATCCTTCATATTTTCTAAATGACTTGACCGATTTTCAAAACCAAAGCGGGAATGTATAGAGAATAGAAAGCCCTTTTCATTGCGATACCACTTGACCCCTCTTCCCATTTGAAAAAGTTTGGGGGATGACACCCCCGCTTAGAGGGTTGAAAATTTTGCGATCATTTTAAGGGCAAAAGTTGTCCCCCTCACAAACAAAATTGATGTGTTTTTGGATTTTTTGAAAAAAAAATTACCCTGGCCGTTATGCCTTGCGGTACGTTTTCGATGGGCCACCCTGTATATATTTTTCAAGTTTATTTTTTTCTACCCCTCTTTGGTTATATAATTTTTTGTTATAAAAGCAAGTAGTGCTGAAATTTTTATACTCGTCGATTATGATTATTTCAAGTAGGTCTGTGGAGGTCTGCATATTGGGATGGTTTGAGAACGACGTGTAGACCTATATATATATATATATATATATATATATATATATATATATATATATATATTTTTTTTTTTTGTTTGGTGTAAACCGCTTTTTAACGTAACTAGTTCCTGGTTTTGTATAAAATAAAATGTTTTTTTAATCAGAAACCTGTGTTTTAAATATCCAATAAAAGACTGATTTTAGTAAAGTTGTGTTTTCTTAAGTTTTTCTTAACTAGTTTAAGAATTGCTCCTATGTAATTTCAAACATTGTTAAACCTATAGACAAATATATAAGTGATACATTTTTTTAATTTAATTTAAGTCCTAATCAGATGAATTGAACATTAAACAAAATTTTCTCTTTAAAAGCAACTGAGAAAACAGTATTATCAAAATATCATTTAGTTAAAATATACTGTAAAAAAAAAACAATTTTACCTTTTAAAATATGATTTTTTTTTTGAAGGATGTTGGAAAGTCATTGCATTTTTTGGTATTCAAAAGAAGGTCGGAAGAGTCTTGATAAGAGTGAGCTAGAAAGAGAACTGCAGGCCTATATTTAAACAACAAAAAATACTAACAATGCCATATGTATGCATATAAGAATATCTCATATATGAAAAAAATTAAATTGATAACTTCAAAGGTACAGTAATGTCCACAGCCATGATACCAGAAATAAATATAACATAGTACCCACATATTGTCGGCTAAAAAGGTGTCAGAATGATCCGGACTATTTGGCTATAAAATTTTTAATGCCCTTCCGGCTGTTTTGAGAGGGCAACAAAAAAAAACATTCAAAATTACCATTAAGATTTTATTTAAAATGCATTTTATAATTTTGAAGATTTTATTAACTTTAGGTTTATTTAGTTGTAATTATGAGAACCAGGTAAGATATTCAAAAATGGCGTTAGGGGGATTTTAATTTAAAATACATTTTATGGTTTTAAAGATTTTATTACCTATAATTTTTTTAAGTTGTAACTTGCATTTGCATTTTGTAATTTATATTTGCATTTTGTTGACGTGTTTACGTATAATCGTGTAAAATATCAAGTTTGTAAGCCATACTTAGACTAATGTGGATTTGTCCTTGAAGATTTTTAAATGCATCTACAAAATTTTGAAGAATGAAATAAAATCGACCTATATGAGCTCTTTTTTTAAGTAAACAGGCAAACTCTGCCTGAAATATGAAATATTTAGTTATTAGTCTTCATTTGTTATAATAATGTCCTTTTTTTAATAAACAAAAATAGTCAAATCAAGTAAAAAAACAGACTGTGGTTAAATTAGCTTTTAACAGATGTTTTTATGCCACCATGTATAAGAGAAACAAAATGAAATTAAACGGTTCTGAAACTTTTTAAAAATACAAAGCATGTTAATACTTTTAGAGCACTCTGTAAAATGTAAAAGTCAATACAAGCAAAAAGCCTTTGAAGAAAGCAAAAAGTGATGTGTTTCAGAGTTCATTTAAAAACCTAATTGTTTTTAAATTCCACTTCCAAAAAACTGAAATTGACCCAAAGTTTCCAGAAATATTTAATCTCCTTTGAGATATTTTTAAAATATCAAGAGTTTCCTATCTTTTTATATCACCCTGTAAAATCTCGAAAGATTAATAACTATTAAAAAAAAGAAATAAATTTAACGTGTCCGATTATTTTTCAAAATAATACCTACCTCATCGTTTTAAAAATGTAACTTTTTTAGCGGTTTTAATCCACCCATTTAGGTGTCAAGCACTAATAGGACCTGACAACGTTTATGTATCTAGATGCAATAAGTTTTTCTATACGTTAATGGACTGATGAGAAACATATAAAATTCACGAAGTTAATAGACCCGCTGCTAGGTTGCCACACTTAGGGCCTGATGTAGTCGGCCTCGGCAAAGTCAATTCTCCTCTGTCAATAAGATATACCATATACAGTAACGACTCGAGCGCTTCCTAGTATAATCAACGCTGTACTAAAACTGTATTAAGCTAGGTGTTTTGGCGTTTTTTTAGACCCCACTGAAAATTTGGTGTTATGTTAATAGATGTCTCCCGATTTGAAAAACACACTGAAACGATTTCAAGCCCGCGGCTGGGTCTGAATTAGTCGAAATTGGTTTGTGTTCGTATGTAGACTATAACGATTTGGAACTGTATAGGCGGGTAGATAAATATATATATATATATATATATATATATATATATATATATATATAAATATATATAAATATATACCTTACGAGAACCTGAACCTTTGCTCGTAAGAAACTGGTTTCAGATATTTCGAATATTATAGTCATTTTTGCTATTTTTAAGGTGTACGTCTATTATTATCGCATTAAACAACGTTATTAACTCTAAAAAATAATTTATTCAATACAAAATTCGAAGAACAGTACATTTTTAAGCGGCAAACTAATTGTGAACGTATTTCTGCATCAACATTTTCTAACAAGCCCAGTTTAAAATAAAAAATGAACGATAAGTCATTATTAATCTTCATAGGAAAGGCTATTCGTATCAAAATATTGCAGAAATGGTTAATCGTTCTAAAAAGGCGGAGTTTAACGCTGTTCATCATGTTAGCATTCACGGAACCACTAAAACTGTTCCTTGGACGCTATGTTCCAGAAAAACGAGTATGGAAAGAGATCGTCGAATTGCTCGCATTTCTAAGGCAAACCCTCACAAATCAGCAGTTGATATTTGGAAAGACATTTTAGTTAAAAATCCAAGGCAATTTAGTGTTCGTAATCGTTTGAACGAGGCACAACTTTTTGGCAGGGTACCGAGAAAAAAGCCTCACTTTTCTGAAGTGAATCGAAGGATCCGTTTGGAATTTGCTAGAAATCACCTTCCTTGGAACGCCCAACAATGGAAGCAGATACTATGGTCAGATGAATCCAAGCTAAATAAATTTGGTACTGATGAAAAACGTTGTGTTTGGCGTCCACCAAATAAAGAATTTGACCCGCGCTACACCATGAAAACAGTGAATTTTGATGGTGGTTGTATCATGGTATGGGGCTGTTTCTCTTAGAATTATGTTGGCCCCTTTGTAGAATAGCTGGTACTATGGATGGATACCGATCATACGGGAAAACGCGATGCAACCATATGCAGAAGAAAATGTATCAGTACTTTGGGAATTACAACACGATAATGATCCAAAGCAATCTACTAGGAGGGTGACTGGCTTCAGAATAATCATGCAGATGTTTTACAATGGCCATCTTGTAGTCCAGATCTTAACCCAATAGAAAATCTTTGGATGTTAGTTAAGAGGAAATTAGGTTCAAGAACTTTCCAAAATTTCGACGAAGTACTCGAGGGTATGAGAGAATCTTGGACCAGTATTCCACTAGAGACTTGTAGACGTCTAATACAGTCCATGCCTAGGAGGTGTTTAAAAGTAATTGAAGCCAATGGATATCCAACTAAATAATAGGTAAGTACTCGATTGAGACAAAAACTTATAAGTTGTTAGAAAATGTTGATTCAGAAATACGTTTCCAATTAGTTTACCGCTTAAATGTAGTGTTCTTCAAATTTTGTAATGAATAAATTATTTTTTAAACTTAAAGTTATTTAATGCGATAATAATAGATATACACCCTAACACTAGCAAAAATGATTATAATATTCGAAAAATCTCAACAATAAAAATTTTAGTTTTTAAGTTGGAGAAAATTGTTTCTAACTTTCGCTGTTTTGATTTTTTAAAACAAAGTTGGCAGGATACAGACCAATATTTTGTTCGTGAAAATCGGTTCGGTCGTTTAACCTCTAGATTTTAATAAACAAAGTGTTAAACATATTATCCAAGGCTCTTTAAGTCTATTAAGTTACTTCGATGAGCAGCTAATGGGCGAGGGGGACGCGCGGGTGAGGCGGAGGTCGTAACGTCGACTGGCGACCTAATCTGACAAGGCGGCCAGTGTATTGCTTATTCAGCTTGACCTTCTCGTTGCGATAGTTGTCAGTTGTATTTTTCAGAGTATTTTTTTGCTTCCTTAAGTGAAACTTTTAAGAAATTTTAGTGTTTAATAATTAATATGAATAAGGAATTAATAAGGAAGTGAACCAAAATAACCGAAAAACTATTGAAAATAATTACAAATACACACAAAACACAACATAAACCTAGATGCCGCAAGAGTGTTCTTAAGACAAAGGTTATTTATAAGAATGAAATATATAACCGAATTGGCGAAGGAAAAAAAGGTAAAAAAAGTAGCCATTCTGAAATGGACCCCCATGAAAGGTGTATAAAAAATGAAAAAAAGGTTAACTGAATTTTTAATTTGTTACCGTTGAAGCATTTATTGTGCTGATTTATTTCCTATTATTAAAAAAGATGTTTGAAAAGTTAAATAATTGTGTTTACAGCAAATAGTATACTTATAGTTAATAAAATATGAAAAATACTTATAATATACATAAGGTGTCCGCATAGTGTGTTCTCGGTTGATATCTTGGTACCGGTTAGAAATAGAGAAGAAATTTATGGTAGACTATTAAAAACTAAATCAGGAAAGTGCAAACCGTTTTATTCTAATTTGAACCGTTTAAGCTCTACAGCTGTTCAAAATTGACAATCCCAGTTTTTAATCAGTCAATGTCTCGAAAAGAATTAAACTTAGGCCTATTGACAATATATAAAGGAGACGTAGAATTTTAGATAAAATTCAAAAATGTAATACAATATAAAGTGTTTCATATATGAAAAACTATTTAAGTAGGTGCGTAAGTCATTCTATGTACTAAGATTTATATTTAAACTTTTCCTCTATCTCTAACCATTATCACCCAAACCGAGAACACCCTACTGGGACACCTTGTATAAAAAATGTACGTTTTCTCAAGTTATACAACTATTTGTCATGCTAAAACTTTTTAAAAGAATATTCTTTTTGAGAAAATACACCATATTTTTCCAAATACGATGCGAACATTTTGAAATGCATTCAGCAAAAAAACTTGGTTAAAATTTGAACCAACATTCCTAAACATAAGTTTAAAAGTAAAATAACTTATATCTTGAAGGGTGCATTTTATTGTAATAAAAAAGTTTAAATTTTGGACAAAAAAAAGATTAATATATGTAATTAAACGCACACAGAAGAGATGTGGACAATGCCGTACTAAAGCAAGCCGGTCGCCGAGTGACGTAGATCGCTCGCACCGAGTTGGGATAGGTCAGGATCGCTCGAGGCAGCCTATAGAGTTAATGAGTCTTGCATATTATCATCTTTTGTGGGGGTGGTTAGTTACAGAACGCGTTTCCAATTTAAGAGAAAAGATATTACGTAATATATGAAAATCTTCAGCTTGACCTTCTCGTTGCGATAGTTGTCAGTTGTGTTTTTCAGAGTATTTTTTTGCTTCCTTAAGTGAAACTTTTAAGAAATTTTAGTGTTTAATAATTAATATGAATAAGGAATTAATAAGGAAGTGAACCAAAATAACCGAAAAACTATTGAAAATAATTACAAATACACACAAAACACAACATAAACCTAGATGCCGCAAGAGTGTTCTTAAGACAAAGGTTATTTATAAGAATGAAATATATAACCGAATTGGCGAAGGAAAAAAAGGTAAAAAAAGTAGCCATTCTGAAATGGACCCCCACGAAAGGTGTATAAAAAATGAAAAAAAGGTTAACTGAATTTTTAATTTGTTACCGTTGAAGCATTTATTGTGCTGATTTATTTCCTATTATTAAAAAAGATGTTTGAAAAGTTAAATAATTGTGTTTACAGCAAATAGTATACTTATAGTTAATAAAATATGAAAAATACTTAAAACATAAGGTGTCCGCATAGTGTGTTCTCGGTTGATATCTTGGTACCGGTTAGAAATAGAGAAGAAATTTATGGTAGACTATTAAAAACTAAATCAGGAAAGTGCAAACCGTTTTATTCTAATTTGAACCGTTTAAACTCTACAGCTGTTCAAAATTGACAATCCTAGTTTTTAATCAGTCAATATCTCGAAAAGAATTAAACTTAGGCCTATTGACAATATATAAAGGAGACGTAGAATTTTAGATAAAATTCTAAAATGTAATACAATATAAAGTGTTTCATATATGAAAAACTATTTAAGTAGGTGCGTAAGTCATTCTATGTACTAAGATTTATATTTAAACTTTTCCTCTATCTCTAACCATTATCACCCAAACCGAGAACACCCTACTGGGACACCTTGTATAAAAAATGTACGTTTTCTCAAGTTATACAACTATTTGTCATGCTAAAACTTTTTAAAAGAATATTCTTTTTGAGAAAATACACCATATTTTTTCAAATACGATAAGAACATTTTGAAATGCATTCCGCAAAAAAACTTGGTTAAAATTTGAACCAACATTCCTAAACATAAGTTTAAAAGTAAAATAACTTATATCTTGAAGGGTGCATTTTATTGTAATAAAAAAGTTTAAATTTTGGACAAAAAAAAGATTAATATATGTAATTAAACGCACACAGAAGAGATGTGGACAATGCCGTACTAAAGCAAGCCGGTCGCCGAGTGACGTAGATCGCTCGCACCGAGTTGTGGGGGTGGTTAGTTACAGAACGCGTTTCCAATTTAAGAGAAAAGATATTACGTAATATATGAAAATCTTTATAAGTTACATTAGAGGTTACAGAGCAAAGTAAGAATCGTAAATTAATTTTAATTTGATGCTGTTTAAACCCAAACATGACTTCTTAAGGCCTGATCTTCCTCATTATTGTGAAGCTGGGTAAAATTTCTTTTTTGTGAAAATTCGGTTCCAGCTGGCTCTCGCAAATTAATTTTTCACGTATATAAAGTAACATTTTTGCAGAAATTTCGTTACAAAAACCTACAAATCTCATCTTTGCAGTGTGTACTTGAAAACTAATTTAAAAACAAATTAATTCTACTTCCGTCCGCTGTCACGTCGAAATTAAGTGAAATCGCATTAGCGGGGACATTTCGTGACCTGGAATAATTTACTTAGTATTATTTTTCAGACTTTAACGGGACATTTAGCTTCTAAATGCTTTTTCGTGTTTTCAATTTTTTTGTAAGGCGATAGTCTAACAAAAAGAACGTCTATACATTTACAATTATGGTGGAGCAGTTAGGGTAATCTCAGCATTAAAAGACAAGACGATGTGAGCATTTATCTAAATGTTTCAGTCAGCATGAACAAGAGCTGTTTTATATGAAATATATTTGTTCCCTAAGTTTCTCGTTTTTTTTTTGTAATAATAATAATATGGATAAAGCAGTTATGCTAATATATGACGTACAGGGCGTTCATTATTAAATCTTATCTACATTTTAAATGCCAGTAACTTTGTTATCTTCTAATTTAACTTAATTATAAAAGACTTTGTAAAGAATATAGAAAATGTATACGTGATAATTGGAATATCTTCATCTAATTTTAGCTATTTAGATAAGTTAAGTTAAGTTTCGATTTTTTAAATGGAACAACTCTGTATATTTTTACATTTTTGGATTCCTGAGACAATTCCGAATCAGAATGTGATTTTTTAAAAACGTTTTACCCCTAAATAATTTTCTTATAGCCATTTTTAAAATTGCATCTAGGTAGCCAGGACCGGACGCAAATTAATCTAAGGACCTGAAATGATGACAGAATAATACAATCGCTAAGTTTTAGTGATAAGTCTGATAGCTAGGAACAAGAGATGTTGATAAAATCAAATTTCTGTGTCTACCTATTTTTTTTTCAAATGACGACCCTTTTTAGACAAGGAATTTTTGAAAAGAGGATTTTTCTGCGAATCTAACAGTACTAACTTTTTTGCGATTGGGTTAAAAATAAGCTCAAAAAATAAATATTACTAAGAAAAATACTCGATAATCAGTTATTGACTTTTATCAAGTGTGCCATTGATATCCATGTTGGATATTAAGTAGGATTTTTAATTGTGACAGTTGGTTGATCAATATTATTTACATGGGATCTATTTATGCGTCGTGTCACGTAAAGTCTGCCCAGCCTATCTCTATTGATGAAAAGAATGCACGACTATGCGCCTAACGCTCGGAACAGCATTTTTTATACAGTTTTCTGCTGCCCCTCTTCAGATATTGTCAACAAATTTAGGCGTGCAAATCATTAAGATGTTGTTAAATTTAATTTTGGAGAAAGCCTAAGTACCTAACCCCTGTTAATTGACCTTGAAATAAAATTGGCCCAATTATTCTGTTACCAACGACATTTCATTTTGATTTTGTTAGGCCCAGTAACGAGTGTTTTGCTTGTTAAAGATACCATTATTAGTAAATCTAGATTCGTCAGAAAATAAGATAAAGTTGATAAAATTTCACAAAACAATACCTGTCTATCGCCATCGTCAGGATACAACTGTTGGTGTAACTGGTACTTAAAAGCTCAATATCCGTGTTTCTTTAGTATTTTTCTAGCTGATTCATGACTTAAACCCAATTCGTTACTTTTTTTTCTTAAAGAAATAGTTTTATCAACTTCAACCATAGCAAGAACGTTAATCTCCATTTCTTCATTTTGCCTTGCGCCACTTGATTTCCTTCTTGATTTCTAAAACGAATATCGAGATATGGAAAATACTGATGGACTGGATGTTGCCGGTCGGGTTATGAGCATACAGCATATCTTGGATTTTTATGGCATTCTCCAAATATTAATAACATATCGCCTTTTTCACTTTGAGTATAAACTATTTTGACTTTTAAAAACAAAAATAATACTGAAAATCAAAACTTCAGTCTACTCAGAAAAAAGAAGTAAGTGTCACTGTAAATAATTATATTATATATTAATAATATAATTATATTTTTAATCCAATCGAAAAAAAGGTAGTACCGTTAGATTCGCAAAAAAATCCTCTTTTCAAAAAATACTTGTCTAAAAAGGGTCGCCATTTGAAAAAAAAATAGTTAGACACAAAAATTTGATTTTATCAACTTCTCTTGTTCCTAGCTATCAGACTCATCACTAAAACTCAGCGATTTTATTATTCTGTTATCATTTCAGGTCCTTAAAATTAATTTGCGTCCGGTCATGGCCACCGAGATGCAATTTTAAAAATGGTTATAAAAAATCAAGTAGGAGTAAAAAGTTTTTAAATTGTCACATTCTGATTCAGAATCGTCTCAGGAATCCAAAAATGTAAAAATATACAGAGTGTTTTATTTAAAAAATCGAAATTGGAGTCATTTCCGGTGAAACCGGAAAATGCGAAAACTCTCCTTATTATGTACCATTTACCTATACCAAATTTCGTTTTGGTGCATCAAATACTTTAAAAGTTATGGCCTGTCTAATAGATCCGTTGACACCCATGTTAAATATTAACATATCGTTATACTATCTAAATTGCGGGCAAGATGAAATAAGCAGGCGGCATTAAAAAATATCTTTCTACTCTGCTCTAGAGGCAGTTATAATTTGCTTGTGTAGGAATCCAATAAATATAAAAAAAAACACAAGTCATATGAATATATTCTTCTTTGCTAAATTCCGAGTTATTAGGGGTTTAAAATGAAGCCTTCATTATATGTTATTTGAAATGTGTACAGTGTACGACTTTCTGGAAAAATTAGAATATTATCATTTAATGTCTTGTTGAAAACAAATGAAAATACATGATTTAAATTCAAAAATTTTGCAAATATTGGCACATTTTTTTGTATACAGACGGAAGAACGGTGTCTTAGAAACGTCAAAGCTAAAGATCTATTTTTAATTAACATTTTGTTTCTGCATTAAGGATCCTAAAATAATGCTTTCAAATAGCTGTTAATTTGTTTAATCCTAAACGCAAGCAAAACGATCCAAGGAAAAGTTTAACTAAATAGTTCGATTAGTCGGTGTTAGTCAGTGATTTTTCAGAAAAACTGCTGTGGAGTTTAATGCTCGTCAGTCGATGCCAGATTTTAAGCGAATATTTACGGAAGGTGTTAATGTGGTATAGCCTGGAAGCGAGGAGTATAATAAACGAAAAAAAAAGTTTTAGTAAGATATAAAAATCTTTAGTTTGTTCATATTATAAAAAAAACGATAACAATAGAAAGGTCGAATTTTGGTAGCAGGGGGATGATGTAAATTTAAAAATAAAACGATATTTTCACTGACTAACCAATATATTCTAACCTAATAGTGTTGTATCTTTTTAAAATCGTCGAAATTGTTACTAGTTTTGGAAAAATACACCATTTATTTGTTTCTCCTTTAGTAAAGTTTTTGGCTTTATTTTGTGTAAAAGAAAAGGCATTTAAACCGGCTACATGCAATGTTACATCGAACGACAAATGGTTAATTTTTATCTGACGCTCTACTATATAGCTGTCAATTATTTGCTACATCTGACAAACAACCCCTTTGGAGTTATTATGAAATTGGTTCAGTTTTTGTTTTCTTTGTTTTTTCATAGTCTACTGTATTCTCATGCCGCATATAGAACAAGTTAAAATATGCTAGTAACAGTGTATATACAATCATTTTTTTAGTATTTTTTAATAAGTTAGTAAGAGGATACAATTAAAGTAGAATATAATAGTATTTCTAAAAAGCTAATAAATTTAAGCCGCTGAATCCAATATTAGAGGAGGCGGATTTTATATTCGAGTCTGGAAAACTCATGTTATGCTCTCGATGACTGAAAATGACATGTTTGAAAATTTAACATCTACTATGGAATTTAAAGGGTTTAAATTGTATATCTCCTTATTTCCAGACTTAATGGGTAAGACTATTTTAACTTATGATCAACAGCAATAGAACCATTTCCAGTACATTAGAAAAAATTTAGTGGTTAAAACTTTTAGTATGACCAAAATTGTATATGCATTCTCAGCTCACGTAATAACAACCTAAAAAATAATAAATAACCAACTATAGATTGAGGATTTTATAGTAAAAAGCAAACTGAAAAATAAAATGTGTTTTTATTGGACTTGTCTGCAATCTAAATGGTTATAACCCCATCGATGTCAGAAATAATGTTCTTGCTACTGACTAGGTTGTCAGACATGTTGTCGATATTCATTTGAAATATGGGGTTGTTTAAATTATAAATTGAATGTCAAGTATGTTTAATTTTATAAAGGATTCCTTGACGTTTTCAAAATAATTTGAGACCAAGCTTCAATTATTTTCATTTTATAATATTGAGGGTGACTAATTATAAGAGGGAAAAAATTTAGATCGGACAGTTGAGGCAGAAATAAGGTAACTGAGCTGAATATGTATTATCTAAATATCGCTTATTTCCAATCTACAGGTGAAATCAGAATATATTGAGCTCCATTGTATCCGTTAAGTTAAAATGCTGCATTATTATGTTCCTTGGGGTGAAAGAAACGAATTTAGTATTCATTTCAACTTGATGGCCCTAATTATGCGTTTTTAGTAAGACGAATAAATAATGATTTCCATGTTTTTTCAAAATATACGTTTTTACTTAAAATTTATTAAACTACCCTCATTTCTGAGTAAAAAAGTATATGTGAAAAGTCAAAACATTTAACCATTTTCAAAATAGAACACTTTTTTTGTGACCACATAACAACATAAATCAATATTTTTATTGCTACTGTTTCATAGTAGGTTTAGAAAGGCTTGTCATTATATTTAGTAATTTTTTGTTGTGTTGTGAGGTCAAAAACTCACATATAATTAATTATTTATTCTATAACATGGAATTAAAGAATTTTCTAACATGGATGTCAGTTAGTTAGTAAGTAGTCACGGCCAGTGGTATGCAAATCAAAATAAGTACAAACTAGAAAACATACCTGAATTAAAAAATTAGCAGAGCCGGGTACGGTTTTCGTTAAAACCCGTTAAAAACGTAGAACAAATAATTTCAAAAGAGAATAATTGCACATTGTAAATATCAGTATATCACTGAAATAAAGCCGTTTTATAAATTTTGTGTTGGCTGGCTATCTTGTCAACTCAAGCGAACAACTGATCGATTTACCACACGATGGAAGGGAAGGGACCGACGTATTTAGATGAGATTTTTATATGTATTGTAGCTTAAAAAAATAATAATTGAAATTCTTTGATTATCTAAAAATTATTTAGTATGCTGCAAAAGATTCTTCTTAAATTATCACAATCCCACTTTGAATTAATGCTGGATTTATTTTCTAGTACATGGGACATTTCAAGAAATAGTCTTTTTTCATAATTTCTTTCCACATCTAATATTTTATCATTGAAATTAAAGTTAAGACCTTCTTCAAAATGATGGGTTTTAAGTGCTGGTTTTTGCGGGTTATCTTTATTTGTTATGTAGTTGTCATATCTGGTGCTGATAAACTTTTTTTTTTAATAACTGAGAAGTTTACCTTATGTAGACTTTCGAACAGTTGTTACACTGTTTTATTTGGTATACGTTTTTTCATCGGATTCAGTTCTGTCCTTGAGCCTATGTTGTTTTTGTATTATAGTAAGGTATTTGAGAGTTAGTGTCAGAAAATTCTCTTTTTAATTTTTCAGATAAGTTTTCGATATAGGGTAACTTAAAGAATTTACTGTTAGGGATTTCAATACCGGTTGTGTTAGTAACGGTTGTACTTAGTTTCTCTTAAGTATCCTCAAAATTAATTTTTTTGGATAAATATTTTTGAGAAGCTTTGGTTTAAGGTATGTTAAATTTTTATTGTAACATGTTACATTGCTTAATCTATAGATTTTTTCTATGAACTATTTTAAAATTTTTATTTTTTGTTGCAATGGATATGACGAGTTGTAATTTAAAAACCTGTACTAGTTGGTTTTGAGTATACATCAAAAATTATTTATTTTTTGTTATCTTCCCGAATAATTAGTAGATCTAAAAACGAAAGTTTTTGTCCAGTCTCTTGCTCGATGGTGAATTGGAGGTTCGAATTTATACTATAAAAAATGTCTTGAGTCAAGTTGACTCTATTTTTGGGAACTGCAAGTACAGTGTCATCTACATAAACAAACATAAATGGAACAGGGAAATCTAGTAAAGATATAGCGAGTTTTGCTATGTAGTGCATTATTAGAGAAGCTTAAATGGGACTAATTGGGTCCACATATGGAAATTAGTAAATTGTTTTCTGACGCGCAAGAATATATTTCCAATCGTCGATCGGCAAGGAGATATTGTGGCGAAATCGAATCATTTGAGTCACTCTAGAGTGAACATGAATGTCATTTCCTTGAAAACAATATGCATGCTTCAAGAACCAAAAAATCTATGGGCTAATACCAATATATTAGAAAATTTCGGTCGTACAACACGTGAAAAATAGTTGCAGATCGATTAAAGCATCCTGAAATCCAAGAAAAATAAAAAAAAAACCGGGAGCTTATTGCTGCTTAAATTGCATCTGTTCCTTAAAGAATGTCAGTTTGACCTTCAGGTTTCTTAGAGGTCTGTGAGAGTGTCCTTTCGTTAAGCGAACCCTGGGTTGACCGCCAGTTGGGGTTGTTGCTTCTGAATGAAGAAATTTTTAACAAAACTGGCGTGTTTTTCAGCAGGCTAACAGAATCTTCAGTCGTTTATCGCCGTAACGCTCCATAACCGTTCTTTTATCGAGGGCTCTGACCGTGATTACCTACTGGGCGTTGTTTTTCACGGCAATCTCTCGATGGATCCCAACTATATGGAATACAATACAAAGTTGAGGTTATTTAATTTTACATAACATGAATCGTCTATTTGGAGTATTATCTGTCGTTGCTAATAGTAAACTAATATTACACATATTAAAATGTCTTTAGCTCTACGACTACACGGTTGTATACAGCCATGACTTTTTGTGTAAACAGCTCTCATAAAAATGTGTCTTCTAATAATAATGTTGAAATGAAAAACAACACAGTGTTTCTTGCCGTCCAAATAACACAACATGTTTTGTTATACATTATCTATGCCGAACTTTAGGAGTCTTTGGTAAATTCTAAATACTCTAAATATTTGCAATAATATGTGTTATGCCGGTAAATCATTTCTTTGTACAATGTGTCCGATATTAGAGCCTGTATATGAGGATCTCGCTTAATATAAAAATCAAAGAGATGATTAAATGGGGAAAGTGTTAGACAATTTTGTTACAGGCCTAATTGCATCTGCCTATGGATTCTAACTCTTATGGTTTTTGATGTGCAGTAAAACCCTTATTACCCGACTCCGATAAGACCGAATGGTTTACGGATTATCGAAAAACATGGGTAACTGAAACACACATTTACTTTCCGAAATATAACATGCAAACTTAAAAATTTGATAATTTAACAATTAATGGAAGATAAAGTAATTAGGAAAAGACTGACAGCTGCTTCACCATTCAACACTCACAAAGCAAGTTTTTGCCTAAAATTTTGTTTTGCTAGGCTATTTTGAGTTTGACCTGGACAAATTAGATTACAGGTTAAAGCTAACTTTTTCTTATATATATATATATATATATATATATATATATATATATATATATATATATATATTATTGTAAAATATTAATTTTATTTTAAATGTATTTTTCTTTTCATGGTCATTGTTTGTGTTAAATCTAATGTTTTTTAACCATTTTAAATGTTCATATTAACTATATTTTTTATTTTAGAAAATAAATTTCCATCTTGAAAAAGCTCAATATAATGAGCGAAACCTATGTAATTTATAGTTTTATTTTTCAGTGAATTAACGTATACCCAAGAAAATAATTAACAAAAAATATCTATCTATCTATATATATATATATATATATATATATATATATATATATATATATATATATATATATATATATATATATATATATATATATATATATATATATATATATATATATATATATATATATATATATGATGAGCTCTAATAAGAGCGAAATCGCGATCGTCGTTTGACTAAAATGGATCATTGTGTCTGCTGTGATGCAGAACATGTTCCAAACAAGGATCATTTTCTTGTTATGACGTTGGTGTAAGTGGAATGAAAACATACTATCATTTAATACTCCCAACGAAAGCCAGGAGTCACAATGTAATTCAATGCCGGTCGTGGTATTAGCCAGCGGAGTAGTGGTTTTTGTGATTCAATTTTGTGCCTTTGCCCTACACGGGGCTGGCTAGTCTATGGCGGCCTGATGAGCTCTAATAAGAGCGAAATCGCGATCGTCGTTTGACTAAAATGGATCATTGTGTCTGCTGTGATGCAGAACATGTTCCAAACAAGGATCATTTTCTTGTTATGACGTTGGTGTAAGTGGAATGAAAACATACTATCATTTAATACTCCCAACGAAAGCCAGGTGTCACAATGTAATTCAATGCCGGTCGTGGTATTAGCCAGCGGAGTAGTTGTTTTTGTGATTCAATTTTGTGCCTTTGCCCTACACGGGGCTGGCTAGTCTATAGCGGCCTGATGAGCTCTAATAAGAGCGAAATCGCGATCGTCGTTTGACTAAAATGGATCATTGTGTCTGCTGTGATGCAGAACATGTTCCAAACAAGGATCATTTTCTTGTTATGACGTTGGTGTAAGTGGAATGAAAACATACTATCATATATATATATATATATATATATATATATATATATATATATATATATATATATAACTCCTTGAAAAATAAAACTGTAATTCACATCGACGTTTCACTCATTATATTGAGCTTTCTCGAAATAGATATTTATTTTCTAGAATAAAAACATATAAAGATAATATGTAAAATTTAAAATGGTTGAAAAACATTACATATAAAACAAACAATGATCATAATACGCACCTTGCTATCTCAAAACATTCGTAAATTCGACATCTATCCATTCCAAGGTTCGTACTATGTATAATATTAATAAGTAAATAAATATATTTTTCTTTATATGGTCTTTGTTTGTTTTAAATGTAATGCTTTTTGAATAAAGTATTTTAACCATTTTAATTTTTAGTTATTAACTATATATGTTTATATATATATATATATATATATATATATATATATATATATATATATATATATATATATATATATATATATATATATATATATATATATATATATATATATATATATATATATATATATATATATATATATATATATATATATATATATATATATATATATATATATATATATATATATATATATAATATATATATATATATATATATATATAAAGGGGCTAAAGAGTATTTACGTTTAATTTATTGAAATTTAGTATCTCGTAGGGTTTGGCTGTGACTATTTATAACTATAATTTGATCTTAAATGGTTTATTATACTTCAGAAAGAGTATCGCTGATGGAACTCTATTATGAAAATGGTAGATGTGCTAACATTGCGTCACAGGTATTCAATGAAATGAATCCAGATAAACATGTTCACCGAAAATACATAATTGAGCCGGTAGCAAAGTTTAAGGAGACAGGATACGTGGCAAGCCAATCGCTCCAAATCGATAGTGGGAAACGAAGCAGTGGAACTTGCTGTTTTGGGCCCCGTCAATATGTACCCTTCATTAAGCACCAGGCAACTACCTTTAGTGTGTGTCATATCTCGTACGAGTATTTGCAAAATTTAAAAACACATACATTTCACCTCTACCAAATTTCTCTTGTACAATAGTTAAACGAATATGACTTTGACACACGTTTGGAAATTTGCGAGATTGTGAGTGAACGAATAATAAAAAACCCGATCTTAGTGTTTAACATTTGTTTGTCAGATGAGTGTTCATTTTTTTCTAAATGATACTGTTAATAGTGAAAATTGTCGATATTGGTCTGACGAAAATCCACATCCGTTCCATGACGTTCACACTCAACATCCTGAGAAATTAAACGTCTGGATTGGAATTTATGCCGATTGTTTAATTGGTCCTATTTTTTCCTCAGAAAATCTTAACGAAGAGACGTATCTGCAATTACAATAATAACCACTACAATGCTAATGAGTTGACATTTCAACAAGATGGAGCACCTCCTCAAAATACTTAAATCGAACGTATCCTCGTAAATGGATCGGTTGAAGAGGAGCACTAGAAAGGCCTGCAAGATCACCTTATTTAACCCACTTAGATTTTTTTCTATGGGGTCACTTAAAAAATAAGATTTATAAAACTCAGCACCAGTCATTAAATGATTTACGTCACGGATCATTGATCAATGTCGGGCCATTACACCAGAACTGCTTCATAATGTCCGGGACCGTTCTCTATTATTGTCTAGATGCAGGAGGCCAAAACTTTTAGCGCTTATTATCATGGACAACGAATAAACGACATTCTCATCTTTTTTGTAAACTTAAACTATACGCATACCATAAAACTAAGCTAAAAAAAGAATGATTTTTTCCAGAAAAATAGTTTAATTACATAAAATTAACTTAAATAATGTAAATAGCGATCAGGCACAATTCAAATTAAATAAGTAAACATGTTTTGATAAATTACACAAGAGTCCTTATGTTATACCTGCACTTTGTATAGAGAAAATGAATGTCATAAAGACCGGCAGTTACACATTTTAAAAATGGTGTCACGCCTCGTCACGGCGCAATCACCTCTGATTTTGTTAACAATCTACTTTGAATTTGTATAGCAAGGTATGAAATTTTATTTTCAGAAAAGTCAGTTATTCTCTAAAACAATTTTTCAGAAATAATATAAAAGAAAATTTACTAGAGATTAGACAAATTAATAAATGAATATTTAAGAATAATAAAAAACATGCTGATTGCGCATGGATTATTTGCATCTATAACTTCTCTTTATTGCTTTTTCGAAACTCGAGTTGTCATTTTGAAGAATATACAGATTAGTCAAATTTGAACAATTGTTTACTAATTATAAGGTATCGACATAAAGTGTTTTAAAAACGAAAGAACATATTTTATAACAAATTGGCGTTAGTGAAACTTGTCGTGAGAATAAATTTAAAATTATATTTTATAGAATTATTAACGTTAATGAAACGAGTCCATTCCCGTACTGTGACACAATCAATGAAAAAAATTAAAAATATATTTTAAATTATTGTGCCGAAAACTTCATTGCATAGCCCAACGGGTTCAATTTCATTTAAATCGCCTCCTGGGCACCTCATTATTATACAAAATTGAAAGCGTATCGGAAGCTCATCAAAACCGCGAAATTAGGACGGCAGCCATTGGAGTTTACGTCTGCATCCGTGATTTATGGAAGATAGGGTAAGCGAATGGGCTTATGCCAACTTTTCTTTCAGTCGATAAAGTCAAAGTTTCTGCTTCGAAGGTAAAGCGGTTTTTAGGGCATAACTAAACATATCAAGCAATTTTGAATACAAGGTACTTTAAAAATAAATTGAAATTAAAACTTAGTTTTTTTTAGATAGGTTTTCTCATAAGGTGTAACCAAGACATTTATAGCTTTTAATTATACATGCAAAATAGGGACTAAATTCGCAATTCGCAACGCAAAAACAGGGAGGAATCGCAATGTCGTTTGAACCACTGTCGAATGACATTGCTACACGGATTAACGTGTTCACATGACAGAGCAAGCGTTATTGATCAGTTAATTTTTGCAACCTTAAAGACAATGGCGTCTATAGAGATGTAACATTGGTTAGAAAACTTGCGACTCCCATTGCTTATTTTATGAATGATGTTTTCTTTATTGCTATTTGTAAAATATTTTCATATAATATTTATTTCAAATTTAATAAAAGACCAAAATCCTGAATTCAGCATGAATTTTGTTTTTAAATAAAAATGTTACCATGCTATATTACTTCTTTTCTGAAGTAACATACTGTTGCGGTACTACATTGGTATCTTCGCTTTTAATTAATTGAAAATTAATATAAATAGGTCATTTGTTAAAGAATATTCCGATAATCCAAAAAAATTAATCTTAAATGATCTGTAGGTAACTGTACTTGCAATTAATAAAAAAAAGTAAACCAGCAGGATATCCTTTTTGTTTATGAATAATGTGTCATAGTTTGGTAAAAACTTCTAGTTATTTCAGTAAAATGTTTAAATTTTCGTTAAAGTTGCAACATATTTTCTATATATTGGTGTGCACTATTAAGTCTGAAATTGTTTTGACGATTTTGGTGTTATTGGACACCTTGTGCAAAAAAAAATCAGAAATAGTAACCTCGTAAATATTTTATGATCTTTTTTCTTATCGTTTTGACATTAATTATTTAAGGAAGTCCACATAGTATCATATTTTAATATTACAAATAAAATGTCATAATTTTCCCGATTATCCTATAGTATATCCATATAAATTTTTAAATTATTAAGTTTTATACCGCCCTATTTTGTTTACTTTTAAATCATCGTGCCACATCAACTTTTATTTCTGCATCATTCCTTACCACTCGATTTTTACTATTACAACTAAATTATAGGCGTCCGAAATTCTAGAATGATAAATAGTGATGGGAAATCTTTTTTAAGACCCAGATCAACGATCCAAATCTTGGATCTCTTTAAATGTATTAAAATAGGCGGGTCATATTGGATATCTTACAAATACATCTATTTTATAGACAACATTGGCCGTGCATTGTTTTTAGTTTCTCGCAACGAGTCAAATGTGGGGCGCCCTCTCCAGGCTAGTTTTTTGTTTACAATCTGTGTGTAATTTGCAGAGAAATATTTCAAGTGATATAATGCATTTGTTTTTTCAAGAATATTTTCTTTTTCACCAAATTTGTTCTATATACCCTGAAAGATTAATTATAAACAATATAATAGGTTCACAACTTCCAAGGTTTTCCTGTTAAGTTTAATATGCTCATGTCTTGATTTCATTCTTTAATTCCCATTTTATGCTGTTTTTATAATTAACGGTAGCCGTGGTCGGCTCGTCTGGCACATTATGTTGTTGCTTTGTAATTTGATTGCCAGTCCAAAGTAATAAGTACATAATTTTTAAAGATTTACTCTTTAGTAATAAGTACAACATTTTTAAAGATATTTTTTACCTATCTAATTAATCTATTTCTACAGAAAATCTAATTTACAAACATGAACTGCCTTGACTTTTTTTTTTATTATGAAATATAGATATATAACATTAATTATATTGTTTTTTATTAATGCCTAATTTTGTTTTGTCTCTATTTAAAACATCCATAATTCGGTTCACAATACTTTCAAGACCCGGCTCCCGTGAGTTAGTATGAAGATGCGGATTTCACATCCGAATCAGTCGTAAACGACACATCTGTAATGTAAAAGCTAAAGAAACGACAGTACGAGATCGCACCATATCCCGTGTTTCTCTTGTTCAATGTAAACCCGTTCATTTAATTTTCATTACAAAAACTTTCTTATGGCATTGCCATCATCGCACCGAATCGCATCTCTCGCGTCTCTATTACGAACCCATACTAAGAATAACCCCCAGTAAACTAATAATAATATTGCGACGCACGAAAATAAACTAATTATGTTTCGGAAAAATAAAAGGGTGGAACCATTTAACATATCAGTTTTCAAGTTAAATTATCACTTATAACTTAAGCAAGGTATCAAGTTTGCAAGCTAAATTATCACTTACAGAAAAAATCAAAATTTGATGCCTAACTTCAAAGGAAATATTGTCAGCAGATGGCAAATAGAGGCCACAATAGCGGTTTAAATGAATAGTATCCTTTCTTTATGTAAAGTAGAAATAACATCAGCATTTATTGCCACTTGTATGTTGTAATAACCTCTTTTTTTTCTAACTATTTTCATTAATTTGTTATCTCCCTAAGATAAAAATATTTAATGAATTTTCGCTTTCTATATATTTTTATTGACGTTGTTTATCTAAAGCAATCATGGTAATCTGAACATGTTTATAAGTTAAAGAACAGATTTTCTTAAACTATTTTTGGTTGAATCCAGATTTGTATATTTTTTTAGGCCGCTTAAAAACTTTTAGTATAAACAGAAGTTAATTACATTAATTAATTGTTCAAACTATCATTTAAAAAAAAATTCTATAGGTTTTAATATATTTCGAATATCCAACAATATTTTTTTAGTTTTTATATAAAGGTAATTTTTTGTGTATTTACTTTGACTACTTGGACCTTAACTACAAAATACGTATCTTAAAATCATACATATAATAGAACATACAAAAGTACCACCGATCAATATTTTTGAAGCGTTTTCTTAGATATACTTTCCCCTGTGTTGCTATTAAAATCATTAGGTGTTGCCGTCAAACCCAATTTACTACAGAGCTTTCGCTAAGCATGTTGCAGCAGGTGTTTATGGAAAAGTTTCACCTGAGTTCTGATACTTTATTTTACCTGGGTTTTATGTTTTCCAGGTTTACTTAATAATGCCTAAAAAGTGAATTAGGGCAAATATATATATATATATATATATATATATATATATATATATATATATAAATGTATATATGTATATATATATATATATATATATATATATATATATATATATATATATATATATATATATATATATATATTTATATAAATATATTTTTTTAATATCTTGGTATGTAGGATAAATAAAAAGTTTCTCTAAAATAATTCGAACTCAGCCACAATTTGTTTAGTAAGAATGTTTTAACAGACATATCAAAGACGCTTATTAATCTTAAAATAGATGGCTGCGCCTTGGTATACCCGCGTCTTATAGAGATATTAATAAATATAATTTAAATAGCGAAAGTCCAAAAAATGTATTCAAAAGTATACAGAGGATCATAAATTATATAAGACTCGTGTATGTTATACAGGCTTTTTGTATAGAGAAAATGTAAATCCGTTCTTTAAAATCCATTATCAACGCGCACTAGATCATCCCCTAATAGACAGTTTAGAAGTAGAATTTAATATCAAGACGGAGGAAAATAAACCTGTTAAGTTTCAAAGATTTATAAAAGAACCAGTTATATCATATTTCTGAATTTCAGGCTAAATTATTTTCTAATCTACAGACAAAACCAAACTTAATTGCAAAGAAAATTTTGAGAGTGGCTATCAATTCGGGGTCACAATAGCGCTACGATGAATCATATCTCTTCTTTACGTAAAGAGGAAATAACATTAGCATTCATTATTTAAGAAGAAAATTATTTTTAGGTTTTACGCCACAAATTATAACAGAAAATTAAAATATTAAAAATAATGTTATCTATTTACCTTAAAATTGTAATATGCGGTCGAGGAACGACACTGCTACTTTTTTGGACGTTTCGGGGGAAAGTCTACCCCCGAGTTCAGTAAACCAAAAAACAAACAACGAATAGCTTTTATGTTTTATATCAGAAATTTAACCGGAATGGCTAAACTCCAACAGAATGTTATTTTTAATTGTTAAGATAAAGTGAAAAAATATGTGTACATAGAGTATGTTCATTTTAATTTACTGTATTTTTTTACATCAGTATTTAGCAAATTTGACCACTTGTTATTAAAATTAACGAAAGAAGATGGTACCCAATTATCTTTATTTAACAACATTAAGACACTTTCTTTTGTTCAAAGTTTTTATGGAACATTGTCCTTTTAGCAAAATACTAGAAGCATTCCAGTCAATTTTATAATTATTATTAGCTAGTACGTGTTGGCAAAAGCTTGATTTTTGAAATTCGCTATTTTTTTATGTAAGTTTAGTGTTCTATTTTTCTGTTGGCTAATGGCTTGGAGGTTTCACCTATGTAAAATTTATTGCAATGACATGGAACTTTATAAATAAAAATTTTATAGATATTGGATGGTAATAACAGAACACCCACCACAAAAGGTAACTTCATTAACTAAAAAGAAGAATAATGATTTTGCAAGACGAAATGAGAATTATTGCTTATTTCCAAACGACATGCCAAGAGTGAGGATTCTAACGTCAAGAATATATTTTATCTACGTCCGTGAGTTAAGAAGCTCTTAACCCACACATTTTGCGTGAGTTAAGTACTTCATTACCGAACTCCTTTTTATTACCGCATGTATTTTCACTCATTCATTCTTATATATTCTTCTGGATGTTTAAGTTTGAGATACAAAGCTATTTGTTTTTGCAAGGATCCAAAAGAATTAATGCCAACCGGTTGCTTCATACACACACCATTTCGAAATTCGATGAAAAATTTACCGTGCTCGATGTTACATGGGCCAAGATTAATGTATTTTCCAACTAGTTGAACTATGTCTACCTCATGAATACTTTTAGATGTTACATAGAATTCCCTGGCTATTTTCGTTTTCACTGTGGGTAAAAAAAATGAAAACATCTTGATTTACCAACAACAAATTTCTTAACTCCTCTCGCCTGCAAGCTCCTGCAAGCCCAATAATCGATGCTACTTTCATAAATAAGTATTTTTTGTCATCCGCTTCTAGAAAGAATCTTGTAATATTGGTTTTAGTTAATACCCTTGATTTTTTGATTGATATCCCTCAGATTTTCCTTTGAGGAGGGAGAATAGATTTCTAAATTTGCTGATATCAATATTCAGTTTAATAGATATCATTGTTCTTAGAATATAATAAAACGCTGAGGAAGATGAAAACCTATAGTTCGTAGATAACTCCCCGAAGTATACAATAACTACCTTTTTATTCCCATAGTTTTGCGCATTCTTCTCTCTGTGCCATCTTTAGAACTTATTGAAAATATACATATATTTTGACCTCGATTTTTCGGGAAGCAACCCATCAATTGACTTGGAAGCTTCTTTTTAAATCATTCATTTTGACAAAAGAAATTAAAACTGTCAGTAAGATATAAGTTACATTGACATTGCCCGGGGTAACGCAGAGTGACAGGATTAAAGTGCAATAGAAAAGTGTTTTAATTTTCTTGAAGAATTTGTTTAGTAAAAATATGTCTGTATTTTAACAGTCGTGCGTCAGACGTAGATAAAATGTTGTTCAATACCTACATGAGAGTTAGCAGCATCGTACTACGCTCGCGTATCTTAATGAGGTTAACTATCTATTACAATGCTGGACATCAGATATTACACTTACCATCTTGTCGCTGCGAATTCAATACCATAGAATTTGTTTGAGATAGGCATGTACAAAACTTACTATGATAACAATACTGCACAAAATAGGCAGAGTAATGACGCTGCAAACTTTAATGTGAAATAAATCTCTTCAAAATGTTGGTCCACAATAAGTCTTGCATTACTTTTGTATAAATTAGTTTTTTTAGTTAATCTTTGTTTGGTTTGACCTATGTATATTTGATCATAATTAGAACAAGACATGAAATAAACTAGACTGGTTTAAAACATGATCTTTATATATTATATATATATATATATATATATATATATATATATATATATATATTGATTAAAAGGGTTTGTTTGATGTGACAAAATGTAATTATTTAACTAGAATATAAACGGCGTTGCGACGCTAAAGAAAGGCAATTGCAAGGACGCAGAAATCAAAACCCTTTTATTATTTAACTACAATATAAACGGCGTTGCGACGCTAAGGAAAGGCAATTACAAGGACGCAGAAATCAAAACCCTTTTATTTGTGGGATGTTTCACTCAAATTCCAAATTAAGGGGAATAATGCATTTTGGTGAAAAACAACATTTTAATTAAGTAAATTGTAATTATTGGGAGCTGAAACAAAATTGATAAAGTCATCAGTATAGGCGTCGCGACGCCAAGAAAAAAATAAACAAAGCAAATGCAGAAATTTTAAATCTAAATTCTGAATATACGTCTGTTTTTAAGACTTTTTTGGTTTATTGCACCAAATTTTGTGAGATATCGCATACCATTTAATAGAATAATAATGCTGCTAATAATAAAATATACGAACTAGCATAATATTATGCCTTGTATAAAATTCGTTTACAATTTTTACTCATAAAATTTAAGTTGCGCCTGAAGTAACATATTTTTTCTCAGTTCTAATATTAATGCCTGTGTAAGAAGGAGAATTGTAAAAACTTATAGATAAAAAAATAAGTAGTACAATAGCAGAGGTTTTGGAAATAATCTAAACTACTCCAACTATTGAAATCTTCCCCAGTATTGATTTTATTTATTTCACCGAACCCAAGCTAAACGGGTTTTAGAAAGACGTGCATTGCCATTGCGCAAAACTAGTACTGGACGTATCAAAAGAGGTGAGATTTGATTTGGCGCTATTTGTGGCAATATTAACATTAACCGTTTAAAACCGCTTCACGCAACCTGAGATAAGTTATTGTAATTTATATTCAGTCATACCTCTAAAATACTGCACACTAATTGGAAATCGTGTATGAAATCAGAAAAATAGTACAAAAGTCATTCATGAAAAGTTACAAGGAAAATGACTGGGCGAGTTGTTTAAGTACAAATATCTTTTGTAAAACCATTCAACAAATAATTGGGGAAATATTTAAACAATTGTCTAAAGTGCCAAAAACTATTTTTTTTTTAAAAATGAGCTTTTTGCAAGTTTTTCTCTCTTATCGATTGGTAACATATAGTCTTGATACTTCTTAAAAATATAGCCTAAATGATAAAAGTTTAAATATGTGTGGCTATTTGTTTATCCCGAGAGCCATTGTTTAAAAGTAGAGGGAATATAGGCATTCTATGTCACCTCTTCTCCCACACGTACTGCGCATGGGCGTAATGTCATCTGTCACCTGTCATGACGTCATCTGTCACTTGTCAACTGTCACCTATCATCTATCTCTTGTCATGTCAGTCATTTTGGATTTTACCCCGCAATATTTGCTGCGAAAGCAGTGTCACATACGTCACCTACCACCTGTTACGACGTCATCTTAGATACTGCTAGCGCTGCTTAGATGTTTACATTATAAACGGTGTACTTTTCCTTCAGCACCTTACATGCAACGTCATAATTAGAACCTAATACCTAAATATTAGTAAATTATTTAAATGTTGAAAACGCCCGGTTTCTAATATTTAAATAAATGGGATCTTTGCTTCCATGGACCAAAACCATACCAACGCGAACACCTGAATGTTAGCAATAAATGTCGTAATGCTTGAAGCGTATATAGGTATACAGAGAATAGGAAAAAAATAAACTCGATGGTATTTCGCTATATCTACTGTATTTTTGTTAAGTATAACATATAATCATATATAGAGAAGCTTCACGAGGAAGGCCTGGGTTCAACACCCCGGTTACTGCTCTAATCACATACACGTTAACTAGTAAGGAAATAAAACATCTAAATTAATAAAGTTTTTTATTAATAACAATGTTTATAAATATATAATAACTTTACATTTGATACTGCACAGTGCCAGGAGTCAACAGTCTTGTGGAAATAACATTCAGGGATTTTCTTATATCGACTTAACTTTGGTTCACTTTCGCTAGGAATATTAGCAATGTTTTCTTCATCAAATATCTTTTTTAAAAAATTTGTTTTTTCGTTTCCTTTTACATAGATCTTAGGATTTTTATATTCTTTGTAGGGGCGGTAATGGCTATGAAAGTTGATGATCCGCCAAGACTAAAGATTGGGTCTTGTTAATGTCTTGTGTCGAAGAAGAAGTGCGAAAAGTAGTTTTTTTAGATGAAGAAGTAATCGGTAATGACCAGAGGCTGCTGAAGTTTAGGTGAGCGGTGGTCTTAGGTAAGGTAAATCTGTAGTAGAAATTAGCTCAAGTGTGATTTTTTGTAAGACCGATATCGAAAACAAGAGAGCCGAGATGACACGAGAGGATAATGTGTTAATAACGGCATTAAGCTCATTTGGTGGTAAAGAAGGTTGTTAAAGTATGTCCAAAACGGCATTAAGTTACTTGCGGGTGAAAAAGGGGGGCGAAAATTAGGTAAAAGGGTGCTGATTTTGATCGAAGGTAAAAAATGTATAAGTTTTAATACTTTTAAAGTCAATAATGCCCTTTTGACATCCTCTCGCTGTTAGTAATATATTTGGAAATAAAATCTGAGTAGCTAATAAAACAAGTCAAAAAGCGGACAACTTTGAATGGGGTATTTTCGTAAAGATCGCTAACAGGAGCAGGATTTGGCAAAGTAACTTTTGAATCTTTAGAAAAAAATATATTATTAAAATTACGTTCACTTAGTATTCAAAATTCGCAATGAAATACCTCCTAAAACTATACAAAACTAGCTGGCCCGGTAGACCTTGTTCTGCCTTTTCCGTTAAATGGCGCGATAGGTTTCCAGCGGGTAGAACAAATGTAAATCTATGTCTAACAGAAAATAAATAGTGCGGCAATAACCTTTAGAGCAAAATTGTTCTTAATTTTTCTCTTTGATACAGCTCAACCGGATAAATTAAAGAGGCACCTCTGTTTTTATAGTTAGCCATTAGTGTTATGCTCCTAATGGCCTGTCTAGGAACTTGTTAACAATTCCCTCCAGATTTTCTTGGCCGCTTTTACTGAAAAAGCATTTTTCCAAAGCTGTTCTATAATTCAAATAGAAAAAATTATTGAATATAAAAGTAATTTGGTTTTACCTAAGCTATCAGAATACCTCATCAATGTAAACAAAAATAATTAAAAAGTTAATTGACCATCGACTTTGTTTTCTTAAATGGTACACCCTCTATAATATTATTTCAATAAACTGTGATCTTCTTGCTTAATATAAAAATACTAGCGTTATTACCTTCTTCTTTAAAGAAAACCGGAAAATTTGACAGAAACCTTGTCATAAGTGGCAATGTGATAGAAAGAGAGACAACATACACATAAGTTAAATCACTAGAGAGAAATATACTGCCTCCTTTGGAAGGATTTTGGTCAATTTTCTCGATTGTTTTCAAACTAATGGTATCAAATCTGGTAGTTCTATAATCAGTAAGATGCCCATTTATGGAAATACTATTATCTGTATATTTAAAATACTAAACCATATTTTTCACCAACTTCGTGAGAGAGATGTAATGGAACCAATTTACATGATTTTTTTTTAAATGATCGTCTAGTTACCGAGACCTTTCAACACTATTTTCTTGTATTGTTTTATTGCAGAAAATGCGCTCAATATTCTTATAATTCCTCAGGAAACTCATCGGGCTATTAACGGAAAAGGCAGAACAAGGTCTGCCGGGCCAGCTAGTTATACATTTAAGAGTCGAGTTTCGATTTTGATGTTAATTTTTTTTTCCAAATTATGTTTTGTTTATTTCGTCGAGAGATTCTGATGGTTCAGAGAAAATTAAGTAACATTTGTATTCAACATTTTCTTCTAACTTGGATAGTAAACTCAGTATGTGGGTCATGAAATTATACGTGAAAACCTTGTACATATTGTGAAAAGTCCTCAGTTTGTTATTCTACACAAGTTGTAGTAACACATTTTGAAACTACAATAATTGTAGTTACACATCTTGAAACTACAATAAACGTGCACATTTTTAATGAGAGTGCGAGAAACCATCATCTACTACAAAAGAAGAAAGAAAATAGTTTTCAGCCTGTGGAATAACAATCCGTTCGGCGTAATGTACCTTCTCAGTTTTACTTAATGCAGTTTTTAGTTGGTATTCAGTATACATATCAAGAATAACAAATAATATGGAAATGATACTCAGCAGGTTATTGATTAAAGAATTATTATTTGATGTTGAAAATAATAAACTAAGTTCTACATAACTATAAAACATAATAATAATCAGAAGCAGTTTTACGCAAATAAGTAAACTAAAAGCAGGTATTTAGTCCAACATATTATTTTGAGTATTAAAAGTTTTACAGTTCGCTTTGCTAGCGTAATAAATGTTAAAATATTTATTCCCGGTGGAGATCAGTTGAAACTGTTGAATTATATCCATTTTCATATTATTTTGCTTTCCTTTTATGACACGCCATTTTAATTTGATAAAAGGGATCATGAATAATATATCACGGTTTGTGCAGCATTATTCGAACTCAATAGCTCACATGCTCGCTGAATCCAACGACGACATCGGAGAAGGCTTACTAAGCATTTAAGTATAAATTTAGTAGGTTTTCGTGATCACGTCCTCTGGGAATATAAATTTTAGATAAACCTTACGTGTGACAAGATTACCCAAAAGATATCACATGTTGGCGGAAATCCAGCATATACAAGGGAAAGAAATTTAGAGGTTATTAATATAATATATGACAGATGATCGTAATATATTTTACACATTAGAAACGGTGTTTAATTTATTGAAATCGGAGGTTTTGCTGCTTTCCACGATTTCTGTTTGGCTAAAAGCCTTGTTAATATCTCCATAATTTAGCTTAAAATCGAAGTACCCTTCCTCTCGAGTTTTTTCTATACATTAATAGCATGCAGAATAACAAAGCAATTTTTAATAGTTTATCATATTATATATACTTATGTAAGAAGTTGTCTTGGTATCTAGTTTAAACAGTATATTTCTTAATGATGATGATTATCTTGCAGTATGGAAATAAATATTAATATAGAAGGTATATTTTGAGGATTTATTTACCACAACGTGTACCTTATGAAGTGCAGCTCCTGAAATCTAGAAAGAACTGGCGATTTTGCAACCGAATAGCAAAAAGCCTATATAGTACAAGAGGTTCTTGTTTTTCGAACCTATTTGTAGCTACTTTACCAGAATACTTATCTAACTTGTTGTTTATATCACAAGATGTAGCTGGCAAATAAGGAATATATAGTATATTCCTTATTTGCCAGCTATGTCTTGTGATATAAACAACAAGTTAGATAACTATACTACCCAACGACAAATCATTACTACTTATCGATATTATAAAAAAACAGCAATTTATGCTAGATTTAAAGACATGGATCTCTCATTGCTCAAATTTTGTGAGGTATACTGCAGAAGCAAAATACTACACTTAGATTTGAGTTCAGATCTCAACAAAAATAGTTTCAGTCTGAAATTACGTTTATACGGCTAAGACGGCTATCTTATTTACGCAGCGAGCAGATTTTTTATTCTTAAACATCCGCACGAGTCCCGCCACTTTCCGAGTCTTGGTTGGTATTTTTTTCTTATTGCCGGAACAAAAAAACTGTGTTTTAAAAAATGGATTGCGTTTAGGGTAGCCTTACTTAGGTTCTATTTTTATGATCTGATGTAAAAAACCGTATCTATGTAAAAATGTGTATCTATATTAAAACAAGGATTAGTCACACTAAGTACAGTACCATAACAAGCCAGATCTCCGAGGACCATGGTTTGGAAAATAACGTTTTTGCTTCCTGCAGTCACATGATCGTAGAAGCAACTGTTGGATGGGTTAGTTTCTCGAAACAAGTGCAAATTCGTTTATTGCTGGTAAACGCTGGCAACTATAACTGAATACATATTGTAACGTACTTGTATTTAATATATTATAATGAAATTAATAACAGATAGTATATGGTAGAAAAGATAAAACACGGAATTGATATATTCTTTACAAGATCATTATTGGTATTAAAACAATTAAGTGAAATATGATCAGATAAAATAGGAGTCATTTTCCAGAACCTTCTAATCTACACTCGTATACCTACTGAGGAATCGGGTCTTTTGAAGTATAAGTTTAACAGTCATCTGTCAGACATATTTTCGAGTTAGTGATAAATTTTCTTAAAAATCATGCTGCTAAGGTGATGATTAAAATCTCATAAATCCTTTTAAACTTCTCAAAATTCTAAAGTCAACCTGCCCGTATAAATTTAAATTTTTATAACTAGAAAATTCGTTCTCAGCGTCTATTTCAGTATAGCTATAAATCATATTTTCATGACTAAAATTGCTTTCAAAAATATATTTTCTTTCGATTTAATTCAGGTATTCCGTAAATTTATTTGATTTATTAGAAACAGATTTTTCTCGCTGCGATAATCATTCCCAAAGAAACCTATATTATTGTAAGATTAAATAGAAACTTTGGCTTCAAGAGGATAGCCTAATGATCCGTATAATAAAGAATAGATTAACTTTGAGGATAAGAAATTTGTTATTTCCCGACAGAGTATGACGAAAAAAGATTAAGTACAGGGAGATGGGATTATTTTATTTTAAACCTAATTAATCTAATAATAGTAGCCGCTTCCAAATATTATTTTAAAACATTTTAATGTCTCTCATATTTGGTGGAGTATCAGATTATGTTTAAAATGCCAAGTAATATCATGATTTAATGATTTAAACAAGAGCTAGAGAGATTTCTCTATTTTGATTAGGTTATCGGTAGTTAAAATCAATGTGGCTAAGATTAACGTTTAACTCTTGTTTAAATCAAATATCAGAAGGTAGTCTCTAAGAATTAAATGTTTTTTATGTCACTGTGTGGGGATCAACTTTCAGGACAGACTTTTCTGTTTTAGATTCGCAACCATCGTATTGGCGGCCCTTGAAGTACTCCTGACAACAAATTTTCTAGACAGGCCCCTCAAAAGGAATAATTGTTCGAAACCACATTAAGAGTACGGTGTCACAGACAATATTCCCAGATCTTTTTTAAAAAGGCCAGCAACCACCAACCCTAATATTCTACCCCATTTCGCATTACTAACTAGCCTTGAGCTATGTCCTTGAACAATGAGTTATAAATGATGGCCTTTGTTCCTAAACTGGGTCATAACTGAATTGAAAAGAACTAAAAAGATGGTGTATACTTTTATAATGAACAGAGCCTTAAGAACGGATGCAGCTCTCTATACTCTAATCGGTAGGCTTGAAACCAAAGTCTGCTCCAAGGAGAAAGCTCTGGACGTGTTCTTAGCTATTGAAGTTTCCAAATATCATTAAAATACTTATTCACAGACCACAATCAAGGATAAAATCGAAACGTTACTATTTGCATACAAGAGGAATTTTGATATTGAGGGATTTATCTATACTGTGTAAGAGTTTAGTTCGGTAGGCCGTTAGCTTGTTGAATGCCGATTGCCATAAAATATGAATTACTGTATAGACACAATCTCGTGCAAAAATTTAATTGTGGGTTGGTTGGCTTATTGACTTCGTAAACTTATGATTTTAGACATCATTTACACCAGCCCTTTAAAATTTTGTTATGTTGTGTGGGTTAAATATTACATTTAAAGCTCTACTTTTTTAGTGCCATGTGTATATTGAAGTTTAGATGGCCTTATAATTAGTGATGAGAATAGGATGACAGTTAATAAAAAGCAATATAATCAATGTTATAAATCTATATTTCATAATAAAAAGACAAGTCAAAGCACTTTATGTTTGTAAAATTGATTTTCTGTAGAAATATATTAATTAAACAGGTGAATAAAAAATAAATATAAATGGAAACATACAAAACTTTGACATCAAAACCAATATGGCAAGACTCCTAAGCCTTGTAAGTAAATATAAAAAGTACTAAAAGTATAATATCTTGAAAAATCAATCAAATACAAAGGAACAACATAGTGTGTAATACGAGCCGACCGCGGCTGCCGCTATTTTTTAAAACAGCATAAAATGGGAACTGAATAATAAAATCAAGGCATGAGCATAATAAACCTATCGGGAAAACCTTGGAAGTTGTAAACCTATTATATTTTTTAAAATAATCTTTCAGGGTATACTGGAGAAATTTGGTGAAGAAGAAAAAATCTAGAAAAAAAAATGCACTATATCACTTGAAACATTTCCCTGCAAATTACACACAGATTGTAAACAAAAAACTAGCCTGGAGAGAGCGCCACTCATTTGACTGTCTATAAAATAGATGTATTTGTAAAATGTCCAATATGACCCGCCTATTTTAATGAGCTTAAAGATATCCAAGATCCGGATCGCTGATCTGGGTCTTTAAACTGACCCAGATCCTTTGACCTGTATTTTAAAAAAGATCCAGATTTCCCATCACTAAAATAAATATCTGACTGACCTAGACATATCAAGGATCAAAGGAATTATAAAGGAGGCCTCCTCCTTTCAGTGTAAAGAAAAATTAACTTCTTGATCATGTTGTAATCTAAAATCCTGGTCTTGTATATTGGCATGCGATTGGCAACGTCACCAGCAAACACAATCTTCAGAGGCTTGCATAGCTGCACCTAACTGCATTATATTATATTATAAGGTATTGCCACACTCTTTCTCTGTTTGATAGCAGAGAGTATGTATTTTTTAGGTTTTAAGATAATTTAAAGTATTAAATTCTAACAAGTGGTTGATTGGAAGAGAGGCAGTAAAATCAGTGCGCAAATCACCGACAGTTCAGGGAGGTTTAGATTCGGTTTATATTTAGCGCCAACAGCTCTGTACCAGTCGACTGTGAACTGCTCTAGATGATATGGGTACCACTCCTCAATACCACTGTGCGAAAATCAATCAAGTTAATTAAATAAAACTAACTATATTCAACAAATAACATTTATTATAAATGCTAGCGGATTTAGCTCTCCTCTCACAGTAATAAACAATAGCTTTTTTAAAATGTTTTCAGATTATCTGTTGCGCTTAGATTGACAAACAAAAATCTTTTTTGGCTTTTTCGCAACTGAATAAAAATGTTCAACTTTAAATTAATTAAAAATACCAAAGATTTTTGTTTGTCATTCTAAACGCAACAAATAATCTGAATCCATTTAAAAATAATGTTACAGATGGCTGCAAAATCTAGGTTACATGTCAAACAAATTGACAAATTTTAAAATTTCCAAATCAATTCTTCTCTATTATTTAATGTTTCTTTCTTACGACCGACGCACTGATCAGTCACGATAGGATGAGAGTATTTGTAGAACTACTATGTGTCTCTAGAAACTTAAGGTAAATGGCATAATTTCTTATGCTTGCTTTAATAATATTGTTTATATTATGTATCGAAACATTCCGTAGACAGACTAGTCTACATGTTGAGGTACGTAATTTTATTAAATATATGCTTCAATTAATTTTAAGTTAAATATTTTTATTCAGTTGCGAAAAAGCAAAAAAAAGATTTTTGTTAAAAAATAGATCTGCAATTATGAAATGATATTACAATAAAATAAATATATTAATAAGATATAACAATAAACCTTTAGAGAAGTTCAGTGAATATGACAAAATAATGTGCTAATAAGCCATCAGATCAGTTTGTGATCAGTGAGTGCGATAAGGATATTCAAATTATTAATAACCATCAAAGATATTAACTATTATAAGATGTAAACAATCAAATATAAAAGGAGTTCAGTGGAAATAACTAACCGAGCCACAAAACACAGAACAAATGCATGTATGCGGTATGTTCAGTACAATCAGTCACCTAAGCGAGGAGTTATGTTAGGGCCAATATTTATTATGTTTTAAAACTTATAATCAGCTTATGTATTATAAAATAAGAAAAATAAAATTATAACTGTTAATGAATGAGATATTTATTTATTTATTTTTTTACCAGAAAATTTGTAGTTGTATCCAATTTGAACAATCAGTGAAGATTTATAAGGATTATGTAAATTAATTAACTTGAATCAAATTTAAATTTAATTTATAGTAAGAGAGTAAAAAAAAGTAATATGTAAGAAAACCAATGAGAAATAAAAAAAATTAAGTTACATCAAATCGTAAATCAAATCACTTTATATGTTAATCAGATCGCTCGACCAATGATTACACCAAATATTTATCTTTATTTTTATGCGAAGTTCTCAAATTTAGCAGGCAATTAAATCAAAATATCACTGCATAAGCAATCAGCAAATACACGATAACTAAGTTAATATTACATTGCATACCTACATATGTAGTATTACATGTTAATAATATACCTCGATAGAAAATGGTTAAAGGTATGCTACAGCTAGATCTTAAACTTAATATAACCTTGAGGTGTGATCACACATTGCTTCTACATAGAATCTTAAAAACATTGTCACATATGTACTGATGAATGTAGACAAAAGCCAATAAATTATTGTGTCATAAGAACCAATATGATTTTAGGATTCCGTGATATTTTGCTTTCTTTTTTCTCTTCGTATCTCGCAAATAGAAGTCAAAAAGTTTTTTTAAATAACCATTTCTCAGAAAGTAAATCCATTTCAACTGGCGTGCCACAAGGTTCTATTTTATATCCCCTCTTATTTCTATTGTACGCTTCAGATTTGTTTGGCAAAGTTAGGTTCTGCAATATAACTTATTTTGTGCCGGTTATCAAAGGAGTAAAACTGACTTTAAGCGAAAATACTAAAAATTTGGGAGTTACATTTGATCCTGGTCTAAGGTTTGCCGAATACATAAAAAAAATCTTTCTAGATCATATTGCGTTTTAAAAACTTTATATTCAAACAAAGACAGCTTTAGTTTCTATTGACGAAAGAAACTGTGTGAATCTCTTATTTTCTCAATTTTTAATTATGCGAATGTTATATATGGACCTTGTATTGATTCGGTAACTAAAAAACGGGTACTACTCGTACAGAATAATTGTTGTAGATCTGTATTAGGTCTTAGAAAATACGACAGTGTTTCTTTTAAGCTCCGTTCTCTAAACTGGATGCCTATGGCGGATATGTGGAAGGTACATCTTACGACCTTGGTGCACCGTGTTCTCAGGAACGACAGGCCCTCATACCTCCGCGCCAAACTAATTCAAAGAAATACGCAACACAGTATTAATATTAGATTTCCTTAAATTTTAAATATTCCAAGACATACCACATCTATTTTCTAACGTTTATTTTCTTTTATAGCTGTCAAATTATATAATAGCATCACAGATCAATTTAAAAACTTAGGTTCCCTAACATTTAAACAAAGAATTAAACAGCAGTATCTTAATAATTGATTTGAGATCTTTAATTGGAAATAATTATTAACACCATTTTCCCCTCTTTCCTCTATTTTTCTTTTCTATCTTTCTGTCACCTATAACTAGTTTCTTTTGCTTTCCTCTCTATATAAGTACCATAGGTACTTTAAAATAAGTAATATCTTTTTTGATTTCCTTTTATTATATATTACAATTTTTTTAAGATAAATTTATACTCATTAGGTTAGGTAAGAGTAACAGATTGTAATGCTAAACCTCGCCTATATGTCTAACTGATTTTTGAATAAAAGACGATTTATTATTATTATTATTATTATATTAATGAAGTTATTACGACCAATAAGAGGAATATAATATTGATGACAGGCCAATAATTGTGACGTATGCACAACAGCAGTAGAAAACGAAATATAAAAAAGGGCAATAAGGTATAGAATTGATCAGCGATAGACAATATCAAGGCAGGATAATGAGTTATGCAATACAAAAGATTCTAAAACTATGATACTTATCTAAACTTTAATCAATATCAGAGATTTGGAATGTCAAACTATAATGTAAGGGGCACCACATCCAAGACGGAATGGAAAAGTGACTTTACGACGACATTTCCAGATCAGGACATCAGGACACATACAAAATACTATGGCCTACTATAGGTAAAAGCCTCTGCTAATAAAATATTAAACACGTATATATATATATATATATATATATATATATATATATATATATATATATATATATATATATATATATATATATATATATATATATATATATATATATATATATATATATATATAAGTAACAGTTTAATTACCCAGAACCATGTACCGGGCTCAAAAAAAAAAATAAGAAAACCGGAATATTTTCCTAGCATAGTTTCAATTAATTTCATAAAATTATAAATATACTTAAGGTAATCCATTAATGAAAACCAGAATACTAGGCTTGTACAACCCAACTTTAATACATAATAATATCAACTACAACCCCTTTAATTTATATGCAATATATAAAGATAAGCAACATATTTATTTACTGATATTACATGAACCACAGTACTGCCCAAATAATTTAGAATCATAATATATAAACCAACTTTAAAGCCTGATAAACATCAATGCAAAGTATTACATAAGCAAGTAAAAGTTTAGAAGAAGGAAAATCTAAATTACACAAAAGTAGATAATTTATCCAATTTGCCAAATAGGTTTTTAACTCTTATAAGGTTATTTATTAAGAATATTTACTCTTTTTTTTGCTTTAATTTGGGCGTGGAATTAGAGGTAATAAATAAAAAAAATATCATCATTTATGTGCTAAATACTATTTACTTTATGTACGCTGTAAATTAAATTGGTGAATGAAAAAGGTGAAATGAAAGGTTAGCCATTAGCATTTAACTGAAATATTACAAAATACATAAAAAATATACAGTTGAATGTAGCACTTTTCATGTAAAAATAAATCAGGGTTAGCTTACCTTATTAGGTCGAAAAGGATTTCCATCGGTCATCGTTTTTCCAAAATGTTTGTCTTATAACTTATACTTTTCAAGCCAAAGTCTTACTGCAAATAAATTCTCGCTGGAGCAAGAGATAAAAGGTTTCTTCACAAAATATCAACGTAGAAGGCAAACAAAATAAAGAAGCAGCGTTTTATGTAAATTGACGGTCAAAATCTTAAAAGATGACCTGTATTGAAACAGATAGATAGCCGAACAGTAGTAGTAGTAGATGAGGGGGACAAGCCCAGAGACTAGGCCTAAAAGGCCCTTTTCTCTAACCCCGCGGGATGCACTTTTTTATTTAGACAACATATAATGATGGGCGCCTTGGCTACACCTGTGTGGTGATCAAGCCTTCGCTGCCCGGTGAAGGGTGCGCGGAAAGGGGGACAAGAATCACCCTTCAAGGATGGGGGTAGGAATTTTACGTCTGGAGAATGTCAGCCAGACGGGCTCTACAGTTTATCGAGGAGTCCGAACCTCGGCCATCCCCTCCACCTGAGAGGGTATGTGATGGCGGGGAGTGTGAATTTACCCCCAAACTACCACGGGAACATCCGGTTCCCCCCGGCCTGGTTACCGGCGTGAATGGCAGCGTGGACAGTCAAATTCATTTTACACTCTTCCCTGTTGGATTTTTAACCACTAATATTAGCTGCAAACTTGAAAAGTCGTGCACCCACCTAGGATTCGAACCCAGGACCGGACCTGCGACACCAACCCCGGTGTAAACCTAAAGCTTTACGCTCTCGGCCACCGGCTCGCCTAGATAGCCGAACAACTTTTGCACTCGATGTTTGAGTTTAGAGAGAGTGAAATTTTTCTTTTGCGACAACGAAACCCTCTCCAAACCTCAAGATAATGGTAGGGATAGGTCAGTACGGCATCATTGATGACAAATAGTACCCTAATAAACGGGTCTAATGCACTCAAGGAAATAAATAAACGAACCAAATTTTAGATAAATTGTTTAATCAAATTGTTCCCAGACTAATTCAAGGAATAGAATTCTTCTAATAGCAATTAGAAGAAACACGGAAATATCAGTTGCAACAGAAACCGTATACAACCGACAATACGCTACTTGCCCGTTTCACTTGTAGATCCAATGTGATCGCCATCTACACAACGACGAGTCAACTACCTGGCCTTAAGCAGAAAGTTTTTGCGGTTTCTGCACGGCAGTCGCCTGCATATTCGCATATATATGATCCCCAACTTCTACATGGAGCATAGGGCTTGATATCTCCCCAAGATTCTCCTATTCTGCTCATTTTGATCTGTATTAATCTTTCCCAGGCATGGACTTATCGGCCTACTGTACGTATGCCTTGAGGATTCCTCGTTTGATCTTCACAGTGTTTGCCCTATCCAGCCCCACTTTCTGTGTAGAATCTCGTTACTAACCTCTTTTTGGCAGACGAAGTGGAGCAGTTTGTTATTAGTCTTTCTGTTACTTTTCACGTTTCACAGGTATATAGAAACACAAATTTACGTAGGTTTGAATATTGAATTGTCTGGAATTCCATATATATTTTAATTGCCCATATGCTTGCTGCGCCTTCCTAATTCTGTTCTGAATGTCGTTCTTAGCGCCTCCATTTTTATTGATTACGCTTCCGAGATAAATAAATTCATTACAATCTTCAATAGGAGAGCCAATGATGGTGGGAGGAGCTTTTATGTTGGTGTTACGTATACGCATGGACTTTGTTTTGTTGATGTTTATCTCGAGGCCGTACTTGCCAGCTTCTTTTCTTAAGATTTCTAGCATGTTTTACATGTCTCCGTATGACTGAGTCGTTAAGCAGGTGTCATCGGCGTAGTCTAGGTCGGAGAGGTGTGAACTAAATCTCCAGCGGAGGACTCTGGATTCAGTGTTGACTTTTACCATAATTGTGTCCAGGATTATATTGAACAAAAGAGGAGAGAATCTGCAGATATGCCTGACTCCTGTTATTTGTTCAAAGTGGTTCGATGTTTGTCCGCAGTGTATTAAGTTGCACGTTGCTCCCTGGTACTCCTTTTTGTCGCAGATATTTCCAAGTCGGTATATGTTGAATGTTATCCAAGGCCCTTAGGAAATCAATCGCTAGGTATAGGGGGGGTGTTCCATTCGGCTTATTGTTCTAAATTGAATCTTTTAGTGTTGATGAGATCAGCACATGAGCGTTTTAGTCTGAAGCCTACTTAATTTATCCTTAGTCTGGGCTCCATGTCTGTGGAGAGCTTGTGGTGGATTATTTGTACCATGAATTTATTAATGGTGTTTAAGAGTACAATACTTCTCCAGTTGTAGCGCTGGGTCAGGTGATTCTTTCCAGGAGGTACGCCCGACCCTAGTGCCTTCTCATCAAGGTTTAAGGTTTAAGAAAAAGCACTTAAATTGTTGTTGAACAGTCAGAAACTGACTTAGGAACTACTCTGTCGAGCAGTTTACTGTAGAGAGGCAAGAAGAAATAGAACTCGGACAGTAAAGGTAGTTACGTCAGGGCCTCTTAGCTTCCTTGAAACTGAAAGGATTCTTAAGTTAAAACTATTTTCAGGATCCCCACCAATAATTGACTGATAAATTATCATTTGTACAAGGTTGAATTAGGCAACGAACTATATTGCAAGTTTTATGTACAGATAGACAAAACTACCTAGCACTTGGTGTGTCTTTATATTTTTTACGCAGATAAATAAAAATTCAATTAAGTTGCAGGAACTCACTACGAAAAATCACCAAAAGTTTCTGATATTATCTACTGATGTTCGTGTCCTAAAGCAAAATTAACCTAAAGTGGCAAAAAGTAATTCTTTATTCAAAGTTTAACCTACTTTTTTTTAAGGAAAAAAACACAAACAGATTTAAACATTAAGCGTGTACGAGAAAACATCCGCTCTTTTTCTGAAACTGCAACAAATGACCTGAAAAGAAAATACAACAGAACGTTTAAGCTAAACAACCCTCATATATTTTACTTACGACCCCCGGGTAAACATTATGTTCGTTCTTTTGCGAAATATAAAAAAATGTGTGGACCTAATGGGCCATCGATTTGAAACAAGGAAAAGACGCTGTTGTAGACAAAATAAATACTTAACATAATTACTTTCCTTGTTTCAGTATTATTCTTCATGTTTTGTTACTTTTGGCCTTTTATACGCAAATTATCTTAATAACTATACAAAGTGATAAAGAAAAAATGTTTAAAACAAAAACATTTTAGATTATAATTTTATTTTGAATTGAAATGGAACGTATGTGTTTTATTAAAGAACATCAAGATGAAATCATTTATAACAATAGTGTTCCAGGAGATTACATTTTTAATTTATTATCGCTTATGTTCATAAATTCAAAATATATTTAAACCATTGATATATTAGGACGAGAACATATCTTATACTCTCACATTGATAAAATCATGTTGGTTTTGTTGCCATGATTAAAGGATGTAAATATATCCTACATTGTGTTAATACCTTTAAGCCAGGAGCATGCGGTAATGACGATATAGCAACATAAGTTCAAAACTGCAGTATAGCTTTATTAAACAACTAGTATAATATTGAAAAATATTACTGTTATACACATGTCTATATTGTTTTAGTTAGAATTTACAACAAATAGTCAATTTCTATGATTCTAGTAATGATATATTGCAGAAAAAAGACAATTTAAGCGTATATTGGTTTGTGTGATTTTTTAAAATTTATGTATGATTTTATTGATACTATAAAAATTGCACCATATCTCGAATACTACAGGGTGAACTACAAATCGAGGTTCAAGACTTCTACATACAATTTTACAATTTTTGCACAAACGCATTCTGGGCATGGAAAGTTTTTTCAACCGATTTTAATAAGAAATATTTTATCGTAAGACCTAATTCAATATTCCGGGATTTTTTCTACATTTATATAGGTTAAAACAATATCTAGTATAAATATTTTTTATCCACTAAAAATATTGTTCTACGGATTAAAGCTCAAACTGCCATTATGCTAATTAATTATTAGAAGGCAAAACGAAGCTATTAAAATAAGTTAGTTATACTAGTTTATAAAGGGAAACCCAAAAATTCCAAAATTGACAATCATAAATAATTCTAGACATTTTGGTGATGCTTTTTAATTTAAAACCGAGTTTAAAACTGATCTTAAATTGTTGATACGGCACCAAATATCATCCAGTAACCTGGTCTATGATCGTAATACCCAAAAAAAGACCAAACCATTTCTTTCCTCGTAAAAGGGAAGTATTGTAATCGTGAAAAAAACATCCTCCGCGATTGTTCCAGATCTTTTCGTCTTAGGGTCCCTAGATGCCGAAAAACATGTTTTCTCAATTCCCTCGATTTGTCTGTTTATTGTCCGTGTGTCTGTTCTCGTCACAGCTAAAAAACTACCTCCCCGATTGACATCTTATTCTGGTTAAAAATTAAGAGTCATATGGGGATGACCTGGTAACAATTTGATAAAAATCCAATGGGGCAAAACAAAATGGCGGCTTGATAAAATATTTAAAAATTCACCTCGAAAAAACTACTTAATAGATTGATTTCAAATTGTGTGCCATAACTAATGGCCCTATAGTGGTCAACTAGAAAAACTCAGCGGTGTGTATCAATGTAAAAACTACTTATTGAATTAATTTTAAATTACGCCCAAAAGTCAAGTGTCACATAGGTAGATAGAAAATGGTAACATATTGGTACGAATCCAATATGATGGAACAAATAAAAATGAAAAGACAGTATATATAAGACAAATACTATGACTATGTACTGAACTAAATTGGGTCACACTTCATTATTCCTAACAAATGGAAGAAAAATCATATCGAGGGAAGTTCCGGGTAAAGAAAATTTGCCGATTTTTTTGAATAAGTTTCATTCAATAATAATGCAGTATAATATGGCAGTAATCGTTTGGTGGTATCTTTATTATGAATGATGTAAAGATTTAGGATTCAATTTATTGGGCAACATAATTTTTATGTTATATGCACTTGATAATATATTTACCCGGACTAATATACACATATTGAAAATATGTGAGAATATTAATGAAGGTCTTACAATGAAAAATTCATATTATAATTTGTTTAAAAACAACTTGAGATATCCAAGAAATGTATACAGCCTGTGCGTGGCATTGGCTTCTATTAAAAGCCAATGATTTAGGTCACGTGTGGGAACTTGTTTGTGATTTTAGACCAAAATGTTATTCTTCATAAAAAGTATTGCTTATCTAAAAAATAAGTTTGATTTAAAATTAATGTCATTTTATATACAAGACACCAAACAAATACAAAACTGGAAGGTTCTAAAGCAAACGACAAATCAAATTCAATTTTGTTACATAGTTAAATTGAAGAGTCTGAAAATACAAGTCAAAAAGATTTTTATTTTTTTTTTTATAATAGACGTAGTTTTTGAGAATGTTAATGGCCAATATGAAAGCTGCACCCCGTACAAAAACTTTATTTCATATTTTTACGCTCTCTAATTCGGCTATCTTAGAAATTTTGATTTTCAAATTTTTTTGGTTTTACCTACGTGCTTTTACGTGATTTTCTATTTGTACATTATATAACATTATTTTTGAAGCCAAATTTATTTTTTTAATAAGAAAAACTTTTTTTGGCTAAAATCGATAATGCAAAGTTTTTCATATGTTTACATAAGCGTGAGCCTACGTGGATTTTTATTAATAATACAGGGTTATACTTCTCTCGTAAAAGGGAAGTATTGTAATCGTGAAAAAGTCAGTGTGGTGTATAATACTTAAAGAGTTATATCTCTAGGGTTCACATAGTCTAAGTAAGATCTTTAAATTGAGTTTGCGTCAGGAAAAGGAGAGAGAGTAGGCAGTTAGCGTAAGAGATATGTTAGAAGATGGAGTAGTATTTGGTATCAGATGCTTTCAAATAAAAGTGATATGTGAAAACTAGGTAACGTGTTTTATTCCCTAACTAAGCCTCTGAAATGTCTTCACAATTTTACATTTCCGGGTCCCTAGATGCCGAAAAACATGTTTTCTTAATTTCGTCGGTCTGTCTGCCTGCGTGTACGTCGCATAGCTCAAAAATTCCTTACCTGGTTGACTTCAAATTTTGATACAAAATTATAGGTAATATGGGGATCACCTGGTAAAATTTTGGTTATAATCCATGTGGTGAAACAACTTGGCGGTCTAGTGAAATGTAAAAAAAAATATTACTAAAAAACTACTTATCTAATGTATCTTAAGTTTAGACAAAAATCAAATATTGCGTGGGCATCAACTGGTTAATCTTGGTACGAATCCAAAATAGCGGAACAAAATGGCGGTCAAATAAAATATTTGTAATTGAGAAAAGAATCACACTCGGAGGTTTCACATATCTTCACGTTTTAGATTCCCTAGATGTCTGTCTGCCAGATCGAGGCATAAATTAAAAACTACTTATCCGATTGAATTCAAATTTTGGTTAAAAGTTGAGGATCGTATGGGTAATATTTTTGTAAATACACATTATGGCGGAACAAGAAAAAACTAATTGTCCAACTTACCTAATTACTTAAGATAGCAAAACCAAATGGAGGCTCAATAAAATATGTTTGAAATTAGCACGAAAAAATACTTATTAGAATAATTTCAAACTCAGCGCAAACACTAAGTTGATATAGAGATAAACTGGTAAAGTTGAAGTACGAATTCAACATGGCAAAATAAATGGCGGCCAAATAATCTGTTTAAAAATCATCGCAAGAAAATCTTCTTATTCAGTTGACTTTTTTTGCAAAAACATTATATGTGATATAAGGATAAATTGATACGAATTCAACGTGACACGACGTGAAAAAATGGCGATGTGTCAATGTGAAAACTACCCATTTTATTTTAAATTTTGCCCAAAAATCAAGTATTATATAGATGGAAATTGGTCAAATATTCTTAGGAATACAGTATGGTGGAACAAAATTGTGCTCAATAAAAATGTTTGAAAAAAACAGTTTACAGACTGTCTCAAAAGTAATGGGACACAGAGCAACAGTAAATTTCGTAAGCCGAAATAATGCAGTTTATACAATGCTGCAATAAATACAGAAAAGAGATCTTAGGGCTCAAAGAGTTCAGATTTTCTCACAATTAGCACTAACGCAACATAATAAACAAAATGTATTATAACATACTCACAAAAATCATAAAAACAATGGGACTGAAACAACGCTTTGTTCTGTAAACTACCTTATAAAGATGTGTAAATTCGAACGCTACAATTGTAAAATATGAACTGAGCTTGTCACTTTTCAGCAATGGCGTTATATAAAATTAAAAGGCAGAAGAGTTGAATAATTTGTTTTATTTTTTATAAAAATAATTAATAAAATATAAAAAAATCGAAATAAAGGATTACAGCTACCTTTAAAATTAACTAAACTACTAGAAAACTCTTTATACGTGAGACAGCTGGCTATAAAATTCCAATCAACTAAATAAATAATAGACCAAACAAGCAGTAACGTCGGCAATGTATGATTGCGTTAAAATCAATGTAATTTTATCTGCCTCTAATATGTCAATGACTTAACTGATATAACCAAAAAAACCTGTATCGTATTTAATGTCGAACACTTTGGTCCCAGAGTCTAATTAAGTAATTCTTTTATTAAGATATATAATTATTAAAAAAACTTTAATCGTGTTGTAATATACAATACAACTGTTTTAGGTCCTCCCTTTTTATTTTTGTAACAGATACTCCTTTTTGTGTATATTTCGTAATTAAAAATTTTGAGACCATAGATTGGCGCCATTTTGGAGAAAAAAATTAAATTAAAAAGGGTTCGGTTCCCACATATTTTGAACTAACATTTACAAAGAACCTTTATTTCGAATTTCGTTTTTTTTTTGTTCTTATATTTTGTGGGTGACTTAAAGATGAAAAGAGATTTTCAAAAATCTTGATATTTGACCATTTTAATTATTTTTTGATTTAAATTCATTTATGTTTATTTTTTCATTTAATTTTCACTGAAAAGGATATTTAGTCTACTATTGAAGTTAAACGTATTTTGGGTTCCGTGAAAATTTTGTCATTGTACTATCCATATATATACTATAAACTATAGTTACAGGGTGATCCAGAAATAGAGGGCCAAAAGTTTTATATTTTTATTTTTGCACGTACGTATGTCGGGCATGGTAAGTTGTTTTAAAACCAATTTTAATATAATTTTTCATCGTAAGATGCAATGCTCATATACTGTGTAAAACTACATTACCTAAAAAATTACCAAACAATTGTGTGTGTTTTTAAAGCAGGGAATATCTTTTATGCAGACATCAGATATTTATTTATTAACCAAAACTAGCCAATTAAATCGCCATGTAATTTATCTCTATTTTAATGTCTAATCAAATATGACGTCTATTATAAAGATCACTGTATTCTTAATATTATTAAAATTATTTTTTTTAGAACAGTTTAACTGTTACATACTCTGTGATCGTGGAAATGCTCGTTATATACTAAATCTTTACGCAAGAATAGATTAATGTAGCTGAAGAAGCAATTACATCTATGTATATCTACCAAACCCATGTAACTTAGTACGAATTTATGCAAAGGGTTTGCCTAATAGTCGAAATAACCATTTTGACAAGAGATCTCGAGGAATAATTTAAAACTGTTTGTATAATAAACTTAATAATGAAATTCGTTAAATGTTCTTTTTATGATGCACCGGCTATCTCCAATAATTTCTTAATCAATATTCAAGCAAACTGTGGAATTTCTATTTAACAATGAAGTTTTTTTTTAAACGGGATCACAAAAGTTTTTTGTCTTCGTATCTATTTTTTACGACATCCAGGGTCTTTTTTGCAGGTTTTCTTTGACGAACGAAAAATATCGCTGTTACAATTAGCCCCGAAATTGCTAAACGACCTCCACAATATCTAATAAATATCTAAAGGGATTAATATGTCGAAATCTCATGGCAGTTTCGTCATACTTATTAAATAAAAACATCTGGTTTTGTATTAAGTATTAAGTGTTATTGCTCGTCCTGCTAGAATAAATGTATTTTTGTAGAGACGAGCAAGAATATGTTGATACGCCGGTATCGTCATTTTTAAAAACGTCATGATGTCAAAATAGGTACGAACGAATTGCATGGCGTGCTAAGAATGACCAGAATTCAAAAATGACTTTGCGCAGTTTTGAATAAAGGCTTGAAAATTCTAACATATTATACCTGAATTATTAAAATTGGTATTAGTAATCTAAGAACAATCTTAAATTAAAAAATTATCAAAGTATTTACAAATATTTTGATTTGATATATTTTTAATTTCCCGGTATTACTGCACCTAGTACTTACATTAATTATAGAATTTTTGTTTTCTATTTTCTAATTAGCGTAATGTAACAGTGAGGTTTAATTTATTGATAATTTTTTTATTAAATTAAAAAATAATATGCTAGAATTTTATGTGTTATATGTGAAGATATCTAGGAATATTATGGGTTTTGTTTTTGTAAGTTTGCTTCTAAGAATATTTTGTGTCTTATAGCTCAGAACACATTTACAGAAACAAAACCCAACACTGAACAAGAAAATACAAAAAATGTTATTTAAAAAATTCCGTCTAAATGCAGTAAATTTTACATATTATGTGAAATCTCGAGACCGTTAGCCAAAAGCATTAAAAAACACCAAAATTATATAAAAATTAAAAAATAATATTCTAGAATTGTATGTGTGATATGTGAAGATATCTTAGAGTGTTTTGTCTTTGTAAGTTTGCTTCTAAGATTATCTTGTGTCTTAAAGCTCAGAAGCACATTTACAAAAACAAAATCTAACACTGAACAAGAAAATATAATAAATGTTATTTATAAAATTGCGTGTCAATACAGTAAATTTTACATAGGTGAAATATCTAGACCATTAGCCAAAAGAATTAAAAAACACCAAAATTACATAAAAAATATGGAATTTCAAAACTCAAACATTTGCCAAACGCACTATATAACAAACAAAAACTGATTGACATGCTTCTAGTATTCTGACAAAGGAACCATGTTCCAAAAAGACGTAAAATAAAAGAAGTACCTCAATATTGATAAATAAAGATAATTGTGTAGCATCTTGCTCAGTTAATTATAATAACCCGTGGTTAAATGTGCTGAATACTAAAGTAAAAAAGGACACTTTAATATTCACTAAATTAAAATGAACATACTCTCTGCACACTTAATCTTAACTGCTGAAGTCGGGGGTAGACTTTCTATATTTTGTGGCGTAAAACCTAAAAATAGTTTTCTTCTTAAATAGCTATTTTATCAAAGTTATTTATAACAACACACGGAAAAGGACTGCAGAAAATAGAAGTGTTTTAAACATCTTTAAAAATAAAAAAATCTCTTTTACCCGGAGCTTCCCTCGTTATGAATACTTCCTTTTATTAGGAATAGTAAAGTGTGAACCAATTTCTTCGTCGCTATTTTGCTAAATCATATTGGATTCCTAACAATACTTTACCAGTTTCTATCTTTGCTACACTTGATTTCTGGTCATAATTTAAAATACATTCAATAAGTAGTTTTTACATTAACAAACACCGCTATACGCCAGATTGTTACGTTATGTTGAATTCGCAGCAGTTTATCTTTATAACACATTTAATTTTCCTGCAAAATTTAAAGTTTTTTTAGATAAGTTATTTGACTAAGATTTTTTTACGTTGATTTTTTAAAAAAATTATTTGGCCAACTTTTTGTTCCGCATCTTGAATTCTCACAACTTCACTAGTTTATGTCTATATCACACTTAATACTTGCACAAAACTTGGAATTAGTATAATGAGTAATGTTTTCATGTGTTTAAATATTTTATAAGGCCGCCATTTTGTTTTGCTATCTTATATTCTTACAAAAATACTGCCAGTTCATTCTTATATAACACTTTATTTTTGTGCAAAATTTGAGTTAAAGTGTCTAATTAGTTTTTTTTCAGTAATAGTTTTTTTAACGATTCACTAGACCACCATTTTGTTTTGCCATATTTGATTTTTACCTAAATGTTACCAGGTCATCCTCATATGACCCTTAATTGTTGACCAAAACTTGAAGTCACTCTGATAAGTAGTTTAACAGACGGACCGACGGAATTAAGAAAACATATTTTTTGGAATCTAGAGACACTAAAACGTAAAGAAATGTAAAACTTGAGAAGGTCATTTTTTCGCGACTACAAATATTATATTTAGCCACCATTTTGTTCCGCCATCTTGGATTTGTACCAACATTTTACCAGTTAAGTCATACATAATACTCCATTTTCACTAGGATGCCATTTTGTTTTGCCATATTGGATTTTACCAAAATGTTACCGCGTCATCATCATTTGACCTTTAATTATTGACCAAAATTTGAAGTCAATCGGGTAAGTAGTTTTCAAGCTATGCTATGACAGGCAGAGAGAAAAACCAACAGACAGAGCCAGGAAATTGATAAAACATGTTTTGGAATCCAAAGACGCTAAAACGTAAAAATATGTGAAACCTGAGAGAGCGATTTTTTCACGATAAGAAATATTTCATTTTGCCGCCATTTTGTTCCTCCATCTTGAATTAGTGTCACAGTTTTTATGATTTTTTTACGATTACAATACATACAATACAATACAATTCTACGAGGGAAGTAAAAAACATATGATTTAATAAACCTTCACTAATCTGTTAGTTTGGCCTTAGCGTATCTGGACTGAATAACCGGACCCCTAGTCCCCCGAGCCAGTCCGACTCTGGCAGCATTTCTAAAGTGCATAAGAGGTCTGGGTATTATAACTCTAACTAACAGCCGTTTCCCTCATTCCGAATATAATAACATGGATTTATATATAATTGTTTTTTATTTAACATTATTTTCTATATATTATTTGGATACTCTGGTTGCGTTTAGAAACAATATGTAAACACTGCTAAGTTTTGTCCAGGTCAGTGAAGGTGTAGTTTCAATGTTCATATAAAATGCTTAGAGTCGACAAAAATATTGTTCTATTTTGAAAGGTCATTACTCAATCACATGGAGTCCAATCAATATTGGGCTGCCAAAATATCGGTGAATCGTTACGCTTACTTTGACTCGCAAATTTTATTATACTTTGTCACTGTTACAGAGAAGTTTCAAATGGCTGCTTTAAATTAACAAAATTTTATTTGAATATTCTTGCTTATTCTAATAACGATTTTGCACCATTTTTATTCATCAAAGTTCTATGCCGATATATTTTGTTTATTAAGGAGTATTGCAGGATTTTTAAATTCCAAATAAAAATTCTGGACACAATTTATATTGCATAACCGAAGCCTCAAACATAAATGTTATATGATATTTAAATGCAAATTTTATCATTGCTCCAATATCAATATTTTTTTATTCCTAGAACTTTTAGCATTTTAATTTTGACACTTCAAAGTTAAAAATAAGATTCAGAAATTATACTAACAGCTTTTAAAGTAATATAGTACAAAAATTATTACATTTTTACGCACACCATATATGGAATCTTGACATTGATAGTGATAAATAATGTATATATTTATTATTCTGTTTCCCAAAATTAGAAAATTCAAATGGATCATTTTTGTGCACACACACAGAAAATCCAAGTGTTAATCGGCAACCTACTACATACGTATTTAGCAAAAAAAAAATGTATGCAATTATATATAGGCATTTTTTACAAAAAAGCGATGTGATAAAGTAAGATTTTGTTTGTAATTTTTAATTTTAATGAACCTGCGAAATTTTTATTAAAGAATACTTTTTGTATTATGATAATGACATACAACAACAAAATGTAGATCTGTTTTACATGTGGTTTTAACCTGTTTAAATCTGTGGTATCATTGAATATGTTGTAAATATTATATACATATTACCACAGTAGTTTTTTTTTTGAGAGGTAAAAAATCTTTCGAAGACTGCCCGGCTTTCTTGGCCTATCTTATGTGGCTTGGGTATGCGGATACGCTCCTTAAGGGTACGCCTATCAGCAAAAAAACTTCCACTCTTCTCGTCTACTTCTTTACCGGAAATACCGTAGTCGGGTGTACTTCAACTATAGAGTATGTTTTAGTTTCTCATTTGCTTTTTGTGCCTTTCATTTTCGCTTCTATCTTTTTACTCTTGCTTCATTATAATTCCGATTTGTGTTTGTATTAATGTCCAATTTTGTTCGCTCACTATTATTATTCCAGTTAGGTTATCCGGGTTTATTTGGTGTCCCAGTATTATATTCGTTTGTCTTTGAGTTCCATCTTGCACATTGGAATAGTGTATGTTCCATTGTGTCCATTCCTGTATAAGTCTAAATTTTTTTAGATAGCTCCCGAAAGATAATCCGTGTCCCGTCAGTACTTGTGTCGCACAATATTGGACTGTTCTATGTTTGCAGTCTATCCAGGCTTTTATGTCTGTAATAAGTCTTTTTGTCCACTGCCCTTGTGTGCTATTTTCCTCGCACATATTTTGCCATTTCTCGGGTCTGATCTGTTTAGCGTTCTTATAGCGACTTCTGGAGTCACTTCATCTGCTTCATATGTATAACACCTTCCTTCGACTTGTAGCTCTATAGAATCCGTGTTATGACCTGCAGTGTAATGACACCTTTAACTACCTTTTCTTTGCGATGCTTCCTTTTTATTCTTGTATTGTTTTTTCCTCAAGATTCCTCGACACACAGCCCCCCTCCGCTTTTTTCGTCACTCTTTTTATGTGGTTAAATTAAGATGGCTCCCAAGGATGATACCTAGATATCTTATTGATTTGCTCTGTATATTGCCCTTTAGATTGAAGCTGATGTTCGTATAATCTCTTCTTCCTTTGAGAATATCTGCCTTCTTTTTTTCTGGTGACAGATTCAACTCCATTTTTACTTTCATTATTAAATGCTCTTCATTTCATTCTCCACCAATGTGGCCAGGGCCAGATCATCTGCAAACCATATTGACAGGATATTTTCTCCGAAGTCTTTTCTCAGTATCCATTATATAGAACGTTCTACAAGTTCGGTCCTAATGCCGATTTTTGCGGTACACCCGTAGTTATTTTTCTATCATTCTTTCCAATTCTTATTTTTCAGTTTGTAAAATAGCTTTCTACCAGATTTATAATATAGATACTTCTTTTTCTCTAAGCTCTTTTTTTACAAGAAACTACGTGGCTGTGTTAAACGCGTTTTTTTATATCCAGGGTTAAAAGTGCGCACCATTTTTTCTGGAGTTTTTAACAGTATCTAGTACAGTAACAACCGCCTGCGCGCCTGGACTGTTGACAGACCTTTTCTAAAGCCAAACTGGTTTTCTGAAAGACCTCCCTTTTCTTCCATCTCCTTTTCCAGTCTTTCTCTGATCATCATTATATATAGTTTCCCCATTTTGTCAAGAAGGCATATTGGTCTAACTGCCGATGCACTCTATATTGGTTTTGCTTTCTTTAGTAAAAGTATTAGTTTTGCCATTTTCCATTTTTATAGAAATTCTTGTATTTTTAGCAATTCGTTTATAACCTCCATGACATGGCGATATTTACTGTTTCTTTGACAGTCTCTGGTGAAAGTCCAGGAACCTTCGCTGATTTCATCTTTTCTGTGGCCGTCTGGAGTTCTTGTATTGGAAACAGACTTCCGTCACTTCAACTGTTCAGTTTTTCTGCCAGTATTAAATTTTTAATAAAATATAATAAAAAATTTAATTAGGTATTTCTTCTCTCCATTTTGTTGTTAGACTATAGGTTAAGGGGGGCCTCTGAGGGATTTTATCGCTATTTTGTACCCGTTTTCCCATAAATTGTTTTCCAGTTCTTTACGTAGATCTTGCCAATTTTGTTTTATTTAACTATAAAGTTTTTTAATTTCCGCTTTTTGTTTTTGTATTCAACGTTGTCGTGTTAGTTTTCTTCTAATTCTAGTGTACTAGGTTTTTAGTTTCAATCTCTTCGTTCCATCAGAAGGGGACTTTTATATTATGTACTCCCCTTTGGGTTAGACGCTTTCCTTATATGCCTTATAAGTACTTTCCTATATTAATGTACTGCGGCTCTATTTTTTATTCTCGATTCAGCTTCGTTTCGTATTTCTCCATGGAGTATTTTTTATAAAAATATATTTTTGTACGATCCATGTTTTTGAGCCCTGTGGCCTTTTTTCCCCTAATCTCAAAGTAAATAAAGCCGTGATCACTTATCGGCTCATCTTCTAGTACTTTCCAGTTTAGTATTTTTTTAGCTATATTTCAGGTGGAACAAGTTAATGTATGATTGACTATTTCCTCTCACAAGCGTCGGTTTTTTACCTTATTAGTCATCCACTTTGCGAAGTATTCTCCTCTTTTATCAAGTACTGGTGGTCCCTATTGTGGCGATTTTATATTTAAGTTACCAAGAATTATCGCTTCTCCGGTATTTTGCCTCACTGAGTTCACAGGTTATCTGTGTAGGTTTAAAAGTAAGCTATTGATCTATTTGGGGCAGTAACAACAATACAGTGTGAACCTCTTTAACTGAAGCCTGAAAAAATCTTTTCTATTTCTGATTTTATTACTTCTATATACTTGTTTGGAAAACATATTGTGAAGTCTGGGTTCTCCGTTTTTGATATAAGCTGTGTCATATCGTGAGCTGCCCTTTCTCTATGTAGATTTGTCTGTAATATCTTGATATTTTCTTGTTGCCATCTCCTTCTTGAGTTTACTGCTGTTGGAGCCATTTTATTTGCTTAAGTTTCTTCGTATCCTTTTCTCTTTGTATTTTCTTCTGGACATTGTTGGGATTTAGTTCTATATCCGTTATTGCCGCATACCGAACAGTATTCTTCGTTCGGACCTTATGCTCTTCTCCACCACACTTCTAGCAGCCCTTCTCTTTATTTGGCCCTTGCAACTTCTCGCTGCATGCATATAATCTAATCATTTAAAGCATTGTGTAGTTTCCCTCTTAGTAATCCTGCAGTTTATCTATCCAATTTTAATACGACCATTTTCATGATAATCTCAGCAGCTCTTGGGTTCACCTTAACCATGGCTTTTTGTTTACCTATTGAAGTTGATCTAAGGTTTGTTATCTGCGCTTGCTCTTTCCTAAGCTGTAGCTGCATTCAAGTACAACATACGTAGCGTTAAGTTCCCTGTATTCAACACACTTGCTACTGCTTCTTAGGCTTCCTTCCGAATATTTTGTTTTAGTTCTGTTCTTGAGCCCTTGTAAATAGTGTCTGTTTCGTGTACTTCTGACGTGTCTTAAGATGTCAGAAGTACACTTTTTTCGTGGTCTATTTCGGTTTTGTTCTCTCGAAGGGGATCCGCATACGTCTTTTCGTTGTGTTTGTCTTTTGGTACCGTATTAGTAGTAGTAGTAGTTTTTTTCTTCTATGAAGGGTAAAAAACTTTCAAAAGACTATCTGGTCGAAAAGATCTAATGTGATCAGGAGTGTGTCGGATTTGTACCACTGAGGATACGCCTACCGACCAAAAAAAATCCCCTTCAGAAACCAACCGTGAAAAAAGAGTCCTTCTCGAAATCGCCTGCGGGTATTACTTCGGGAAGGTAGTTAGGAAAGTTGTTAGTACTAAAACTGTGTTTATCTGTTAGGTCTTCTATGTCCATCTACACTCTCTCTTCTTTTCTGGGTAAGTATCTCATTCCATTATGCGTACTTCTCCCCAGTTATCTTCGGACTCTATCATTTTCTGCGGCCTCTCTGAGGAACAGTATTAATTTTTAAAAAAGCGCTTTGAGTGTGAGAGAGATTCCACGCCACCGAAGAAAACTAGCTCGCTAATCACCGTCGACTTGGAAAATGCGTTTAATTCGGCCCCTTGGGACAGCAGACTGGAAGAGTTACAAAGAAGAAATATTGCCCCATACCATTATAATATAATAGCAAGTTATCTAGAAGACAGAACCTTACTAGTAGGAGAAAAGGAAAAAATGCAAGACACCTGTGCAGTTCCTCAGGGATCGGGATCGGTCCTAGGACTTACCTTGTGGAATATATACTACGACGGAGTGCTGAGAGTCGCGGTACCTGAGAGAGTAACATTGATGGGCTAAGCTGACGATCTGGGTGTGATAGTTGAAACCAGAAGAGCTGAGATGTTAGATGTAGTTGCAAAACACACTCTTAGCAATGTCGCCGAGTGGATGCAACGGAAACAACTGAAACTTGCACCACAAATAACCGAGGCAGTTCTGCTGGTAGCGGGGAGAAAGACAAAATCGATAAATGTGGAAGTGGAAGACAGCATAATCCAAAGCAAAGAGTTCACGAAGTACCTTAGAGTATATCTGGACAGAAATATGACAATGGGAATGCACATACGCAAGACGGCCGAGAAAGCAAACAAGGCTCTTAATAACATCAGCCGATTAATGCCTAACACAAGTGGCCCACGGGCGGCATGCAGACGAGTTTTTTGCTCTGAGTCCATTATGCTGTATATGCGAGAAAGTAGTAGTAGGAGCAGCAGTAGTAGTAGCAGTAGTAGTAGCAGTAGTAGTAGTAGTAGTAGTTAGGAGTAGTAGTAGTAATAGTAGTAGTAGCAGTAGTAGTAGTGGTAGTAGTATAAGTAGTAATAGAGTTAGCACTAACAATAATAATAAATATGACAAATAAAAACAGTTTACAGTAAAGATGACGGTTTTAGGGCTTGAAGCAACGGGTAAAGGTAGTATTTTTCATCATCTTTAGCACTAATTATATATTTTCATTGCAATAACCATGTTTAGCATTTTATAGTTAATTAGCAAATATCTCACATAAACCAGAATTGTGTGGCCTCTCTCGTTTTTGCTTAATACGTTGCCTGTAAAAAATGTCAAGCTAAAATATTAAAACCAACAAAGAGATTCTTTTTTTTCACGCAATTAAAATTAGTTCTTTTGCACTGGTTTTTAATTTTCAGATACTTTATAATATACATTTGCCAAATATTGAAAAATACATAAAAATAAAAACAAGTGTCTATAAAATAAATTGAATGATCACCCTTTATATATACAAACGTAAACAGAGTTAACGAACTGTATTTTCCTCATAAATACAAACGTAAGCAACAACTTATAAGCTCTAAAAGTTTTAATCCACTTCGACTTATAATTCTTATTTTGCTCTAAATTACCATTTTATAGTTCCACGAAAGCATCGAACTTTATACATTTTTGTGTGCATACAAAACTTTTTGCATTAACGAATCAGATTAACGGCAAACCAGAAATGAATCACATCGATATTGAATAATCAATGAATTTGATTTTACTACTAACCGAAAAATCACTGTGTGCACTATATTAGTTTTACAATTACTTACGAGGAATTAATTGTAGTATGAACGAAAATATGTCTAGGGTTTAGAAGCTGTATAAAAATAATAGAATAATCCTTTCTCTCAGTTTTTATACGCCTATTCTATCAAAATGTATGCATGCATTCTTGAAAGTGAGGAGGCTTCAGTTCCACTGAATTTTGAAAGAAATCTGTCCTACTGAGGGAACAATCGCTTCGAATGCGAAATGACAAAATTGCGCTTAAGTTATCCTTAATATTACTTTTTGGGGTCTCGACTCCTTTGTAAATTCGTTTTTGTGTTTTTGTTTCGTGATCTACTGTTATAATAAAATAAATGTTTAAATCCAAAATCACCCTCTCAGGTTTAATGTATCTTCACGGTTTAGCGCTTGTTAGTTTGTGGCATAGTTTAAACACTATTTACCCGATTGATTGAAATTTTGATCAAATATTAAGTGTCACATGGAGATGATGTGGTAATATTTTGGCAAAAATCCAATATGTCCAAACAAAATGGCGGTTTAGTGAATTATAAAAAAAAGATTAAGAAACTGCTTATCCAATTTATTTCAAATTTTGCAAAAACATCAAGTATTATGTTGGAATTAACTACCAAAATATTTGTGAAAATACAGGATGGTGGAACAAAATGGCGGTACAACAAAAAATTCAGCCGGAAAAAATTATTTAATGGATTGAATTGAAATTGTGTGCCATACCTTATTATTGTATAGGGATAAACTAGTAAAACTGTGTTACTAATTCAAGATATCCCCATATATTATAACTTTCGAACATGTTGCCTTGTTCTCAACCTATTACTTGTAAGACGGTCTAAATATTAGCTTTAAAAATGGCAAAATAATCTTATATTGCAATATACTAAAGTGAGACATTTAGGTGCTATCTTTTACACTAAAACAATATTGTAATAATGTATTGTACACCAATCTTGAAACTCGTGTCCTCTGTATTCGAATCATGTCATACAATCACCCGCTTTTGAGAACATTTTTCTATTCTGCAATAAAATTTATACTTATTTTAAAAAAATTATTTTATTTCAAAAGAAGTGAGTAAGGAGAATCCATATTACCGCAAATTGTCATTTTATAGTCCTGCAAATGCTTTAAGATTCACACTCAGCTCACATTTACTGACATAAAACTTGTTGTTTTAACCTATAATTTGTGGAACATTTAGTGAGTTTGAAAATAATTAAGATCTGAATTCAAAACTGGCATCCCGCTGTTTTTATAATAAATGTAATTAACTATTGACATATTTCATTAAGGAAAGTCAATTTTAATAGGGAGCCATGCACAATCCTTATAGGAAATTAGTTTTAGTCGGTTTCTTCGCAAATTTGATATGTTGTAGTCCCCGACTTTCTGATTAAAATATGTCATAGCCACAACATATTTATGTATCTAATTTCCGATATACAGTATTTTAAAGTTGAAGTTTTACGTGACCCACCAACAAGTCTACTATTTATAAGACTGTGAAATGCGCAGACATCTTTAATGTCCGACTAATTTATTATTGACAAATAATAATATGTCAAAGCCAGTTAAATAAAAAATAACAGGCTAAATGAGCAGACCCATATTTATAAATAAGGCAGTAAGAGATTTGCCTGTATACCGCGAGTGTTCTTAGCTACGTTTGTATCTAAAAATTGATGCAGCGTCATTATGCTCAACATATCTCTTTATTTTTATGGTGATATATGGATATCAAATTAAAGAATTCCTTAGGGCGATTTTTAATTTACAGGCTGTTCCCTTAAGGGCGTTTGCTATCCATATCTTGGAAGTATTTCATATTAGTGTCTTAAAAAATATAATAATAATAAAATAAAAATATTTTTAAGTTTCTAAATTGACCGCAAGGGGGCGCAGTTGCAAGGGTGAACAATAAATTTCAAAAATTCTACAAAAACTCCCAGAACTTGATACAACTTTTGTTTCCTTATTTGAAAGCTGACTTAACTTCTTATCACCTTGGTTCTAAACTTATTGTCGTATCCATATAATAAGGATGGGGGGTTTGACTTATATATAATGTCTTTTTATATTTATTGGACATTTTGTTCCAATATATTTGATCCCTACCAATATTTTACCAGTTTCTATCTATACCATATCTATATACCATGCTATATCTTCCGTACCACTTATCCGAATTGATTGAGCATAGGCTTCCTTAAAAGGGGATTTCTAATTGTTTTAGTATTCGGATCGAGTGATACTCTCTAGTTTTCAAAAATTGGTTAGATGACGCTGTTTCTAACAATTACAGATTTTTCATTTTTCTTTGAAATTTTTAAATGCAAGGTCGAAGATATGGGAGTGAAATTAAAATCTCCAAGGGCATCCCTAGACCCTCTCCGTTCAGGCAGAGGGCACAAAAAATACCAACTGCTAAAAAAATAGTTGTATAATACCTTTTTTAAAAGAATATCGGAGTAACACTAAAACGCATCGACTTCGCAAGTTCTTATTTTTTGACGAAGAAAAAAATGTCCCGGGTAAGTTTTTTTTAATATTATCGGAAAGTCAGTATTTCTTTCATATTTTATTTTTTTTTGCGGTTTGTTTCTTTTTTATTGAAAAAGTTTAGATTTTCCAATAATCTTAATGGAAAAACAACATATTTTTGCGAGTTATTTTGTTATTTTTTTCTTCGTCGAAAAATAAGACCTTGTAAATTCGAAGCACTCTAAAGGTCAACTGCCAATCTTGTAGTTGGCTGATCTTTATACTCGTTTACTAGACTAATGAGGTTTCTTTCAGGGGCCCACATTGATCTATAACACCACAGATATGTGATTTGTGGTTAGCAGTAGAATCGAAATTTTCGAGGGCGTCACTAAGAAGGGGGCAAGGGGAGCTGGGCCCCCAAATATTTTAAGCAGTTGGCTAAATTGTGGTTGAGTTACACAAAAACATGATTTTTTAAGCTGTTGGAATTTTTTGTGCCCTCTTCCTGTACAGAAATGGTCTAGTGATGCCCCTAGAGATTTTAGTTTCACTCATAATTTTTTGCAATAACTTAAAAACTAATCAAGATGTCAAATATGCTCTTTTATTACTCTTTACAACGAGCTTAAGCGAATTATAACTTTCCATTTAAAATTTTTAAGAAAATTCGAAAAATCTGTAGTCGTTACAAACAGTGCCATCAAACCAATTTCTGAAAAACTAGGGAGTGTCACTAAATCCAAATCCTGAAACAACTTGAAATTTCTTTTTAAATAAGCAAAGAACTCATTTAATTCGAATAAGGGCTTTTTTCGTAAGTCAATAGTGATAGGAAATTAACTCAAGACGCTAATATGAAGGACTTCCCAGACATAGATAGTGAACCCCCTTATATTTATCTACATGTGGAATAATTGTAGTAGAATAAATATAAGAATATAAATTTTAAATAAAGCCTTGAAATCTTATTAACTGAAGGCACATTAATGGATGAGTTACCAAAAGATTCGCAATACAAGTGCACTTGATTGGCACTAAATATAAACTAGTGTGTGTCAGCGATAAAATAGATAAACTTAAATTATGGAAACAGGCTGGCATTCCTAGAAATATAAAAATCATGAAGACTAGAGATTTAATATGGATAACATAATAAAAAAAATATGCTTTCTTGTTTTTTTTAGTTAGGTAGTCAGCCAATCTTTCACAATATGTTCTATGCTGTCCAGTGTTTTTTTTATTATCTTAGTAAATTAAATGAGATCATTACGTTTGATTGGTTAAGCGTCCAATAGACAGGTAAATGATAGGGACGATTCGACGTGCAACCAGCTTTATCTCTAAACAATAGTGGCACAGAAGGTTTTTCTCGAATTTTCACTCAAGTGTTTACATTATGAGTAACTTTGAAAGAATTTTGCGCTAGTATTATATTCAAACATTCAAAACTGTATCACCTGTTCTTCTAAATTTTTGAGCAAATCGATTATCTACACTACCGATATCTCGTTATATCTCGACATTTTCGTTTGTCGTAAATTAAGACCAATCATCACATGTCATCAGCCTAGTTTTTTTTTTAGCGACAGTAAAGCAAAACAAATTATGTATTTATTAAAAAGGTTGAACTTATATTGGTTATAATAAACAGAATTTCCACTTATTCATTCATACACTTTCTATTTGTCTAAACTTTGTTTCCTACTCTAAAGTGAAACTTTTTGCATTAACCAATTCTGCTTTCGGTTTAACAGAATTTAGCGGCTGAAGTAATAAATTAGTTTCGTAACAATCAACTTTAGAATCCAAGATCGATATCTAAACGCGTTTGCCGAACTTGCTAATATCCTTTACAGTACCCGTAAATTAAACTTTTAGAGTAAGAATGATGGCTGTGGGTTTTTGTTTGAACTTTATTTGAACTCCTTTAACGAAATAAATGTTGTGTAAAGTCTTTCAAAAAATAAATTAAGTGAGTGGGAACAGGCAGGGTATATATATTACTGCTTATTTGTAATTAACGGCTGTACTGCGTATAACTGTCGGTCATTCTAAGAGTAGAATTTGACCCATTGAAGGCAAATAAAATTAATTTTGTATATTTTCCTTTTTTATTGTTCATTTTAAATTATTAGCATTAAAACCTGTTCCAGATTTATGTACAAAGTCATAAGGAAATTAAATTAAAGAAAAGGAAAAACTTGTTTTCATGTCATAATATTGTAATAATCTTTACAGTTTTATGAGTGCATAGAAATATAAAAGTTAATTTGGTATTAAGATGGACCTTTACATCTTATTTGTATTAGAGATACATGAAGAACAATTAATCGTTAGTACCTTAAGTTCTATCCTCTAGCTCGAAAAACAGCTTTTATTCTTCGGGACATGCTTTAAATAAAAATGTTATTAGACTCTCCTAGGAAATAGATCTCCAGTGTGTATAGTGTTATAAGTATATTATGCCTAATGTGCTCTATGGGGCTTAGATATTGGCTGTGAAGATTCCACTCTTGGTATGATAGATTAGCATCTTCTAAATATATCCTGACTACTTAACTGTATAAGGTCTAGCGTTGACATATAACAGGAAAAAATGTACTAGTTGTACCTGAAGGACAACAAATCTGGCTAATATCTCGTTTATGTAGCTATCACCATTAATAGCTTCCCTATGGACAATAAACAAATCTGTTTTTCTAGTTATGAAAATTTTCGCTAATATTTTTATTGAAACACCCTAAAAACTTACTTTAGGGCTAAATGTGTCAACATGTGATACAAATTTTGGTGATACTGACAAGAACAAAAGAACCATAGTGTACTATTAATAAGAATAGATGCCCGTCGAAAATTATATTTCTGTAAATCGACAGCATCTTGAAAGCGAATATATTAAAAATTTGTAATTATATATGTTTTTTACACTTCGTCAATTTTGATACTTTTGGTACTTTTGTGGATTTTGGCGCCCTAATAACGAATTCGAAGTAAAATTTATTCGGTCACATTTCTATTCTAACCTTGATATCCAATTTTTTCTTCGTTCTCTTGATCAAAATTGAATAATTTTGTATGAACTATTGCAAACAATAATAAAAGCACTTAAAAAAACTATCTTTTCGTTGCCGGTCTAATTTGAACTAAAAAATATTAGTAAATTTCTCTTCTTTTATTTGACAGCCGTTTTGTCCCGCCATTTTAAAATCATACCACAAATTTGCCAGGCTATCTTTAGATCACATTAAATTCTAGAACAAAATATTAAATCAATCTAATAAGTAGGTAGTCTGCATTTTATTAAGCAGCCATTTTGTTTCGTCATTTTGGACTGATACCAAAATTTTCTACAAAATGTCAGGTAATTTGGATAAGTAGTTTATTTATAATAAAGTTTTTAACATTTCACTGGATGTTATCAGGTCATCCCCTTAATTTTTGACCAAAATTTGAAGTCAATCAAGTAAGTAGGACGGAATGAAGAAAACATATTTTTTGGCATCTAGGGATCCTAAAACTATCTATCGGTAAAGCCCCAACACAAGAGAGGGCCGATATATAAACAAACACATGATGGTCGGCAGATTCACGGATATCTATCCCCTGGGCATAGTTTTTTTTTTCTTACGAGGGAAGTAAAAATTATAGCGATTTTTTTATGTCAGTTCACATCGCCATAAATCAATTTTAAATGAGGTTAAATTAGTTAAAAATAATAAATTAAAAAAACTAAATCACATTAAATCATCTAATATATAAGTTTAAATAGAATATAATAATTCACTGTTCGTAAATCGTATATATTATCACCTAGTCAACCAATAAAATTAAAGTTGGTGCGGCGACGCCGTTGACGCAGTATGGGGCAAAGTGGCGTTTTGCGTCCAATTCTATAACTATTTTGTCTTAAAAAATAATATCATGCAATTCTGTTTGTACACATCATCTTGAATATATTGCCTGTCAAATAAATATTTAATTTTAATAATATTTAAATATTATTGAAAATTAAAAATGTTGAATATAATATAAAATGAAACTAGTTTCTTTAAGATAATTATACAACTCCTAATTTTCAGATTAAAATTGGACTATAGATATATATATATATATATATATATATATATATATATATATATATATATATATATATATATATATATATATATATATATATATATATATATATATATATATATATATATATATATATATATATATATATATATATATAGCCAAATTACCAATATTGTAAGGCTCTTAGTAATTTAATTGACACAGACTCGAAAAAGATATTTTTTCTAGAAGGTTTTCTTTCTGAGGCGGTTTTATTTAACTTGCTTTCTTCGTATGTCTTTGTGGTTCAAAATTTGTAATCCATTATTCAAGCATTTTTTGGCATCCCATCGAGCTAAACTTTGGCATACCTATGTAACCTCCGTTACAATGCAATAATATGGCACCAGGAAGTCAAAACTTGTCAATATCTTATACAGGGTGCGTAAGAAATTTTGGCAGAAAAATTTATTTTTTATAAGAGTTTTGCTTGCTCCAAAGCTAAGATTGGCGTAAAAAATTGTGAATATTTTATACATAGATTGCAAAAAAGTGGAAAATTATATAAACGTGAAAAATCTTTTTTAAAACAATCTTTTTTTCACAATTTCTCTAAAATTGATAGTTTAATTCAGATTTGCTTACATTACCTTTTGCGAAATAGCATTAGATTAAAAAAAATATGAAATTTTTATGTCAGCCGTTAGTATTGGACAAAATAAAAAAAGAAACATCTCTTGTTTTATTATTTTTTAAAATTTTGAAAAGAAAGGAAGTTTTGTGCCATTTTTGAAAATAATCTATAATATGTTAAGTTTGACAAGTAAGACAAATCACGACACTAGTTTTTTATTGTCACTTTGCATTATTTTTTTAATTGTTTTATTGGCTCAAATTTTACTTTAAAAAAAAACCATACGATTTTTACGGTTAATGGTCTACCTTATCGGAGACCTTATGCAATTCATATAATTGAGTTCTAGTTACACCTGTATGCATTTTAAAGTAAAACCTTTAACAAAATTAACCACATGTTTGATAGTTTTACACTTACCTTATGAACCCTATTTTGAGAGACTCTGTATTAGTTAAAAGGTGCCATATAAAAACTATTTTTTTAAGAATGCAATTTTAAACTTGAATGTTTCATTATTTTTGCCTAAAATGTGCTGTTTTTCAGAAAATATATCGCCATTGTTGCTAAAAGGCAGTAAACAAAAAACTGACAAAAATGTCCCGAGATATTTAAACTTTAAAATACCAGTAAATAATAATAAAAAATCTACATTTTTAAGAAAACAGAGATTTTTGGAATTTTAAATTGTCCAAAATCATTCCCGGGGGCTGATTTTACAATAAACAATCCTTTAGAATCCTAACAGCTTACTCAAATTGATTAAGTAGGGTCGAAACAACTCAAAATTAAATATCATGATATAAACCTTTTGAGGTTCCTTTTGACGAGCGGTTTGGTTAAGACCGATAAGAGCCCCATAAATAGAAAAAACCTATATTTCGGGTAACACTATTATTTGCCATTTCTCTTAGTTCTGTGAAATTAGACTGTCTTAAACTGTCCTCGGTAAAAATTTCATACCTCCTTCTTACTTTATATTATTAATAGTATCCGTTGTTCTTAAGTAGCATTGACCTCTAGCATAATAAATACATCGTACGTTATCGTATTGGGTAGGTCTTTACAAATAATTCATATACTGGACGCACGAAATTCCCCTTCATTGATCTAATTTGTAGTACTTTGATTGGTCAAAGGCGCACCGAAGTGGAAGCTAGAGGTGGATAGATCACTAGTGATCTGAAACAATGAAACGGATCTTTAAAATATCCTGTGCGATTCGAATCAAATCAACTTCTGATCCGACACACAAATCCGATGAAGTAGTAGTAGTAGTAGTAGTTGTGGGGAGGCCGAAGCCATGCCCGTAGGCTAAATTTGACTCTTGCGGTTTACCCCAAGTTCTTACCCCAACCCTTCATACCACCTCCATATCTTCATTAAATCTACCAGACCTGTTTATAAAATTTAGGATGTCCTTTCAAAGAAGGTCCTTAACAACGTCTCCATGAAGCACCAAGATACCGAATATATCTTGCCTCAGTCTGGTCCTAGCTTCGCACTTACACAGATAGTGCAGCGGAGTTTCTTCAAGCATTACAAGTGGAGTCATCCTCTATGTCTAGCAGTGCCAGGTGCCTCCTCAAACGACAGTGGCCTGTAAGCACCCCTATGAGGGAGTTAATGATCTGCCTACTTCTACTAAGCAGCCAGACCGTTTTGGCCTTATCAGGTCCCACAACCAATTTTTTTGTCTGCCTTCTTTTGCTATATGTGTGCCACTCCCTACTCATGGTCTGAAAGGCTCAGTCATTTAGGACCGCCTTAACTTGCTGTCTTGAGATTCCTAGTGTAGGTTCCGGTCCTATGGGAGACGTGTTGGCTCCGAGCTTAGCTAATCCGATAAAAGTCTTGGTTAAGATAAATATAAGGATCGTGGGTCGTTTAATGAATTGAAACTAAACTGGTACGAGTGAAGCGTCTGTGTACACAGGGCTATCTCGCGAGTCACGACATTTTCCTGAATTACCTATTTTTTTTTAATAAATACCTAAATATAAAATTTTTCTAAAAACAAATTATATATTTATATTCAAAAATAAAATTTGGCTGACAGTATTACTTTTAGATTTTTTGCCAAATCATAATGCCTCCATAAGAGCAGATTTTTGTGACTATTAATAATAGGTTTGGCTATATACTTTTCGATTTCGATAACACTTGCTGCTGTAGGTTGTTCATTTCATTTCGATTTTTTAATTGTTTCGTAAAAATCCAATTTTCTGTTTAAATAGGTAAATATTAAAAAAAAACTATATATGCTAGCATTACTTTAAAAAAACTAGATTAAAAAAATATTTACTTGGATATACTAAACGTAAATACCTGGATATATTACCTGTAGAGCCACAGAAACTTATCTGTTTCGGGCAATAATTGCATTTTGCAATTTTATTTCGAATTTCAAGATGGTTCCATATTTCGATTGTTTCTCTACTAGCCATAATAAGTAATGAATTTAAAAATTATTTGTTTCTTATTATTTCTGTACAGCCCGATGTGCTCGAAAATTAATAATTTACCAAGAAGTTCGCATATAGCAGCAGTCTCTCACCTTTCGTATGGCGCATTAGAGAAATGCTTAATCGGATCGGTATCTATATGAATTAAGGCGATCCGGACCGGCGACCTATTTTACGACGATTTTACTAATAATAATAATGAACCATGATCCTGGTTACTGATTCGGATCATCAAACTAATCGAGATGTGATGAATCGGATCACTTAGCTGATCTAAATTTTTCACCTTTAGTCAAAGAAAAATGATACAAGAAGCCGAATCTTCTTTCCCTTATCCAGTTTCTACCACGCCTTAACCTTAGGCGAAAAATTGTGTTTCTTACAATTATTTGCTTTGCGGGAACATGCAAACTGATTCAAGATTGTCCTATGTTCGCAGATGCTTGCGCCTGTCTGTATAGTTTTGTAACTAATTGTGCAAATGAAAGCACAATTATACGTTTAAACTGTTAATATTAAACTTTTTAATTTCAGAGCTAAAAAGTTTGCGCCTTTAAAATTTTTAAGTTTCAAGTGAAAGAAAAGTTACCGTGTTTTAATTTATAAAACTCTAACGAACCCTTTATTTAGCTCTTTGCAACTATAAACACTTGTAGTAAAATTTATATAGCGTCTCTTAAGTAGAATAACGATTTTTTTAATTGAAAATAATGGCAATATTTATTTACTTCTAATATCTTGTCTTAAATAACATCTTAAAATAAATCAAAACAATCTGATTATTTTATTGTTTAAAAAATATGTCTTATAACAATTAATATTTTCTCTACAAGAAGACACACTATACCGCAAAAACCAACTACAGCAATCAATTTGGTGAAAATAACAAGAAGTCCTATAGATAGATTTATTTTTTTTAAGTTTTAATAAATATGATCATAAATAGAAAAAAATAGGTAAATTTCCTTTACCTGGAAATTCCCTTTGTTAGGAAGAGTGAACCGCGAACACATACCGCGATTTTGCTAAATCATGTGGAATTTGTCCGCAGATATGTCCTAACCCCAAATAATACACCACTCTAAGAGCAAGAAGATCGTTAATGAAAACCAGAAATCTGCGGACCAACGTAGTAGGTAAAACGAAACGTCGATGATTTAAAAAAAGTCTTTTGGTTCCTTACTGAATCCTAACCCCAAAGAATACATCACTCTGACATAACAACAAAAGGATCGTTAACGAAAACCATTTAGAAATATAATATTTAGGAAATATATGCGGACTAACGGAGTAGGTAAAATCTGATAATGTGGGTTTCATGCAGGATCTATATATGTGTCCTGAGGATGAACAATTAAGTTGCGAAATTATTATCGACAATTTAAAAGAAGACTTTTTTACTGCATCTTAACCCCATATAATATACTACTTTAATTTTTTTTAACATTGTTCCGTCATATTAGATTCTTACCAAATTACCAGGTCATCCCCATATTATGACCCTTAACTTTTGGTCAAAATATTTAAGTCAATCGGGTTAGTATTAAAGTTATGTCGCGAACTGAGAGACAGAACGACGGACGGACCGACTGAATTGATAAAACGTGTTATTTGGCATTTAGAGACTCCAAAACATGAATATATTATGTAAAACCTGAGAGAATGATTTTTTCACGGTTATAAAATTTTATTTGGCCGCAATTTTATTTCGCCATCTTGAATTAGTTACACAGTTTTACTAGTTGAGCCTTATATCTCAATTAGTTATGGTACACAATTTGAAATCAATCCATTAGCTAGTTTTTTCAGGCTAATTTTCTAAATATTCTATTATACCCCGCCATTTTGTTCCGCCACCTTAGATTCGTACCAAAATTGTATTAGTAAATTCCAACATAATACTTGATGTTTATGCACATGCCGCGAACTGACAGACGGGTCGGCGGCATTCAGAAAATATATTTTTGGCATCTAGGTATCCTAAGATGTGTTTTCACGATTACAAACATTTTATTTGGCCGGCATTTTGTTACCCAATCTTGAGTTAGTACCACAATTTTACTAGTTAACCCCTATACCTCAATTAGCTTTGGCACACAATTTTATATCAATACATTAAGTAGCTTTCCAGGCTGAGTTTTTAAATATTTATTAAGCCGCCATCCTGATTTTTCGATGCCTGTAGAGTCAATAACGTGTATATCAGTGATCAGCATTTGTTTCAAAATATTTGGGTTTATTAAGCGTTTCTAAAGTTGTTCTTTGTAACAAATACTTTAGTTGATGCAGTGAATCTCAAAGTTTTAGTTTTGTGTCGAAAATCTATTGTGAAAGGCATTTTCATAACCCTTGTTTATTGTGTTGTACTTGTTTGTAACAAGTGTGTACCACTGCGATAGAGTGGTTATCAAACATGGGAGGCCCGAATACTAATACTCGGTCCATTTGAATTAACGCCCCCGCGTTAATTCAAATGGATGAAGAAGCTTTGGAAACACTAATAAATAAGGTCTGCAGCAGTTTTGTGCAACAACTGGAGAAAAATTTTAACCAGAAAATTGAAAAATTAGATCAAAGGCTATCTCAGGTATGCGATTCCTTTAATATTTTAGGCAAAAGTATGGCGCAGTGCAGGGAAGCTATATCTGAACTAGAGGATAAGGTCGATTCCTTGGAGCAGAATAGTAAGCGCAACAGCATCAGGGTTTGTGGTATACCCGAGTCTGATGAAAATCTCACTAATTCCCTTATCACGTTTATTAATGAGAACCTTAGGGTTCCTTGCAGTTCGAGTGATTTAGATTTAGATTAGAACGGCAAAGAAGACCATGACCGACCCCGAGCTATTATTCACAATTTTGTCTCTAGTAGCAAGAAACATGAAGCCTTTAGTGCGCGGAAAGTGTTAAAGGGTTCACCGTTTTCGGTGTTTGAAGATTTGACAGCTAGGAGATACGAGTTACTTACTGCCGCAAGAAAGAAATGCGGCAATCATAAAGTATGGTCCAGTGGCGGAAAAACCTAATGTTTCATCTTAAATTTAATAAAAATATTCTAATAAAGTCGAAGTCCGAGTTATAATCTTGGACGCGAGTTTATCAACATGGTGCGACTAGACTTATTGCTGCTCTCTCTACATTTAAGAATGGAAACACTTTTTTTTTCTCTCACAACTGTTCGGAAACTATACTATCTTTTATTTGTTTTTGTGGAATTACCATAGGGAATTGTATTATTTTTACTCAGCTCTTTAAGAATGTATATCTTATCTTAAAATTTATTTTATTACTGAGCTAAATATTTTAGGATATATGAGCTGCTACAGATAAATATTTGGTTGTTTTAGAACGATATAGGCTTACTGTTTATTGATCCTACAATGTTGTATTGAAATCAATAGTGGTTTAATTTTTATAGGACACACATGTATAGTTATATTTCAACTGAATATTGAAAATTACCTTTGATAGTTAATTTACATATTTGGATTTTCTTATTACATATTATTTTTTTTGTTTGTGCATTACCGCGGATACTAATTCTATTTTTTATATACTTACAAATGGTTATCTAGGTATTTTTTTTTAGTATAATTCGTATAATTTAATTATGTTAACGTTAGTTCAAGCAGTTGCGGGGCATTGATTGATGGTGCAATTAATCGTGTTTATGCCTTGTAACAGAGATAGTAATTTTACGTTCTGTCATCCCAATGTGCGATCTTTGTGCTCAAATTTTAATTATTTTGCTGAGTCCGTAAGTTCGAAGAAATACGACGTCTTGGGTTTGTCCAAAACGTGGTTAAATCCCGATATTTTGAGCTCATCATTGTCCGTATCCGGTTTTAAATTGGTGAGGAAGGATAGGGACGGCAGAGGAGGAGGTGTATCGTTTTACATAAGAGAAGAATATTCATTTAAATTGATCGATATGCCTCCTTCTACAAGTGCCTAAGAACAGTTGTGGGTGACCTTGAAAATTAACGGTAAAAGTATCGGTTTCGGCACCCTTTACCGACCACCCCACGAAAATCTTAAGCAATGCTTAGGTGATCTGGAAACTTCTCTTAATATGGTGTATCCAACCCATGAATTGATTTTATTCGGTGCTGATTTTAACGTTAATTTTGTTTTGAATAATAATAGTGTTCAATATATGAACAACCTATTAACTAAGTATAATCTTAACCAGATTGTCAAAGCATCTACGCGTATAGCCAACAATAGTGCCACACTAATTAATATTATAGTTACGTCATCAATGAAGTTGGCTAGCAATTCTGAAGTGGTTTCTGTGGATGATATCTCTGATCACTGTCTTATTTCCTGTGATATCAATGGAAAAAAGCAACCCGTTCAAATAAAGTATAAAACTTATAGGGATTATAAAGCTTTAATTATGAGCTATTCTTAACTGATTTACATAATACTAGGTTCAATGCGCTGTATTCTATGAATAATATAGATGAAATTGTAATTTTTTTAACGAATCCGTTATTATTCTTTTTAATAAACATGCACCATATAAAACACCTCGAATTACTAAGCCTCCTGCTCCTTGGATCACTGACAATCTGAAGTTTATGATGCGGTTAAGAGATAAAGCTTATTCAAAATATAAAAAGAACAAAACCGATGCTACTTTGGCTGAATACAAACATTTACGTAATTTGGTTAAAATGACGGTAACGAAAAAAAGACTTTTCTGAGTCATAAGTTTGGTACGAATCGAAAACAGTTATGGCGTACATTAAAACGGCTTAGAAATTAATTCTTCTGGAAAGCCTTCTGATATTTCTACTGAAAGTAGTGCTGATGAATATAATGAGTATTTTGTTAAAAGTGTTCTTTCTATAAACTTGGATTTAAATAACGAGTTTCTACAAAAGTATTTTAATTTTTCTGATATTAATGAATTTGATTTTGTACAGGTAAGCAAAAATAAAGTTAATACTATTTTAGGCTCACTTAAGTAAAATGCATGTGGTATTGATGGCATTAGCTTAAAAATGATTGCTTCTCTATGACCCTATTTGTTAAGTCAATACATTTATTATACATTTCTGTATAACACATAGTTGCTGTCCCACCATATGGAAAATCTCCAATACGACGCCAATTGCAAATACTAGTACTATCGTAGATCTTTCTTCCTTTCGCCCTATAAGTATACTACCATGTATGTCCAAAATTGTCGAAAAGCTTTTCCTCTTTTGTTTCTATATATACCTCCGATTTCAATAGTTCTTTGAAATTTTTAACATCCCATCAATATGCCGATGACACCCAGCTGTACCATTATGGTTTCGATAGTGTTTTCCGGCCTGAATTTCTTCCTTAGAAACATGTCACAGGAATTCCTTTCTTCTGAAAGAGGCAATGTTTATTTCGACTCAATGTCAACTTTGTATTTCTAAAACGGCTGAAAACGTCTTGGATGTTTTTAAGATGATCTTCGAACGATTGACCCACTACCGTCAGACCTCTTAAAACATATTCCAAGGGTCACCAAAAAGTATTGCGCAGACCAAAAAGCAATACTTTGAATTGGTACGGACCGTTACAGGTAATTAAAGCAGTTTTCTCTTATCTTCTCCATGAATAGCTACTCAATGTAAATTTTTGGTTTCTTAGATTGTTTCGATATATTCCACCTTTTAGAGCTTATTTACCAAATGGTCATGGCATACGAAATACGAGAAAATATTAAACTGTAATGTTAGTGCATTATAACCTTGAAAAAGGGCAGGCAAGAATGGACATTTTTACAAATAATTCTAAATGACACAATATATTACAAAAACGAGTTTTAAGTTTCAAAGAAATGTACGGAGTTCATGAAATAATAATAATCTAATAAGTTTTGTAAAAATCTAAAATCTAAAATTATATTTTGGTTTTCTGTGGATAACGGTATCTTTTATGTATAAATATATATTTAGGTTTTTTTGTTGTGTTTTAAATTCATAAAGTGAAAGCGAGGCAGAAAAAACAATGCTTTATTCTTCACTTAGTTTGAAGTAATTTTTACAAATTAAACCTATTTTGTTGTAATAAAAATTATACACTGGAACCTTTTTTAGATCGTAATAATTTTATTTTTTTTTTGTCGATTTTGATGATTTTTGGATATGTTATAGCTGCATCCTTTCTGGGTTTGGTTTTAAAGACGTTACAAGAATGACGTGATTATAATATGTTAAAGGAATTCTTGTTGGAATTCTTCATTTGTTTTCGGCAAATAACCAGCAACTTGAATAATTTTAAATTTTATTTTTACTTCAGTTCGCATGCGATAGGTATATTTAATCGGCTGACAAAAACATATAATATTGTGTTTTGCTAAAATATATTTACACTAGTTAGTATTAAGATTGGCATGTTCTAAAATTTCAAAAATCTGCAAAAAATACGAGCCAAAAAGAAAATTAAACAATTAATACATTTATTATTAGACTAGGGAAAAAAAAATTAAAAAGCATCAATAACGATTTATAAAAACTGATGATAAATATGGCCTCTTTGATTTTCTACAACAAGGAATCCTTAAAGGAATATGTCTTATTTTTCAGAAAACGGTCTGCAAGTTTACAAAAGTGCTTATCTGTAATAGGTTTTTAGCTAAAATTTTTAAAAATTTTAAGGTATTTATGCGGTACAAGTTTTCAACAGAAAATGGAGGAAGACTTGAGTAAGTTTCGAACAAAAGGAAACATCGACAGTAAATGTTGACATTTTCTCTGGGGTTTGGACATATGTTGTGTTCCGATCTTTAAAAGCTGTAATAATGCCCGTTCTTAGTTTAGAAAATAGAGTGTTGATAAAGTCTCCTAGAGAAACATTTAATTATGGATCTAAAAGTGCGTAACTATGTTTCCACAAAAAGATTAGAAGGATAGTACAGTTAGGTACTTTTTAAAGCACTTGCGCTTAACTAGTGGTTCTGTGCGAATAAAGTCTGAACGTGGCGAATGTTAGTTCTGTTTTTTGCGGTTTTTTGCAGATTTTTGTTTTTTTTTAGTTTTAGAAATCTTGATTTTAACTTGTATAATCTAATTCAACAAAATATAAAAATAAAGATTATTTTAGACGATTAAATGAACCTCTACCACGGGAAGTAAAAAAAAAATTTAAAAATAAACAACATTTTTAAATTGCTTGTCATTTTCCGAAAACCAATTAACCATTTTAACATGAAATCCTAAAAATATTATAATCACTTGATTTTTATAAAGACCTTTTTATTAAACAACTATTTTAGAAAATTACGAGTTTTTTGCGCACCCTTTATAAAAAATTAACAAGGAAAATTTTCGTGAACTCACAAATGACGAAGGTACAACATACCAAAAAATCATTAATATTGCCCAAAAGCTGAAAGAAGTTCTTGTTTCATTTGAATCACAGTTTATAGTTTACTAGACGATTAAATAGTAGATCTCATACTTTTAAAAGCAAATTAATTAATTATTTATAATACTATTTAAGAAAAAGTGGGAGCCCAAAACATAAACCAGTTAAACTATAATTCAAAATGACTGACAGAAATGCGACAACGTTTATTTTGTAGAACTATAACCGGGAAATTTATCGTTCTTTTTATTGAGTTTTCAAAACACTGCACGTTTAACTGCCGCTCGAATTACAATTCCAGAATAAAAGAAACTTGATACTTTTTAAATTTTAGCATAGAGATAAGCTAGTTTTAATTGCATACCATAACCATACAACGGACATTGTGAAAAGTGGGTTAGAAGCGAAGAGTTTTAATTGTTTCTGCATGTAAACGAAAGTTTTACATTTCTGGTGACTAAATAATACATATTTAGAAATAATTTAATAATTACCCTTATTTGCAATGTAAAAGGAAAATGTATGGAATACAAAATTTATAATAAGTAAATTTCCTATCATTCTTTTTTCTTTGACAAATTTTTAAAAGTACTCGCTAAATTCGCTCATCCTAGGACCACCCAACCAAAATATTCCTTAAAAGCAGCTGATATCGCCGGGATAGACCAATAGAATATTATACATTTTTACCTACCGAAACAAAAGATATTTTTAGAAAAAAAACATGATATCTGTGAACTAGAAAAAAAATTGAAAACCGTCGTTGACAAATATTCCAAATGACTAGAAACTTGAATTTGAATCCGCGGAAATGCACAGGAACAAATGTTTGTTACTATATGTATTCAAGTAATCTCAAATACACTTCTGGAAGCCCTGCATGTTGCAAATTGTTGGACCATAGAAAAATAAATGTCATAATTTAATAAAAAAATCTAATCATTGGATACGAGTTAAAAATACATGTTAGTAAGTAAAACAATCAAAAATAAAAAACTATTGAAAAATTGACATATGTATATGGCTTTCATTTATAATTTGACAACCCGCGAGAGCTATAGGTACAGGGTATAAAAAACTTTAAATATAGTTATGGGTTTTCCTTGTATTGTCTTTTAAGTGTACCAAAAATATTTTAATTATGAAAAATATATTTTTATTTATTAAACACCCCGAGTATTATTAATTCAATAAACGGGTCTTATCTTACCGATTAAAATTATGTGTGATACTTCCATCTTCAAAAACAACCAAGAAAATTGACGGAAATTGTGGCATGAGAAGCATGTAGTCCTACTGATTTCAAATCTATGTATTAGAAGAGAGTGTTTTATGGCAGAGTTTTCCAATTTTCTCGGTTTTTTTTAAATGAATATCAATATATGAATGCTGATATGTTTATAATTGGTAGCTTCTTTTACTTATGTCATTTTCTGTGAAATGTTGGTATTCAAGTACAGCAGACTGTACAATTTGTTTCTCTCTAATATATCGTTCATGTTCCTCAAGCCTAGTGGATATAGATCGTCCAGTTTCTCCAGTATAGACATCAACACAGGAACACAATATTGCATATATTCCTTTCTTTTGAAAAGGAATTATCTTTTTTTAGAGATGGCAAACATTGTCTAATTTTCTTGTGTGTATGTGTTGAAGATTTTACGTATGCTGGACTAGCGAAGTAACCTTACATAATTCTCTGTGGTAGCATAAATGGACGAACACTTCCTATTGGTAACTCCTTATACGTTTTCTGACGTGGAGTAGGGTTATTATATTTTCTAACTGACCGCCTAATATCCTGAGCGCAATGTCATTCCCCTCTCTCTTAAAGCTAGTCAGTTTCTCTGTTTTCAATTATAAAGAATTTTGCATTTAGGAATCTGTTCGTATGTGATGGTTTTCTATTGTATACGGCAATCTCGGGATTCTATAAACGGAAAGTTAAAGTATCTATTGAAATTTATAATCGTGTTTTTGTCTATAAAATGTTCAATTTAAGATAGACCTAACAAAACAAAAAAAAATGCCAAAATGAAGGGCTCTTAAATCCTACCCGAGCCGGAGTATATATGTATGAATTTTATGCCTAAAGGTGGTTAATTTTTTTTATATAAATCATTTCCTCCAGTATTTTGAATATAAAGGAAATAGATTTATTACAGCAGGAAATCTAGTTTCAAAACACAGCAATAAAACAGTGGAGTAAATTTCAGGCGAATTTCTAAATCTCACATTAGGCCAGCTGCTCGGACTCAACAAACTTTGAGACGTCATTAGACTATATTTTGAACTAAATAGATTGTTTATTAGGTTATTTTAGAATTCAGTTAGTTATGGTTATATATTATTTGATCCAAAAAGTGAACATTATTTATATATTTGGAACACAAGGCATTTTTTACTCAAATTTTCCCATGCAGCTCCTACTCGACCAATTTGGATTGAAGTATACGTATTTTCACTAATTTTTATTTATTTTTGTTATAATTTTCACTTGAAAAAATGAAGACTAAGGGGGCTCTGCCTCGCGAAATACTCGCACAAAGTTGCACTATAGCAAAAGAGAAAGAAAAGTTCTCGTATTTTTTTATTAATTCAGAATTAATTTTTACTTCCTTCTTAATCGTAAAAAAAATGTGTACAGATTTTTACGTTGCAAGGTGCCTAAATGCCGAAAACCAAGTTTCCTCAATTCCATTACTTTGCCTGTCTATCTGTCTGTTCGCGGCATAGCTCAAAGACTACTTATCCGATTTACTTTAAAATTTAGTCAAAAATTTGGAATGATAGAAGGATTACATGGCCGCATTTTAGTAAAAATCCAATATGACTGAACAAAATGGCGTCCTAATAAAATGTAAAAATAATTATTACTAAAAAACTACTTATTCAATCAAAAAAAATTTGCAGAAATATTACGTGTGATATAGGGATAAACTGGTAAAATTTTGCTCCAAATCAAATATGGCAGATCAAAATTCGCACAAAAATCAAGTGTCATAATATATAAAATAAAATGGTAAATATCTCGGAGTGCGATTTTTTGACGATTACAATACTTTCTTTTTACGAGGGAAGTAAAGTAAAAGACTTGATGCGGACGAATGGTTCGCCGAAGTCAAAGCCTACTTGATTATTCGCCCAAAAGACGGATAAACGTGACACTCCACACTAGGCAGACGAATCAACGAATGGGCGGATAGTGAGTAGCTTTAGATCAGAGAATCGTTCATTCTGCATTTGTTAGTTGTGGTTTGGATTTGGATTTAATCTTATGAATTGATTTTGCCTTTTTTGTTAAAAATACTGACATACGACGTGAGGTTATACTTTTTGATTGTCGATTAGTTATAGAGAGGATTATTATTAGAAGTTTTATTATTGGTTTTATTTTATTAAAATTTTGAGGGTTTTACTTTTATTATAATAGTTCAGTTATATCCTAATATAAACGCTACTAAAAATATTTACAAAGAAGCCTGCAAAGAACTGATTTGCGGTATTCACACCGTGAACTATTGACATGTGGCCACTATTGTTTCATTTTAGACTTAAGATATGATTTTAAAACCAAAGTTGGATCGACAAGCTTTCAGATTTCCTTTCCTCATAATATTCCTTAGAAGCTTCCTGCTACAGTCATATAGATTTTTATTATTTTTATTCCGATATTTTTTTATGCTAGCATAAAGTACTTTTAGCTTAGAATTCACACAATCTCAGTTCTAAACTTACCCTGTTCAGTAAACCACAACGCTAACCGCAAATAAAGTTTGGTTTAAATACTGTTATTTTAATACCTTTATTTTGCTCCTAAATTAAAGTGCGCTACAACTGTACCAAGAAAAATTATTTAGGAAAAAATGATTATCTAATTAAAATTTAACCAAATCTAAAGTTATTAAACATATCACAAAAAAATATACAAATTCTTAAAAATAGGAATAGTCCTCAAGCAACCATCTTGAAAAAAGCATCATGAATTTGGTTGAAAAACAGCACAGAGAAAAAATCGGTAAATTTTCTTTACCTGGAACTTCCCTCGTTATGAATTTTTCCTTTTAGGAATAGTGAAGTGTAACCTAATTTTATTTTACACATAGTCATTTAATAACAAATATATACTGTCTTTTCAAATATTTTTATTTGGCGCCAATTTGTTTCACTATATTGGATTCGTACCAATATTTTACCAGTTTCTACCTATACCATATTTGATTTTTGGGAATAATTTAAAATAAATTGAATAAGTAGTTTTTACACTGATTTTTTTAAGACTTACACTTTGTTCCTTCATGTTTAATTTGTACCAGTTCCTTCCTAACTCACATTTAGTTTTTCTGCAAAATTTGAAGTCAGTTGATTAGGAAGTTTTTTTTACGTTGATTTTTAACGATCTCATTTGGCCACATTTTGTTTCTCCATCTTGAATTCGTACCACATTTTTATGATCTTATCTTTATGTCGCAATTAAATTTGAAATTAATCTAATAAGTTGAGGTATGTAATTATATTAAATATCTGCTTCAATTAATTTAAAGTTAAATATTTTTATTCAGTTGCGAAAAAGTCAAAAAAGATTTTTGTTTGCTAATAAGTAGTATTTCACGCTAATTTTTTTAACATTTTATTAAGCCACCATTTTGTTTTGCTATCTTGGATCCGTACCAAAATGTTAACAGTTCACTTGATTTTTATGGCAAGTTTTAGGTAAATTGAATAATTAGTTTTTTTGTAATAATTTTTTCAACATTTCACTAGGACACCATTTTGTTCCACCATATTGAATTTTTACCAAAGTAAAACCAGATCAGCGCCATATGGTCCTTAACTTTTGACCAACATTTCTAGTTAGTCGGTTAAGTAGTTTTTAATTACGTCGCCAACTAACAGACACCAGATAGACCGATGGAATTGAGAAACATATTTTTGACACGCTAAAACGGGAATATATGTAAAACCTAGGGGGATAATTTTTTCGTGATACAAAAATTTTATTTACCCGCCATTTTATTCCTCCATCTGGAGTTCGGACCAAAATTTTACCAGTTGATTCCTACGTGATATTTCATTTTTGAGCTAAATTTGAGATAAAGTGGATAAATAGTTTTTTAGTAATAATTTCTTTTACAAGGCCGACATTTTGTTTCGCTGTGTTAGATTTGTAACAAAATGTTGCAAGGTCATGCTCATGTGATCTTTAATTTCTAAAATTTAGAGGCAATTGGGCAAGTTGTGTGTTTGTGTTTTAAACATAGTCTAATACAAATTCCAAATTGGACATACCGTAGACTATCGCATGATCACTATTTTAGAAACTGAGAAAGTGGTAGGAAACTAAAATATACAAATTCTAGATTGTTAAAATTATAGTAGTATGAAGAAGTGGCTTATTTAGGCTACTGCATGATCGCTATTTTAGAAACACACAAAGTCATAAATGATAGAAAACTAAAGTATACATATTCTAGATTGTTAACATTGTAGTACTATGCAGAAGTGCCCTAAGAGGAACGTTAAAATTTGTTTAAGATGTGCGAAAATATGTGTGTGATACTATACTCAAATTTGATAGTGAGTAGCTACACAGTTCATTTAATGAAAATGGTTTCTAAACATTCAGGCTTAGAAAGACAAAGTCATAAAGAGTCCATAAACATGTAACTAACCCGAAGTTAGCGTTACTTTATCCTGCCAAGACGTGGAAACTCGTAACTATAACGCAAACATGGCGACTAATTTTTTTAGTTGTTATCTCTTCTATTTGCCTAAATATTTTCATTTGATGTGTAAACAATACGAGTTATTAAAGAAAAATTGCTTTTTTTCAATTTTCTTATGTCAAAGTTTGATTCTTCTATTACAACCTTATTAATAAAATATATTTTTATAAGTAAACAAGACAGAGGTTGAGACTAGGATTGTAATGAAGTGTTTCTTTGGTAAACTCATTCATCACCTTTTTAGTTGTAACTAAACAAAAATTTAACTTACAATAACCCGTGGAATTCGATGAAAGCGTAGTGTGACGAACCCAAATACTCCCTTTATCCCCCTTATCTTAAGCACTAAGTTCATTTAAGTTTTTGTAAATTAATTTGCCTCCTGCAAGACTAGTAGTTTTAATAAAACAACTTGCTTGTAGATTGGAAGTAAACTCTTGTTCTTAAGTAGCCTTTTTTAAATTACCGTTACGGCCTTCAACTCTTATAAATTTCTTAAACTCTTTTAAATTTTGTTCAGAATAATTAATACTGAGAAAGTTTTTTCTTTTCTCTTGAACTTTACTCCTGATTAAGTGAAAATGTATGTAATAAAGTTTTAAATATGTTTATCTTTTAAAAATTGCATCCGAAAGTTTGAATAGTTTTATATTATATAGCTAAATATTTAAATAAAATTAGAACAAGCAATGTTGTTATTTGGGTTAAAATGTACAAGGGACTGTGTTTGGACAACAATACAGAATGTACTCTACAGACGGCGAAAAATTATATTTATTTTATAATAATTTAAAAGTTTTAATTCTGAATATGCATTTCCGTAGATGTCTAAATATTTGCGCTGTTGAAAATAGGTAATATTAGATTTTAATAAATATAAGACATGATAAAAATGCTTGAGTGTTATATTTTAGGGCAATAGTCATTGTCTTTAATAGCTTCAGTTTTCGATGGTAAATTTTAATTTATTAGTAACCGATTGCTTTTGGGCTGAATGTTGGGAATTTGAATTTACTATATACCGAATGTCGTAAAGTATCATTTTTTTTCTCTGAGCAAGCACGTCTAAACTGAATATTTTTCCATTTAATTAAATTTTCATTGCAAATTATGGAGATATTTCCGTCTATGCTACAAAATGACAAAAGTATTGTTTATCTTACCTTAAGCAACATTTTTGCTTTAACGAAGAATAAAATTTTTCTTGAAGGCTTTTGTGAATGTATTTACCCTCACAGGAGGTTTCTTCGTAAATCTTTATTATGATAGAAATTAATTATATTCATAATATTCATAACTTGAGACATAATGATAATTATTAATAATAATATTAGAAATGAAAACTAGCACAATATAATAAACCATATTTACACCACTACTTCTTCGTTACGTACCCATCTTGGTGGCGTGTCATAAACATCAGGAGAGAACGTAAAACGGCCTTCCAATCAGGTTTTAAAGTTTTTCCGCTTTAGAGAGTTTTATTGTACAGGGTGATCCAGATAACTCTTTAAATGGAAACAGATCGGTTATTTTTTAAATAAAAATAGCGTTCCAAACAAAAGATGTTTGATTCGATATGATTTTTCATATGCTTATATTTTAATGTATACAGGGTGTCTCAAAAAAGCAAGGCAAATACCAAATTGTCTTTTTTGAAATATAATATACCATGTAACAAAAATTATGATTTTCGAAATATAGAAGGTTTTAGAATTAGGAAATGGTACGATAATTGCTTACCTATTTAGATGACTGCTGCTACCTGGAGATAATAGTACATTATATAACTAGTGAGTAAAGTGACTCATTTAATCCCGCGAATGGAGTTTCCCATTCAAGGGATTAAAGCACTTTAGACCGGCGATATGTACATTACTTTTTGCACTTTCGGGAACAATATTAATAAATAATGTAATGTATAGGTGCAAATTTAAAACTCCTCATAATGCGACAAATTACTGCAGGTAATACATAAGAATGTGATTAGTGTGCTTTGAAATAATGAAGTCACGTAGTTACAACATAAATAAACAAGTCGTCAGAGTCATTAATTTCGTGATTATAAATCGAAATGGAAACTTTTAATTAAAAAAAAAACAGCTAAATAGACGCTAGAAGATGTTTCGCCGTTCAAATCAAGGAAAATGTATGAAGCGCATTATCAGACATTTGTAAGATGGTGCTGTGAGCGAAACGTGGAAAATTTCAACGAAGATGCGCTACTTTTATTTTTCACGGAGAAATTTAGGACTTTATCACCTTTGACGCTTTGGGCTCATTATTCTCTGCTGAAGACTGTACTCACCGTTAAAAATAATATCGACATTAGCAAGTTTCAGTTAATTGCCATGCTGAAAAAAAGAAACGAAGGATATGAGTCAAAAAAATCCAAGACCCTGACTGGTGACCAGGTTGATGAATTTTTAAGGGATGCCCCAAACAAACAGTTTTTAATGATGAAGGTAGCCCTTATTTTTGGTGTAGCATGTCCTTGTAAAAGTAAAGAGTTAATTGAGTTTCGTTACCAAAACAAAAAAAAGCAATATACTACGCAACTAGTTGGTAAAAATACGTTTAAAAAGTTACCTAAGAAAGTAGCAGCATTCTTAAGTCTACCAAATCCGTCATTCTATATTAGACATTGTTTTCGACGAACATTTGCGTCTTTATTAGCTGACGATGGTGCATCTGTGGATGTTTTTTAAAAAGGCATTGAGACTGGAAATTGGTAGCCGTCGTCGAGGGGTACGTCGAAAAATCGATGATAATTAAAAACTATAACCGAAAAAAAATTTGGACATGGTGATGTGAATACATTCCAAATTGGAACTTTAAGAAACCCTTTCAGACAAGTTTCTAACGAAGTGTTTGAAACTTTCGCTTGTAGTTCTACAAGTAGTGTTATTGAATATACTGTCAACGAACCATATCAATTATTTAATATTGTAAATTGTACTAGTGTAAATATTTATCTAAATATAAATAAATAAATGGGTTTAATTTAATCCTTTTTTGTGTTGCTAAAATACATTTTAGTCCCTTGAAACTAAATGAACATCTTTAGTTCCTATTAGGCGGGACTAAAGGATATACTTTAGTCCCTGAAGTACAAAAAAGTTTATTTTTCAAAAGTCATGACGTTATCATTGAAGTCTGATTTACTGCTTGACTTTATTTTGTATTAATGCGTAAAAAAGGAGTTATTTGGTTGCTGAAAGTTTTCAAAATGGTCGAGCTTTATTTCAAGAATACTAATTAATAATGTCACAGGAACACGAAAACAATATAGGGAAAATGTTCAGAACTGTCGGAGAATATCATCTGTACCAACTATAATTTATACTAATACCATCTGTACCAACTAAAATTTATAAGAACTGGTCGGAGAATACCATCTGTACCAACTATAATTTATACGAAGAAATTATTGCAGAAAAAAAACAGATGAAATAAGAAAAGGAACAAAGAAATGAAGAAAGGGATCTTAATAAATTACTTTATTTTCAAGAAGATCTATCAGAGACTGGGGATATGTATGGACTACGAAACAAGAGAGCTAGCTATTGAGCAGTTCACAGAGCAAAACGGATACCACGATTTTAAAATTAGGCCAGTTCAACAATTAAATGACAAACAAAAAAGAAGTAGACATGAATTTGTTGCAATTATGAGAGCAAGTTCTAATCAGAATATTTCAATAAATTTGTATGGACCAATGAGGCGATATTTACTACTGTCGGAAAACTTACAAGCTGTTGAGCCAATTACTCTTCAAGGATGATCCTCAATGCAAGTTTGGTTAGGCATTCTGGGGCATAAGTTGTTAGGTCCAGTTTTTTTCCGTGGTAACTTAAAAGAATTAAGATATCTGGAAGTTTTAGAAAATTAAATTGAACACTTTATCGATGAACTACCAACTTAAACTCATCAAAATATAATTTGTCAACCAGGAGCGCAGAACCCCATAATATTGTGGCAGTAAGAAACTTTCTTCAAAATAATTATCAAGTGTGGATGGAAAGATATGGAACAGCTGGCCCACGAACAGCCTGGATCTAGCGCCCTTCCTTTGGAGCTATTTGAAAGATACAATTTATAAAGAAAAAGTGATAATATTCAAAGAAATTTCTGAAGAAAGAAGAAATTTAAAACGAGAATAAGTACGAACAATTATAAATGCACTAGAACGCAAAAAAATAATTTACGATAAATGTGACAAGGTTAATGGGGGATATGCAGCTTTTTAGGCTAGAGATTATAGGTTTTATCTATTTTCTTGTTTATGTTTAATTATTAAGTTTGAACTAGTACCATGTTATTTCCAAATTTAGTAAACAAAATTTAAAAACTATATGAAATATTTCCTAAATATTTTGTAGAAAATTAGCCCAAAATAAAAATATGTCAAGCAGTAAATCATAAATGTCATGACATTCGAAAAATAAAACTTTATCTCCAGGTAGTAGCAGGTATATAAATAGGTGAGCAATTGTATCCGAACAAACGTAGTATTTAGTAATTCTAAAACCTTCTATATTTCGAAAACCGTTAATTTATGATATATGGTAGATTATAAAAAAATATGCAGAATTTAAAACAAAATACAAAAACAATAAAAAAATATGGTATATCATATTTAAAACCAAGTTGGTATTTGCCTCGCTTTTTTGAGACCCCCTGTAAACATTAAAATAAAAGCATATGAAAAGGCAGATCGAATCAAATTAATTTTGTTTCGAACATCTTTTCTAATTTCAAAAATAACCGATTTATTTTCAATTTTACAAGTTACGAAAAAAAATACATTAATGCATTTTATTTCAGTTTGCCTTTAATAAGTGAAAAGTCCCAATTATCTTTTCCGTCAATTTCAGAGTTGTTTCCTCTTTACCTTATACGAAAACGAAATTTGATATAATTAATCTTTGAATTCTCAATGTCAAAGGCAGATGTTCTAAAACAAAAACTATTTCAATAGGGACAAAATTTCGGTTCTCTTCTCGACAGTTATTAAATAAGAATGTCTTCTCACTTGGAATTAATCTTTTTACCTCCCAGTTAAATTTTCTGAAATATTGAGAGCTATGGGCGGTCTTTAATAAAGTGGAATTTTGTTTGGAATAGTTTCCATTCCATGCTTTATTATTCAAGCGACTGCTACAAATTAAATATATTATGTTTACTTACACATACCCGTGTCACAGTTATAGATACAAGGAGTCGTGATTGGACAATAATGCAGATAAAAAGTATTGCATCCAAAAAAAATATTATTATTATTCTAAATTTATTTGTAAGTTATACCTCTAAATGTGCGTTTTCGTGAAAACAATTAATATATTTTATCAACATTTCCGCTGCTACGCAACCTACAAAACACATGATGCTTGATTACTATATTCTTAGGGCAAAAACCATTCTCTATAAAAGCTTTAATTTATGATCGTAAAATCTTAATCAGAATTTTCTAAATTCTATTCAATAACCGCTTGTTTTGTGCTAAATGTATCATTCTTTTTTTTTCTGAGCAAGCACATATTATAAAATGAATATTCTTCCGTTTTATTAGATTCATTGCGAGTTTCATACTACTCTTTGCTATATAAATATTACGTTTTATTTTGGTCTATGAGATTAAATGATAAAAGTATTTGTCTACCTAAAAGAAACATTTTCGCTTTAACGAAAGATATGTTTTTCTCTTGGAGCCCTTTGTAAATGTATTTACTACCCCAGAAGATCCCGTGGCCATCTCAGAGCTTTGTTTATAAAAAAATCATGTTAAACTATTATAATGAAATGAATTAATGGTTGTACAGTATACAACCTCCCAATATAAATATGCATAGGATAACATAGAAATTAAAACTTTCTAAAAATCATAAAAATAATAATAGATATTAAGACATTAAAACAAGTACAGTAAAACAGAGCAATATATTTTGGCCTTTGTGATATACAGTGAGTCCGAAATTATTAAGAAATGTATTGAAATCTTCGAAACTATAAGGGATATAAAGATGGTGAAATATGGAAAGTTGTATGCCATTCAATTATAAATTCAATGCCTGTTTGATGACGCCACTATTTTTTTCCGTTTTTGAGATATTTTATATTATATTTTATATTTAATATTTTCAAAATCTGTAAAAGCATTACTTAGGCAAACTTTTAAGGGCAATGTATCCCTGCATTTAGATTCCCATTTTGACATTTCGGTTTTGAGATACCATCATTAATGTTTTTTATGGCGGCCATTTTGTTTTTAGAAAATTTAAAAAACTTTTTTCTGCCTTTAAAATGATGTATAAAACCTATTGAAAAATAATGTTTGTATGTCAAAAAACATAAAATTCGTTTTTTGTTCCAGCTGGCCATGACTGCGATGACAGCCAAGCATATTTGCCGTTGCTTTGGTACTAAAGCTGTTAAATTTTCATTTAACTGAACATTTTATTGAATTGGTGTCAAAAATTCTAAAGTATTCAAATCATGGACATTTTTTCAAGCGTAGAAAAGTTGGACATGCTAGTAACTTATATTAAAAAATAAAGAAATGCGGAGAGAACCGCCAACGATTATTTTGAAAATTTTTCGGAAGGACGTCAACCTACAAAAAAAATGTTCTTTACACTTATTTTCAACCTACTTGCATATGGAAATATTGAAAAACCTCTATCAAAAAAATAATGAAAATCGAAATAGAAACATTCAAGAACATTTTGCCGAAAATTTTATGTTATATATGAGTTGCAAGCAAAGAAATTAATATTCCGAAGTCAACCATACATGACGTCTTGAAAGCAGCCCGTTACCGTTCTTTTAAACTCACTCTTGTAAAAAGGCTAAATAAAGGTATTTTGAAAAAAATCTGCGATTTTGTCATTGGTAGGCAATCCCAAGAAAACGTCATCTTTTTCAAAAATGTTTTATGGTCCGACGAAACGCATTTTACCAGTTGTGGCGTGTTTAACAAATACAACCACCATTACTCGGTTGTAGTAGAAAATCCTTAATTACGGGAACAATGAAGGCTGCAAATACTTCTTGGTTTTAACGCGTGGTGTGGAATTTATGCTAAAAAATCAAAACCTACTTATTTTAGCATGATTTTTTTATTAAACCATTATGGTGTTATTTTTCTACCAAATCGATTAATTGGGCCTTTCATTTACGAGCCGACTCTAATCGGGCAAAGATATCTAGCATTGCTGCAAACAGAAATAATTCCGGCAGTAAGAGAAGTTGTTCCAGCACTTCAGTTTAACAAATCATGGTTTCAACAAGATGGATGGCCCGTTCACAATTCTAGGGAGATGCAAACTATTCTATCTGAAACTTTTGCTGTAAAAGTTATATCCAACAGCGGCCCTGTGCGGTGGCCTGCCAAGTCTTCAGACATTACTCCCCTAGACTTTTATTTATGGAGATATGTTAAAAATGAAACATATGAATTCGATCCCCCTGAAAATGTACAAATATTTGAACAACGTATGCGAGATGTACTATCAAATATTAACCAGAACACTGTTCACCGCGTTCAAAAAAGTGTTTAAAAAGTGTTCTTCAGAGCACATATTATATTAAATATACTTTTAAGAAATATACAATTTGTTAATATATTTTCGGTAACTAAATGGACATGCATAAGTCCCTGTATTTTTTTGTGCTTAAGATAAATGCAGAAATTATTAGAAGTCAAATGATGTTAATTTATAAAACATTGTTTGCTTTTATTTAACACTATGTATTAAACCAGACTAGACTCATTACTTATGAAGATAATTTGCTAAAAGATCTTGAAAACAACACTTCAGTACCTTATTTCATTTTAAATATATTTATATATATATATATATATATATATATATATATATATATATATATATATATATATATATATAATGTTTTCATTCCGGGTGTACATCCGTTCACTACTGTCGTTCTGCCAAAATCTCATTTGGTATTTTCGAAAATTTCTTTCTCGCGTCCGAATAGAGACCAGTGATTAAAAGTGATTTTGGCGAAACATCAGCAAAACTGTTATTTTCAGAGCGACAATGAAGAAACAAGGAAGTTAGAGTGAAAGGGTGAGTTTAATATACACATGGATATAAGAGGTTTTAACTATGCTAGCTCACCAGAATTTCGTTGTTGCTCAATGGTAAATTTATTAATATCTATTAAAACGATTTTAAGTGGCGTTTTTAAAGCACGTGGTAAATACCTCCACATTATTAAAACGATATAGGAAAGCTCTCTTTAAGAATTAGTCGTTCGATGCTGTGATAATTCGATTATTAACTTTTAATCATGTGTCTATTGAACTAGTAGATAAGAACAACGTTGGCTGGTATAGCAAATACCCTAGTAGGGATACTTATATAGGCATTGCTAAAAAAGGCCCAATAGATATTTTCCCGTCAAATAATATTCGTGGTAGTATTTGCTGCAAAGAAGCAGCTTCTCAACAAATTGTTGACTATCTTGAAATTATAGAATCTGATATTTGGATCTTCAAATGTTATTATTATGCGAATGGCCGTATTTTATATAGAGTCAAAGATGCTAATGGTAAAAGAAGAAGTTGCTTTACCAAAGTGAAAACCTTATTGAAATGTTTGGTTAATTTGGAAAATATATTAGGTTAAAAGCAAGTGGAGTAGAGAATCCTTGAACTAGAAACAACAAACCAAAATTCCAGTAGTTGCTGATGATTTATATAATCCCTCGAATAGAAACTGACTGACATTTATTTATAAAAATCAAATTATTCAGAACAATTGGCAATCCCAGTCCTAGTGCAAAAAATAAATCAGTTTAACTAATTACCTGAAAATTTAAAATCGCCCAAAAATGTAATTTAAAATTCAATTTCATTTAATAATTTTAATATGTATTATAAAAAAAAACTAAACAAATTCCAATAACATTTATGATGTGTTTATCTATAACAGTAACACGGGGATATGTATGTAAACAAAATATAATTAATTTCTAGTCGCCGCCGCGCCGCTCGAATATTAAAGCATGGTATGAAAATGATTTCGAGCAGAATTCAATTTTCTTAATTACCTTGTAGTAAAATATTTTTCGTGGCCAGCAGTGTGTTTTAATGCCTAGGAGACGTATATATTACACCAGTTATTCCTGTTGTGTTTGAGAAACATAATTTCTAATTTGCAATAAAAATCGATAATACTAAAGTTTGTTATTTCTAGTTCAAGGATTCTTTTCTCCACTTGCTTTTAACCTAATATATTTTCCAAATTAACCAAACATTTCAATAAGGTTTTCACTTGGGTAAAGCAACTTCTCCATTTACCATTAGCATCCTTGACTCTATATAAAATAGGGCCATTCGCATAATAATAATTTTTTATGATCAAAATATCAGATTCTATGAATTCAAGATAGTCAATGTGTTGAGGAGCTGCTTCTTTGCAGCAAATACTACCATGAATATTATTTGACTTGAAAATATCTATTGGGCCTTTTTTAGCAATGCCTATAAAAGTATCTATATCGTTTTAATAATGTAAAGGTATTTACCACGTGCTTTAAAAACGCCACTTAAAATCGTTTTAATAGATATTAATAAATTTACCATAAAGCAACAACGAAATTCTGGTGACCTAGCATATTTAAAACCTCTTATATCCGTATGTATATTAAACTGACCCTTTTACCCTAACTTTCTTGTTTCAAAAATATCAGGCTTGGATGCTGTTTACATTAATTATTATTCCTAATACCATTTTAACATAAAAATGCGTTATCACGATTGACCTTGGTAGCACGACGCTTCATAAATAAAATTTATTTTTGTTTTAGTAATGACCTTACAAACTGCTGACCCTTAAGTAAACCACAAAAAAATTTCCCCAAAGTAAACAAAATAATATATTGAAAAAATGTTTTTATTACCTTTTGGCAAATTCTCCCCCGAATTAATAAGTTGATTTTGGTTTTGACAGTTAGCAGGAAATTTATTTATACAGAGAGATATTTATTTTATTGTTAAAAACTGGTATTTTACATCTTTTCTTAAATTAAGTAAATTTTGCTCTGACTTCTATTAAGAAGAATTCAATTAACTGCTTTCATTAAATTTTAAGGGGCGAAAGCTTTTAATGTTAATTTTTTAAATATTGTATCTAAATTTTGTTTTGAGGTAATATTTTTTTGAATTATTTATAGCCAGCAGTTTATATTTAGTTAACAAAAGTAATGTAGAATTCAAGCAAATTACAACTCAAAAGCTACAAGATCAAAGAGCAGTATAGCAAATATGTTCATATTGTCTAAGCCTAACTAATTGTTTAATACAAATCAGCTGGACATTATTAATTAAAATAAAGTTTAATAATTTCTTTTCGCTTTAATGTGTATGTCAACGGTCGGGAATTACACCCTATTCGTCCAGATTAATTGACTATTTAAATGCAAATTTTAGTAAAGATCAAGTCCACCGTGATATCGTGAAAGCTGTTTTATTTAATTATAAAGCTGTTTCGTGTTAATTTTGTTTCGAGAATAGAGGGATAAGTAGAGATAAATGATAACGAGACAATAAATAATATAGCAAAATAAAAAAATAAATATAAGTTACAATGGCATTATAAAAAAATATATATATTTGTATGTATATATATATATATATATATATATATATATATATATATATATATATATATATATATATATATATATACATATATGTATATATATATATATATACAAATAAATATATATATATATATATATATATATATATATATATATATATATATATATATATATATATATATATATATATATATATGTATATATGTTTATATATTTATCTATTATATATATATATATATATATATATATATATATATATATATATATGTATATATGTTTATATATTTATCTATATATATATATATATATATATATATATATATATATATATATATATATATATATATATATATATATATATATATATATATATATATATATATATATATATATATATATATATATATATATATATATATATATATATATATATATATATATATATATATATATATATATATATATATATATATATATATATATATATATATATATATATATATATATATATATATATATATATATATATATATATATATATATATATATATATATATATATATATATATATATATATATATATATATATATATATATATATATATATATATACTGCTAGAACTTTGAAGTGCACCTTGGAAATTTAAAATGCAATATTTTCAGCACGGAAAAAGATTTTGAGTTACGGTTTTCGGTTTTTGCTTCACCAACTTCTAGAATATGCAGCCCGATAAGAACAGCCTCAGGACTCCATTGTAACCGTCTTATACAGCGTGTTATATGGCACTCTGTCATTTTTTAAAAAGTTTGTTCCACCAGAACTCTCACTGTGAGAGATTTCTCTTTGTGCAACTAAAATAATCTAGAGTTAGGGCCGAAAATACAATTTCTAGCGATTTTGATTTCTTCGTTTCCGACATATGGGTTTTTTTTTATACGAGGTAAAAAGCAAGTGGAGAAAAGAATCCTTAACCTAGAAATAAGAAACCTAAATTCCAATTGTTTCTGGTCATTTAGTGCGACATATTGATTTAACCCCCCGAATAGAAACCGAATTATATTTATTTGTACAAAATGAATTACTTAGAACATTTATATAAAACCCCAGGTGGTTATTGTTGTTAAGAATACAATTCCACGAGAAGATTGGGGTTATTCGGAACAGGGTAAAATTCAGAAGACACCCAACAATTTTGACAGATGATATTTGATTAATTGTTTTCGACTGCTAGTGCAACTGTTTTTGAGCTCTTGTGGTAATAATTATAAGGCAGTGACTCCCCGTCCGTTAAACGGACAGCTTATTTTAATTCCCCGCCCGTTAAACGGATGGCGTTTGTTATTTAGTTATCCGTTAAAAAGAAATAGATAGGGAGCGTAACTGTGTTCTCCTGTTCTTGAATTTTGAATACAAAATATAATTTTAATATTGTCTGTTTATTTTATTTAAACTAGAAACTTATAAGTCGATTGTAATTTTTCTAGAATCGGTATTTAAACCATCGCTTTCTTTCCAAAAATGCCGTTGCGTTATTTGAAATTAGTTTTTTTTTCAAATTTTATGACCTAAAAAGCTCCGTTCTCAAGATAAAAGTATTAAATTTGTAATTTTATTTCATGCACCTCGCACACAAAATGGCTCAAAACTTTATATATTTTTTTAAATCTACAGTGTGTTCCTTTTTTCCAGATCCAGATAGGATTCATTTTAATTTTACCTCATATTTTTGCAAAATCATTGAAATTATGAGATGTCCATTTGTGTAAAGTAAATTTGACAAAAAGCTTTAAATAAAAAATGGTTAAATTAAATGTATCGCTGAAAAATTTTTAAATTTAAATTTGCTACATATGAAGTATAAATTGACATTTTGCAAAATAACTTTTGCATCACGTAAGTACTTGTTAAATTATAGTAAGAGACCAAACTTTGTAATAAATACTTTTTAAATTATATAATAAAGCAGCCTTAACATCATTCTGATCTCCTGATTGGTCATAGGTGTCACGATAGCTAAGTATCAAGACATTTGATTTTAAATATTTTGATGAACAGCGTTGGTCCGGTTTGATATAGCCACGGCTGTCTTAGCATAGAATAGTTATACTACTTACATAGGTCAAATCTGCGATAAAATTTTAATATTTACTGAATGTAATAAAACACAAATTATATGTATGATATAACATAGAGTATATTGCATTAGTTTAAATTATGACAGAGATTATATAACTACAGCAGGATACACAGTAGTCATTGACAACATAATGCACATAGCCAATTTGAATACATTCCATTATAAGAATTTTTTGAGCATGATAAATGAAACCAGTGAAGACATCGATCACATCTAATACATGGAAAGTTACCAATTTCTTCCTTGCAAGATCCACATGTCCATATTCCACTCAGTTTCTTCTTTGTTTTCAACACCTTTAATTTTTCAAAAGCTTCTAAGGTGAAAAATTTTTTTATAATTGCTATATTTATTTCAATAATTCTAATATCAACTTCTTCAACGTCCTTGAAATCACTTTCTTGTAGAAATTTTTTTGCATACACTTGTTCTGGATATTTCAGTATCCATGGAAGGACAATTTTAGTTTTTTCAGCTGTGCTTAATTTATTAAAAGGCTTCTTTATTTTTTTCTTCTTTTTTGGTAATCCGATTGCCGTGACATCACTACCAGCAGGTCTTCCTCTTTTTTTAAGAATTGGTGGTAACTTTATACTATTTATATTCATGCTATTTTCACTGACTAAAAAATTAAAAGAAATACTTTAACATCAATAAATAATTAAAATTAAGCTGGCTTACCTTCCGTATTATTTGGTGTAACCATAACTCTATTACTACAGTAATCATGCTCTTCAAGATTGAATTGGAGATCTGATGTATCTAGAAAAACACATACATAAAGCAGATTAACCAACATTTATATTTCACAATATTACCTTGACTCCCTTCTCCACAAGCAACATGTGTTGTTTCTGAAAATAAAATAAAATTTTTAAGGCTCACTGCGAGATTATTTTGGGACTTTAGAATCATAATTGTATTTTCAAACACCATATACTCAATATTATTTGGTATTCAATTAATATTAATTATTTATTTAGGGTTAATAAATAAGTAATTATCAAATTACCTTCTATTACTTCATCTGCAACACTGTCAATACTGCACCTATTGATTTCGTCTCCTACTGGAATTTCTATTAATCCTAAAAATAATAATATAAGAGTTTAAGAGGAATATCTAAAATACTATTTTTTAATCAAAAACTGAACAAATAATGATGCCTAAGAATGATAAAAACCTACCTTTGCTATCTTCTACATCAAAAATGTTAATATTTATGTCAGTTTGATCCGGTTGTAAAGTGTTTGTTAAACCTAAAAATAAAATTTTGGGATTACTTTTTAAACATTATATGATAAACTACAGAACTAATACAATTATTTCTAATAAGAGGCACATATCAACTAAATTTAAAAGTTTTACTAACTACCACCACCTGGTTGAATAATATTGTTGCTAACAGCAAGACCACCATCACCTAGCTGAATGTTCTCCTTACCACCACCCTCTTCAACTGTTATATCATACCTATTCATTTGCAAAAAGTTTTTCACAGAATCTAAAGTTTCTAGAACTTTCTCAAAATTATATCCTGTTGCCTCAGAAGCCAAAGATGCAGTTTCTTTACATTTCACAAATGCTATTCTATATTTTTGTTGCTGATTCAACACTTTAACATTCTTTGGAGATTCTTTGTCTATACTTAAATTTAAATTTTCAACTGCAAGCTGCTGGAGTATTGAGGGATCACTCAAGTTTTGAAAATATATCTGATTTTTAAGAAAGTAGTCTCTAGTCCACCTTTCTTTAACAATTTCCTTATTAAAAAAAGGCTCATTTAAATGATGCAATAATTTAAAAATATGTTTACAGGGAAGCCCCATACTGTTAAAAAAATAACATGAGCAAGAATGTTTGGACACCTTGTATTCAGTTTCTTTATTTTTAAGAGTAAAACCTTCTTCAGTCACTGTTATGGCGAATGTCTCTGAATTTTTCAACTGATGTAATACTTTGTCAAAAGCATATTCTGTCAAATAATTGAAAAAATTATATTCTGGGGTACCTCTACATATATTTCTAACAGGCCTTTTATTAAGTGTTTCTGCCAACCTATTTTTTCTTTCCTTTTCAAGGGATTTTAAAATAATAAATAAATGCTCAAAAAATTCTCCTAAAGAACAATTTTTTTCAATAACCATCTTCAATTTCTGGTTAATTGCTTCAACCCTATTATTTGTTCTATTTAAAAAATTTAAAATGTTCTCGCCTAAATGAGGACACCACTCCTCGTAAATATTAAGCCACTGTTCTTCCAAATATCTCCAAGTACTCTGTGATACTGACCCCTTAATTTTATTGCAAATCTGATCAAAATATTTTTTATTGCTAGCATAGGCTAGTTCCTGCAATAATTCTAAAGTAAGAATTCTCTCCTCATTAGTTATTTTCATTTTTTCTGTAGTGATTTCCCTTTGAAAAACTTTAAATACATGAAATATGCAAATTAAAATTTGAGCGCTAGGAAAACATTCTTTAAAAACTGCTCTCTCAGACCAATCCTTATCAGCCATTATAGTCTTAGTTTTTTCACAACTTGGGTTTATTTCTTTAAATTTTTGAAGGAACCATTTTAAGCATTCATAGTCTTCTGAAACCAAAATTGAGACAGCTACAACTTGACTTTCTCCACATCCATCCTCAATTAAAATTAAGTAAACAGGAGTCCTTATGTTCAATAATTTGAATGTCCCATCAATACATAATAATTCAGGATAAGCTTCCATTGTAATTTTCATTGTGGGTGTACAAAAAAGAAGACCTTTAAAAATATTGTTGGTGTTCACCAATAAATGACAGTCGGAACCTGGAAAAATACAAAAAACTTAAGTATTATTGCTAGCAAATAGCAAAAAAAGCAATGAAACCATTAAAGTAGAAAGAATAATTACGTTTAGAGACTTATGGGGGGTAATACAGCTTGTGCTTCAAAATTAACCACAAATTTGTATGAAAGCATGTTTTACTGGAACAAAACAGAAATTTTGATGGAAGAGTGGTATTCGGTCGGGTATTTTATAAAATTCTCATCATTCATTATCTCTACACGCATTCAGAAATAAGACTATTAGGAACAGTTTTTTTAAAAGCTATGGAATTATTGTGGTAGTCCTTGCAACTGTAAAATTATCGTAATTCTATGAAAATTGTACACCTCTTATGTAAAAATATTCAGAAACCTCAACTCACCAAATTTTTCCCGAATTGCAGTAACAGCAGTTTCAACAGAGTTTTGATATTTCAGTTTATCTCTGTGTTTTATGTTTGAAAGATCTTTCAAGCTAATTATTTGTTTTGTGTTGCCTTCTAATTCTTGTCGAACTAGATGTTTATTTGCCTTCAAACTTAATAACTTTTTAGCTTGCTGTCTGACTTCTTCAGGTAATTTTCTTTGTTGGGGCAGATGTTGAAACAAGTGTTTGTCTATAATGTGGTTATGTAGTGTATCAATTGAAACAATTTCTAATTCATTGCCGTTTTTTGCTACTCTAAGTGTAACATTTGCAGGACATGGAATATCTTGTCTAAAGGTCCTAAAAAGTAAATATTATGAATCTTCACACTTGAGAATTGAGGTATTGGCTTTCATGAAGCAAAAAATGGGGATATTAGTGCAAATTTTTGTATTTGGTTCAACAAATAAATTGTTTTACACTGAACTTGACTAGGTATCTTGAACCTAAAATTATTTTTAAAAGGAATAAAGTATTTGTTCTCATTTCTTGGCAAATATATGACACATTATATACATACTTAGTTTGCCTTTTTCCCTTTCCAGATGGTATAAAATTCTTGCCACCGTGGATACAAGAATATTTTAACTGGTAATACTGTAAATCTGGATTTAAGTATCGTTTGACTACTCTTTTGGCGGTTTCGATTCGACGACTATCCCTTCTATAAAATTGTACATAGCGATTCTTCGTGTTATCTTCTAAAATAAATTTATTGAGTGCTTTTAATATATGCTTATTTTCTCAAATACACTTTTGTTTAGAAGAGTTAACTTACCCAGTATTTTATCAAATTCTTTTGCAGAACTGAATTTGTCTCCTTTCTTTAATTCTATGGGAACATTAATAGTATTTAGACTATCCATTATTTTAACTTAAATAAACTCATAAAACAAAACAACGAAAAACGCGCGCCAAAACAATGGAATAACAGAATAAATTTTGACGTTTTATTTGGAGGTTAGGAAACCTGGAAACATTTCCTTTAACGGATCGCGAATTAAAATACGCCGTCCGTTTAACGGACGGGAAGTCACTGCCTAATTATAAACAAGATAAGTTAATGTGGTTAATTTTTATATGTTATTTGAATAAATGAAGTAAATGTTAATTTTTCGATATTTTCAAATCATTTTACAATTTATATTTCTACTGAAAAGTTAATGTTACTTTACATGATCGAGAAGTAGATCGGAACTTGCAGTGGAGGTAAATAGAAATGACGTTCCGATTTATCTTAGCTCTCAAGGCCTGGAGCCCTATCGACATCAACAATACCAAAGGCGTCTGCTTGAATAATACATACCTTTGGTAGATCTATTTGTGAACAAATTTTAGGACATAATCTCCAAGTCATCTTCTCCTAATACCCAAAGAAGGAATAACTTAAAATCTCAAAAGTGTGGAGAGGTGCAAGATGTTCCTAACAGAGAAAAATATACCAAGGAGAAACAAAAGTCCAAAATTGCAAAGAAAAAGACTTCTATAAAGAAACTAGTTGAAATTCCTGAATATAGTGGAACTAGTATTTCTATTCATGAACTGTCAGTTTTCAACCTCCTTTAAAACTTGCTAGAAAATAGCCGATTTCTCTTTCTAAACACGCAGCTAGAAATACTGGTACATTATCTGGTGACTGAGAAGATTCCGCAAATAGTAACGGAAACCACGGAAGTCAGACCAGAACTAGGAAATGATGATGTGACATTCCAGTCCAGAATCTTTATGTTGGCAAAATCCTAGACAAGCAAAAGACCACTGTCAGAATTAGGTTTCTAGAACCACTAGGAAACGTGTTCTGTTGGCTACACCGTGAAGACATTGATAAGGTATCTTTCCAGAATATCTTCTATAGACCGATTTTATCGAGTGGAAATAGCCATTTTGGAGCTATACCAAATATGCAGGCATCATAGAAATAATTCAAGAAATTTCAAATAAAATATTAAGTTTAGAGGAAAGTTTGCATTTTTGAAATAAAGTTATTCATAAGAATGGTTTGGGTTTTATCTGTAGGTCTCTAAATTCATTATCACATATTTTTTTATTTTTAAGATAAATTTAAATTTTCAAAAATTATAGTTTAGAATTTGAATAACAATTTGATGCGTCCGTTCGTATTTACCCCTTATCTGGGGTAAATCGGAACACATTTCATTATTTTAAAAAATTGTAAATTTAAAATACTAAACGTTAAAATAAACTGCTTTGTAAATATCGGTCGATTATAGAACATTTCAGACAAGTTAATGGTGCAATAGTAAATTCCTCTAATTAAATTCCACGAATATATCGCGAAATAAAATAAACGTAGGATAATTCGTTCCGAAAAACCCCAACCTTCCCTATTTTAATCTTCTTAAATGTTATATTTCTAAAACTTCGGATTAAACACAGGCAAACATTTTTCCTGGTGCAAAAAATAATTCAATTGAACTAATGACCTGAAAAGTTAAAGTCTCCAAAAATGTAACTTTCAATAAAACTTTATAAATTTTAATATATATTATAATTAAAAAAACTCCTTTGCCGTTTGTGATATGTGTTTATCTATAACAGTTACACGAGTATGTGTAAGTAAACAAAATATAATTAATTTCTAGCCGACGACTGAGTAATAAAACATGGAATGAAAATAATTTCGAGCAGGTTTATTAAAGACCGTACGTAGATAGCTTTCAATATTTCAGAAAATTTAACTGGAAGGTAAAAAGAATAATTCCAAGTGAAAAACATAACTTATTTAATAACAGTCGAGAAGAAAACCGAAATTTTGTCCCTATTGAAATAGTTTTTGTATTAAAAATCTGCCTCTGACAATGAGAATTCAAAGATTAATTATATCCGATTTCGTTTCCATAAAAGGCAAAGAGGAAACTACTCTGAAATTAATGGAATAGATAATTTGTACTTTTCATTTATTCAAACCAATTCCTTTTTGCCAGAGAAAGTATTGTAATCGTAAAACACTCACCCTCCGAGATTTTTTCAGATCTTCAGTTCATTTATCCGGTGTACTTCAAGTTTTGGTCAATATTAAGGGTAATTTGCGGATGAAATGAAAACATTTTGATAAATATTCAATAATGCGAAACATAATGGCGGCTTGATAGAATGTTAAAACAATTATTATTAAAAAACTAGTTATCTAGTTTACCGCAAATCAAGTATTACGCAGACTAAACTGCTAAAACTTTGGTAAGAATTCAATATGATGGAGCAAAATAGCGACCTATTAAAATGTTTTTAATTTCAATTGATTTTGAATTTTGCACAAAACTACATAAAGATACATTTCTAAAATTTGGAACGAATTTAACATGACGGAAAAAAATGGTGTTTTAATGAAATTTTTAAAAAATCAGTGTAAAAACTACATATTCAGTAAAATATTGGTACGATTCCAACATTGTAAAATAAAATGGTGTGCTATAAAAATATATGAATAAAAGACAGTATCTTACACCAATTCACCATGCTGTAATTTATCCTCATGGCTTAATAAAATATTAAGGGAGGTGACATGTTTCTAAAGCATCCACTCTATAAAAAAAACCAGTGAACTTTGCAATCCGTCTTAAAAACAATAAAATACCAAATGAAGCTATTCTAATATCACTAGATGTCAAGAAGTTATTCCCTAGTATACCTCCTCGTGAGTGTATAGATTTAGTTCGAGATCTATTAGTAAAAACGCATCTTCCAGATATAGTTAAAGATAACCTTATCTCTCTTCTCTCCTTAGTCCTCGACCAAAACTTTTTAAAATTTATTGGCATGTTTTTTAAACAACTAATGGGGTCTTGCCTGTCCACTTTTCTCAGCGAAGTCGTTATGAACCACTTGGAGAATAAGATCATGAAAAGTCATTTTGCGTGCCATTTGATCACTTATAAGAGATACGTGAATGATATTTGCGTGGTCTGGAATGGAGATGACTAAGAGTTTTCTGATTTTCTGAATTTTGTAAACACCCTCCACAACAAAATCACCTTTACCCTGGAGAAGTAAGTTGGTAAGTTGCCTCTCCTAGACCTTTTGCTTATAAAAAATGGTAGCCGAAGAGAGTTCAAGATTTTTAGAAAATCATCTTCCACGGACAACATTATACAGTTTCATTCCAATTCCCCACATACACACAAATTTGCAGCTTTTAATTCTTTTTTTATAGACTTTTTAAGATATCCCTATCTAAGGACGCTTTTAAAAAATAACTAAATACTATTAAGCAAATAGCATTTAATAACGACTTCTCGCAAAATTCTATAAATAATAAGTCCTTTAACAAATACAAAATGTCCTTTAAATATTTCAACCCAGTTGGCTATATTCCTAAAAATGTTAAATATTTCTATCGGCTTTAAAAGCATCAACCAACTGAAAAGACATTTAGTGACAACTAAAGATACACAGAAATTTAGGTGTTTATGCTTTGCGGTATGGAGAGTGTCCTGCCACGTACATAGGACAGTCAGGACGAAAGATTTCAACCAGGGTCCAAGAACACGTTCATTTGGTCAACAAACATAAAAATACAGATATCCCAGAAACAAAATCAGCATTCGCTAACCATCTTCTATCTACAGGCCACCGGTTTTCTACATCGGATGATGTAACAGATATCCATGCATGTCAGAAATGTAAAGAATTGGGCCTTTTGGAGAAGATGGAAATAACCAAAGCTATGAAACACATGTAAGTATGAACCATTGTAATAAAAATAGTTGTAACGTTGGCTTACCTTATTTTCAGAAAATTTGCCTTAAAGTTGAATTATATATTATTTCATTTTAAACCCAACGTTAATACTATAATCTATATTATTGTGTAAAACGGTTATTTATATTGTTTTACTTAATTCATAAGGTTTTTTTTGTATTAAAATTACTGCACGATCTAAATTTAGGGAAGAATAACATCCTAAAAAATCGCCAACAGGATTTATCCTAAAAGAAATTAAACACGGTTCAATGTTTGGTAAACCTCAGACAAAAAGTTTGTTTTTTTAGGCAACTACGAGTTTTGTGTTAGCTAAGGTTTAAATAAATAGAGTGCTTTTAAAATGTTTACAAATAAAGAATACGTCGTGAACATAAAACAAGATTGTTTCAAAATTGGCTTTGTGTTGGGTGCATGTTTAAAGTGAGCACTTTAACTTTTTATAATATTTTTTTTTATTTGTTTTGCTATAAATTACAGTTTTTGCAAGATGCAAGATATTTTTTAATAGGTTTTGGAGACTAATAGACTAAAATAGCTGTCTGTAGTCTTGCGGAGTCAAAAATGTGTAAATAATTTTTCTCGGAATTTATTATTGTTTAGTTACAATGACAAGTAGGTTGTTTCTATTTCGTTATGGGCGCTAACAATATGATTTTAAATTTATTTATACCAAATAATTAATCCATGCATCCTGTCAGCTGCACATTTCCAAGAAATTGCAAACTTAACTGAAAACTTTGAATATCTAAATCTGTTTATTTCTCTACGTACATTAGACCATCTTCAGGATACTAAAAAATACATAGGATCATAAGCAAATAAGGAAAAACATATTACAGAATTGACAAGTAGAACAATTAACAAAACTATACAAAATATAACAACAAAAACACACTAGTTAAAATGTCTTAAAATTTTTTTTTTAGATATAAATTATTATGAGTATTAAGTGTTATATTAATTTTAAAAACATAATAAGATTATGGGACAATACAGCAATTATTTCAGACGAATGCATTTGTTTTTAATGTTGATATGGTCTAATCTAATATCTAATATCCGCTAAAATTGGATTTTTATCATGGGAACAAAAAAAACCAAAACTACTATTTGTATTTTTTAGGCTACTCAAGAAGTGTTAAATGTTAATATCTATTATAATATACCAGGTGTTATTAACATTTAATTAAATTTAAACATGATAGACTTAATTTTTTGATATGTTTTTTATTTATTCTGGTTTTATATTTTTTAATTTGAGCCATTTCACCTAATAACCTTCTTTGTAATTAATCTGTCTGTCAACAATATACACAATATTAGTTTCTTTAAAGTTAAAAGGATGTTAAAAACTTTGAAAATGTTCAGCTAAAGCTGTTTTTGAATTACCATTAAGAAGATTTCTAGGACTTACGCTTCTTTTCTGTTTTAATATACGTTTTTTTTAGTATCTTCTGGTTTTGCCTATATATACGCTATTACAGTTTATGCATGGAATTTTATAAATAATGTTACTTTCTAATTCGTTTGGTGTTGTAGTTTTTATTTGTGAAAAAAATTGCTTTAATGAATTTTCGTTTTTAAATGCTATCGTAATTTTATCACTCCTTATTTCTCTTTTAATCCTTTCCGAAATGTTTTTACTATATGGTATTTTGAACCATGTTTTTTGCTCGTTTTGTTTATTCTGTGTTTTGGTAATTATTGGTATATATAAAATTTAATATACTTATGAGGGTAATCATTTTTAATAGATATTTTTTTATATCATTTAGATTTTTTTGCGAAAGTTTTAATGGGATAAATTAAGAGCTCTATTTATAAATTATTTATAATATTAACTTTTTGTTGAAATGCGTGATTCGAATAGTAATTGAGAAATCTTTCAAAAAAAGTTGGTTTGTCGTACCAATCAGTAATTATCGTATTAGTCTCAGTTCTTATTAGTAATACGTTCAAAATGGCAACTGAATTATCTTTTTCTTTTTCTATTGTAAATTGCAGTCCTGGGTGAAAATGATTAAAGTTATCTAGCAAGGTATTAGTTTGATCCCCTGGTACACAAGTAATTATATCATCTAGGTAATGCTTAAAAGATGGCAATTTAAAGAGTAACTTTGAGATACATGTAGTTTATAATTCAACAACAACTTCCCATACCTAAGCCATATATTTGTTTATAAAATGAATGGTTAAAATTAAAATAACTGCTGTCAAAAATAAATTTTAAAAGGTCTATAAATTCATTTTTAGGTTATTTACAATAATTTTGTATTTTCCATTTTTGTTCAATTATTTCATGTGCTAAATCTGTTGGCACGTTTGTGACTAAATATAATACGTCAAGAAATACTAAAATGTGATTAGCGTGAATCTGAAAATTTTGATTAAACGAAGTTTTTCGAAACGAGTTTTTTGTGTAATATTGGTCTTTTTCAAAAGTTTAATTAAAACAAATAGAAAGATACTTGGTCAACTTATTGTGTGGGAGCCAACAAAACTTACTATGGGTCTGAGAGGAGTATTTTCTTTGTGTACTTTTGGTTGAAAAAACAATTTATGAAAAGCTCCGTTTTTGCTATTATTTTTTTTCTCTCTTCAGTTGCGAAAAAACCGAGATTAGTAAGTCTATTTTTTTAATTAATTTAATTTGTATTGAAATTGTTCAGTCTTTATCAAGAAGTTGATATGTAGATGTATCAGATAATAATTGATTACTTTTTTTCAGTATAATCTAACTTATCCATGCTGATTATAATGTTACCTTTATCTGCTGTTAAGATTAAAATGTTGGCATTTTGTTTCACAAAATATTTAAAATCTTTTAAATAATTCTCTTGTTAATTAAAATTATTTTGCATTTGGTTTGTTACAGTATTAACAATTTTATTTCCTTTTTCTATTTTTTTCATGTTCGTGTTCTATTTGGTCTAGCATATATTTTGTATCTATAATGAGTTTTTTGAGAAGTATATTTTTATTCGTGTAAGGTAAGTTAGATTTACTAACCATTTAGTGGAGTTATCAATATTAATGTCTTGTTACATTTGTTGATATATAAGTTGTTGTAGTTTTTTACCCGCCTAAATTATATTGTTTTAAATAACCTACCAAATGAACTTTCTTGTGAAGTTAGGAAAAAGGTATATACATTATTTGGTAAAATTTCTAATAGACGTGATTTACAAATGTTTTTTCTTTTTTTAATTGCTGGATTTTCCAATGCACATAGGCTATTTCTAAACTAAGAAATTTAAATTGAAATACATACACATCAACTTCTTGATAAAGAACCAACAGTTTTAATACAAAATAAATTAAATAAAAAAGTAGATAGACTTACTAATCTCGATTTTTCCACAACGGAAGAGAGAAAAAAAATTAATAGCACAAATAGTGTTTTTCCTAAATTGTATTTTCAACCAAAAGTACACAAAGACTCTCAGACCCATAGTAAATTTTGTTGGCTCCCCCACATATAAGTTGACCAAGAATCTTTCTATTTGTCTTAATTATGCGTTTGAAAAAGACCAATATTACACAAAAAACTAGTTCGAAATTGTTTCGTTTATTCAAAATTTTCAGATTCCCGCTAATCATATTTTAATCTCTCTTGTTGTAGATTTTTATCCACAAACATTCCAATTGGGTTAGTAATTGAAATAATTGAACAAAAATGGAATAAAATACAAGATCATTGTAGATTACCTAAAGATGAATTTATAGACCTTTTAGAATTTATTTTTGACAGCAGTTATTTTAATTTTAACACCATAGGAATTAGTAAGTAACATTATTTGTAAAATTCCATATATGAACTGTAATGGCGTAAATATAGGCCAAAACAGCAGATATTAGAACATAAAAGAAGCGTAAGACTTTCAAATCTTAATGGTGAATCAAAAACAGCTTTAGCTGAACACCCTTTTAACTTTAGAGAAACTACTGTTGTTGACGGGCAGATTAATAACAAAAAAAAAGGTTATTAAGTGAAATGGTTCAAATTTAAAAAAAATACATAAAACCAGCATAAGTAAAAAACAATATATTGAAAAATTGAGTCTATTCTATTTCAATCTAATTAAATCTAAATAACACCTGGTATATTATATCGGATATTAACATTTAACACTTCTTGAATAGCCCGAAAAATAGAAATAGTAGTTTTTGTTTTTTTTTATTCCCATGATAAGAATCGAATTTTAGCAGATATTTGGCATTTAATAAATAACATATCACCCTAAGACAAATGTGTTCGTCAGAAATAATTCAGGTCTTGTCCCATGATGTTCTATACTTTTAAAATTAATGTAACACACAAAAGAAAACTTTAAGATAACTGGTGTGTTGTTATTGTTATATTTTGTATAGTTGTGTTAATTGTTGTAGTTGTTATTTCTGTATACTTAAACGTATTTCCTTAATTGCTTATGCTTTATATAAAATACGAAGCATTTTTTAGTATCCTGCAGATGGTCTGATATAGACCGAAACGTAGAGAACTAAACAGATTTAGATCTTTAAAATTTATGACTTTGTTGTTGATCTAACCCAACCAACCCTACCACTCTTTAATCTGTAATATCTCGAATACCATTTAGAATTGACCGATGATATACAGGAACTTTTTGTTCTAAGTCATCCAGACCTGCTGAAATATTTGTAGTCAAACCCCTAACACCATACATAATAAAGACTATGCAACACAGATATTACTAGGGAAAAACACGAATTACATCCTAAAACAATCCTAATAAAGATGCAAATAAATACAACGTAAGTAAACCTACATCGAATCTAAAACAAATATACGCGAATTCAAGTTTAAAAGTAAATACTACTACAAAATCTTAAGTGTTGTGTCATATGTGTGCTTAAAATTATCTTATAATATAATTTGATAATTTGAAAAGTAAATAAATAAATGTCTGTGCTTTCTCTGAATGTTAATAAAATTATCATTTTCTTGTAGCACTGCACAGTTGAAAAGCAAATTTCCAGCTTACTCTAAGCAGGAAACAAAAATGTCACAGTTTGGATAAAATGTCACAAATCAGATAATAAAGTAAAACACTACTTACAGTAATACAGGCATTTTCTGCATTTACTCTGCACAAATATCAAAAAGGCTGCTCTCAATCACTTGCAGGTGAAAAACTGCATTAAAATTAATAAAGTACCTGATAAAAATATTGCGTATATCAAACATTTTCAACTTTTTTTCTAGATGTGCCTTGCCTGTCCGAAAAACAGCAGCAAAAACGTTTGCCTTGGTTTAAAGAGGTAGATTCAGTTGATGAAGAGGCTGATGATAAAGAAGATGGGAAAGATAATGAAGATTGTGTTGAGACCAAAGAAAGACTCAGATACTGAACAAGAAGGCGAGAGTGAGACTGAAGAAGAATCCAAGACCCCAAGGTGCTTCATACTTTACTGCTAAAGATGGCACACAGTGGAACAAACATCCATTTTCCCATCGATTTTGAACCTTCAAAGCAAACATAGTTTTGCACCTACCAGAGGCGTAAAAGGGGTAGCCAAAAATGCAAGAACACCTTTGAGTTACTAAAACCTATTTTTTTCTACAAAAATGCTCTCTAGCATTGTAGAAAAATGTAATATAAGTATATGAGCGATCCCTCAAAATTATCAGCGTTTCAGAGATGCCTGACCCACTAATCTTCTAGAAATTAAAGCTTTGTTTGCCCTACTGTACTTAGCTGGCATACTTAAGAGCAGCCGATTAAATACAGAAATTTGGAATCGTGCTGGAATTAGAATAGATTTATTTTGATTGATAATGTCTTTGCAGCGATACATCTGTCAAAGAATAACGCAGGTGTCCTAAGGCCAGCTCAGCGAGGACAGAAACCTCGCGTAGAGCGATGCGTGTTATTCGTACCGATGATAAAAGCTGCAGAGAATAATGCCGTGAAAATGATAAATTGAAATCCATACGCGATATATTTCATTCCTTTGTACAAAACTGCCAAAAGCACTACACATTGTGTGAGTACGCAATAACTGATTAGAAGTTGGAAGCAATCAGAGGCCGCTGCAGCTTCAGACAGTACATACCGTCTAAAAAAAGATTTTTGCATAAGTTGATTAGAAAATGTATTATACCTACAACTTGGAGGTTTATGTAGGTCAGTAACCAAAAAGAGAATTCCAACAATGTAATGACCCAAAGAGTATTGTTTTACGTATGATTATGCCAATATCAAAAACGGGCAGAAACATTACTGTAGATAACTGGTTTACATCTTATGAAATAATGAATGAACTTATTCAAAATTACAACCTAACTCTCGTTGGAACTATACAAAAAAACAAGAGGTAGTTGCCCTCAGAATTTATGAACACAAATAAATATAAAACACTGGTGGAAAAAACGTACTACTGGTGTCCAGCATGCATTGTGACGATAAAATTGATCCTGATCCTGAAGATAGATTTAAATCGAGTATTATAACATTTTATAATTAAACGAAAAGTTGTGTTGATGTTGTAGATCACGTCCAGAAGCTGGGAAACGTAAAAGATGTGAAGAATGTGTAAAGTCAGATAGTAAAACTAGTTAGTATTGTAAAAAGTGCTACAAATATTTATGTCTGAGCTATGCGAATATTTATTGTAAGGAATGTGATGAAGAACCTATTGATGATGATATTACGTATCAGAACAATGAAATATTACGTCTAGTTACGTAGCTACATATTATCCACTTTGTAGAATACATCATTTTCAAAAACATAATTTGCCCACTCATTTATTCAGCTTATGTTTTAGAAAATGACTACACATTTGTAAACAAGTATGAACATAATTACCAATAAAAGGTTTTGCTTGTTTGTTTATAAACTTTCAATAATGTAAATAAAATTGTGTCCTGGATGCTCTATGAGACTACATTGAGACTGTGTGACCCGACGCCACCAAATGTATATAAGACACTACCTACCGTAAACAAAACTTGTGCGACGAGCGAGAGACAGAGCCAGTGTTTTGTTTGAAAACTCATGCAACACTGAAGCATTTTTTCGCGCAGAGCCAGACTCGTGTCTGTCGTGTCTCGGTATGTCACGGATGTAGAGAGCGGAGATGAGGACCGCTAATACACCGCAAAGAAGGCAGAATGCCGCGAATGTAATACGTTATGTACAAGCCACTTTAGCGCTAAAAATTTAGAAATTGGAAAGATGTTTTCTGAACAACCATGGTATATTTAGTCAATAAGGTTAAAACCCATTTTATGTGATAAAATATGAGAACTGCTAACAAATAACAACCCGTCTGCAAATAAAAACAGTTAGATTTACCCCATCAGTGCTTATATAGAGAGACAAATATTCCTGACTATGCTACTCTCATTGCTGATAAGTAACTTGCTGGATGCTATTGAGTTGCGGGATGTGGATCTGCAAACGATTTAGTTTTAATGAAAAAAGCAAGGCAAAAGGCTTAAGACGAGATTTCAGCAATCATTTTAGAATCATTAAATGCTACACTACAGTATAAGAGAAAAGTTATGTCTATCAACCTTAATAAAATAGTTTTAATCTGCCTTACTATACAAAGGAAGTTTCAAAGACTAAGATCATCTTCCTTAGATGCAGCAACAATAATTTCATCTAGATATAATAATTCAAACTACAAAAATTTTTAACAATCTCTCAAATCAAACATTTTGAATACATAGATTTAAATAATTGTCAGTTAATAGGTTTTTAAAAAATAAGTTTGATCAACTTACAACCGCACATTTCATTGCTAGGTTCTAGTAAAGACGTTTTCCTATGTGAAAAATGCCTAAACCAATGTGACTTGTTTGGTAGTTCTTACAGATGGGCAGAAATGTAAATAAAATAAGCTCCTTCTGTGTTTTCGATGCCCTGAATTATCAGTATTTGTCGCTTTTAAATAATATTTCAAGAAAGGGGGTCACTTCATCTAGATTCTTTGTATGTGTTTTCATTGACTCAGCAGTAACTATTTTCATGTCCCTTTTCGGATTTTTACTAGATTTTTTTTAATTGCATGTTAGTAAACTTAATGTTAGCTTTAGAAGATTTTAATTTGTTAATTGTTAATATATGAGTTTGCAAGTTTAGTAAAACAACCAAATAAAATAATAAATGTTAATTATTCAGACTAGGATTCTATCACTGCATATGATAGAGTATAAATCTTAAGCAAGAAGAAAAAGAAAATAAGTTTTGGGTAGAAAATTATGAGCGGATTATTAAAGCAAATTAGCTCACCAAAGTTGAATCTGAAAATAAATAAGAGAATGCTGAGGTAAATAATATGCTACAATAATCCGAATTGCTTGTATATTTTAGTAATAATGAGTAGAGTATATCAAATAAATAGTCATTTTACCATAACGAATAAAATTGTATTATTAAATGATTAAATTTCAAGAAAGCTTAGTTTGTTTATCCTTCTTCTTAACCTCCTTGACGATATGGAGATTTTCAAAAAGTGGCTCTCAAAATGATATTCACATCTGGTGTTGAAATATGTTTTTTTTTCTATTAGTCTTACCTAATTATTTTATGCCCAAAAACAAAATCATCTGGTAAGTAGTTTTTAAGCTATGCCGCGTACTGACAAACGGACAGATAGAGAGACACACCGATAGACGGCCCGGTGGAATTTAAAAAAAAAACATATTTTTCGGCATCTAGGGATTTTTTCAGGATTACAAACATTTTATTTGGCCGTCATTTTGTTCGGCCATCTCTAATTAGTACCACAATTTTACTAGTTGATCCCTATATCACAATTAGTTATGGCACACAACTTGAAATCAATCCATTAACCAGTTTTTGCAGGCTGAATTTTTAAATATTTTATTAGGCCGCCATTTTGTTCTGACTTCGATTCGTAGCAAAATTTTACCAGTTAATTCATATTACTTGATGTTTGTGCAGAATTTGAGATAAATTGGATAAGTAGTTCCTTCATAATAATTTTTTTAAACATTTCACTAGGCCGCCATATTGTATTTTCACCAAAATATTACCAGGTCATTCTCATATGACTCTTAATTTTTGATCAAAATTCGTCAATCGATCGGCTAAGTAGTCTTTTAGCTATGCCGCTAACAGACAGACAAACAGACCGACGGAATTGAAAAAACATGTTTTTCAGCACCTAGGGACCCTGAAACTTGATAATCTAAAAAAATTTGTGCGTTTTTTTCACTATTACAATACTTTTACGAAGGAAGTAAAAAACCGTTAAAATAATAACAATTGTATCTGAGCATGTACGCTGTTGAAGCACATAATTCTGATAATAAAATTTATTCCTAACTACAAGGTAATAAATTCAATAATATCCTGCTTTAACATAATAAACGTCAACTTATTTTGTCATGTTATTTCGTACATAATTGTAACCACCGGGGCGTAAGGGGTACGCAAAATAAATTGATACGAAAAATACCAACGGCAATACATTTAAATGTGCGAAAATATTAAAATAATTTGACGGCACGTACGGGACATAAAGGTTTAATTTGTTTGGCATGGCCAAGTCGTAGAAATATAAATAAATGATTGATCTTGTAATAAAAAAGTATTTTACAGTAGCAGTTTTAACAAAAGCAAGCTGGTTTCCGTTTAGTTTTATGTTTCCAGTACTATTCGAAAGTTAAAAATCAATTTACGATTTCACGACGTAAACTTAATAGCAAGTGAAAATCTAAACATCAACATATATTTCACGCATCATACACAAAAACATTTTGTTTTCCATTTTCCACACTGAAGTTTTAATATTGCTTTCAAATCATCAGTGTTAAATTCAATTTTAAGTCAATATTACTAAAAGTCGCTGTTGACATTCTGGATAATTTGTTTTGGTATTTTGGAATATTAATTTTAATGATGTCCAGATCAACACGCTTACCCTTAAGTGTCAAAAATAATTTCACTTTTAATTTTTAACATAACAGTAGAAACCTTAAAACCTAATAAGTTTTTTTCTATTTTATTGTTGGTACAATATTATTGAATTTTATATTCCTTCAAAATTTTCAGTTTTATTGTACTTAAAATATCAGTATAAAAAATACAACTAAATGTTTAAAAAGTCGGTAAAATTCCGTTTTCTAGAATAAAGACCATATTTTCATTAGGGTAAATAATAAATTTAAGAGTTCGTTTCTTTACAAATTATGTAAACAAATTTACAAAAAATAGAAAAAATTAAGAAAAAAAAAACAAAATAACAATAAAATAAAAATTTAAAAAATAGTATACTTGAGTCAGTGTATTGCTTAAGTAGGTATGCCGAAGGAATATTTATATGTATGTATGTAAATATGTATGTATGTATATTAGAAATTGGCAAAAAAGTGGTGATAAAAATATATATTTGTTTCAATCTAATTGATTGTTAGAATGTATTGTTTCGATTAGACAACATAAAAATGCAGCAAAAACAGTAGAAAATATTTACAAAATTTTTATAAATAAAATTAAACTTTAAAAAATCGGTAAATTGTAAGGTATTCCATCACTTAAATATAACAGAATTTATAAAATATACGTGTACTTATTTGGCAATAAATATATAGATGTTGTATCAAAGAAAATGTTGTTTTGTTTTACGTATGTTAAAATGAAGGAAACTACGAGTTTCTATTAGAATTATTTTTAGTCGCAAATATTTTTAACTTAAGTTTTTTATTTTTTTGTCAGTTTTTCAGTATTAGAAAAGACAACTTCTAATAACTTCTGTTTATGGTATCACATCTTACATCCACAAAAATTTAACGAATTGCTAGATCCGATATTAATGTCAAAATATGATAGAATTTCTTTGGCTTTGGCTTCAGTTTTCACCAAAACGTGAGGAAAGTCAAGGTTCGGCATCGACTTCGGCTTTGGCCAAAAAAAAATCACCCTTGGTCGCCCTGTACTTAAAATGTTTTTAACATATTACTGGTAATATATCGGACTCGTCAAAACAAACCATAACACGAAAAAATAACACCCTGTATATTTTTTTCTAAAATCTAGCATGATTGACATTAATCATGGTGTATCGTGATTTAAAAATATCAATGAATGTACAAGTTAGCAAATTTGCCTTTAAAATTCCATCTTGAATTCGTATGAAAAATTGCCAGTTCTTCTCTATATCACAGTTAATTCTAATCATGAACTCTTACCAAAATTTTACCAACTCATTCCCATGTCTTATTTCATCAGTGTAAAAAATTTAAAGTAAACTGAATAGCTGGTTTTTTAGGGATAATATTTTTAACATTATATTGGGCCGCCATTTTGTTCTGACATATTGGAATTTTTATCATCACCAAATGAACCTTAATTTTTTACCTAAATGTAAAGCAAATCGACCAAAATTTCAAGTTTTTTTTGGTATGCCGCAAACAAACAGAGAGGCAGACAGACCGAAAGGCAGACTGACATACACTCCAACAGACAGACAAACTAACAGACCCCGAAATTCGAAGCTTTTTTTAGAAGCCTGAGAAACATGAATATTGAAGAAAAGAACATACTTTTCGTGTACACCATGTATAAAAAGTTCACACCTTTTAATTCGGAAAAATATATGTTAATAACTTATTCACAAATAACTTTTTCAATAACTGCTGGTAGACGTATGCCGATGTCTCTTGGTTTTCGAAATATTTCACTTCAAATTTTCCCTAAAAATGCTAGTGAACCACTTTTTATAAGCAGCAGTTTACTTCCACTAATTTCACATTCTCTCTATCACGAAGCAGGTTAACGATGTATAAGTATTCTCATTTGTTATTTTTGGAATTTTCTTGCCTGTAGTGTTATGCTCTAATTCTCCTAGCATATAATGCTAATTAATTAATATGTGCGCTATTTTACAGGTCATTACCACAACATACATTATACAAAATTATAAATGGCCTTTATTTCAAAAGTCAGGTACATGTGCAAGAAATCACAGATAAGCCATGAGTTTTTCAGCAAGAAAACTGTAATAGGAAAACGGAAATTTTCCTATTACGGATTTAGACTAGAATATTGAAATACGTTTTGAAGTACCAGGATGTCTTAGTTTAAGATATTTTTTATCATACTGATTTTTGTTTGGTTGTCTCTTTTTTTTTGTTTTCCCTCTTCTCCGCCTATGAATTTTGTTAGTAATTTTAGAACAGAGCACAGTCAGTAGCTTTTTTTTTAAATAACATATTATTACCATTTAGAAATTTTATATCGTTTTATGGTTGGATCTGGAGAAATTAGGGCTATTCGAACAGAATAGTTATCTTAAATGGTATAGGTACCTACCCAGTATACTTCTCAAAATGTAGATTTTTCGCAAAATTTTAATAATGTAATCATACCTTTAAGCAATGTTTGCAATTGTCGAGAAAATTATGATTTAAAATATCATAACGATTATATTTTTTCATCAAAGAATAAGTGAAGAAAATAACAAATCTTATCCTTCTGGAGATACTAGAAAACATACAATTGAAACAGAAATGTTCTTAATTTAAATTCTTCGAGGAAAGTATTGTAATCGTGAAAAAATATTCTTGCAGGTTTCTGCAGATCGTCACGTATAAAATTTTCCAATATCTATCAGTCTGTCTGTATGTTCGCGGCAGAGCTGCAAAACTTCTTACCAGATTTTTACCAGAACTTCAAATTTTAATAAAAAATTACTGGTCATATGGGGACAGAACCATAATATTTTGTTAAGAACCTAATAGTAAAAAAAATTACCTATTCAATTGACTTCAAGTTTTGCACATAATCAAGTAAAAATTTTGGTACGAATCCAAATTGACGAAACAAAATGGCGGCCTAATACAATTAAAAAAAACAAACTTGCTATTCGAATGATTTCCAATTTTGCATAAAAATCAAGCGTGATAGATAAACTTGTAAAATGTTGGTATAAATTCAATAGTGAAACAAAATGGCGGCCTAGTAAAATGTTTAAAACTCGAGTCTAACAAAACTACTGATTCTATTGATTTCAATTTTTGCAGAATAAATAAGTCAGATGCAAGAATGAATTGGTACGAATTCAATATGGTGGACTAACATAGCGGCCTAATAACATATGTAAAAACCCGTTCTAGAGAAACTATTTATTAGACTGATTTAAAACTAGGTAAAATGTTGGTACAAATTCAAGATGACCGTAAAAATGGTGACGTTTAAAAATTAGTCATATAAAACTATTTACAGTTAAATTAAAATTTTGCGCAAAAATTAAGTGCCATTATGGATCAACATGGTATGGATCTGGTATGGCGTAATATAATGTGGTCCTATTAAAAGGTATACAAATCAAGACTAAAAAACTATTTGTTCGATAGACTTTAAATTTTTTAGAAAAATCGAGTCTTATATAGAGATAAACTGATAAAAAATTCGTATGTAACATTTCAAGCACTTGCTTTGGTGGAGACTGTGGCGGAGAATTTTGGAAAACCCCCGAGGCCTACGCAAAGGACCAGGGCGTCTTTGTTCCCGGTGTCACTCCAGACGTCGCCTATCTTGGTGACGCTGAGGATGTTAGTCGCAAGCGAGCAAGCAAAGCCTAGAAGACCTAAGGAGCGACTAAAGTCGACTTGACTTGAAAACTTGAAAACAGCTATTCTTAATAATATCTTAACCCAAAAGTTAATTAAAAAATTAGAGGTCGAGAATTCTAATTGTTTCTAGTGATAGGTTCTAGTGATGAAATTTTAGAGGACATGGCCAAATTTAAAGACTTCATGGGCATAGGATCTCCAAAAAAAAATTCATGCAGTTACTCTTTTTAAAGCTCCGACACAAATTCATTAGGTGTTATATTTAAACCAGAATTAGTAACTGGTAGATTAAACAACTGGAACCGGCTGAGAATCCATAGGAAAATAATTCTAATTTAGGTATATTATACTTTATTGAATACGAACATTTAGAGGTTCATTCATAAAATTTAGACGTGACAAAACCGAAAGACTATTTAAGTCTATTTTCTCCCTATAATCAGGACAAATCAGATTTACATTAATATTATTGTATTTTTGAAACCATATTTTACTGTAACAATTTACAGGATTTAAACATTTCCTAAAATGTTTCAAATTCCAAATTTTCTGTTGATCCTTTGATCAAGAATTGTCCTACAAAACCTACCTCCCGTGACAATAGGTGACTTTCTGGTTCTCATTTCTCAATTGGTACAAGCAATGACATATTCAAACATTCCAATAATTTTCAAATTTTCCGAACCAAAAACTCCGGATTCAATATATTTTCATAGGACACATTCGAGATACATGACTTACGTTCGGTCAAAAATTTTATTTTAGCATTAAAAAATTACTAAGAATAATGAGTAAGTAATTGCATTTATGAGAAACAAGAGGAAAGTGGAATAGAATTAAAATTATTTAATGGGTGGGCGGATTCTATGAATTAAAAAGTTTTCCTACCTTGTTTTGTCCCACCCCTACTCTAACCCCTTCTAAATTGATATGTAAGTTTTTTTCTACGATTTTATCTTGATACGCAAAAAACTCAATGATTTCTTCCTAAGAAGAAAAACAACTGAATCCTAAAATAAATCTTAAATGTTTACATTGTAACACAATTCTTACTAGAAGAGACAATTTAATTCGCCACATTAAAAATAATTGTGTGAAAATGTCTCAAGTAGCAAATAACTCGAAGTTTTAAAAAATTCATCGGAGCAAAAGAAAAAAAAAGTAAGAAAATATTTTATTTGATATAGTTGTTAGTTAAAAGATGTCCTACAGCAATTTCACCTATGTTTACATGAAATTTGCGTAAAAATCAACGTCTCCTTTAATGTCACTGCCGTATTTCTTTTTTGTGCTGTCAACGTCTTTTCAATTTACTTTAAATTTTGTTACACTTCATGTTTTATTTCATGTTATTTATGATAAGATTTTGTCTTAGAAAGCCAGTAATATTGTAACAAGTGTAAACAGCCCACATAACTGTGGAATATGCACCTTCGGATGAGTACACATAAGAATAACGCATCTCTTAGTGCCGAAGAAAGTGGAGTAGAGATGAGAAGAACTGGTTTTGATAAAAGAATCATATCGTATAGAATTTCAGCAACGTAATCATTCGTTTTTTTTTTCTGGATACATAAATTTCTTGAAACACATTCATGCAGTCAAGTCTCTTAATACTCCCTTTAAAGTTACTAGCCCAGATATTATATCGAACCTCACCAAAATGTATGAAATATTAGATCGAAAAGCTAATGACTTGTGAAAAGAAAGTTTTGCATCTAGAAATAAATTTCAACAAATACCTGCGATCTTCTTTTTACATTCCACTACCTGAAGAAATTTAGTATAACCGCGTTGTTATTTATTCGCAATCGGGACCAATATTATTCGGCGTGGAGTATTATCGCTGCAATGCATCCTTCAACTTTTGGAATATGATCATATTCTCACTTGGAAATAATGTTGGATAGATCAGGTGTTGACTTTATTATAGCTTTAAAAGATGTAAAAAAAATTAAATCAGAGCAATATACATATTAATATTCAATCTTTTCAAAAAAATAAAATAAACTTCAGGTTTAGTTACGAAATTATAGGCCTTCAACATTATACTAAATCTAAAAAAATAGAAACCTTAATTTAATATTAGTTAGTGATGATAATGGTAATTTGTACTATTACGTTTCTGAATTAAATAGGCTAATATCAGGTCAAGCTTCATAACATAATAGAATAAAATATCTTTGTGACAGATGTCTTCAGTATTTTAGTACATAAGAATACTTGACTGGACATAATAATTTTGAGTTCGATTTTGTTAAAACTTACCATAAAAAGATTACGAAAAAAACAAATTTGGACCGGCACATATTCTTAAATTTGAATATATTCAAAAGCAAATGAAAGTTCCTTTCATCGATTATGCAAATGTTGAACGTGTATTCAAACCTGTTGGTAACACTGATGATGTTGACTTGGGCTTAGCTAAATCTTACACTGTAAAAAAAAATGAACGTGTTTCTTATTCATTTGTATATTACAGAAAATTTTCGTTTCATGATAGGGTTTCAAAGTTGGAATTATATAAAGGGTTTAATTATGCCCAAATGTTTATAATTTTAAACATGGAAAAGATTAACTGAACTATAAAAGTTAAGCTGTCAGTATTCAAACGAGTATTATATTTGAAACAAACCATTTCAAAATGATAATGAAAAAGCGGCAAATCCTTTCTATTTAACTTGAAAATATAAAATAGTTTCACATTCCATATGCATTGCACCACAGAAACGTTAACGCAATTACAGGTTGTTTCAGTCATATTTCATAACTTGAAATATTATGATTGCTGTTTATTTATAAAAAATGTACTTTAAAGTCAAGAACAGTTGTCGGTAATTCCACAAATAAAGAATAATATATTTCCTTTAGAAAAGTAAATTTCAGGAGAAAATTTAGAAAAAAAGAAAATATAAATATATTTAAGATTTATTGATACTTCTCAATTTTTATTTTATTCCTTTGCAAAATTAGCTAAAAAGCTAAAAGGTAATCAATGTAAAAAAGTTCCAAGATATTTTTTGAGGCAGACAAATTTAAATAACAAAGAATTACACACCGCATTAATTGAGTTGATTGTTCTGAAATTTGCCTAAAATCTGATACTTTACTCATAGCATTATTTTCCAAATTTTTGAAAAGTCTCCACAAACCCCATAAATTGGATACTGCGTATTATTACACATTTCATGGTTTAGTTTTTGATACCTTTTTCTGTTATACAGTCGCTAAATGGACCCTGATGTCTTACGTTTTTTAAAAGTACTGTACGTGGAGGTGTAAGTACTTGTGCATGTAAAGAAGAAAGAAAAAAAAAGAAAAACATTTCTTGTTGGAATTAAAAATCATATGACTACTAGTATGGAAATGCTTAGAAGATAAACATTACTTGAAATATGGGATATTCCTTATAATTTACATTTGACTCAAAACTCAGATTCTTTAGGGTTAATTGAAATAAATCACATCTAAGTTAATATTGATGCTACAAATGATTTATTTTTAGGTCCAGACAGTGCTATTGAAACACAACCAATTTAAGCCATAAAAATGGATAGACAGAAAATGTATGTGTATCTTTATTTTTATTAAATATACAATCAATACGAAGTAAAGCCAATGAACTTGAACTTCTTGAATTACAGAATAAACAGGTTTTTCTTTTTAAGAGAACATTGGCTTAAAGAAAGGGAATCATATTACTTACCAGACTACCCAAGTAGCACGTTTAGACATGAATACGTCATTGTTATCAAAAGTATTTTCATTGAAGTAACCGGAACTTCATGTCTATTTCGTGAATAACATGTAACTGTGACTTTGACTATTACGTAGATAGTACGGAATTGTGTAGTTGCATTTAAGTAGCCGAATAGTAATAATTTACTCTATTCGTCACCTCCTTATTTTTGTCTTTATTTAATCCATTTTAAAAATATGTATGGTTCGTTTTAATACAAGCAAAACATTTATGGCGACTACAAGTACTCAAATTGGGAATATGGTGTAGAGCGTATAGAATACGTTATTGATATTTGAGGTAGAACACATGCGTTTCAGTTAGTTTTCTGGCTATGCTAAAGACCTAAAATTAAAACGCAGGAAATTTCTCTAGTGAATATGCTGATGATTGTCGTAAAAAAATTGCGCGCCTTTAAAATTCGTTAATTTTCAATAAATTTTGGTCAAATATATTGGCCAATTTAAATCTCAAAAATGTAATTTTGTACTTTGGTTTAAATAGTAATTATCATTTAATATCTTATTATAAAGAGTGATTCTTTTTGTAAAGTAATGTTTAATTTGTATGCATTTTTAATCTTTATACTCACAAGAACAAACATCATAGTTAAATATTTATGGAAATATGAGAAAATAACTTAAGATCAAGCTTTTATAGTTTTGGATTGTTTAAATACGCAACTGTCACTTATACCCAATTACTTTGAAGTCTACTAGTTATTTACAAAGTTACCATTAATCCAGTACTATATATTATTACCCAGTGGTTACGATTTGCAAACATTCCTCCAGTTCTTTAAAATTTAATGCGTTGTGTCCTAGCATGTGCAAAGTTGCGGTACTTGAGTCACTACTATAATTCTTCCATACTATAATTCTGCCATCTAACATAACCATAACCCTTTGTTTCGTTTTTATTCTTTGTTTCCTTAAAATAACACTTTAGGTTGTTTTGTTCAGGTATCACATAACCAAGTTGTGATATTTTTAATTTTCTTTAAAATGTGGCTAAGTGACGAAAGCTACTTTTTTTTCTTATGGTATGTAAAGCCATTCTGAACCATTTTAACTTATTACTCGTAGACGATAACACAACACATACACAACTAATTAATAGCTGTAGACCGAATATATATATATATATATATATATATATATATATATATATATATATATATATATATATATATATATATATATATATATATATATATATATATATATATATATATATATATATATATATATATATATATATATATATATATATATATATATATATATATATATATATATATATATATATATATATATATATATATATATTTAAATAAATATATACATATATATTAATGAACTTCAAACAACTTTTAGTTTTTGGTTGGCTAGTAAGTCAGTTTTCGTTCCCTTTAATTCCTGCATGGCCTTTAACACATACAAAATTTACCTTGACGATTCTGTGCTCTAGCTCCAATAGTTTTTACATATTTCGAGGATAATAGGATTTTTATACAGCCGCAGGCATAGAATTTGACAGGATAATAAAACTATGTTGTGCAAGATAGGTGAGGGCTTTTCTGATGGCAATTATTTCAGCTGCGAATACAGAATCTTTAGGGTTGACCTGATAAGACTTCCTATAATCCGACCTAGGAATACAAAACTAACTTTCCCCACCTTGATTGATTTAGATCCATCAATATATATAGAAGTGACATTTGGAGAGTTATTGATAACGTCGTTAAGCAAAAAATAATTAATTATTGTTATTATTCTGGGTCAACAATACCGATATTACACAACAGGGTATCGAAGTTACCCACAAAAAAAGGCAAGCCGTCTCACTAGTTAAGGTTCTTATGAAATACTGTAGACTCAATAAAGGCATTAGCTACTGAAGGAGAGTTCTTATGTATCCAATATTTTGAAGATAGGTTATCGGTTGCGACCTTTTCTACTTTATTTAGTGGGAACTCATTGTTTAAGAACATGTTCATTTAAAGGTATTTTTGGGTTATATAAGATTTTCTCAGGCTAAGAGGCCATTCACCCTTCTCAGCTAATAAGGCTTGGGTTGCAGTTGAGCGGAAAGTTCCCGTGATAAAACGAAGAGCTTTGTACTGTAGGAGGTAGATTTTAATTAGCCGGGATTTAGTTGCAGAATCATAAAAAATTCAACATAATCAACTAGTGATCTGATATATGCCCTATAGAACATCATAGTTATTTTGGGATCGGCTTCACAATGCCGCTTGGTGGTAGATTTTAATATAATCAGACTTTTTTCACTCCTACTGATTTAATTCTTAATACGATCTTATCATGTCAGCTTTTGATCCAAAAACACCCAGATATCGAAAGCAACTCTTCCAAGGAATATCCGGTTTACATAACTGGATTGTGTTCTGATAGAAGAGGCGATATCTAGTAAAAACAGTGATAGCAGGTTTGACAAGCTTCCATAACACACACTAATTGTTGAATACAATCTACCAAAGACTTTTTGGTAGCATATATACAAAGATCATGTACATAATGTAACATGGTAAGGCCAGGAATAGCATTATGTATATCTATGGTATATAAATTGAAAGGGAACGGTCTAAACCGTTCCAATTTTAGTATATGTACCGCCGAAGAGAGCACCACTCTTAAATTTTAAAATATGATTTGGCAATTAGATTTTCTGCAACATCATTCCTGTGATTTTTTTGACCAATACGTAACTTATCTTATGTCAATCCATAGGTCGATATTTTTATGGTCTAACCATATATGCTGTTATTTGCAAAACTTATAATTATTTGTATCGAATTCATTTTTACAATTTCTAGTATTGTATTCAAGGTAATATACGGTTTTAACAATGGTAATTAAATAAACTCTAAAATTCTTTAAAACCAGTTAATTTCATTCAATGTTCAAGTCAAACTTCTTACGAGCTTCTAGTAAACCAATGGGATATTTCACATCAACCTCAAGGAAATAGTTTTCCTCAGAAGTGCCGGAAAGGTTTGTAATTCGTAAATTTTCAATTTCTGAATTAAAGCTATTGCGCATATGTAAGATTGGTAGTAACTAGATACATACTATATTTAGTAGATTTTAAAGGATCAGAATCTGAAAGAAATAAATTGTTTGCTTACTTAATTTGCTTTATTGTCAAGGAACATTTACAACGAAATTATTCCCCATGGAGAAAGTCAGCTATAACTATAAATATGCTAGAAACTAGATTTTAGGCTATATATGGCACTTATACATTGAAGTGATCCTAACTGGGTAAAGACAGAAAGTAAAATAATGGAAATACAAACAAAAGTATACAAAAATTCATTCTGCAATATCAAGATATCCGTCTGAATTCTGCGAAACTCAAAGATGGTGAAGATGTATAAATGATGCTTTAGATGATTATATAAGTTTAAGTCTAGAAATCGGCAGCAGTATATTAAATAATCTAAATTTTAAACTTATGTTTTGCTTACAGCCGGTTTCAGGAAACTTAATTGCTGTTTAGAATATTTAACCGAGTTTTCGGATTTGATAAGCTGCTTATAGAAATCTAGGAACTCGCTGCCAAAATTTGACATTCCGTTAAACATTCTAAACTTTAATTAACCTTTCTGCAACTGGCTGTTAGTGTTGTAGATATTATGAAAGTCACCTTAAATATCTCCTTCGAACAGTTTACGACGAATTAAATATACAATTTACAGAAGGAACAGATTTACTACTATATTTAATAAAGGTTTACCTTTATTTATGCCTAGCATTATACGATTAAAGGGCTCTCTTCTGAATAGTTAACACCGAGTTCATAAATTGATGGCTACAAAATCCTCAAAACGCAAAACCATATTTTAAATATGATTCAAATTGTAAATGATAGACTGTTTTTGATACCGAACGACAAAACTTCATTGACACCAACCTAATAGCGAAACGACCATATGATAATTCTTTATTAAGTTCTATAATGTGATCTTCAAATTTATGTTTCGAATCAATATGGAGTTACAGAAATTTTGTAACAAATTTATTTTCTATTAGTTTTTTATATTAATTAAGGTCATTATAAGTAAATCCAAAAGATAATATGTTTATTTCATAGATGTTAAAACAAAGGAAGTTTGAATAACAGCATAGCTTAATTTTATGAAATACATTTTTAATTGTGTTTTTTAATAATTCACGATCCCTGAATGCCATAAGAGGGTAGTGTCATCGGCCAAGACTGTGCCTATAATGTCCCAGGTTAGATCGTTAATATATAGTAAAAAAAAATGATATGTCCCAGCGTCGTGCTTTAAGGCACTTTATGTTCTATATTACAACTTGCATGCGTGATACTTCTTATTCCATAGTATGGAAACTTTTACAACAGAACTATATAATTAACGCAATAGAATACCTTAGAAAAAACCACAGGATATTGTTTCAAGAGCCTGACCCTCATTAATGTTGAGGTATACACTTTTAAGCAAGGAAAACATAGCAGCAGAGGTGTTTTTTGATGCCTGAAACCCAAACGGGAGTAGTGTTAAATTAAAAACATCCTCGTTTTGACTAATTTTTCAATCTCCTTCGAGAGAGTCGGAAGTAGGGACATAGGTCGATAATTGGAGGGGTCGACTGCATCATTTCTCTTTCTTAAACATGATGGAAATTTACCCTGTTGAAATGAAACGTTGATAGAATTAGCGAAAACTTGTAAATTTATTCAATATTCTAAGGGAGATACCAATCCTATCCCAAAAAATGCTTATTCTTTATTTGTCTTAAAGTTGTTTGAAGTTCATTAATATATATATATATATATATATATATATATATATATATATATATATATATATATATATATATATATATATATATATATATATATATATATATATATATATATATATATATATATATATATATATATATATATATATATAAATATATATATATATATATATATATATATATATATATATAAAAGTAAAAGTTTCCATACTATGGAATAAGAAGTATCACGCATGCAAGTTGTAATATAGAACATAAAGTGCCTTAAAGCACGGCGCTGGGACATATCATTTTTTTTTACTATATATTAACGATCTAACCTGGGACATTATAGGCACAGTCTTGGCCGATGACACTACCCTCTTATGGCATTCAGGGATCGTGAATTATTAAAAAACACAATTAAAAATGTATTTCATAAAATTAAGCTATGCTGTTATTCAAACTTCCTTTGTTTTAACATCTATGAAATAAACATATTATCTTTTGGATTTACTTATAATGACCTTAATTAATATAAAAAACTAATAGAAAATAAATTTGTTACAAAATTTCTGTAACTCCATATTGATTCGAAACATAAATTTGAAGATCACATTATAGAACTTAATAAAGAATTATCATATGGTCGTTTCGCTATTAGGTTGGTGTCAATGAAGTTTTGTCGTTCGGTATCAAAAACAGTCTATGATTTACAATTTGAATCATATTTAAAATTTGGTTTTGCGTTTTGAGGATTTTGTAGCCATCAATTTATGAACTCGGTGTTAACTATTCAGAAGAGAGCCCTTTAATCGTATAATGCTAGGCATAAATAAAGGTAAACCTTTATTAAATATAGTAGTAAATCTGTTCCTTCTGTAAATTGTATATTTAATTCATCGTAAACTGTTCGAAGGAGATATTTAAGGTGACTTTCATAATATCTATAACACTAACAGCCGGTTGCAGAAAGGTTAATTAAAGTTTAGAATGTTTAACGGAATGTCAAATTTGGCAGCGAGTTCCTAGATTTCTATAAGCAGCTTATCAAATCCGAAAACTCGGTTAAATATTCTAAACAGCAATTAAGTCTCCTGAAACCGGCTGTAAGCAAAACATAAGTTTAAAATTTAGATTATTTAATATACTGCTGCCGATTTCTAGACTTAAACTTATATAATCATCTAAAGCATCATTTATACATCTTCACCATCTTTGAGTTTCGCAGAATTCAGACGGATATCTTGATATTGCAGACTGAATTTTTGTATACTTTTGTTTGTATTTCCATTATTTTACTTTCTGTCTTTACCCAGTTAGGATCACTTCAATGTATAAGTGCCATATATAGCCTAAAATCTAGTTTCTAGCATATTTATAGTTATAGCTGACTTTCTCCATGGGGAATAATTTCGTTGTAAATGTTCCTTGACAATAAAGCATATTAAGTAAGCAAACAATTTATTTCTTTCAGATTCTGATCCTTTAAAATCTACTAAATATAGTATGTATCTAGTTACTACCAATCTTACATATGCGCAATAGCTTTAATTCAGAAATTGAAAATTTACGAATTACAAACCTTTCCGGCACTTCTGAGGAAAACTATTTCCTTGAGGTTGATGTGAAATATCCCATTGGTTTACTAGAAGCTCGTAAGAAGTTTGACTTGAACATTGAATGAAATTAACTGGTTTTAAAGAATTTTAGAGTTTATTTAATTACCATTGTTAAAACCGTATATTGCCTTGAATACAATAGTAGAAATTGTAAAAATGAATTCGATACAAATAATTATAAGTTTTGCAAATAACAGCATATATGGTTAGACCATAAAAATATCGACCTATGGATTGACATAAGATAAGTTACGTATTGGTCAAAAAAATCACAGGAATGATGTTGCAGAAAATCTAATTGCCAAATCATATTTTAAAATTTAAGAGTGGTGCTCTCTTCGGCGGTACATATATTAAAATTGGAACGGTTTAGACCGTTCCCTTTCAATTTATATACCATAGATATACATAATGCTATTCCTGGCCTTACCATGTTACATTATGTACATGATCTTTGTATATATGCTACCAAAAAGTCTTTGGTAAATTGTATTCAACAATTAGTGTGTGTTATGGAAGCTTGTCAAACCTGCTATCACTGTTTTTACTAGATATCGCCTCTTCTATCAGAACACAATCCAGTTTTCCGGTTTACATACCGGATATTCCTTGGAAGAGTTGCTTTCGATATCTGGGTGTTTTTCGATCAAAAGCTGACATGATAAGATCGTATTAAGAATTAAATCAGTAGGAGTGAAAAAAGTCTGATTATATTAAAATCTACCACCAAGCGGCATTGTGAAGCCGATCCCAAAATAACTATGATGTTCTATAGGGCATATATCAGATCACTAGTTGATTATGTTAAATTTTTTATGATTCTGCAACTAAATCCCGGCTAATTAAAATCTACCTCCTACAGTACAAAGCTCTTCGTTTTATCACGGGAACTTTCCGCTCAACTGCAACCCAAGCCTTGTTAGCTGAGAAGGGTGAATGGCCTCTTAGCCTGAGAAAACCTTATATAACCCAAAAATACCTTTTAATGAACATGTTCTTAAACAATGAGTTCCCACTAAATAAAGTAGAAAAGGTCGCAACCGATAACCTATCTTCAAAATATTGGATACATAAGAACTCTCCTTCAGTAGCTAATGCCTTTATTGAGACTACAGTATTTCATAAGAACCTTAACTAGTGAGACGACTTGCCTTTTTTTATGGGTAACTTCGATACCCTGTTGTGTAATATCGGTATTGTTTACCCAGAATAATAACAATAATTAATTATTTTTTGCTTAACGACGTTATCAATAACTCTCCAAATGTCACTTCCATATATATTGATGGATCTAAATCAATCAAGGTGGGGAAAGTAAGTTTTGTATTCCTAGGTCGGATTATAGGAAGTCTTATCAGGTCAACCCTAAAGATTCTGTATTCGCAGCTGAAATAATTGCCATTAGAAAAGCCCTCACCTATCTTGCACAACATAGTTTTATTATCCTGTCAAATTCTATGCCTGCGGCTGTATAAAAATCCTATTATCCTCGAAATATGTAAAAACTATTGGAGCTAGAGCACAGAATCGTCAAGGTAAATTTTGTATGTGTTAAAGGCCATGCAGGAATTAAAGGGAACGAAAACTGACTTACTAGCCAACCAAGCCATATATCACATCAAGAGCAATGTCCAAAATATGTTGAAGCATGCGTATGCAAGTTATGCAACCAACAATCCAAATCACGATCAACAAAATAATAAAGTTTTGATCCCCAAGCCTAGTGTAAAGACACTATTTAGTAATAAAATATCACTTTTATACGAGCAAAATTTAATCATGAACATTTCAATTATCTATTAAACAAACTTAATTTAAATCATAGTCCCCTTTGTACATGTAATGGGAACAGTATAGATGATTTAAATCATTGGATGCTTGGTAGCCTGCATGACCGGAGAGCTACTTATTACCTCATTTAGGAGTTGGCAAAATTAAAATGCTTACCAATTAACGCCAATCGAGTAATGCCTCTAATTATTCAGAATAATAAAGTCTATGAAATATCTTTTATGAGAATGTGTGAGAGAAAGTTATATGACTTTGTTATCCAAATTCCAAACCTATTGTTCGATCCTATGATACGTGGTATAATTATTGTTTGTGTCGAAAAAATCAACCGTGTATCCCTGTATTATATGTATTGGTTAGGTATTATGCCCATAATCACATCAATGATTATAGATAACTATCATGCATGAGTGTGGACAGGATGACTCTTATTATGTTTTGCAACTAGCTGAATGCACTCGATGCGTTAAATTATTAATTAAAAAAAATTAACAGTACTTCAGACGCCTTAGTTGCTACTCAAATACAAAAAAAAATAGTGGAATATAATAAAACAATTTATCTGTGATGTTTAATTTTAGATATATCAAAATCTGTAATGTATAATTTTTATTAAATTTTTGAAACCTCTTTATGAAGAAAAACTTAAACTCAAACAGACTCTTTTACATTAAAAAGACAAGCGGAAAATGTATTCAAAACAAAATACAGAAAAATTTGACACATTAAATTGAAAACCAAATAATATTTATGAAATACCAATATCCATATCTGTAGTATGATCATTTAAACATAGATATGCTCTTGAACTCACAAAGTGTTTTTACCTCAGTCAAAGCTTATTGTGCCAAAACTAAAAGTGGTACTCTTAAGAAGGCGAAAGGAATTATTACACAGAGTTAGTGAATTTGCCTCAATTTCTTTTGATGATAAAATATTAAAAATTCCAAAAACAGCTCTGATACACATGCATAGCAACAGCAGGATATTTCTTCTTAGGAATGGTCAGACCTTTACAATTTGTAAAGTTGTTAATGTTCCATTTCTTTTTTAATTTTCAAGGTTACAGGTTATACTAAATATCAGGAGAACTCATAATCAGTTTCAGTTATTTCTTTAGCTGGTTAAGTACTTGATTTACAATAATTTCTGTAGAAATAGCGAAAAACGACTTTCCTTATTTAAATGGAATGGACAATTGAAATCTGAAGTATTATCAAGAACCGGATTTTACTATATATCTTACAACGATAATTGCAATTGTTTTTACTGTGGTACAGAAATCTTTGTGTGAACATATGATGAATATTTTAAAACTGTCGTCTTGGCATCTTTGTGGCATTCATAAAGTAGAAAAAAAACCAAGAGCAAAATGTATTAAAATGTAGTAATCACAAAATAAGCAGTTATAAAATGATGTTTTGTATATTGACCCGTTTAATCGACATTTGATCAGTCAATAAAAATGTTAAAATTATTTTTTTTTATTTTCTTTTACTTAGTATTTTAAAAGTATTTAAATTTATATTTTTATCTTTGTGTGAATACTAAAAAGTGGCAATAAAAATTATTAATATAATACTATTTTATATGTAATAGTTGTTATTAAGATTTTGATAATGAAGAGTTATTGTTAAAAATCTACATATTGTATTTTATGGCTTGTTTATTAAAATTTGCTAATGGAAATTAAATATAAATATTTAACTACATTAATTTGTTTTCTAAAAGAATATTTTTAGGCGTTATTTAAAATTTAAGAAATATATTTTGTTTTATTGGCTTAATTTTGCAGAAGTATTTAATGTACTTGATTTTGTATTTTAGCCATTATCTTCTTGATATTAATAATACCCATATCCTATTATATGCAATAGTGACGAACTATGTATTTGTTTATCATCCATCTAACAAGAAATACGGCCCGGATCTTGTCAGTTCATGAAAATCTAAAGAAATAATAAAATAGCAATATAGTTTATAAATAAAATGGGCATAGAGTAACTTTTTCTTAATTTTATATTATTATTTTAATAATATAATTTTTGACACTAAATGGATTCAAAAATTTAAAGAAAATGCTTCTTTGCAAATTTAACTATAATTATACCCATGTTATAAATCATACCTTTATTGATATTTTCAAAATTAGCTTCTTTCAGTGGCCAATCACCGCACATGCAGAGGAAGCGCTTGCCTCTGGCCGTACAAGTTTGGGGGACTCATAATGAGCAGACAGGGGCCTCCGAATGAAATAGGTTAATTTAAGTTTTGTTTTATACGAAAGGTTTTTAAAACCCTTAAATTCACAGTAGTAGGGGAATTGATATAACATCGAAAGGGGACGTTTTAATAAGTATTTAAATATAGCTACCACAATGTACAGTAAAACTATCAAAAGAACTACATATTCGTAAAATACTAAAATGAATAATGAAATTTGTAGAAAAATCAATTGAAAAATACAATATGTTAAAATCTATTATTTGAATAATTGTGCCTCAAAGCTTCTTCGTATTAGAATGCGATTAGGTGTTTTTCCGCCAACTCAAAGTCAAAATAGATTTTCGATCAGTTTTAATAAAGATTGAAAAAAGTTAGCGATATATCAAGGACTTAAATCACATTACTTTTATACGCTTGAAAGTGACACGTTATTATTAGTGACTACTCTATAATTTGAAAAAAATAATGTTGCTTCTATTATAAGAATTCAAAAAGTGGACGGTATTAACGTTTGTCTTGTGTGATTCGATACATAATTTATGGGACAGCAACTTTTTAAATTAAAATATTAAAATACTTAAAAACCAAGGGTTTGATAAATACTTTAACAGTGACAATGTTAGCACAGTGTTGGAAATGTTAATAAAGACCTCATGCGAGTTGGAAAATACGCTACAGAAAAATACTCTAAAAAGGAAATATTATGCAGCAATTAGTGCATATTAATGAAGCTAAAAATAGAGTTCATTTATTAGTAAAATGGAAGTTTATATACAGGCGAGCTCCACTATGTTAATTTCAAAAGTTTTATTTAGACAGTCTCTGATTTAAGACCACGATTATGGAGTACGAAAAAATTACTAACAATATCAAAGAACATAGAAATATAATTTATAATGAAATGTTTAATATACCTGTATAAATACCCGAAATAAACTATTAAGTATTTGATAATCTAAAATTTGAATTTTAAAATTAAAAATATTTAGAATTGTATTACAAAACAGCCTTTTTAAACATCCTCAAATTATGAGTTATCTTATTTTAGTCATTTTACCAATAAAACATTACCTCTTTTTTACGTTCTAGGAATTGTTAATTTAACAATATATATTTTTAAAATTTCATTGACCAATTAGGAGTATAAACCTTTGTAAAAGCTTCTCTTTGTTTCCTAATTCGAACGTAGTGGATGGATTTTGGACTTTGAAATTTTTAAATGTGGTTTTTCATAGTTTTATTTTATATGAGAACATTATTTTGCCGGCTGCCAAATAAAATCTAGTTTCTGTAACTTTTAAGCAGTTACTTTTCTTTAAATCAGATGTATATGTAAAATTTTATAAAAATATATTTTTTAATTACGTGCTCATATTTTTGAATTTCGAAAATGACTGTACAATATATGTAGCCGCGTTTTATATATAGAATTTTTAACAAACGTTAACAATTCTATACATAAAACGTGATTGTTTGTTACTACAGTTTTTACGTGGCGATGCCGTGTTTTTTAATTTGACTGTATTTTTGTACGAGTCGTGTTTCTAAGAGAGAGAACAGTTTGAAAATTTTTCCGTACCATATTTGGTACCGGATATGTGGTATCGAAAAGTCGACCAAATTGCCTTGTACAGCAGGATTTTCGTTAAATTTTCTCAACTGTCTTAATTGGTAAATGTATCAAACTAATTTATTTGTGATCGGCACGAAGAAACCTATTCCATGGATATATACAGTATTACATTTAAGAAAACAAAGTTTATTAATATCAGAAAAGCTAAACACCATGTATATTTGTATACAACACTAAATAAACATTCGCACAATTCGAAAAATTGTTTGTATTGAGAACTTTTTAGATATCTACAGACATATGGAAGTTAATGGGGTATGCATTTGTAACAAAAAACCTGTAGGTTAAGGTTATTATAATAGTCAAGAGAGTTGGAACCTGACATGATTTAAGAAAGATACACTTACTCAATCACAAATTCAAACAGTCCGTAAAAACCTTAAACGTACAATAATTCGAATGCAATGAATAAACGGTGGAAGCGTAAAGATCAAATAGGCCTGATGGTGGATTTTCAAGGGTTATTTTCGCTTGACAGTGGAACACATACTTTTATGGATTAAGAGTTTTGCATAGGCGGCTTGCAACTTTGTTTGTAAAAAGAAAATGGAAAACGAGTACTTATGAATTTAAATTTATAAATAAGTATTTACTATAAATTTTAGATACAATTATAGTATATTTAATTTGTATTTTTTACACTCAAACAAAACAACACTCAGTTTTAATGTTATTTTTCGTTACCATACTTTAGACTTTATCTGAAGTGCTATTTGGTATTTGGAGCAAACTTATTCAAAACGAATCTTTTTTACTTTAAGGTCTGAATCGGATGTATTAAATTAGCGGACGTTTGTGTATCAAAACATAGCCGTAAAGGTTATGGTAACAGTAAAGGGAACCAATTCCAAAATTATTACACTCGCAAAAAAGATATAGATTAAGCAACATTTTGCTTTCAATATGTGCCATATCCGGCTTTTAAATTTAGATTGGTAAAAGGAAAATTATACTTATACAGGTACTAAGTCTTTTAAAACATTGATCGAAAAACTGAAATATCTTGAAAGCTATAAGAAAAAGAAATTTTCTTTTATCTCCAGTTCTATAAATATTAAAATTTATTTTTATACAATTTTATCAAAAATGAATAGTAATAGTATTATTCAAATAGTGGTTTTTGTGACATTTTAAACTCAAAAAGCTACTCTACTACTTTAATTTTAAATTCGCAAATAAATAGAATTTTTGGTTACTATTATTATTATTATTATTAAACAACAACTTTTTAACTATTGTCATTTTATTTTAATACTAACAGCTATCAATATGTTCGCAACCCTTTATGTACCAGTAGGACCAGCGACCGTTTATTATACAAAACATAGCCGTCATAGATATGTTAATAAAAAAACACGTTGGCACACCAAATCCACAATTTTAGTGCCAGTTAGTTCGGATTATCATGCGATTTTTTACTTAAAATCTGACAGTTGACTTTAATTTTTTCTACGTAATGCATTAATGTACGTTTGTTAATTAAATGAAGTCGAAAGTAAGTGTGTATACAAACACAAAAGACTCTTTTTGCGACCTAACGCTCGTACTTGTTGACATTTTATTTGACGACTCATGGCAATATGGTCGGCGCAATATTTCAAATAAAGCACCCCATAAATGAATCTGTTAGAATTTTGATAGATGATAAACTCGGATTTAAGGCAAAATTTAATCTCATGATGCTACTTAGATTCTGAGGATTATAAGAAATTGAATTTAAATATGAACAAAAGAACTTGAGAATGTATGAAAATTGTCTAAATTACCACGCATCGCGTCATGCACGACCAGTAGAAACAACTAGCACGCTGATGATAATGATGATGTTAATCTAAAAACTTAAGAATTTTTAAAATCTTGAGAAATACCGATATCATCACGTGAATTTAAATTATAACACAACAAATTTTTACTCTTTATGAAATGTTTGGAAATTTTTGAAGTTGCGATTATGTATTGAGAAGTCAGAAAAATATAAGATAATTTCACATATTTCAGACACTGACTGCTCTCCTTACAAGGAATCGCTTCAAACTGGTTCTGTAGTAATTAAACTTGAACTCGAAACAAATGAGAATATTTAAATAAATACATCGAGTTACTGCCCCATTATATACGTCAAAACATTTAGTTATAACCCCCTAAGAAAAGAATACTCAAACTTCAAAAAATAACAGATATATACTCCAAAAGAGTAAGCTGCTTAAAATGAAACCAGAATAAGTAACTAGATTTTTAAATTACCTTCTGATATAAAATATTTACCACCAAAATACATGCTGTTTGGTTAATGAACATGCATTGTATTTCATGGGGTAAGGGTTATGAGTTTGCCGATATAATTAAACATGTAATAGAAAAGGCAGATAACGTGTACGTCAAAAGGGAAAGAGTAGTGTGGATAGTAAAAAAAATCTCATCAAAATTAGTTCTAGAAGATGATTAACATTCAGGATTACAGCAAGGAGAAGCACAATATTTCTATCATTCTGAACTCATATTTATATGTACGAATAGCAATGTACGTTTTTTAATAACAAATTATGTAATGTAAATGAAATGCATTTTTTATATAAAACCATTTTTTTATTTAATGATCAATCATCAATCGAAAGTTATCAGAAAAACACAAAAATATAAATACAGGCTTTCACAAACATTTACAGATGTACGGAACATTAAGTTAAACTACTCATAACACCAAAGGCAGAATATTTCATTGACAAAAACAAACTTAAACAAGCTGTGCAAATTGTGATTCAATATATTTTCAAAGAATTATTTCGTAATATATTTTGGATTAAATTCTTCTATTTTGTCGAAAAATTCGTCACATTTTATTTTTTCATTAAGTAAAAGAACGTTCTTATATCTGATGTGTGCAAATATATGTTGCATACCTCAATAATTTTTTTCCAAAATTTTGTGCAATGCTTTTGCATTCTTCAACCCACAAATATTTTCATGATTAACGTCAAATTCTACATTTTTTAGATATTGAGTTAAATTTTTAACCGCTTCATTCAAACTTAGCGCTGGTGTTTCTTTGACATAAGCTATCCGCAATTCTTGAATCTGAATGAAACTCGACTTTTAAGATCTAAATTTAAAGTGATGCGATTAAAGATGGGAGGAACAAAATTTAAGAGAGTGGGCGGATTAAAATAACATAAATATAAAGTATTATTTCGTTTTTCGATTCACAATTTCACGACAAGGACATGTTTCAAAATCTTATTTTGCACCATTAAGATAAAAAGCTAAGAATTCTAATACAGGAAAGAGTTCGAGTTTTTTATAGTTTTCGGAGGTTTAATAATATTATAAACGTTTTGAATTAAATCGCCACAGAAATCCTAACCTTTAATGTGCTATAAAAACATTTGCTTTTTATAGAGAGTAACAAAAGCAATAAACGGAATTATTTTGAAAACTAAAAAAGATAAATATACACATGCATGAAATTTTAAAATTAGAAAAAAAGAGCCCTAGTAGAATAGATTAATTTTTTTGTTCTAAAATCAATAATAAAAAGTTACAAATCATTTAAACATTTTTATGCACTCGGGGTAGAAAGGATTATTTAATCGCATTCCGACCTATAAGGTTAGAAAACAAATTATTTTTGATCTATCTTCTGTTATTCCGAACGATCACTTAATTAGCAGATAATTAAGAACAACTAATTAGCTGGTATTTCTATAGGTTACTAATTATTAAGTTTACATATTTCATTTTTGTAAACTGGAACACTTCTTCTATTTATAATTATTTTTACCATTATATTTAACTTGAAAAATGAAGAAAACCCTAAGTTTTAAACATAACCAATATCAACCATGCTAAAAAGTTTATAAAATGATTAAATGTATCATATCATTCATGCCTTATTCTAAGAAATGGAACAATATTTGCAACAGTTTGTTGCAAGAATAATTATTGCACATAAAATAAATTGGTTTACTGAACTGTAATTCAAACCTAGTGAAAAAATATTTGCGAAAACATGTATGACGTCGACGTGGGAAGGAAAAAACGAAGTTCGGTAACATCAGTGCCCGACTAACAAACAAACTCGATAGTTTATAGTATTAGAGCCTAAACGAGGTGAGATCGCAGACTATGCTTTAAACGAGAGATAGATCTTTACTTTTTATATAAATCTGTAAAATATCTGTGAAAACAAGTAAGATAGCGATGGAGGAAGGAATAAACCGAAAGTTTAATTAAGGAAAGGAATTTTCTTACGAAGTCCTATATACCTCCTTATTTCACCTTAAACCAAGTAACGTAGCAGAGCATGCTTTAGCTTAGAGACAGATCTCAACTCTCTCTCTCGGCCCGTAAAAAATATTTACGAAAACATGTAAGATAGTATTGGAGGAATGAAAAAAATAAAATACGATTAAGGAGAGGAATTAGATCCTAAATACTACGTTATTTTAATGGTGTTGTTAAAATTTACAAACATTCTAAGCCACAACTACAAAGATGTAAAAATGTTTTATACTTAAGATTAAATAAAAGTAGGTATTAATCATTTAAAAAACTAGGCAAAATCATATTAGCAAAAATATAAAATTCTTCATTACAATTAAAAGCACAGGCAAGCTGGTGATAAGATTCAAATATGAGAAAAATGAGAAAAAATAAATATATATATATATATATATATATATATATATATATATATATATATATATGTAGAATAGCAAAAATTAATAATTTCTGCAGGTGCAAAACGGCCTACAGGAAGAATTGCTTTCGATTATGTCACAGGGCATCCTCCCGCGATCATGATTGCTGGGCCTCTACTCTCATCAGGCCGGCATGTACCCAGGGAGATCTAAAATAACAGATTCCTCGACATGACGAAGTCGAAAACGAAACGTCTATGATACTAAAACAGTACTACATGCTAAGTGTAACACTGCAGACCCATTGGTAATTTAGCTAAGTATGCACTAGCAACATCATGCTGAGATTAGATGACATTAATGTTTGCTATTCTACATATATCTTTTCGGGCCAAGAACTTTTGATAAGGATGTGTGAAATCGCATTTTTATCGATTTATATATATTTATATATATATATATATATATATATATATATATATATATATATATATATATATATAATTTTTTTAAGGATTCTCTGAGATGACAGCTAAAGCAATGAAGACATAGACACGTGTTTCTGACATAAGGTCTTTATCAGTACAATAAAATTATTACAGAAAACCACACCAGAGTCCCCAGCAAGAGCAAAACCAACATTTGTGAAGAGAACGTTCGAAATCTTTGCCTAATAATATATATATATTTTTTTTTTGGGTTAATTCTTGGGTATTGGTTCGGAATGAAAAAATTATATGACCTAATGTGTAGTCATATTTAATGAAAATACTTTAAAACTTGACGTTTCGGCAGGTAATCCTCGCTTTTTTCAAAACTACAATATAAATGAAAAAAAACGAACTAAAATTTTGGGACATGCACAATCTTTGATATCAAATCGACTTACCCTAGAACGTAAGTACATACTACATATATCCAAATAAAAACATAGAACAATACGACATTAATACTGTTTATATTCTGTTTAAAACGAGCCACATTTTTGACAGTAAAACACTGTTGTTATGTGCTTACCGGGGTCAACTGTACTGAAATTATGAATATCGATTTTTGCCGGAAAGAATATTTTTACGTTGCAGGAAGGAGGTAGGTACTATTCCTTAATTAGAATAAAGGTTTCGTTATAAATATTTCTTTTAATTATTTTTGAAATGTAGTTAAAATCTATATTTACTTTTTTTTTATTTTTTTATAAGCCAATATTTTTTTTTCCATGCTATTATTGTATGTTAAATTAGATCAACGTAGATTTTGTTAAGGGAATTAATATCTCTTTTATCGTTAATAGCTCAACAGTTTCTTTTAATTTCAATTGTTTCATAAATTTCTCTTTTTTTGATATTGGATTCCGTTTTTAAAATTCTAGTGTTGTTGAAATTAAAAGTGTGTTTTTTGGTTTGGTTGCGTTTGTCGTATTTGTGCGATTTTAATCTAGATTGCAGGTATTGGCTAGTTTGACCAATATAAATGCCATTACAATCGTTGCAAGGTATTTTATATATAACATGTGTTTTTTAAATTTTTCGGTTTTTGCTTTTAATTTGGTATAATGACGGTTTAATAAATTATATCCTTTGTGGGCAATATGTATGCTGTGTTTGGCCATTACACGTTGGATTTTTTCCGACAGTCCTTTAATATAGGGAAGTGTTATATAATTTTGTTTTTGGTTTTTATTTTGTGATCGAGTGTCGGTTTTGTTGTAGAATTTGTGTATTCTCTTTTTAAAAATAGAATGTATAAGCTGTTTTGGATAGCTTTTCTTTATAAGAGCTTGTTTAGCTTTGTTAATGGATTGTTGTCTAAATTCTACGTCTGATAGTTGAATGGCCCTATCTGCAAGCCCTATTATTACCGACTTTTTTTGAGAACGGGGATGTTGTGAAAGGTAATTATTGTATCTAGCAGACCAAGTTTTTTTAGTATACCATTCTGTCTTTATTGCATCATTTTTTCTGTGTAAAGTGATACCTAAGAAATTAAGTTTCATGTTTTCTTCGATTTTAACAGTAAATTGAAGCTTGTTATGATAACTATCGAATTTTGTAAATACGTTATCGATTTTATCTTGTGGAACCGCAGTTATACAATCGTCCACGTATCTAAAGAAAAATGGTATATTGCAATCTAGTTGAGGAATAATTGTTTCTTCTAGGTCTTCTAATACCAGTTGGGCGATAACACTAGATATACTGGCACCCATTGCGCAACCGTCTATCTGTTTATAGATTTTATCTTCATATAAGAAATACGTGGAGTTTAGTGTTAACTGCACTGCCTCTAAAAAATCGTCCAAGGGTTATGTATGTATATATGAATATTTTTTTATTTCATTCCATTTTTTGGAAATTATGTCCTTAGCTAAAATTATAGGAACATTTGTATAAAGTGAGATTGCATCTAAGGATATCAATTTTAAGTTTTTAGGTAACTGAATTTATTTAATTTTTTCCTTGAAATGAAATGAATCTTTTATATAATATTGATTTTTGTTAATACCGTTTGAAATTATATCTTTTAAAAATTTGGATAGGTTATTAAAAGGAGATTGTATGCAAGAAACAATGGGGCGTAAAGGGATACCATCTTCATACAATTTAGGTAAACCGTAAATTTTTGGCAGCAATGCGTTGTGTATTTTTAATTTTTTTGTGGTGCTTAGTGAAATGTAACCTTTTTTGTCCCATTTATCTATTAGTTGATTATTTAATTTTTGATATTGGTCGGTAAGGTCATTTTTCATTTCTTTATACGTCGATGTGTCACATAAAAGATGTTTAATTTTATTATCGTATTCTAGGGTGTCCATGATAACTGTCTTGTTTGTTTTGTCTGGCTTAAGAATTAGTAGGTTTGGATGTTGTTTAAAAAGGTGGTGGTCTGTCTATTTTTTTTTGTTTAGAATTTTATCTTCAGACTCTAGTTTATTTTTGTTATTAAAATTGCTGAGTATATTACAACATTTAGTTCTTATTTCATCCTTGGTTGATGTATTTAGATACGAAATAGATGATTCTATGTTACAAATTTTTTCAGGCAGTGGAGCTTCGATTGTTGTATTGGCACAGCGAAATTTGGACCCAAACTTAACACGTCGTTTACATAGTTTGGAATCTCTGTATTTGTTAAATTTTCTACCCAGAGATTTGACAGTACATAATCTCTGGGTAGAAAATTTAACAAATACAGAGATTCCAAACTATGTAAACGACGTGTTAAGTTTGGGTCCGAATTTCGCTGTGCCAATACAACAACCAATCGAAGCTCCACTGCCTGAAACAATTTGTAACATAGAATCATCCATTTCGTATCTAAATACATCAACCAAGGATGAAATAAGAACTAAATGTTGTAATATACTCAGCAATTTTAAAAACAAAAATAAACTAGAGGCTGAAGATAAAACTCTAAACAAAAAAATTAGACAGACCACCACCTTTTTTAAACTACATCCAAACCTACTAATTCTTAAGCCAGACAAAACAAACAAGACAGTTATCATGGACGCCCAAGAATACGATAATAAAATTAAAGATCTTTTATGTGACACATCGACGCATAAAGAAATGGAAAATGACCCTACCGACCAATATCAAAAATTAAATAATCAGCTAATAGATAAATGGGACAAAAAAGGTTACATTTCACCAAACACCACAAAAAAATTAATAATACACAACGCATTGCCGCCAAAAATTTACGGTCTACCTAAATTGCATAAAGATGGTATCCCTTTACGCCCCATTGTTTCTTGCATACAATCTCTTCTTAATAACCTATCCAAATTTTTAAAAGATATAATTTCAAACGTTATTAACAAAAATCAGTATTATATAAAAGATTCATTTCATTTCAAGGAAAAAATTAAAGAAATTCAGTTACCTAAAAACCATAAATTGATATCCTTAGATGTAATCTCACTCTATACAAATGTTCCTATAATTTTAGCTAAGGACATAATTTCCAAAAAATGGAATGAAATAAAAAAATATACAAGTATACCCTTGGACGATTTTTTAGAGGCAGTGCAGTTAACACTAAACTTCACGTATTTCTTATATGAAGATAAAATCTATAAACAGATAGACGGTTGCGCAATAGGTGCCAGTATATCTAGTGTTATCGCCCAACTGGTATTAGAAGACCTAGAAGAAACAATTATTCCTCAACTAGATTGCAATATACTATTTTTCTTTAGATACGTGGACGATTGTATAACTGCTTACAAAATTCAATAGTTATCATAACAATACGACTAACGATAATGTACTTGCAAAATCCAATAGTTATCATAACAAGCTTCAATTTACTGTTGAAATCGAAGAAAACATGAAACTTAATTTCTTAGATATCACTTTACACAGAAAAAATGATGCAATAAAGACAGAATGGTATACTAAAAAAACTTGGTCTGCTAGATACAATAATTACCTTTCACAACATCCCCGTTCTCAAAAAAAATCGGTAATAATAGGGCTTGCAGATAGGGCCATTCAACTATCAGACGTAGAATTTAGACAACAATCCATTAATAAAGCTAAAGAAGCTCTTATAAAAAATAGCTATCCAAAACAGCTTATACATTCTATTTTTAAAAAAAGAATACACAAATTCTACAACAAAACCGATGCTCGATCACAAAATAAAAACCAAAAACAAAATTATACAACACTTCCCTATATTAAAGGACTGTCGGAAAAAATCCAACATGTAATTTATTAAACCGTCATTATACCAAATTAAAAACAAAAACCGAAAAATTTAAAACAACACATGTTATATATGAAATACCTTGCAACGATTGTAATGGCATTTATATTGGTCAAACTAGCCAATACCTGCAATCTAGATTAAAATCACACAAATACGACAAATGCAACCAAACGGCCCTTACCAAACACGAACAAAATGAAAAACACACTTTTAATTTCAACAACACCAGAATTTTAAAAATGGAATCCAACACCTAAAAAAGAGAAATTTATGAAACAATTAAAATTAAAAGAAACTGTCGAGCTATTAACGATAAAAGAGATATTAATTCCCTTAACAAAATCTACTTTAATCTAATTTAACATACAATAATAGAATGAAAAAAAAAATCAAAAAAAAGTAAATATAAATTTTAACTCCATTTCAAAAATAATTAAAAGAAATGTTTATAACGAAACTTTTATTCTAATTAAGGAATAGTACCTACCTCCTTCCTGCAACGTAAAAATATTCTTTCCGGCAAAAATCGATATTCATAATTTCAGTACAGTTGTCTCCGGTAAATACACAACAACAGTGTTTTACGGTCAAAAATGTGGCTCGTTTTAAAGAGAATATATATGTATTAATGTCGTATTGTTCTATGTTTTTATTTGGATATATGTAGTATGTACATAACACCTCGGTGGCTCAGTGGTAAGAGAGCCGGCTTCCACCCGGAAGGCGCGGGTTCGAGACTTGGCGTAGCCGGCACTTTTTAAAATAAAGAGTGCTCAATATGCCTGGTCCGGTACCTTCCCGAGGTGCCTTTGGTCGTTGGGATAATACATTAACGACTCTGTTCGTAGACTTGGGTCGACTGCGAACAGTAACAAGGCCTCTTACTCAACACATACACTACACGACACAACTGCGTAGAAGGCAACGGGAAACCACTACGTAGAACACATTCCCTAGTATAATGGTCTAGTGTAGTGCATTCAAGAAACCATATACATCTTAATATAAGATAGGTTTCAAGGCACTCACTGACCATCGCCAACGCCCGAATATGGGGTACGGCACTTGAAGAAGTATGTACTTATTTATGTTCTAGGGTAAGTTGATTTTATATAAAAGATTGTGCATGTCCCAAAATTTTAATTCGTTTTTTTTTTTCATTTATATTGTAGTTTTGAAAAAGGCAAGGATTACCTGCCGAAACGTCAAGTTTTAAAGTATTTTTATTAAATATGACTACACACTAGGTCATATAATTTTTTCATTCCGAACCAATACCCCAGAATTAACCCAAAAATATATACAGAAAGGTTCAAGAACTTCTACAACGATATATATATATATATATATATATATATATATATATATATATATATATATATATATATATATATATATATATATATATATATATATATATATATATATATATATATATATATATATATATATATATATATATATTTGCGTTTATGGTGTAGAAGAAAATGACGGCGAAATTATTCAGGAAAAGATGGTTAAACTTTTTACTCAGAAGTTAAAAATAAATACCACGAAAGAAGACATAATTAAGTGCTACAGAGTGGGAGAAAACCGAGAGAAAGCACGCCCAGTAATAGTAAAATTTGCTGACTACAACAAAAAAACTACAATATTAAAACATAAGAGTAACCTTAAAGGTACTAAAATTAGAATAGTGGAGGAACTGACTAAATCTAGATTCTTTTTGTTTAAAGCAGCTCAAGAGAAGATTGACTGAAAACGGGTTTTCACGAGAAATGGAAATATATTCGTCAAGAAGGAGGATGGAAGAAATCACAAAATTCGAGATCTGGAAGATCTAGATGCCTATTAACCGAAAAAAAAAATTCTTGTAAATACTTCTATTTTGTTGCGTGAGTTAGTGTATAGTGTTAGATCTTACATTATCTTAAGTAGCGTAATAAATTAGTTAAATTTTTTCGGAGCCATAGAGGGGAGCAGAATATTTGAGGCACCTTATTTGCAAGCTGCCGGAGAGGTAAAAACGCTAATTGAGGGAGAAAGTAGGTTAAAAATATACCACATAAATATCAGAAGTATAAGAAAAAATTTTGATGAACTAACATTATTAATTGAATCGATCGAACAAAATAATATTGATATCCTAGTGTTATCGGAGACTTTTAATTTGGAAAAACATGAGGTAAGTCTCTTTCATTTGCCTAATTTTAAATTAGTTTATAATAATTCTCAATTTAATAAAAATGATGGCATAATTGTATACATAAAAAACAGTATAAAACATATAACAAACTTAATACATTTTTCAGAAACTAGGTGTATTCAAATATGCTTGGAAATAAACAAAGTAGATATCAACATGTTGCTATAGACCTCCGTCAACAAATTTAGATTTATTTTTAAGTGATTTAGAACAATACTTAATAAATTGGAGTAATCATCATTTAGATATATTTATTGGCGATATAAACATTAATATTTTGGATCCACTGTCTCTAAAAACAAACGAATATTTAAATTTAATGAACGAGAAGGGCCTTTTTTCTTGTATAAACAAAGCTACTAGAGTTACTGCGGTTTCATCGAGTTGTATAGATCACATATTTGTACGTTATAACAAAGAATTTATATCTAAACCAACTCCTTTTATCTACAAAACCGATATGACCGATCATTACCTAATAGGCTTAAATACCGAAATAAAATTACCAGAAAAAAAAAAGTCAGTACAGCACTATAGAAAAATAAATTATGAAAAATTAAAATCGCATTTATCGCAAGAGACGTCGTTAAGCTGTACAGCTCTAGACCATGCGCAATTCGCCTATCACCAATTTATGTCCACACTTGAAAATTATATAAACATATCTACAAACACTTTGATCATTAAACAAAAATATAGAAAAATCAAACCTTGGATTTCTCTGGGGTTAATAAATTCTATTAAACATAGGGATTATTTAAAACAAAAATTATTAAAAAACTTTACAGTTGAAAAAGAGGAACAGTATAAACAATACAGGAACTACTTACAAAAATTAATCCGTAAAACTAAATTCCAATATTATAAAACAAAAATTCAGGACGCAGGTAAAAACTATAAAAGAGTATGGGAAGTTATTAACCAAGTAGTAAATAAAAATAATGAAAAAGGCGAGATATTAATTAAAGACGAAACTGGTAATGTAGTAAAAAACAAAGAACAAACATCTGAACTTTTTAATAACTTTTTCGCAAAAATAGGAGAGACAATGGCTAACAAAATTATTTCTAAAAACCAGCAATATAAAACAAAACATAATTTAAACAAAACCCTTTTTTTAAAACCAATAAACGAAAAGAACTTATTTTATACATCAAATCCTTAAAATCAGGCTCTTCCCCTGGTGAGGATGGTATAACTGTAAGATTAATTAAAACAATCCATATGTATATCTTAAAGCCTTTAGTCCATATAATTAATTTAACCTTTACAAGTTCCAGGATACCTGTAGAATGGAAAACCGCTATAGTTGTTCCTATTTTTAAAAATGGAGACCCATACCAAATGACAAATTACAGACCAATATCTCTTTTAAGCAACTTTTCAAAATTATGGGGAAAATGTGTAAAGACACGCCTAGTTGATTTCTTTGATTCTCAGAATGTTCTTTTTACTGAACAATTTGGTTTTAGACGGAATAGAAGTACGGATGATGCGATATTTTTTTTGGTTTCATGAAATTATATCAAAAATGCAACAAAATAAAAAATGTCTTACAGTCTATATGGACTTTGCTAAAGCCTTTGACACAGTTTCCCATTCCTTGCTGCTAAGGAAATTGGAAAGTGTCGGAGTGAGAGGGCATGTGCTAGAATTTTTTAAGTTCTATTTAGAAAATAGAATACAAAGAGTGCAATGTAACGATACCTTAAGCACTGGAACGGTGTAAGTTCTGGAGTTCCTCAAAGGACAGTCTTAGGACCTATTCTATTTTTAGTTTATGTAAAACCACTCAAAACCACTAAGATAAAATTGATTAAAGTTAATAGTAAAAAAAACAAAAAAAAGCATATTCAACAAATAACATTTATTAACAAATTCAGTGCTCCCCAAAATATTTCCAGAAATATGTTTCTCCTGTAGGTTATTTTATATAATATATGACAGAAATTGACCTTAATTGAAGTTTTTTTTTAAATGACAATTGACTGTGTAATGATCTTATGTTAATCAGTTTTCATACCTCATATGTTGAGAGAAAAAAATCTAAAGTATATTCAAATAAAGATCACTATCCAAATATAAGATCAACTGTGTAAAATGTTTTATGAAAATAGCTAAAGAATCACAAAACAACAAACTAAATGTTCAATAAAACCTGAAAATTAAGTAATACGGATGAGAAAAGAAATTCTCAATCAGCTAATGACTGGTAAAAGTGATAGACTCCAAAATCTATAAATATTTATAAAGAAAATCTTTAAGTTGTTTTAATTTACCGAACAATTTGATCTAACAGTAAAAATTTATCAAAAGATGCAAAATAATCAAGCAATTAATTAACTTCATTAATTCAAATACAATTAACAGCAATAGAATAAAAGAAAAGAGTATTATGTGAATCTAAGAGCAAGCAAATAAAAAGAAAAAATTATATAACTAAGTTTCAAATCCAATCATCAATATTACCTAACAAATTGACACCATTGTTTTATATCAAAATACCTTTCTAAAGCAAGTAAATACAATAAATCATAAATATCATCACATATTCCAGTAGTGTTACCTGTCTATAACACTTCTTATATACCTTGTATAAACTAACTAGATCTTATAAGTTAAAATTTGAAGATGTGATCACACTTTACAACCACACTGTATCTTGAAGTATATTATACTATCAAATGTTGGCAGAAACCTATAGACTATTGTGTCATAAACTTATATTGTGATGTTCTGTATCTTAAAGCCTACTATACGGTCAAATGTTGACAAAAACCTATAGATTATTGTGTCCTAAACTTATAATGTGATATTTGAGTATCAGCATGAGTTATAAAGTATTGACTTATTGACAACACCAATAATCATTGTTTATGCACACCAGCAGTAGTTAGAACTTTATATAAAAAAGTATACTCTACACTCAAAAGAAAACAGAAAAAGTCGTAAAGTTGATCAGCAATAAACAATAAAGTCAATTCAGCACAAGGGATGTTAAAATTAAGATACTTATCTAAGTGTCTATCAGCATCGGTGACTTAGATCAGCAGTCTATGATGTAAGTGTCATCGAAGACGTTTCCAGCAAGAAAACTGGGTACGTACACACTTAAGTACTAGGTAACAGACTTCTGCTCCACTTATGTTGACACATCCAGGTTCAAACCCTGGTTAGGAGAACAGAAACAAGAAGTAGAAGTGGAGGGAGAAGAAGAAAAAAAAATCCTAGAATAGTACAAACGTCTAAAATTTACACCCCAAATAAAAGTATATAGGTCTGTTTAACAACTCAACACCCAGTATATCAAATAAAGAAAATAATTCCAAACAAAAATGTATCAATATTTCCCAGCTTGACTTGATTTAAACTAATTTACCCAAATTACAAAAAAATCTTAAGTCATTCTATTACAGAAATTCAAAATATTAGGCTCGTACATGTCTATTACGATACATAATATTATCAACTACAACCCCTTAACTATATACAAAATATAACCAACATATTTATTAATTAATACTAATATAGGTACATTACAGCCTTTATAGTGAATAGTAACAAGAATCCACCCTTAAAATCTTGTAAATATCAATACAAAATGTCATTACTCCAGTATAAATAAGCTAATATAAGATGTTACAGACAGAAAATGTAAATCACTGATACAATATTGTTCAATTTTGTCAAATTGATTAAAGCAGATAGCATGTATTTATATCTTATAAAGTTGTTTCGGTCTTCAAAGAAATATAAATATTAAAGTGATTTTTATAGATATACAGGCCTCTCCTAATTATAACATACACCTGTAATAGTTTTATTGAAACACACTTATTAAAGAAAACAAATTCTCCCAAATGTATTTACTATTCTTTACTTTATGCAAACTTAAATAACAATTGGCTTATGGAGGTTACAAATAGACCTTTTTGTATTGCAGAAATAAACTTAACAATTATAACAAACATAAGATATATATACATTCAGCACATATCTTAAGAAAATGAAAAGTACTATTGAATACATTGTTTGCTACACAAATCAAAGGGCAATCAAGAGTGTCCCCATAGCTCTTAATTTCAATAAGTAAAATAACTATGTGGCCTTGTATTTACTTTTTAATAAGAGAACTAAGTAACAAAAAAAAAACCCTACAAAAAGACCTTAGTGATAGCCGAGAAACTATATCTAAGCTAGAGGTTAGAATATAACCTATAAAAAAATAATATGGCAAAATACAAGAAAATACGTACAGGGAAAATATATCACATTTTAGTGAATATAAAATTGGGTTATCTTACCTTATTTGATGGTAAAGGGTTTCTTATTAGTCACTTCGTAAAGTTTGTCCCATCAAAAAGATATGGTAGGTGGTCAAGTGCAGTTAAATCCTCACAAGAGAGTAATAAAAGGTTCCTCAACCAAAAATATTAAAGTACAACGTAATTAAATACACATAAGAGCCTTTTTAACTAAGTTGCCGACGTAAATCCCAAAAGATGGCCTGGATTAAAACAGGATCAATTCGCCGACAAACTTTCACACTTAACCTTCACCTTTCAGAGAGACAAGAAGCTTAACCTACTTCATTACCAGGTCAAGGCAGCAGTAGCGGGATGACAATCCGTCAGTGGTGCCATTTTACTAAAATCAAACTGACCAAATCTGGACAATAGATCAGCCAATCCCTGAGCTGGATCACAGGAAAGAAAAAATATTTAAAGGAGAAAAAAATAAAATTACTAATTGAACAAAACTAAGGCGCCATCTGCACGAAGACTAGTGAATTGCCTCAATATGAATCGAAGATTTCGCTAAGCAGAGACCGCGAGCACCTTACTACATCGATAGGAGACTTACAGTACCGAATTTACGGATTTTATGCATTAAAATGTAGTGACGAAATTAAAATGTTACAATATATATGTATATATATATATATATATATATATATATATATATATATATATATATATATATATATATATATATATATATATATATATATATATATATATATATATATATATATATATATATATATATATATATATATATATATATATATATATATATATATATATATATATATATATATATATATATATATATATATATATATATATATATATATATATATATATATATATATATATATATATATATATATATATATATATATATATATATATATAAGGCGCCATCTGCACGAAGACTAGTGAATTGCCTCAATATGAATCGAAAGATTTCGCTAAGCAGAGACCGCGAGCACCTTACTACATCGATAGGAGACTTACAGTACCGAATTTACGGATTTTTATGCATTAAAATGTAGTGACGAAATTAAAATGTTACAATATATATGTATATATATATATATATATATATATATATATATATATATATATATATATAGATTCAGTATTCTCGACCGTGTTATTAGTAATTTACGTCAGAAGTTTCGGGAAAGCGGTCTGTGAGTATTCAAACTCTAATTGTTTTAGATCTCAATATTTCGTCAAATGTTTATTGACTTCATCAGGAGACAACTAGAAACAATAAATTTATCTTAATTAACACACCATAGAAGAAAATATATAAAAATATACAGTCACATTACTCATTAAAATATACTATACTACTACAACGTAAGAGTTAGTCGAACATATTACAAAACAAGGAAGATAAAAGCAACATTCTGTGCATTGAGGACAACTATTTTCACACTTAACATGTATTATTACAAATATAAAACGATCTGTGCATTCAACAATGTTTTGAACCATAATGGAAAAGCCTAACAACACAAAAAAAAAAACCAAAACCGATAAATTGATATCAGTGGTTCTTATACTTTCATAAAACATAAAATAGTGAATTTTAAACTTAATATATGTATATAGGAAGTTACTTATTGATCGTCACATTTGGTTTAAAATATTGCAGTAAATATTGCTTAGTTTATTTGTGTCCAATTTTGAATTAATTGCATTTTTATTCTTATTGATATGGCACATTTCAAGAAACAATCTATTTCTATAACTGTCATGGTGTTCTAGTATCTTAACATTACTATAATTAAATTTATGACCCGTTTTCAAGTGATGCTGTACCAATGCGCATGAATTTTTGCCTATATGGCAATCACTTTTATGTTGTGTTACTCGTTGTTTTAACCACTGCGAAGTTTGGCCAATATAACAACCGTCACAACCCAAGCAAGACACTTGATAAACACAATTAGTTGTGCATCCAGTTGGAGTTTTTTCTTTGACCTTTGAAAATACCGAGTAATTTTGTATGAGGCTATATTTGGCTATTTTTATGTTCGAAAAAGGCTTAAACAGTGAAATAATTGAATTGGTAAGATTATTTATAAATGGAATCCTGACATATTTTACTTGTTGATTACTGTCTTCTGTGGGGCCGTCATAAAAGCTTGTGTTATAAATGAGCTTTTTTAAAATGTGTTTAGGGTAACCATTGTTCACAAACATAACAAAAAGTTTGTCTAGGTTCTGTTGTAAATACATAACGTCACTAATGTGTGTTACCCTATTTTTCATTGCAATGACAGTATTGTATTTCTGATTGGTTGGATGATTTGAAAAATAATTCAGGTATCTACCAGATGACGTATCTTTTTGGTACCAATCTAAAATAATTTTGTTTTCGTCTGTTCTTATGACTTTAGTATCTAAAAAGGGCACACTTTTATGTTTTTCATAATCAATTGTAAATTGCAAATGGGTGTTGAAAGAGTTAAAATTATTTAAGACAACCTGAATCTGATCAGTTGGAACAGAGCAAATTAGATCATCTACGTATTTATAGATAAAGGGCAAGTGAAAAGGCAAATTTGGTATTATTGTGTCTAACAAGTGATCTAAGACAATAGTTGCTAGGATAGGACTAATAGGAGAACCCATGGGAGTTCCAAAGATTTCTTTATAAAATTGGCCGTTAAAACCAAAATAAGTGTTATTAAAAACAAAATTAATTAGTTCTATGAACGCATTTTTCGATAAGCTAGTAAATTTTTCAATTTGGTGCCATTTCTGCTCTAAAATATCAATAACCAAACTCAGTGGGATATTAGTAAACAAAGATACCACGTACAACGATATTAAAACATAGTTTTGTGGTAGCTGAACACCGCTAACAGCATTTACAAATGTGAAGGTGTCTTTAATATTGTAATTGGATTCATACTCAAAACTCAATTTTAAAATGTTTGCCAAATATTTTGAAAGGTTATAAGTAGTAGAGTTCACTGAACTAGCAATTGGCCTTAAGGGCACATTAGGTTTGTGTATTTTCGGTAGGCAATACAGTTCAGGAAAAGAGGAATTATATATCATTAAATGTTTGGCGTCTATTTCAGTGAGTTCTTTTTTAGTTTTTAATGTTTTTATTAAATTGTTATAAGCTAATTGTATAGAAGTGGTTGGATCTTTATTTAACACAAACTGTATTGCCTACCGAAAATACACAAACCTAATGTGCCCTTAAGGCCAATTGTTAGTTCAGTGAACTTTACTACTTATAACCTTTCAAAATATTTGGCAAACATTTTAAAATTGAGTTTTGAGTATGAATCCAATTACAATATTAAAGACACCTTCACATTTGTAAATGCTGTTAGCAGTGTTCAGCTACCACAAAACTGTGTTTTAATATCGTTGGACGTGGTATCTTTGTTTACTAATATCCCACTGAGTTTGGTTATTGATATTTTAGAGCAGAAATGGCACCAAATTGAAAAATTTACTAGCTTATCGAAAAATGCGTTCATAGAACTAATTAATTTTGTTTTTAATAACACTTATTTTGGTTTTAACGGCCAATTTTATAAACAAATCTTTGGAACTCCCATGGGTTCTCCTATTAGTCCTATCCTAGCAACTATTGTCTTAGATCACTTGTTAGACACAATAATACCAAATTTGCCTTTTCACTTGCCCTTTATCTATAAATACGTAGATGATCTAATTTGCTCTGTTCCAACTGATCAGATTCAGGTTGTCTTAAATAATTTTAACTCTTTCAACACCCATTTGCAATTTACAATTGATTATGAAAAACATAAAAGTGTGCCCTTTTTAGATACTAAAGTCATAAGAACAGACGAAAACAAAATTATTTTAGATTGGTACCAAAAAGATACGTCATCTGGTAGATACCTGAATTATTTTTCAAATCATCCAACCAATCAGAAATACAATACTGTCATTGCAATGAAAAATAGGGTAACACACATTAGTGACGTTATGTATTTACAACAGAACCTAGACAAACTTTTTGTTATGTTTGTGGACAATGGTTACCCTAAACACATTTTAAAAAAGCTCATTTATAACACAAGCTTTTATGACGGCCCCACAGAAGACAGTAATCAACAAGTAAAATATGTCAGGATTCCATTTATAAATAATCTTACCAATTCAATTATTTCACTGTTTAAGCCTTTTTCGAACATAAAAATAGCCAAATATAGCCTCATACAAAATTACTCGGTATTTTCAAAGGTCAAAGAAAAAACTCCAACTGGATGCACAACTAATTGTGTTTATCAAGTGTCTTGCTTGGGTTGTGACGGTTGTTATATTGGCCAAACTTCGCAGTGGTTAAAACAACGAGTAACACAACATAAAAGTGATTGCCATATAGGCAAAAATTCATGCGCATTGGTACAGCATCACTTGAAAACGGGTCATAAATTTAATTATAGTAATGTTAAGATACTAGAACACCATGACAGTTATAGAAATAGATTGTTTCTTGAAATGTTCCATATCAATAAGAATAAAAATGCAATTAATTCAAAATTGGGCACAAATAAACTAAGCAATATTTACTGCAATATTTTAAACCAAATGTGACGATCAATAAGTAACATCCTATATACATATATTAAGTTTAAAATTTACTATTTTATGTTTTATGAAAGTATAAGAACCACTGATATCAATTTATCGGTTTTGTTTTTTTTTGTGTTGTTAGGCTTTTTCCATTATGGTTCAAAACATTGTTGAATGCACAGATCGTTTTATATTTGTAATAATACATGTTAAGTGTGAAAATAGTTGTCCTCAATGCACAGAATGTTGCTTTTATCGTCCTTGTTTTGTAATATGTTCGACTAACTCTTACGTTGTAAGTATATTTTAAGGAGTAATGTGACTGTATATTTTTATATATTTTCTTCTATGATGTGTTAATTAAGATAAATTTATTGTTTCTAGTTGTCTCCTGATGAAGTCAATAAACATTTGACGAAATATTGAGATCTAAAACAATTAGAGTTTGAATAGTCACAGACCGCTTTCCCGAAACTTCTGACGTAAATTATATATATATATATATACATATATATATATATATATATATATATATATATATATATATATATATATATATATATATATATATATATATATATATATATATATATATATATATATATATATATATATATAAATATATATATAAATATGTATAAATATATATATATATATATATATATATATATATATATATATATATATATATATATATATATATATATATATATATATATATATATATATATATATATATATATATATATATATATATATATATATATATATATATATATATATATATATATATATATATATATATATATATACATATATATTGTAACATTTTAATTTCGTCACTACATTTTAATGCATAAAAATCCGTAAATTCGGTACTGTAAGTCTCCTATCGATGTAGTAAGGTGCTGGCGGTCTCTGCTTAGCTCTTCCGATTCATATTGAGGCAATTCACTATCTTCGTGCAGATGTATATATATATATATATATATATATATATATATATATATATATATATATATATATATATATATATATATATATATATATATATATATATATATATATATATATATATATATATATATATATATATATATATATATATATATATATATATATATATATATATATATATATATATATATATATATATATATATATATATATATATATATATATATATATATATATATATACATATATATTGTAACATTTTAATTTCGTCACTACATTTTAATGCATAAAAATCCGTAAATTCGGTACTGTAAGTCTCCTATCGATGTAGTAAGGTGCTCGCGGTCTCTGCTTAGCGAAATCTTCCGATTCATATTGAGGCAATTCACTAGTCTTCGTGCAGATGGCGCCTTAGTTTTGTTCAATTAGTAATTTTATTTTTTTCTCCTTTAAATATTTTTTCTTTCCTGTGATCCAGCTCAGGGATTGGCTGATCTATTGTCCAGATTTGGTCAGTTTGATTTTAGTAAAATGGCACCACTGACGGATTGTCATCCCGCTACTGCTGCCTTGACCTGGTAATGAAGTAGGTTAAGCTTCTTGTCTCTCTGAAAGGTAAAGGTTAAGTGTGAAAGTTTGTCGGCGAATTGATCCTGTTTTAATCCAGGCCATCTTTTGGGATTTACATCGGCAACTTAGTTAAAAAGGCTCCTATGTGTATTTAATTACGTTGTACTTTAATATTTTTGGTTGAGGAACCTTTTATTACTCTCTTGTGAGGATTTAACTGCACTTGACCACCTACCATATCTTTTTGATGGGACAAACTTTACGAAGTGACTAATAATAATATATATATATATATATATATATATATATATATATATATATATATATATATATATATATATATATATCAAGTCCGGCAAAGATTTCGAACGTTCTCTTCACAAATGTCGCTTTTGCTCTTGATGGTGACTCTGGTGTGGTTTTCTGTAATAATTTTACTGTACTGATAAAGACCTTATGTCAGAAACACGTGTCTGTAGTTGGCCAAATTTCATTGTTTTAGCGGTCGTCCTTTTTCTACTATATACTAGTTCCAGCCGCGTTTATGAAGGACCTTAAGTCAGAAACACGTGTCTTCATTGCTTTAGCTGTCATCTCAGAGAATCCTTAAAGAAATTATATATATATAAAAAAATCGATAAAAATGCGATTTTACACATCTTTATCAAAAGTTCTTGGCCGGAAAAGATATACGTAGAATAGCAAACATAAATGTCATCTAATCTCAGCATGATGTTGCTAGTGCATACTTAGCCAAATTACCTATGGGTCTGCAGCTGAAAACCACCAGAGGTGGCGCTAAGTGTTACACTTAGCATGTAGTACCGTTTCAGTATCATAGACGTTTCGTTTTTGACTTCGTCATGTCGAGGAATCTGTTATTTTGCCTGATGAGAGTAGAGGCCCGGCAATCATGATCGCGGGAGGATGCCCTGTGACATAATCGAAAGCAATTCTTCCTGTAGGCCGTTTTGTACCTGCAGAAATTATTAATTTTTCCTATTCTACATACATATATATATGTATGTAGATGTATATATATATATATATATATATATATATATATATATATATATATATATATATATATATATATATATATATATATATATATATATATATATATATATATATATATATATATATATATATATATATATATATATATATATATATATATATATATATATATATTTTTTTCTCATTTTTCTCATATTTGAATCTTATCACCAGCTTGCCTGTGCTTTTAATTGTAATGAAGAATTTTATATTTTTGCTAATATGATTTTGCCTAGTTTTTTAAATGATGAATACCTACTTTTATTTAATCTTCAGTATAAAACATTTTTACATCCTTGTAGTAGTGGCTTAGAATGTTTGTAAATTTTAGCAACACCATTGAAATAACGTAGTATTTAGGATCTAATTCCTGTCCTTAATCGTATTTTATTTTTTTCATTCCTCCAATACTATCTTACATGTTTTCGTAAATATTTTTTACGGGCCTATAGAGAGAGTTGAGATCTGTCTCTAAGCTAAAGCATGGTCTGCTACGTTACTTGGTTTAAGGTGAAATAAGGAGGTATATAGGACATCGTAAGAAAACTCCTTTCCTTAATTAAACTTTTGGTTTTTTCCTTCCTCTATAGCTATCTTACTTGTTTTCACAGATATTTTACAGATTTATATAAAAAGTTAAGATCTATATCTCGTTTAAAGCATAGTCTGCGATCTCACCTCGTTTAGGCTCTAATACTATAAACTATCGAGCTTGTTTGTTAGTCGGGCACTGATGTTTCCGACCTTCGTTTTTTTCCTTCCCACGTCGACGTCACACATGTTTTCGCAAATATTTTTTTCACTTGGTTTGAATTACTGTTCAGTAAACCAATTTATTTTATGTGCAATTAATCTTGCAACAAACTGTTGCAAATATTGCTCCATTTCTTAGAATAAGGTATGAATGATATGATACATTTAATCATTTTATAAACTTTTTAGCATGGTTGATATTGGTAATGTTTAAAACTTAGGATTTTCTTCATTTTTCAAGTTAAATATAATGTTAAAAATAATTATAAATAGAAGAAGTGTTCCAGTTTACAAAAATTAAATATGTAAATTTAATAATTAGTAACTTATAGAAATACCAGCTAATTAGTTGTTCTTAATTATCTGCTAATTAAGTGATCCTTCGGAATAACAGAAGATAGATTAAAAACAATTTGTTTTCTAATCTTATAGGTCGGAATGCGATTAAATAATCCTTTCTACCGCGAGTGCATAAAAATGTTTAAATGATTTGAAACTTTTTATTATCGGTTTTAGAAGAAAAAAAAAATTTATTCTACTAGGGCTCTTTTTTTCTAATTCTAAAATTTCATGCATTTAGTTTTCCAAATAATTCCGTTTATTGCTTTTGTTACTCTCTATAAAAAGCAAATGTTTTTATAGCACATTAAAGGTTAGGATTTCTGTGGAGATTTAATGGAAAACGTTTATAATATTATTAAACCTCTGAAAACTATAAACAACTCGAACTCTTTCCTGTATTAGAATTCTTAGCTTTTTACCTTGATGGTGCAAAATAAGATTCTTAAACATGTCCTTGTCGTGAAATTGTGAATGGAAAAACGAAATAATACTCTATATTTATGTTATTTTAATCCGCCCACTCTCTTAGATCTTGTTCCTCCCATATTTAATCGCATCACTTTAAATTTAGATCTTAAAAGTCAAGTTTCATTCAGATTCAAGAATTGTGGATAGCTTATGTCAAAGAAACACCAGCGCTAAGTTTAAATGAAGCGGCTAAAAATTTAACTCAATATCTAAAAAATGTAGAATTTGACGTTAATCACTAAAGTATTTATGGGATAAAAAATGCAAAGGCATTGCACAAAATTTTGGAAAAAAATTATTGAGGTATGCAACATATATTTGCACACATCAGATATAAGAACGTTCTTTTACTTAATGAAAAAATATAATGTGAAGAATTTTTCGACAAAATAAAAGAATTTAATCCAAAATATATTGCGAAATAATTCTTTGAAAATATATTGAATCACAATTTGCACAGCTTGTTTAAGTTTGATTTTGTCAATGAAAAATTTTGCCTTTGGTGTTGTGAGTAGTCTAACTTAATGTTTCAGTGCATCTGTAAATGTTTGTGAAAGCGTGTATTTATATTTTTGTGTTTTTCTGATAACCTTCGATTGATGATTGATCATTAAATAAAAAAATGGTTTTATATAAAAAAATGCGTTTCATTTACATTACATAATTTGTTATTAAAAAACGTACATTGCTATTCGTACATATAAATATGGGTTCAGAATGATAGAAACATTGTGCTTCTCCTTGCTGTAATCCTGAATTTTAATCATCTTCTAGAACTAGTTTTGATGAGATTTTTTTTAGTATTCACACTTCTCTTTCCTTTTTGACGTACACGTTATCTGCCTTTTCTGTTACATATTTAATTATATCGGCAAACTCATAACCCTTACCCCATGAAATACAATGCATGTTCATCAACCAAACAGCATGTATTTTGATGATAAATATTTTATATCAGAAGGTAATTTAAAAATCTAGTTACTTATTCTGGTTTCATTTTAAGCAGCTAACTCTTTTGGAATAAATCTGTTATTTTGTCAAGTTTGAGTATTCTTTTTTTAGGGGGTTATAGCTAAATGTTTTGACGTATATTATGAGGCAGTAATTCGATGTATTCATTTAAATATTCCCATTTGTTTCGAGTTCAAGTTTAATTACTACAGAACCAGTTTGAAGCGATTCCTTGTAATGAGAACCATCAGTGTCTGAAATATGTGAAATTATCTTATATTTTTCTGACTTCTCAATACATAATCGCAACTTCTAAAATTACCAAACATTTTATAAAGAGTAAAAATTTGTTGTGTTATAATTTAAATTCACGTCATGATATCGGTATTTCTCAAGATTTTGAAAATTCCTAAGTTTTTAGATTAACATCATCATCATCATCATCAGCCCGCTAGTTGTTTCTACTGGTCGTGCATGACGCGATGCGTGGTAATTTAGACAATTTTCGTACATTCTCAAGTTCGTTTGTTCATATTAAATTGTTCATATTTAAATTCAATCCTCAGAATCTAAGTAGCATCATGAGATTAAATTTTGCTTTAAATCTTAGTTTTTCATCTACCAACATTCTAACAGATTCATTTATGGGGTGCTTTATTTGATATATTACGCCGACCATATTGCCATGAGTCGTCAAATAAAATGTCAACAAGTACGGGCGTTAGGTCGCAAAAAGAGTCTTTTGTGTTTGTATACACACTTTCGACTTCATTTAATTAACAAACGTACATTAATGCATTACGTAGAAAGAGTCAAAGTCAACTGTCAGATTGTAAGTAAAAAATCGCATGATAATCCGAACTAACTAGTACTAAAATTGCGGATTTTGGGTGCCAACGTGTTTTTCTATTAACATATCTATGACGGCTATGTTTTGTATAATAAACGGTCGCTGGTCCTACTGGTACATAAAGGGTTGCAAACATGTTGACAGCTGTTAGTATTAAAATAAAATGATAATGGTTAAACAGTTGTTGTTTAATAATAATAATAATAATAATAATAATAGTAACAAAAAATTCTATTTATTTGTGAATTTAAAATTAAAGTATAGAGTAGCTTTTTGGGTTTAAAATGTCACAAAAACCACTATTTGAATAATACTATTACTATTCATTTTTGATAAAATTGTATAAAAATAAATTTTAATATTTATAGAACTGGAGATAAGAGAAAATTTCTTTTTCTTATAACTTTCAAGATATTTCAGTTTTTCGATCAATGTTTTAAAGGAGTAATTACCTGTATTAGTATAATTTTCCTTTTACCAATCTAAATTTAAACGCCGGATATATATATATATGTATATATATATATATATATATATATATATATATATATATATATATATATATATATATATATATATATATTTAGAATAGCAGAAATATATAATTTCTGCAGGTGCAAAACGGCCTACAAGAAGAATTGCTTTCGATTATGTCACAGGGTACCCTCCTGCGATCATAATCGAAAGCAATTCTTCTTGTAGGCCGTTTTGCACCTGCAGAAATTATATATTTCTGCTATTCTACATATATCTTTTCCGGCCAAGAACTTTTGATAAAGGTGTGTGAAAGCGCATTTTTATTGATTTTAGTATCTATATATATATATATATATATATATATATATATATATATATATATATATATATATATATATATATATATATATATATATATATATATATATATATATATATATATATATATATATATATATATATATATATATATATATATATATATATATATATATATATATATATATATATATATATATATATATATATATATATACAGGGTCCTCACCTCCCGTCTTTTATTATACCTTAACCATTTATTTTAGAAAAAATATTTAAAAGCCACTAAATGCTGTTGATTAGAGAGCACATTTTAAAAATATTCTTGATTATACAGGGTGTTACAAAAAATAGTGGCGCATAAGAGTTGTATTTTTTAAATGGGACACCCTATATTTTTTTACATTTTTGAAACACTCTTTACCTAGTCTACAGACTCCTAGAATAGTATCTCTCTTTTTTTAATAGTTTAGTTTAGTTTAATATATAGTCTACATTTAAAATATTTATAAAAATTAGATAAAACATCTTAAAAGCTAAGGTAACCTAGTAGCTTACTGCAAAAGGTTTACAGTTATTCTGCTATGAGTATTATAAGTCTCACTTATACAGGGTGACCCAAATTCCATGTCAAACATTGCAAAATAAAAAATAATTTTTCTCCATTTTTTCAAATGGAACACCCTATATATTTTTTTTCTGTCCGGTACAGAATTAACAGATCAACATTTTTCATTATTACACTTATCTCAAAATTCCTGAAGGTTTTTGAAATATTCTTAAAAAACTAATGTTGTACTTTGTTTTTCAGTACGATAATTGAATAAACGCAATAGTAATGTGGAAAAATGGAACACCCTATATATATTTTTTTTCTGTCCGATACAGAATTAACAGATCAACATTTTTTATTATTACACTTATCTCAAAATTCCTGAAGGTTTTTGAAATATTCTTAAAAAACTAATGTTGTTCTTTGTTTTTCAGTACGGTAATTGAATAACCTCACTAGTAATGTTCATAAGTAAGCACCTTCGCAATTTTGAATAATAAATAGGTCAGCGTAGTTATAGCTATGGGAAAAAACCTAAAATCCCAACATTTTTTGTAATTACGTTTACCGCATAAAATTTGAATTACTGCCAAGAGTTAAGCCGTAAAGACGTTTTACATGCTGCAGGTCTTCCTACAAGTTGCAAGAGACTTGCACAAAGGCATACGCTGACACTTGCAATTGAAATACAACTGCCGCTTTACAGTCTGCAAGACAAATTGCGCGCAATATCTTGCAGGTGCAACCCCTTGCTGCAAGAAACTTGCAGCATGTAAAACTGCCTTAACCTTTATTTAATATTATTGACAAGTGTTGCCCAAATTATTAACTAGAATTTAAGTAGGCCATGAAAAACAAATTGTCTAGAAACTGTCAAACAACTAAAACATATCGGCAATTTACTTATTCGTTTTTTAAGTTTTGCAAATTGAAATAATTATCGGATTTTTCATATAGTGGTCTTTACCTTCTACGTAGTTCATTTTTCGTTTGTTTGCGTCACTGTTTAGAAGTTTTATTTGAACGTTCTATCGTCATGGAGTACACCCGCGAAGAACTGGTTGATATGGTTTTTGTGTTAGGAGAATCGCATAGAAATGCCTTTTTGGCCAGTAGGATTTATGCGCAAAATTATCCAGAACGAAGGCACCCAGACAGAAGGAGCATGACGTACTTATTAGAGAGATTTATGGCAACGGGAAATGTAAATTATACAAGACCAGTTAGAAATAGGCCCGTTCGAACGGAAGAAAATGAATTAGCTGTGCTATTAGCTGTTACGGAAAATCCTTCTGTTAGCCAAAAAGCAGTCGAGGATGCCGTAGGAGTAAGCGAAAGAACTGTTCAGCGAATTTTAAAGAGCCATAAATTTCATGCATATCATATTCAGTTGCATCAAGAACTCCTTCCAGCAGATTTTGAGAAACGTGTTGACTTTTGTAATTGGGCACAAGCTAAAATTAGGTTAAGCTTTGATTTTTTTGATAAAGTTTTATTCTCTGATGAGGCCACATTTCATAAGAATGGATTTGTAAATCGTCATAACTACCATTACTACGCCGACCATAATCCAAGAATTTTTAGGCAGCTTGATCTACAACACAGATGGTCAGTTAATGTGTGGGGGGGAATTATTGGTGAACATGTTATTGGTCCCCATTTTTTTAATGGACATTTAACTGGAGCCATGTATAGAAAATCACTTGCCAAATTTGTGCGAAAATTTGCCGGTTATTCTGAGAAATACAATGTGGTTGCAACAAGATGGTGCTCCAGCACATTTTCCGTTGCCAGTTAGGGATCATTTAAATAATAATTTTCCAGATCGATGGATTGGAAGACAGGGAGCAAGTGCGTGGCCGCCCCGGTCGCCTGATCTAACGAAATTAGATTTTTTTCTATGGGGCTACGTTAAGGAAATTGTTTACAACAAACCTCCAACAACTCCCGAAAATATGCAGCAACGGATTAGAACCGCATTTCAAAGTGTTACGCCCGAAGTATTAAGAATAGTAGGAAGATCTTTTCATACCCGTCTTCGTTTATGCCTCGAAGAGAATGGAAGACATATCGAACATATGTTCTAAGTAAAAATTAATTTTAGCAATAATTAGATATTTGTTAATAATGTTAAATAAAGCTGTTACACCTCAAGTCGAGCAACTCTTGGCAGTAATTTAAATTTTATGCAGCAAACGTAATTAGAAAAAATGTTAGGATTTTAGGTTTTTCCCCATAGCTAGAACTACGCTGACCTATCTAATATTTAAAATCGCGAAGGTATGAACATTACTAGTGAGGTTATTCAATTATCGTACTGAAAAACAAAGTACAACATTAGTTTTTTAAGAATATTTCAAAAACCTTCAGGAATTTTGAGATAAGTAATAATAATAAATGTTGATCTGTTAATTCTGTATCGGACAGAAAAAAAATATATATAGGGTGTTCCATTTTTCCACATTTCTAGTGAGTTTATTCAATTATCGTACTGAAAAACAAAGTACAACATTAGTTTTTTAAGAATATTTCAAAAACCTTCAGGAATTTTGAGATAAGTGTAATAATAAAAAATGTTGATCTGTTAATTCTGTACCTGACAGAAAAAAAATATATAGGGTGTTCCATTTGAAAAAATGGAGAAAAATAATTTTTTATTTTGCAACGTTTGACATGGAATTTGGGTCACCCTGTATAAGTAAGACTTATAATACTCGTAGCAGAATAACTATAAACCTTTTGCAGTAAGCTACTAGGTTACCTTAGCTTTTAAGATGTTTTATCTAATTTTTATAAATATTTTAAATGTAGACTATAATTTTTTTTTTTCTTCGATTTTACCTTTTTTCTCCGAAACTATTAAAAAAAGAGAGATAATATTCTAGGAGTCTGTAGACTAGGCAAAGAGTGTTCCAAAAATGTAAAAAAATATAGGGTGTTCCATTTTAAAAAATTCAACTTTTATGCGCCACTATTTTTTGTAACACCCTGTATAATCAAGAATATTTTTAAAATGTGCTCTCTAATCAACAGCATATAGTGGCTTTTAAATATTTTTTCTAAAATAAATGGTTTAGGTATAATAAAAGACGGGAGGTGAGCTGCAGGACCCTGTATATATATATATATATATATATATATATATATATATATATATATATATATATATATATATATATATATATATATATATATATATATATATATATATATATATATATATATATATATATATATATATATATGCACACAGATGATCTCAAAATGACCAATTATAATTATATGGTATACATACGAATGTTTCCGTAACATAGGTTCAAGTTATACAAACATATAAACATGAATATTGAAAGCAGTGTCTTAACAGTAGCTAACTTTAACCGGAATATCTAAATTGCATATCAGAATTTGACTGTAATCCGAATCATCAAATAGGCATTTATCGGCTTGCAAAGCATTATTGGCATATAACATTCTATAAACCAAATGATGCCAACAGCTTTCAAAATAGCTAGTGAAACAATTGTATTATTTGTAAACTAACGGGTAATGCGAGAGCCCAATATGTTTCAACTTGGGATGTATTAAAGAGGACTTTAGGTAGATATGTCGCTGACCGACATGACGAGGTATGCCTAAATAGATATAGGTCATGCTATGAGAGTAGATATGAAATATCCAGCAATTTTACTACAAAATTTTGCACATTTAAAATCTACTTTACTTTACTAATACAAGGAAAAACAGACTGCAAAAAACATAAAACAAACCTTTATGATAAACTAGCTTTAAAACATTTTTATCTGGGCTTAGGGATGGATGGCAATGATACCTTGCCTACATACTTAAAACCTTCCCGATGAGTTACAATTTGTTACTGACAAAGTTAACATCTATTACTTCGAGAAAATATCAAAACAACATATGTTACAATTTAGGCCTAAAACTTCTAATTCATTTTTCATTTAACTTCCAAACTCATTTAATGCATGTAAACTACACAGTTTCAGACAAAACCAGCATTTCCAGCCGTGCCTATTCCAATAAGGGCATATTTTAATATAATATAGCACAGGTTTGCGACCAATTGGCAAACTGAAAATTTTAATTATATAGTAGAACAAATAAGTCACAATGGAATACTTTTAGAATCAAAAACAAATCAAACGAATTCATTGTTTAGAGAACAACTACATAGAAAAAATAAGGTTATTTTAAGAATTTGTCTATCGAATGGAAAATCAGATCGACCTAGAATTACGGCACAAAGTATTATCAAAAATGGGCGTTGCGTTTCAGTTCATCAAAAAAAAAGTTATCTGACGATACCGATCATGTATTAGGTGATCGGCATTTGATGTAAGTTTAAAAGGAAATAACAACTCTTTTTTATTTGTTCTAATAAAGCAAATACTTTAAAACATAAATTTTGTGAAATTTTTGTTAAAAAATGATTAAACAATTCTGATATAAATAACTTCATCAGTAAGATCATTTTAGAATCGTGTTGAATTGACATCTATTCTGACAATGGATTAACTTTTTATAACATATTATTTTTTTCTTCTGTCACTGACAATTAAATATTACTTAACATTTTTCAGAGCAAAAATTTTAATTTTTTTTTACTTATAGTGTAAGAAAATACCACGAGAGGTGCAAATTTCAAGGTCATATTCATATCATATCATACATTGAATACTACTAAGCAACAGGTTTTTTAAATTAAGTACTTATTGAAGAAATTAGGTTATTTCAGGAATAATCTCCAAAATTGAAACAACTCTTGAACTATTGACATTTGTTAGAATTGTCTATGACAAAAATGGATAATTTGACTTATTCAAAAATTTAAAACTAAATGACTCCAATAACTAATTTTTATTTAGTGTTTAAACCCGCTAAATACTTATGTTGAATAATTTACATTAAAATTTATTATTTTTAATATCCCTCTTTTTTTATAATTTTTTAAAATTATATAGTTAACTACTAGTCAACGAAATAAACAACTATATAATCTAATTACTAAAAAACTAAAAAATCTAAATTAGGCACATTTAAATAATTTTCATTTTGACTCATTTGTTCTTATTTAATGTGAGATCTTATAGGATATGTAGAAAGAGAGGTTATATATAATATTATATAATATATTCTAAGAACTGGAGCGAAAGTAATAATTTTAAGTAATTGTCTAGCATTTAATTGTTGCAAGTTAGAGAACCCATGCAAACCTAAATTGCGTACAAGAATAAAGCAATAAATCATATTGCTCGTGTATATAAACTTGGCAACACAGAAACCAAATTTACCTTAAGAAGCAACCATAATATAAAACATAATAAAGTATGCGCTATTCAAGCCGCAATAAAAATCCTCGACATTGTCAATTTGGCAACATAGAAAATTTCGATCTGTTATATCTAACTGACAAGTGCCTTGTCATGTTAATGCGTTGTTCGTAGAACAAATTTATCAACAAGGTCATCAATTTGAAAGAAAAATCCAGGCGGCATGGCCTGCTTTCTTTTTTATCCAAAAAACGGCTTAATCCCAGGGACACTACTCGGTTTTTTTGTCTTACCGAGGGCTAATCTCCTTCTTTTGTTATATTTTAAAAGCATATTTAATATCATTACATGTAACTATTTTTTAGGTTACTTGCTTATAAGACTTGAATGCTTATAAAACTTGAATGTAGTTTTAATTTTCAATTTATAATTTAGTAGATTAATCTGTAAAAAAGTACCGAACAGATAAAAGCATTTTCCAGCTGATTTTCAGACCAGCAAATTGAACTTTACCCATCTAGACCGGAAGATCAGGGACTAGTAGTCGCAAAAATATATGACTCCAAACTATTACTTTTCGTTTAAAGAACGCCGATAATATACATTTTAAATTATGATAGGGATATGGTTGATGGCATCTAGCAATTTTATCATAAATACCGAAACAATAACATTATTTTTACACTCCGTTATTTTATATACGTATACAATTTTAGCAACAATTTCTTTAATAAAAGAAAAAATGACGAGGGAGTGGGGGCAGTTGAGGATCACAGGATTTTAAATATTGCACAGCAAAGCGTTTGGAAGAATTTGCTTGTATACATGACCACATAATTTTATATTATAGCTTTCCTTAAATTGGCGCAATGGACTAATATATCCACCAACACAAATCTAAAATGCCTGGTATCAAGGCATTCCCATTTGACAAATGACGCACATTTTGGTGTAATAGAAAAAGCAATCTATGACAATTTACAAATTTTTGCTCCAGAAGCCAGGATGCAGATTGCACGGAATGCCAAAAAAATGATGAAATGATAGCAGCGTTTTGAAAGAGATTTGCCAACCTCATTTAGATCTTAAATGAAGACCTTGCGTTTTATGAAGTATATCTAAATAAATCAACTTGCGGAAGATCAACTAAAAACCCTTAACACTATACAACAAAATCAGCTGTAATCTTAAAAGTATTATGTCTATGATGAATGATGAATTTATCTATACAGAATAAAACGATATACGAACTCCAACCCTCAATAATATGAATAAAAACCCTTTTAATTATAAAGCTGATACGAATAATAAGTCTCTTTTGTAATGGTTTAAGTCCATTATTTTATCTTTATCACTGTAAAAACAGATTTTTTAAAATTAATTTTTTTTGAACGTTTACAAAATAAATAAAATTTTAAAAAATTTCACTTTGCTATGCTACTATCTTGTGGATCTTGCCGGTCAGTGCAAAAAAGGATATAAGATGGCGAAGCAGAATACTTTACTTTTTGTTAAGTAGTCAGTTAACTATCTTAGTTAAGTAATGAAAACAAATTGATAATACGTGAAAAAATAAAATTACATAAAAAATTACAATAGTTTAATTTCATAAAATATGAAAAAAGTACACATGGGTCGCCTACTCCACATGATATTGAATTAATGTGAAGAATCACAAGTACACTCTTCGGACACGAGCAGTGCTTTGTCTCATTTGCTATCATCAGTTGCCACAAAACCTGGTTCCAGACTTTTAAAACCCTTAACTTGTTAAAGGCCTAATGTTGGTTTCTGTGTTAGATGAAGGCTTCACTATTTAGGAACTGAAAAGGAATATTTATTTTCAGGGTTTTTATTTTGGGGTGCAAGTGTATATCTTAAAGGTCATGATTGCTTTCTTCCTCTTCTGGTTGTGGGCCAAGTGCAATCTAGCCGTCTTGGCCAAGCTGTCAAAGCTGCACCTAGTATTTTAGCCTGGCTGAAACATGTGGAGGCCAACCGCAAGTTTTAAAATAGTTTATATTAATTTTATTGGGGCTTTATTTATTTTCCGTGTGGCTAAGTGGCTCATCAATGAAATTATAGTTACTTTCACATTTTTTTAAGGAACGTCTACTCGTTATAAAGATATTATTACCGAAATGGAATTAATGTAAATTCATTATCTGGTGAAAGGCTTATGATATTGAAATTGGTGGTATTTTAATAAGTAAATGTAAAGATACAATATATCTTACAATAGAACTTATTATTTAGATTTTTTACTTTTATATAAATGTTTCTATAGAAAAATTATCTGACTATTTTATTTGGGATTTCACTGGGTTAAGATAACTACTCACATGTACCCTTGTTTAATGACTAGACAAGGGTTGCAGCAGTATAAATATTTTCATTTGTTTTGGAAATCAGTGCGTTATTATTACTATATTGATAATATTGAACAGATAATAACGGTGATGGCCGGAAGTTTTGTTAATAATATTGTAATTAATGTTATACATATATAAAATAATGGCATATATAACATGATTTATATTTGTATAAACTTATCCCATGTTGCAACCTCCTTCAAAGTTGTTATCTGTGTAATAAGGTGTAATTCCACAATTATTATTTATAATAAGCCATTAAGTGGTAACTTCTTTACTTATCATGTCTGATTCGATCAGATCTTCTTATATTTGATCTTGGTCTATAGTAGTTCATTGTAACATCACATCAAATTTAGAAAAAATTCTGCAAGCTGTAAATACTCTTAAAGAACTTCTTGTATTTCTCCTGCAATAACATTCTATAGTAGGTGCTCCTGAAAGTAAAACAGGTTTTTTAATAGTAATTACATTATCTGTTCTATGTTAAACACACCAAATGTGTTATATTACAACCTTAAATGTTAAATATCGCAATAGTTTTTGGGGTTGTGTGGACCATCAAATACTATAAGCGGTATTGTAATTGACTTTTGAGTTATTTCTCAAAGGGTAAACATACGATATGTGCTGTAGAAGAATGGGGACATATTGCATGATCGAGCTTGATACTATAAGGCGATGTAGTTCTCATTTACTGCAGAAATAAGACATATCCGGGAGATGTCACCTTTCGCAGTAAACTACGACAACAAAATCTCATTGGACAGGCTTATCTCGCTATTGCGATCGACCAGTTTATAGGTTAAAGCAAAGTTATAGTATTATATTTTACTCTACAATTGTAATTCGCTAGAATAATGTCAAAGTAATAAAAACGGGTTTATCCACAGTTCTATGGCGTTAATAAGAGGTTAAAATGATTTCAAGTTCAGAAAGTGAAGCAGATATACCAAAAAAAGAGAAAAAGGTATTGTAAATAGCGAAAAGCTATAAGAGAAATATTATTACAAAGGCTAAATTGCGAGGAGAGCAACATATAAATTATGTTGTAAAAGTAACTCCTGCAAGAGTGGTTGCTAGTGATGAATGGTTTATAACTTTTTTGATTTGTGGTCTCCTTTAGAAAATTATTGTTTTTATTTTAGTTGCCACAAGAAACGTTTGTGCGGTTTCAGTGAAAATGAAAAACATAGCCTTCTTCAATTATTTTACAGTTTAGAAACTAAAGACCAAGATTTGCATTTGCAAAGTCTATAGAAATACATGCCATTTTACGAAAGAGGGGCAATATGGACCTTGATGTCGCTGGTACTAGTAAACCGAAACAGAAGTCGGTAAGTGTCAAATATTTTGCAAGAGGGCCTTTTTGTTTATTCGCGGAGTATCTAAAAAACGTTGCGAACGTATTGTACCTCTCCTAAACTACAACTAACTAACAAAAGTCCGCGAGATATGCGTGGCAAAAATACCAGTGGAAATGCGATGACAGCACATATTATTGCAAATATCCGTAGCCACATTGTCATATCCTCTAAAATATCGCATTAAACGAATCAAGAAATTCGTTTTCTAGATTGCAAATTATCCGTCAAAACAATGTTTAAAATGTTTAAAGAGAAACACCCGGATAACAAAATTTTGTACAAATATTTAGGACCTATTTTAAAGAAAACTATAATTTAAAATTTGGCTGATCGGCAAAGGATACCTGCAGTACCTGTGAAGAGCTCAGTACAAAAATTAAAAGTCAGACTCTGATGAAATGAAAATTGAAAATGACAAAAGAATTGCGGTCGCTGAGCTTATGGTGTACAAGCAAAATTTATACATCGTTAGATTAGGTAAAGAAACTTTGTGAACAGGATGATGAGGTATTAGGAATTTTCATTGATTATATGGCCAATGCTTGATTGCCCCAAATTCCTGTACAGGACCTATATTATTTTCGCTAACTGACTGTTTATATTTTTGGAGTTCACAATTTGAAATGCAAAAATATGGCTTACTATGTCTACCATGAAAGAGAAGCGGGTAAAGGCGCAAATGATGTTTGTTCCTTTGTTAAACATTATTTGGACCAAGAAGAAATGCAGAAATATTAAAAACTTCTTATTTTTTTGCGATAATTGTTGTGATCAAAACAAAAATAATACAATGGTTCGCTTTTTGATGACTTTGGTGGAATTGAAAAGGTTTGAGGAAATTCAAATATATTTTCCCATGAGAGGACATTCTTTTATGCTCTGTGACCGGGACTTTGGCCTGATAAAATGCTAGCTGAACAGAACAGAACGATTTTACATGATTTAAGAATACGTTGCACTCATTTCAAAGGCGTCAAAAAATAGAGAGACATTTTCTATAGCCCAGGTTTCAAAAAATATAGTATATGATTAAAAAACGTCAAAATGATTGCTTGTTGTTTTTACTTACTGCAGAAAGATGACATGTTCATATGTCAAATTTGTCAATCATTGAATAAATAAAAAAGATAAAAATAATATTGTTCGCTGGTTTTATAAAAAGTGTTCTGAAGGAGACTTTGTAAAACATTTGACTTGAAGTTTTTGTCTCACTGCAAATAGCAATTCAAAACACATAAACGCCACAATGTATATTTGGAATTACTATTATTTACTACAAAATTTGTAGGTGCAATGTTATTTTCCTAAATCCGCAATTGTAATTAAGATATTTGTACAGCAAAATTATGCGGGTTTACTTTAAGAAAAGCAATTGCCATTAGATAAGACACTAAAGCGGTATTAAGCGCAACTGAGAACGCCATAAAGATTGTAGATAGTTTTGAACAGAGGCATATAAAGACAAAATCGGTTGTATTAATTCTCTAGCCGCTTCACGGGTAATAAACGGGGTAATGGGAAACTTGACATAATTGCAACGACAAATTATTTCCGTAAATGTAAGATGGAGGTTGACGGGTTTGATAACTGAATTTATCCTAATATTCGGCTTTGCTAATAAATAAATTCTACTGCAATCCATAAAAATACTATTTTCGATTCTATAAACCTATGTTCGACGAACGTCCTTCGCCCGAGCCCTAGTTAAATTAAAAAAAAATGTGTCCTACCTTTTATCATCTATATGATGGTATTAACAAACCAAAACAAATTAATTCTATTATACTTGTGATAGTATCAACTTCCTAATAGTGTTTGCATGATTTTAAATAAAAAAAAATCGATACTAAGTTTAATATCAAGGTAATAAGAACATATCATATTGCAGTCACTCAAAATCTGAAATTGTTAATTTTTAAATTTGAATAATTATTTTGAAAATAATTTAAATTAGAAAAAATCAAGAATCCAGTACGATGCTTTATCACCCGTGACCGCTTTTTTAACCCTTCAGTGCTAACACCGGATCTCTGAAACCGACCGGAACGAATTATACCGATAAGCGCCGATCTATTAAATAAAGACCCATCCGCGTCCCAGTACTTCAGTTTGTGAAAAGCGTTTGTACAGAGTGCATCGTTATTCAATTAGAAGCAAAATTGTTCCGAGGTTAGTAAACTTGCATTTTATTCAGCAGTATTTTTACACGTGTGTTTTGTTTGTTCAGCAATATTTACGTTTTTTTTTTGTTGGTTATTCAAAATGGTTAAATGATATTACGGAAGAGAACAGGAAAATCTCCAGAGATAACGGACATAATTCGAAGGCAAACCAAATACGCCAGAACTTGAGATTGATGACGATGATGAAAGTCTTGCGGCGGATCATTTGGAAACTCTTGACTATATCACCGATACCGATCAAAAGTTCGATGATCGCCGTGATGATACTAGCACTGTCAGCCATAGCCTTGTTGAACTTGTGTGTAGGATTCCATGTTTTCTGGGAAGGGATAAGAAAACCAGATGGAAGAAACATGTCAACGCGCCGGGAGTTGTGCGCACCCGTGCTCAAAATATTGTCACACAATTGCCGGTGTAAAAGGAGTTGGACGTCAAGGAAAAAAAACACAAGACATTTGGAGATTATTTTTTACGGCTGATATATTAGAACTGATTGTTGAAAATACAAAATATCAAAGGCGCATTACCCATCTTACAGAACTGCTCGTAAAACAGACGTAACTGAGATTAAAACCCTTCTTTGGCTAATATACATTTCATCAGCAAATAAGAGTAACAACCAGAATATTTCCAGAAAGGTTCGTTTAAGACTTGCGGAAATATGTGGCTTATAAACTGGAGATCAAGAACCTAGAAGATATGTACATGTATGATGTAACTACTGTCCCAGCAAGGAAACCAGAGAAACGTGATACAAATGCTACCAGTGTCCAAAGTTTATGTGTTTGGAGCACTTCACGCCAATATGTAAAGAGTCCGGCAGCCAGACTATTACCGAAGAAATTATCGAGAAATGAAGTTTTTGAAATAAGTACCCGTTATAAATGTATGAAAGTTAAGTTTTTTTGTCTTTAGTTTATTTAAAAATATATAATATAGCTGCTAGCAATAATTTTGTGTTACGTTTATGTTACATATGTATAATATAAAAAGTTATTATAAGGTATACCGCTCATCTTTTTTAACAAACACGTTATTTTCTATGAAATAATATATATGCTAACTATTTAAAAGTAAGATGTGTGTTATTATTTATAACTCGAAGAAACTTATTTTGAAAAAAAAGCGTGTCAAAATTTATCGGTCTTACGGACCGACGTTAGTAAAGAAGTAAATTTACTGCACATTAATTCTGGAGGGTTAAAGCAGGTTGTACTATTTAGGTTAATGCACGTAATATTATTTTACTTTAGACATTATCAAACATCGTGTCTAAATTTGTACCTACCGTTCATGCAACCAAAACCTGACTGGTCGACTATCCTCTAACTTTAGAATACATAATGCTTTAACACATGGTTCGGCAGTCAATAATAACGTTTGGCGTCTTCAGTCTTCCAGCACTTTAGGGTATTCGTTTGGTCATTCCTGGCAGTTCGTCCAGTGGTTGAGTATCGGAAACCGCTTTTCGTCTTTGGTCCTAATGTTCCTTGTAATATTTGGTCTAATCTTAAATGATATTGAAGTTTTTGTTTGCGACCCTTTAAAAGATAATTTTTGGTATGCGTGGAAACCTGCGTTGTGTTCAAAGTTAGACATGTAGTCTGGCTGAGATTTAAACAAGAGGTCGCAATTCTATTTAAAAGAGCTATAAAAATATATAATTTTCCTGATAGATACTAAACTTGCTTTCTAGAACAACATGGATTAGATTTTTAAGTAGTTTATGTAATAACATATTACCCCGTTCTATACTTTTGCATCTAATGGCACAGCAGTAAAATGCACAGAAATTTAGAAAGCGACTAATTTTTGTAAACGAAATCAACAACTAAGTCAAATTGTGTTCAATAAGGACTAAATAACGTAAAATATCTGTAAACATATATACATTTTGATAACCACGCGCTATTTAACTGATTACATCGTTTTATATGAAGTTGTCTTTTCACTAAAATAAGGAATTGTAAGAAAAAATAGTGTTTTTTTTCAATAATCCCTAAAATCAACTTTCTCTTTTAGAATACAAAACACCAAACCGCAGTTTACTTTAGGTTGATGACGTATCTTTACGACTCCCATCGTTTGCATTTTGTCGATCAGTGTATTTCCGTGCTAAGCCTAACCCCCGTATTTAAAAAAAAATTGAAAAATGAGATTTTTTGCTTTAGCATATTAAAATATTGTAAATTTTAAAATTTCCTACGTTAAATTACCGTACCTGAACCAGAAATATATAAAATCGAATAATATTTGAAAATAACTTAAGATATACTAAAGCTAAACCCAGTATTTTCGGTTTACTAAGCGCTCTCCCCGTATTTTCAATCAGATACGGGTATTTTAAACTAATAACTAACTAACTTTCAAATACGTGCTTGACACGTAGTATTTCGACCAATTCTGGCTTATTGCTAACGCGCGCTTTTTTTAGTTTGTTGATAACTTTCATTCGTCTTGGTGGTCGTCTAAAATATTGCAAAAAATATTATTTTAGAGTAAATTAAATTGTAGAATTTAAGTTATTGTAAAAAAATGAGTTCGTGGAGTACCAGGAGTAGAGGAAAGACATTAGTTTCCCTGGCTACCACCTCAAAAGTGCTTCCACTGTTTTCAGAGGATGAGTTTTTCTTGGGTAACCTAGATTCAAGTTATAATAATGATCTAAATAACGTTAATAATAATAGTGATGCAAAATTTATAAAAATTACCCAGGGTTGCGTTATAAATAGTCAGTCGCAACTGAATAATATTACATGCTTGGACTCAGGTGTTATTAATAGCAAGTAAAAATGTAGTTTTAAGACTCTTTATTTTTTATTATTGTTACGTTTAAAGTTATAACTTAGTACATATATGTAAGCTGCATAATTATTAATTTTAGGTGCAGAAGAATGCCGTTACAGGGATGCTGTAAATGATGATTATTAACTGAAAGATATATCAAATAATAAAGTTTACCAAACATCTCTAAACGTGAAAGATATTATTGTCTCTGGTAAGTGACTGAATGTCAATTAATATTATCTAACAAATTTGTCTTTTTAGCTTGTTACTCTTAATCTATCAAACTAAAATGTTTTTGACGACGCGACGTTGCCACATATACAGAAAAGTAAAATTACCATTGACGTTTAAAATTAGACACCCTGTATATTATTGTATTTCTAGATTTTACGAAAAATACTAATGATATTTTATGTAGCATATCTTATGACTAAATTCAACTATTTTGAAATATTGACGTTTGAAAAACTTAATTTTAGGAGCAGATCACCAAGAATAATTTGTTATGAAAAAAATATTTGAGAGTAACTCTCATTGTCCTAATTTTTTTTCAGATTTGGAGTTAGAAGGTAGTCATTCGGAATTCCTTGGAAAAATAGTTAATGAAAAGAAAAGCAAAATGGGAATTACAACAGGCATACACAATATTAATATTAAAGATATCTCTAATAGGAAAATGAAAATTAATGAGATTGAGAGTATGGACGACGACAGAAGTAACAATAATGATCATGATGAGAAGGGAAACAAACAAATGGAAATTAACCCTACTACAGAAATGGAAGAGAATCAGACTGATGTTATTGACTTGGACGGGATTAATAATGATAATCAAGAAAACGAAAAAGAAATTGAAGCACCTGAGGAAACAATAGGTAGGATAATTACTAATAAGTATATGATTTTTACAAAGTCAACAAAAATATTACTCCACATCTCCAAGAGAGGGCAAAGTGTAGTACCGGCAAAACATTTCCACAAAATTTTTCTGCTTAATTACCTTAAAATGACTCGAAATGTGTCAAAAACATAATTTCGGGAAAAAAAATTCTGTCTCGGTCTATTCGTTTCTTCGATAACATTTGAAGGAATTGAACTATTGATTTTAAATTTAGTACACAGGTAGTAATCCATATGAGAATGATGTTTCAGATTGTTATTGGGTTAAATTGAAAAGGGTATGAAATAATGGGCTAATTGGTAAAAAATAACAATTTTTCATTAGAAATTGAGTAATATGGCTTTTCATTGGTTTTTGTGTATGATTTAGAATGGAATTAAAACACCTATTTTATATTTTGGTGAAAAGTAAGGCGCAAGGATAAAAAGTGCAGAGGGAAAATTAAAATGTATCTAAAAAATCGGGTAATATTTCTATTTATGGGTTTCTGGGTATAAATGGTAAGGTAAAAAGGGGTGGGGTGAAAATGTATTAAAAATATCAAGTAATATATAGTGTTATACGTTCCTAATTTAAGAATATATTTGATATTTTACAGGGGTAAAATTAAAATGTTATTTAAAAATTTGAGTAATTTGTCATTTTCAGAAAAAGAAAGAAATATAAATATTCAAAAAATGTAAGACTCGAAATGAAGCAAAAGAACAGAAGTTTACTGCATAAAGTTAAATCAGGTTGCATTAAGTGCAAATTTAAGTGTCACCATTTTTTCTCCGAGGACAGAACAAAAACCAATCAAGAATTTTGGGAATTAAACTGGAAAAAAAAAGAACGTTTGTTATGAATTCAACTGAAAATAAAATACCAAGGCGCAAAGTAGAAGGCTCGGAAAAAAAAAACAAAACTTTTACATATTTTTTAAAAGAAGCTAGTGGTACGAAAAGGCGTGTTTGTAAAATTTTCTTTCTTACAACATTAGGGTACAAAAACACAAATGATTGGATAATCCAATCAGGGTGGGCAAACGCTAACAGCAAAAATCAAATACAGAATAAATATTCAGATCGATGTGGTAGATATCCTCCTAATAAACTGTCAAATACCCAAATAGAGAGCCACATCGATTCATTTAATTCATCTGTGTCCCAATACAGAAGAGTCCACGCTCCTAATCGGTTATATTTACCAAGTGATTTAAATGTTACTCTCATGTTTGCATACTTTAGAAAAAAATATCCCGATTTCATTTCCTCATACGAAAAATACAGGAAAGTCCTTAAATCGAAAAATATTTCGTTTGCTAAATTGGGAAACGAAGAATGCGAACTCTGCATGCATCTTATGATATGCATAATTCAGAGCACACAGCTGAGTCCTTAAATGAAGAATGTGCGAAATGCTGCAGCTGGAAAAATCATATTGAGAAGGTAACAGAATCTCGTAAAAGATACACATTGAACAAAGAAAACTACAATGAAGACAAGGATCATTTATGTGTGTCTGTTGACCTTCAGAAAGTGATTATGCTACCCAGGATGGAAATGTTTAAAAAAGCAATATTTTCTCATCGCCTGATAGTCTACAATGAAAGTTTTATACCTGTCGGAAAAATTAGACACTTTCATCCCTTTGCCGTTTTGTGGCATGAGGCCATAAGTGGGCGACGTCAATAAGGCATAATCAGTGCATTTAATGCATTTTTCCTGCATCATAGGGATGTTAAAAATATTACTTTGTAGCTAGACAACTGTTCTAGTCAGAACAAAAACTGGGCTTTCTTGTCTTTCCTGATTTATATAGTGAATTCACCAGGTGTATCCGCGGAAACCATACATGAAAACTATTTTGAACCAGGGCATACCTTCATGTCTGCAGATTCATTCCATCACCAGGTAGAAGAATCAACAAAACGTCAAAAGAAGACATATAATTTTCCAGACTTTGAAACGGCAGTACAATCAAGCAATAAAGGAAAAGTACAGATTAAGTCTATGCAAGTTAAAGATTTTCAATTATGGAAAAATCTCAGTTCGGCTAGTAAAATTAAAAACCAAAATCCTAAGTTCTATATTGCTAAAATAACTGAAATAATGATAAAGAGAAATGAATTTGAAATTTACTACAAATGCAAATCCAGTGAAGAATCGAAAAAATTGGATATTTTGCTTAAAAAATATATTGGTGCAATGCCAACATGTTCCATAAAAACAGCACCCAGTGCGTTTAAGCGAGAAAAAATCGACAATTTGTTCAAAGCCTTCGGTTCCATCATACCAGATAATCGAAAAAAAATTTGGGAGGACCTTCCAGAAAAGGTTATTGTTCAATAAAGGTGTTTTCTACTCAATAACAATAATTATGTAAGAGTTTTAGTTATATATTTAAGTAGTTAATTATAAGTTATTTTGTTCCCATTTTTTGTTAAATTAAAGTAATATAAAAAAGCATATGTGACTATTCCATTTTATTAATAAGTGAATTTTCTACATTAAATATCTCAGATCAAATACACGTATTTGCAAAATACGCGGTTTTCGATTAGGAATTTTGCCAAATACAAGTAAAAGAAAAACTCGTATGGGGTTTAAAAACAATAAAATTATTTTTTTAAGCAAATATATTGATTTAATGCCCCTTTGGTTTAATATGAGCAACTACTAATAATACCGTCAAAGTCTGTTAAAGCTACAAATAAAAAAAAACTGTAAATCAATATTCCGCCATTTCTAAAGGTTTTCATATACGGGGGTTAGGATTAGTACGGCAGTGTAGATGTGATGGTAGGATGGAGGTTTCTCGAAAAATATATAAAGAAAAGTGGATCCTGGAGAAACGTGTTCTCATTTTTCTCAAAGCGTTTTGAATTAAAAGTAGCGGAAGTCCGAAAAAGTTTTATTTTTAATCTTTACGATTTACCCTTAAAAATAGGGATAATTTTGTATCAAGTTTAAGTGTGATATAGCTAGGTTGTATCTTACGGTAAGGAGAATTTGCGAATTTCATTAGTGCCTTTAGGGATTTAAAAGTAGAAATCTGGTCCGCCGACAACATGTGGGTTGTTCCGGAGTAGGAGCAAAATTACATTGGGACCGTTTTTCCTAAACCAGAAGACAAAAACTTTACATGGTATTTAATCATATTGGATACATTATGTAAAAGTCTAAAAATTGGTATATATTTTTATTTTCTTGTATTGGGGAGTAGTTGTTTAAGCATATTTAAGGTAGAACGTAATTTAAATAAACTTGTGCTTTGTAAGATTATATGGTGCAAAAGTAGGAACAGGGATGGGGTTATTATTATGCAAGTATGGTAATAATACTTTTATACTACAAAATGATGGTATTAATATATGAATAATTAAGTTATATTACTGCATATATGTTCTAGAAATAATAATCGTAAAAAAATATATTTCAACAATAGAGTATTTCTTTTTCTATTTCCTAACTAGCGTAGTAACAATTTGAGCTTTGATTTATCGATCAATATTTATATTTAATAAAAAAATATGTCGAATAATTTTATAGAATACCCTGTATAAATGTAGAAGACTTTCGTTGCCCGAATATGTCTGTGTAAAAATTGTATTTTTAATTTTGAATCCTGTATTTCTAAATCCCTCGTTGTTTGAGAAAATTGGTGCAACGCCAAGTTTCCTTAGATCACCGACAACAACATTCTAAAATATTAAAGGAAGATTCATTGCACCCAAAATACGTTTAATTTTTGCAATATCCTTTTACTACTGCTGCCCTCAAAAGACCTGAATATCCATCTGTCTTTCTCATATCTCAAAATTAAATCGGGAAATAACCTTAAGATGAATAAATTGACAACTGCTCTGTGCCGAATTTGTTAGTCCAACTATTTGAAGACAGAATCACTCATTGTTTGAATTTGAATTCAATCATTTCTATTGGTTTTAATTTAAATAGGTCGGTCGGAATAGTTACTGTAAGAAGGGGAAATTTGTTTTGTTCTCTTTTTAGAAACACGGTTATAATATTTTACGCACAGTTGGAATTTTCAACATGGAAATTTAGTCTAGTTTGCAAACTCATACTTTTTGCTACTGGTAGTAAAAATATGAGTGAAAAACCCACAAACAATTTCAAAAGTTATTAATAAGTCAAAATTAAAAGAGGAGTATAATTTTTTGCTAATAACTCGGAAACTATTAACATTTATGATTTTTTTAAAAAGGATTCTTAAAGAGTAAGAAATTTCCAATAAAAAGTCCCGACTCCGGGATATCTCTATTATTAATAATTTTAATTAATTATTAAAAACAGAGCTTGGCGCGGCGAGCGCTGAGTCGTTACGGTGCCCCAAAACCGGCCGTAGCAATTAGAAAAATATATGTACTATTAAAAAATATTAATTTAAAATTTAAAAAATATGGTATTATTTAGAGACTTGAAGGAACAATATCCCGGTTAAAAAAATGTTTTCACTTGCTTTTATAAAATGAACCTATTGTTAGTTAACAATTTTTGTTAGAGTTTTCGTTTATATTTCAAGTAGGGCAATTGTTAAACAAATGCCACTAAAATTATGTCGCTTCTTGAAGACTTTTGTGTTGTTATAATTAATTAGTTATTAATTATTGAAGGTAAGAAAAATCTAAAAAAAATATACTTCTGATAAACTCTCCACGAAGGGAAATAATTTTAACGTTTATCTGACTTGAAATATAAACGAAAACTTAAAAAAAAATTGTTAATTAACAATAGGCGTTTTTATGAAAAATCAGTAAATTTTGTTTTCTTCGAGATATTATTTAAGTATCTACGTAATACAATGTTTTCAATTCCTGAAATTATTACTTAATAGTATAAAAAAAAAACTATTTGTTACGGCCGGTTTTGGGACACGTAACGGCTTATCCCACGCCGATAAGCTCTATTTTCCAAATTAAATTAAATTTAATAATAATAAGGATAGACTTTTATAATTTCTTAAATTCTATTAATTTCCAAGTTATTTGTGTTAATAACTTTTCTATAATTATTATATTGTTATTATTATATATTGGTTTATATTCGGGTTTGAAAGTTTTGCACACTTTTCTAGGCGGCATTCTGAATCCTGAGGCCGTACGACCTCATGCATATTTTTACTAGCAGTAGCAAGAATAATTAACACTATTTTGAGTTTGTGAACTAGTCTTACCTAGTTTTTTTTTTAGGCAATGAAGATTATGAAGTGAGGGTCAAGAAGTTGACGACAGTCACTGAGTGATTTCACTAACACTAACGTGCATGTTTTTTCCTGTCTATCGCGTTTTATTCATACATCCGTTTAAAAATCTTGGTAATGGAAATGTAAAACTATCGGTCTTAGTGGGGAACAGTGACGGCTCGCGGTGAGTTAGATTGGGAGGTCAAGAACAAATTTAAAAATATGCATATCTAAAATAAAAATAAATATCTTTTCTTAAATTGAGGTCTAAATTCTCTTGAGGTTCAGGTCTACTCTTCATTTTTTAGAATTGAAAAAATGCTGAATGACACGTTCGTTAAAACTGCACGCACATTCCTCCTATAAGCGATTTCTCGATACTTAACGTTGCTAAAGCGAATAGTCTATCTTGGCCCAACTCCTCAACAAAATTTATAAGCCCTCGAAAAACCCCTGGATTTTCAGACAAAGCCCTTTCATCATGGCCACGTAGTGCCAGCTCGAATGCCCCACAAAATTTTACACAATCTATAATTTTGTTTCATTTCATTGTCATTAAAATCTCTAAGGGATTTTCTATAAGCTGTGGCTAGCTGAATGCGAATATCAACACTTCCGACCGTAGCATAGTTCACCGAACATTTCATGTGATCTGCAGAAGGCTCATTTTTTTTTTGCTTTTTCTTTTAAGTGTTTTGTCTTTAACATCGGTTTTGCACCATAATGAGCCCGACGAGTCCTTAGAAAACAACAAACAAACATAACACTAAAATGAGTTCACAACCACATATCCAGTTAGCTAAATCGTACATATTTTTGCGAAAGTTTCGATGAACCTCTTTATTTTTGTCTTTACTAGTTTGTCGTATACTAAGTTCTGGCAAATTGCGACCATTTGCCTTGAATTCGGTTATTTTCTCAAAATTAAGTTCGTTAGCACTCTTTAGTTGTTTAATTTTTTGAACTACCGACATTTTATTTCATCTACATTCACAACTCAAATATAGACCACGTTGAAATTGGTTATATTTGCAAAATTGAGTTCGTAAGCACTTTTTAGTTTTTTATTTCTTTGCAGTAGTCACTACCAATATTTTATATCCTGTATATTTTCAAGTCGCACATGGATCATAAAAATAAAAAGATATATATTACAAAATACAGTATATAAATCAATTTTCACCGAATAAAAAGTCCGAAACAATATCGAGTCAGAATATCGACCGCGCGACCTCTGAACAATTGAACTTCCGCATGCCGACGTGATGCCGCGACCGATCGATCGAATTATGAGAAAAGACCAGCTGATGACTATATTCGCGATTTCATATGCCATTTGCTATAACGTTCGGCTGCCGCTCGGTAGCTGTGAAATCTTCGGGTACTTTTGTCAAGCTTTAAGGTAATCAGGGCAATTCGGACTGCCCAGTCTAGCTTAGTATAGCGTATTTAGAACCGCGGCGCACGGCTAATAATGTAGCGTATTTAACTTTTCCCAAGGTTCACGTTTTATTACAATTATTAGGAGGGATGGTCAAACGAATAATTTATTTTATGAAATATTTTCGGGGAGGTCCAAATGACCCTATGGTAGAGCCGCCACTGAAAGAATTTGTCGATTTGAATATTTATTTGCAGACACGGCACTGCCTAAAATTCAGACATTTTGCAGGCTTTATTTGAATATTACACAAAATATTTCACCCGTGCAATTTTTATGACTGTGAACTTCATAACTGACATAAAGCATGTTTACATTACATTTTTCACACTTTAATCTACGAAACCGTAGAAATTGCGTCGCCGCAATATTAAGTTCATTGAGAATAAAATATCCCTCAAACAAAACTGTATTGCCATTTTAATTTAAAAGTAGGCCTTCAATTAGTTCTTAAATAGTAATTTTAAAGAATTACTGATATTTCATCTTGCTACATAAAATACCTTATTGGTTGTGCACTTATTAACAAAAGTAACAATAAAACCCAACATTTTAGCAAGTTTTGCAACAAATTATACAGGATTGTCTTATATTCGATGGTACGTTACATGTATCTGGAGAACAACATAAGACATATTCTTAAAATGTAATATCGTTTAATAATATTTTCATGACGGCAATGTTGCCAGATCTACCTATAATTTATAGCAACTTTGAAATTTGAAATGGAATACCCGACATATTTCTCTATTTGCAGATTCCACATTAAAATTTAAATAACTTTTACTAAGTTTGTGGTATATCTATCTCTTACCATTTTTTAAATATTATTTTAAAATTAGGTTCGATCAAAATATCATCAAGTAAATAATTAAATAATACAGAATGCATTGGAAACCCTAAGTTAAAATGTTTTCATTATCTATACGAGGCACACTACTTTTAGTTTCAGGGTTTACAAATCAGTCATTAAATAGAGATTGTCCGAAACACGGCCTTTAGTCATGGTTTTTAAATGAAACTCTCATAAATAAAACTTAACATTTTAATATAATAATATATAATGTTCTCATACCCATTTTTTACGGTTCTTTTGCTAACGAATATTTTTAATAATAAATCATATCCGTCATTTAAATTCAAACAAGTAGAAGTCATTGTCAGTCAAGTCAGTGCATTGCCCTGATGACAGCATGGTTTAAAAAATATAAGATAGATACTGGTAGGTCTTGTGAATTTTAAACTTTTATATAGCCCTTCTTGAATTTTTAAAATATTTCCGTGTAAAATATCTGCACGGACCTTGACATCGTAACCATCGATCATTGAAGATTTCATAAAGCTCCTTGGATATTTCGGTGGTACAATGGGGGTGTACGTCATACATTTGATATCCAACTAACAGTTGTTTTAAAATGTCTCGATATTTTTGGGAAGTTAAGTTCTCTCTACCAATATAAAATGAAAATTTATGGTTCAATAATAAACAAAAAACATTAAAATTACATTTACATTGAAATTCCAATTTTTTAATAAAATGAGGATTTACCATAGCCTAGAAATGATTGTTTGCCTATTGAAAATTGTTATGCGCCTAAACTTGATTTAATCAGTTCAAACATATATTTGTTTAAAGTCGAGATTCTTTTGTTTTGGTTAAAATATTTTTCACAAAATTCTACGGGTTTCCTTGGATATTAAGCTTGTTGAGTAATAAAACTTGCGTTATGGGTCAATACGGTCGTGTTTACGCTGAAGATTGTTTCTGGTTCCGATGAAGTATTTATAAATCGACAATGCCGTGGTTTGGGTCATAGGTTATAAATTACAGATTAATAATTTTTTTGCCAAAAAGGGAACTAACATCGTTTTTTTAATGTTGTTTTTTTTTGTGTCGAGACTGCTGCATGTTTTATCATGGATGAAGTAAACCGCAAGCGGCGGCTTTTAAAATCACAAATAAACAACCAACCGGCCAACTGCTCATATCCCACAGATAAAAAATAATTTATAGGGTATCTTCCTTCTTCCTGGTTAAACGCAATATTTAGCAATGATTTCCAAAGGCCCACCTCAATTAAACAATTTTATTACGCCGCTTAAGGTAAACACTTGCGGTTTACGTAGCCATCTTTCCGGCGCTTGGCGTAAACACAAACACTCGGCGTAATAACTGTAACCTTACTATAACCTCTAACGTCGTTCATTTGCATTAAGTAGACATGAGCGACACGCGACGGTGAGAACTGTAATGCATCTAATGCCTTTATAATATTCTCCTTATTGGGGTCCGGGCTAGTCCTTCATCGTTGAAGAAAATAAATATCGAAAAGCCGGTAGAAAATAGATATAAAAACGTCACATGAGTTACGTTCCCGTGAGAAATGCAATTCTGCATTTATACACTTGCAATTCTTAGACTTATCTTTTCGTTTTCATGCAACATAAGCATTAATGAACTTATAAATATAACTAAAATGTATTTTGTAGTCAGTTTTCTTTGTACGCTTATGAAATAAATTTGATTTTTTTAAAAATATATTCTCATGTTTCGAGTTGTTAACTGGCGCAGTCGGTAGGATTATTGCCAACAGTCGCGCATCGTGCGGATTTTCTGGTTTCGTTTCAACGATTTGTGGCAAAAATCGGACAATCAAAAAATCTTCAGGGTGTACCAAGAAACTCAAAATTGACCTATCGTCCTATTGGTGCGAGTTTGGAAACACACATCGCCCACCCTCATAGTAACTAATTAGGGAAAGGACCATATCGCCTCTACTATTGGACCCTAGTTTAAAACAATAAGAATTGGAATTATCTTCAGTCTTAAATATTGATATCTCTTGTAATTCCGCAAACTGGAAGATTTAATATCAGCTTTTGGAAATTTAAATTGTGAAGGAAATCTAACAATTTTTTCTAATTTAATTCAAATAAGTAAAATAATGACTACTGAACCTAATTTACAACTAGTCAGATATCAAGCAGACAATATTCGCTTATTCGATGGGAATCCAAAACTAATAAATAAATAATCAAAGAAATAAAACTGTCAATAATGCACCTATAAATGTATGTTTACACGATACTATTTTAAGTAAACTTGTAAGTAGGGCAGCCGACATTATTTGTTCTCGAATAGAATTAAATACATGGCCCGCAGTAAAAGCCGCAATAATTTCGACTTTTTCAGACCATAGATCGATTGACTGTATTATTCAAGATATAATAACGTCCAAAACGGAAAAAATGAAACACCGCAACAATTTGGTCTATGTTTGCAAGACGCTCGCAGTTTGTTATTGTCCAAAATAAATTTAAGTAATGAAACGCAAGCATCAAAACTTTAAAAATTAATGAATTCGTAAACGTAGTATTAAAAACCTTTGTAAATGGTCTAAACTACCATATGTAACTTGTGATTGGATTAAAAAATGCAGTTACTCTAGAAGTGGCAATGAGCTGTGCCTTGGAAGAAGTATATTATATATATTATAAGAACCGTAGTAACACATTACCAAAAAACCCAAATTTTTATTCACTAAAACCAGAAATAAATTTGCCTACAGAAGCACATTATCCTGCTAATGTGAGACCAATATTTTCGCATTACCCCGTTTAAAAATTTTCAAATAATATGCCTTCTTATAGACAACCAATCCCAAATTTCAATAATAGAAATAATCAATCAATATATGGGCTTTGGACAACTTAGGCAACCCACAAATAATTTCAGACAATCGAATTTACATACATAGAATACAAAACGACAGCAAATATTTTGTACATATTGCAAGCGATTTTTTGAAAACGAGTCCGAACACGGATAATACACAATATTGCAATAAGTAAAAGTCGACAATACTAAGGCCTCACAAAGTTTTTTCTCATTTTAAAATTGAGTATAAACCGATTTGCATCTTCATTTTAGCATAAGTTTTTTTAATAGCATCTTAACATGATCTTTAAATCGCAGTTGAGTGTCCAAAAGCAGGCCTAGGTTCCTGGCACTATCTGAAAATTGTATAGTGTCACCAACCAGTTCCAGCTCCAGAGTAGACTGTTTTCCAGCGTGGACAGCGTTTCCTGACAGAACAATAATACCTGAGCCTTACTCGAATTAATTTTTAAATTGTGCTCATTTGAGTAGTTGAAAATAGAACTGAAGTCATTATTTAGCTGTTCAGTAGCTCTAGCAGGTTCTGCAGGATCAAAAAGGTAAAGTAGTTGTGTATCATCCGCATAGGTCTGGACATGAGGAACTCCCGAAACTATTTTCCCAGCTGATGAGAGCTCATTCTGCACTCTTACTCTCTGCTGTCTCTCAGTAAGATAGTTATAGAAGAATGCTACGGAATTAATGTCAAAACCCAAGTAATGACACTTAGCACACAGCAGGTCATGATCCAGCACGTCAAAGGCCTTAGAATAATCAAGTGACACCGATATGACTTTTATCTAGAGCCCTAATTATATTGTCCGTCAAGTTCAGCAAAGCCATTGACATGCTGTCACCCGCCCGAAATCCCGAATGGTGAACCGGCAGCAAGTTATTAGCATCAAGATAGTCCATCATCTGTGTGTGTACAGCCCTCTCTAGAACCTTTGACACAACAGGCAATAAACTAATAGGGCGGAGATCACTGATTGAAGAAGGGCTATTTATCTTTGGTACCGGAGATATAATAGATGCCTTCCAGCTATCCGGAAAATATTCACTTAAAATATTGTTGTAGAAGAACTATATAATCAATCAGTCGAATCGATAAATACCGATAATGATCAAAATGAAAATTTTCAAGCTAACGATGCCGAATTTCAATATTATTATCCAGGATACACTGATATTCGTATAATGACTTAAATACCGAATTTTCTTGTCTAGAAAATAACCCTTACGAAAATCAAATTGATTTTAATTAAGAAAATTTTCAGGAGAAGAAGTAATTAATATACCAATATTTCCTTGTTTTAATCAGGTAGGCAATCATAAACGTTATCTTTTTGATTTTTCACTTAAAATTGACGGACTTTTAGGAATTGATTTTCTAGCACATATCGGAGCGAATATAAATTTAAAACATTGTTCTTTAGATACTTAATATGTAACATTGCCTTTATATTATCAAAACAATATATCAAACTTACATAATTTTGAAACTATCGAAATAATAATTCCCCCACGCACATGTCAAACAGTTAAATTGCCTGTAAATCAATCAAATGGTTTAGGTATTTTAAAATATACAGATTTTGGATGCGCAGAGATGCCAGAAGCTTTAGTACAAGTCTTTGACTCTTACGTAACAATTATAATTACGAATGTGAGGGCATCCCGCTTACATCAAATTAAACATAAATTAATCCTAACCGATGTTACACCTATATATGCAAAAACTTATCGATATCCTGAAATTTATAAAAAAGAGGTTAAAACCCAAATTAACAAAATGTTAGAGAACGGAATCATTCAACACTCAACGTCACTGTGAAGTAGTCCAATTTGAATTGTCCCAAAAAAGATGGAAGCGTCCGGTAAACGTAAATAGCGTATCGTTTGCGATTTCCGTAAAATCAATGAGCCCAGTATTGATGATAAATTTCCTTTACCAAATACATCAGATATTCTCGATAAACTCGGAAAATCCCAATATTCCAGCACATTGGATGTCGCAACCTAGAAGCCCTAGAAGAAATGACCACAACGATTTATGTAAAGAAAGACAGTTTTTGACGATTTTGCTTTACATACTTATTTCAACAATTATTATATTTTTTATATACAAAAAACTTGTAAAAAAGTCTAAGAAAAAACAATGCAAACTCTGATACTTTAGATATTGAAGAAAACAATAGAATTTTCTAAACTATAAATAACCTTTAAAATTTTTGGTAATTTTTGAAAACACGTCTTTAAGAACGTGCTTTCAACTAAGAGGGGAGGCGTTACGCCCCCGGGAGAAATGCAATTTTGCATTTATGCACTAGCAATTCTTAGACTTTTATCTTATCGTTCACATGCAACATAAGCATTACTGAACTTATAAATATAACTAAAATGCATTTTGTAGTCAGTTCCATTTGAACGCTTATGAAATAAAATTGATTTTATGTGTTTCGAGTTGTTAACTCATGCCGTTATATTGGGACTTTTAAGTTTTATTCATCGGTCTTACAATATACATGGGGACCCATTTAACTCAGGTCTACTTATGTACATTTTTCAAAAGTGTTAACATAAATAAGTTTTTCCGAACACTCTGTATAAAATACGTGTTGCGTATATATCAGACCTAGAAGTAGCATGCCTCATGTAGAAAATGTCAAAACTTGTGCTTGTATTAATTTTATTTCGTATAACTTAATTATTTGCTCAATGAAGTTAAAAGAATAATATCTAAAAAATGGTAAAAGATAGGTATATGACAGGCTTAATAAAGATTGCTCGAAATCTAAAGTGAAGCCTGAAAATAGAGTAGCATACAGAGCATGCTTTGAAATAATAGATCATAGGTTTATATTTAGGTCCACGAAATTTCATATTTTTTTCTCTAGATACGTCCAACGTACCATCGAATGCGGAATACCGTGTATAATACAAACCCGGAATTTTGACTAAACACAGAAACAAATTTTGGAATATTAGAACAGCCATACTTCGTTTATAAAAGGGCAACACCTAAAACCACCATACTAATTCTAGAGGACATATTTCTTTCATTGTTAATGTTATCTAGGTCATGTTCACAGGGAAGGTTTACAAAAGCCCCAAAAGCACCAAGATGCTATTTTGTTGTGCAAAATTTCCGTCATTACGGATTACAGAATTAATTATAGAACGTTTGACCAATAAAATGATTGTGTAAAAATTACTGGGTATAATATAATTTACCTTCAAATAACTAACTGAAATGAAAAATGCAACACTTAAACTATGGTTACCAAGCTTTAGGTGGGAGGCTGCCGATTTTAATGTATACCTCTCGCCAAAAAATTTTGGCGAAATGTACGTTTGGTACGGCTAGGAATAGGTATTTTTCGATGTTATGGGATCCATTAATAAAGGGCGGACTTTTTTGTGCTATTCGATTTATTTTGCAGGACGTTACATTTCGATAATAAAGTCACGATCTTTAAGTGTCTAATAAGTAATATATAATAACGTTTAAAAAAATCGTTACATTTCCTTTACCCGGAACTTCCCTCACTATTTTTTCTTAGGAATAGTGGAGTGTGATGTAATTTAGTTCCGCACATTAGTCGTTTAGTAACACATATTCATATATATATACTGGCCGCCATTTTGTTCCACCATATTGGATTCGTGCCAATATTTTACCAGTTTGGACATAATTTAATAGTTTAAAATAAATTGAATAAGTGGCTTTTAGGTTATTTTTTAAATACTGCCATTTTGTTCCTTCATTTTGAATTCGTACTAGTTTATTTCTATATCACATTTAATTTTCGTGAAAAATTTGAAGTCAACTGAATCAGTACTACATTTCAATTTAAACTAGTATTTACAGTTGAAAACGATTGGAAATAGTTACCATTCGAAACGTTGTGAAACCAAAATATTAAAGACAATGCAAAACCGAAAGAACGAGTTTAGTAAAGAACAGAAGTAGAAAATTAGCGATGAGAAAACGAAACCCCTTCATATTCATACATATCCTCCAAATTTAATTTTTTTCATTTTTCGGGATTTTGAGATATTACCGGGCCAAGTGAGTGGCACAGTCTGTACATGGCAAGTCATAAGTCACGCAAAATTAAATTAGTTAACATTAGAAAATATATGATTTTCTAATGTTAAGTACGTAGAAATGTATTACTGATCCTAGAATATATATATGCATGTCAAAGTCATATATATCACTGTTTTAAATATATTCACAATACATATTAAATATATTTCCCCATATGATTTAAATATAATCGTTTAAAGTATATTTGATTTTCATCATATTGTGGTGAAAAATAGTTTCAAATAGGGACAAACAAACTGCAATTTTTAAACAAATAAATTGTACTTTTAAGGTAGTATCATCATAGCACCGAAACTTTCAGAGTTTTAGTCCATTAAGAAATCATGGGGGGATTGCACGAGGCATCTTCAGGGATTTTTACTTCACGAGATCTGAGCACTAAATGAGCTCGAAGATATTCAGGCGGGCTTTTATACTCTAAGGAGCCATCGTTAGGTTAGAGTTGTTCTTCCCTGCATACACGGTACTACAGATAAAATAGGACGATTACTTCGACGATCCAACATATGTACAATATTTAATACTCATAAAAAGATTGGACAATGCTTGCGATCCCCGACATATATTGTACCTTTTCAGTTAGAGTATATAAAATTCCCTGCACCCTGTGTGGAGAAGTGTATGTGGGAGAAGCAGGACGCTCAATATCAACTAGATTTAAGGAACATAAACGATGTATTAAAAAAACAAACTGTCCAATCTGCTGTAGCTGAACTTCATTCTAGCATCGATCTCCGTATTTTATAAACGAAAATCTAGGGAAACTATTAAAATGTTTAAACATACAAAAAAAATCAATAGAGATATGGGTTATGGTCTACATAAACCGATCTTAACACAGGGTCACGGTTCGGCGTTGGGTAAGTCGGGTATAAAAGCCTGAATCTCTTCGAGTTTATTCAGAGTTGAGATCTCGTGGAGTAAAGAAAGTAATTTAACACGCTCAAATCCCAAGAATCATAGTTTCTTGAGTGGTATCATCGCGTAGATTCCATGGCACCCATTGACATCAGAGGTTATATGGCTCCTTCACATCTATGAATCCACCCGATAAATACCATTTTTAGTTATCACGCGATATAAACTATCGAATTTCGATTTCCGACAGTTTTCTTTTTGTGTCGATTCAAAATGCTCAAAAGGTCGTTATTCTCGTTGGAAAACGAATAACTCTACATACGGGGAATGTTAGATTAAATATGCTTCAAATTAAATAAAAAATTCAAGAATATGCAGAGTGTTTTCCTTGAAACTATTAAATTAATTTCCTAGCACTTTTTATACTGTAGTATTGAAAATATCTTTTAAATGCGCAGAATCTTGTATCTTGAAATAGTAAATGCTTGATAATTTATTCTTGAAAAAATTTGAAACCTATTTTTATATGAATTTGGTTCCTCATAACTTATTACTTTATTTCTTTTTGTAAATCGCATCTGGCAAAATATTGTAACTAGAGCCATTAGGCAAATAAAAAAATGAGGGGCAGTATATCGCGAACAAAATTGGTCTGAATGCTTTTTTTTTGCTAAATATAACAGATCAGAATATATTGTACATTTAGTCCTCGGACGCATTCACAATTTTCAGCTTTTTCTCTTCACAGGGGATGGTAATAGTAGAAGTTTAACTATACTTATCTCAGAAATTCATAATTAGGAAAAAACTAATAACACTTATTTTTGTTCAGGATAGTCCCACCGTTTTTGTTCTTACGCATTTACTCTGTCTAGAGTGTTTTGGGATATAACTAGAAAAACGTTAATTTTTGAAACTTGTAAGTAGTAATGTAAGATTTGGTAGTTTCAAGAAAGTACAATTAAAAAAATAGTATATTCCCTTTTTCTTAGAGTTTGGCTCTCTAGATAGTGGACTAAGTCACCAAAAATAAAATTTCTCTCGAACTCCACATATATTAATACTAAGGAGAGCGTAAAGATGGTACATATTTCTTTTTGTTACGCTTCTTGCCGAAAAAACAGTTTTTGTTGTTTCTATTTTAAAAACATAATATAATATGTTCTATTTGATTAAGGACATTTGCTGTACAATATCCATTCCAAACGATTTAATATGTTTGTTTTAACAGACTGTATAAATGAATCAATATTTTCAGTTTTCCAGCCCTCAGCGAATGTCTCATTAACCAATCCAGACACAAGGGCCATAAATCAGCTTCCAATAGAGTGCCAAATCCAGGCGCTCGACTAGTAAAGTTCATAAGTATCACGAAATGAAGATCGAGTGCAGTCTTACTTTAATTGTGAACAGACAGTCGTACAGAGGTTTTGTTTTAAAAACAAAATCCTGTAGGTTTGTTGTATCATTTATAGTTATAAAGTATAAATTTAAGTTGTTTCGATAATGGCCAGAGGATTAGCGATATCTTGCACGAAAAACAAATAACCCAATTTTTTTAATTTTCAAGCAGATGGAGCTTGGTTAGGCTAAGTTTAGTTAAAGGTAACACTATTTTATTTCACAATTAGTGGCATTTCGAAAACCAGCTATAGATACACATTTTTTCGGTCTCAAGCAATTGCCAAAAAAGGGCATTAAGTACTTTTGAATTTGCCTATTTAAATGCCAATATCATTTAATAAATAAAACTGAATTTATTTTTAATCCGATCAACAATATAGATTTTTATTCAGGTTAAACAGCAATAAGTTTAAATAAATAAACATAATTGAAGTTTTAGTTTTAGTTTTGAAGTATTTTTTAAGCTCTTGCAATAGATTTAGCTTACAGTGAAATGATTAAAGAAATGAAATTATTATGTTTTTATATTTCGATCCAGCCAAATATTTTCAAAGCGAATTACTATATTTTTTTTAAGTTGAATGTAATTATTGTAAGAGAATCATAAGGATATTGTATTTATTCGAAAAGTCGTTTTATTATGTTCAACTCGTTCTTAAAAGCCTCACGGTTTAAAGTTAAGTTAAAAAACCTCTAAAATAATTAAATGAAATAAAATTTAATTAAACTATCAGTTTTCTAGACATTTAAAACTGAATACCTTTGTCAGTGCGTTTTAGCAATAGTCCAAAAAGATTCTTTCTTTATGGTAAAAAAAATTAGGATGCAGCTAGTTTATATAATTAGGAGAATCGGTGGGCTTTTCATCACCTCTCGTCCATTATGTTTCATGAGCACTATCAAATTAAGCTTATCTAGTATAAGCTAGAATATTTAGCGATTTGTAATCGACTTTTATGTTTATATGTATCACTGAAGAAAAAAAATTTTTTTTTTTTTGACAGTTGGAACGTTAAAAGGGACATTGTAAAACATGATGTTTTCCCATTGAACTTAACATAGCATGGCTTGATAAAAACATTTTTAATAGTGCATATATCTTACACATATTATATAGAATTAGCCAAATCGTACAAATAACATAATATTTTCTAGTCAAGCCCAAATTTTGTATCGAAAAACAGTGAAAATAATATTGTTTACCGTGTAGATTCGACAGTTAAAAACTATCCCAAGTTATTTTAACAAAATGACGTCTTATTAATTTCTTAAATATATGAGTGTTGTGATTAAACAACGCTGGGGGTCACTTAAGTCATTTACCAAAAGTGACCGTACAAGTGACGTCATTTTTAAAAGTTACGAATTTTTAAAAATGACTGCATAAGTGACCAAAATAACCGATCATTTACTTATATTTGACCGATTTATAAATGACTGTTGGACAAAAAAATATTAAATACCTGTTTTATTTAACAGATCAACTTTGTTTGTCATCAATTGTAAGCTTAAGAAAAAAACAACCTTTGGGGCATATTTTCGAACGTTTTTAAAAATGATCGTATAAATGACTATAATAGACCGAGCCAAAAATGTCACCGATTTATAAATGACCGTTCTTTTGCCAAGACTACGATTAGCGGTCCTGCGAGATGAGACAGTTCTTAAAAGCCTCACGGTTTAAAGTTAAGTTAAAAAACCTCTAAAATAATTAAATTAAATAAAATTTAATTAAATTATCAGTTTTCTAGACATTTAAAACTGAATACCTTTGTCAGTGCGTTTTAGCAATAGTCCAAAAAGATTCTTTCTTTATGGTAAAAAAAAATTAGGATGCAGCTAGTTTATATAATTAGGAGAATCGGTGGGCTTTTCATCACCTCTCGTCCAAATACCGCTTACGTATCTTTCTTTATTATACAGGTAGAAAAATAGCTACCCATTCTTTTTCTAGCTCATTCATGTTTACTTAAAAAGGGGAAGAAACAGGAACCCATTTCTAATTCTTCACTTTGTTTGAAAATCTGTTTATTAAAATGGAAACAGTTTTGACTTAAAACTATTTGAAGTAAATCTAATAAACCCTCTGCAATAACTTTAGGAATGTTGCTGAAAACTATAATTTATCTTAATTTTAAAATACAATCGTTGTGTGGGATATTTGGATAGATAATTTGTACCTCTAGGGACATGCATTTAGAATTGTCGGGGATGTACCTCTAAAATGTTTGCCAAATCAATTAAGTCTTCTAAATGGGTATAGGTTACATCTATCAAAGTTTCTGTTTATTTAGGATGAAAGGTTATAGGCTCGGGAACTGGTAAAAGCGACTACAGGATGCAGCGGCATACGTTTATGCACTTTGGAAACCTATTGAAAGAGCAAATAATATAATCGTTTAAATAAAAAATATTTCTATAACTGAGGCTAAGACATTAAATTTGGTTCAACTTAGTTAAACCGTTTCGTTTATTGATTGACCAAAATCACGTTTGGTTATTAACTTGTCTTACCTCCTCCCTTCTTTTCCAATACAAAGCGTTAAAAGTTACTTACTTACTTTTTCATTTCGGTGATGGCACCTGTTTTTCGTATAATAATCCTTCTATATTATAATAATCTGGTTTAATCTAAAATATGTAAATATGCGACCATCGTAATCCTTCATATTTTCATAGTTTCGCTGTGATTTATCTAACTTAATCGTTCAGCAAAATGAAGAGAACTTCTAATTTTTATGTTCAATTTAAAGCGATTCAATCGTATTGGCAAATTCATAAATTCAAAAATTGTCTTCAAAATTAATCGGTGTGAATGGTGTTTGTTATTAAAATAAATTTTAATTAAAAGAAAATAGATAACTCGCTTTTGTCAGTAACGCACTAAAAATACAGAATATATTAATTTACTTAAAATATTTTGTTAAGATATATATATGTCTTCTACCCTTGATAATTCAATATCAAAAGGCGTAGGCCGATTTTCGGTATTGAATTGTTTGAAAATTTTAATTAATCTCGACAAGTCTTACTTTGTTTTTAGACTGAAAATATTTTTAACATATTACTGGTAATGTATTGGACTTGTCAAAACAAACCAAATAAACTCAAACATGAGGAATGTACTAAGTGGTGCTATCGGTACCATAGAGCTGATTAAACCAGTTCGATAGTACCAAATTATGTATTGGCCGCGTCAAAATAAAAGAAATGAGCCCAAACTCGGGTTTTGTTAGCTGGTATAATAAATTAATTAAATGGTAAATTATTGCATTTTTACCCAAATTACATACACTTGCAAAGTTTCAAATCGATACGAAAGTTAGAAGTGAGTTACATTCGACCGGCACAATTTGGTACCATCCAGTACCAATTTAATGCATTTTCATCCCAATTACATACACATGCAAAATTTCAAATCGATACAAGCGTTAAAAGTAGGTTAAGATCTACTGTTCCATTTGGTACCATCAAGTATCAAATTATTGCATTTTCATCCCAATTAATATGCAAAATGTTAAATCGAGACGACAAATAGAAGTACGTTAAAATTGACTTCCTGGTTTGTTTACATATATAGGCAATTAGGTAGCTACTTGCAGGGCAAGCTAATAAAAACGTGTTAGAACCTATCTAAACATAATTTTAGTGATATTATAATTTCTTTATATAAATAAAAAATTGACCATTTATAATAAACCTCGAAATAAACTTAATTTTTAAGCTTATTAAAATAATTCCTCAACAATATTCCAAACTCTGTTTAGAATATAACGTTCTTTACTGAAGTGACAGCTTTCGTTTCTTCGGGACTTACATGCGATGCCGTTTGGGTGTCGTGTCCTTAAGCTCTGGATTTCCATTATGTTTCATGAGCACTATCAAATTAAGCTTATCTAGTAAAAGCTAGAATATTTAGCGATTTGTAATCGACTTTTATGTTTATATGTATCACTGAAGAAAAAAAATGTTTTTTTTTGACAATTGAAACGTTAAAAGGGACATTGTAAAACATGATGTTTTCCCATTGAACTTAACATAGCATGGCTTGATAAAAACATTTTTAATAGTGCATATATCTTACACATATTATATAGAATTAGCCAAATCGTACAAATAACATAATATTTTCTAGAATTCTATGTCAAGCCCAAATTTTGTATCGAAAAACAGTGAAAATAATATTGTTTACCGTGTAGATTCGACAGTTAAAAACTATCCCAAGTTATTTTAACAAAATGACGTCTTATTAATTTCTTAAATATATGAGTGTTGTGATTAAACAACGCTGGGGGTCACTTAAGTCATTTACCAAAAGTGACCGTACAAGTGACGTCATTTTTAAAAGTTAATTTTTAAAAATGACTACATAAGTGACCAAAATAACCGATCGTTTACTTATATTTGACCGATTTATAAATGACTGTTGGACAAAAAAATATTAAATACCTGTTTTATTTAACAGATCAACTTTTGTTTGTCATCAATTGTAAGCTTAAGAAAAAAACAACCTTTGGGGCATATTTTCGAACGTTTTTAAAAATGACCGTATAAATGACTATAATAGACCGAGCCATAAATGTCACCGATTTATAAATGACCGTTCTTTTGCCAACACTACGATTAGCGGTCCTGCGAGATGAGACAAGACGAGAATAAGACTTCTCGTCTCGTCTCGACTTACGCTAAACTCGTCTTGTCTCGAAATTTTGGTCGTGACGAGACGAGACGAGACTAGGGCCTTGTCTTGTCTCGTCTCGAAAAATCTTATCTCGACTTTGTATATATTATCCTATCCAGTAAAATGTCGTATAAATATGTTCAATGAAGATGAAATGTTAGCTATAAACACCCACACTGTATCAGTGAACCGAGTGGGTATACAAATTGCTACTCTGTCGCACCTGCCTGGATACTAGTTCCTTGAAAATGCCTTATAACCTTTTGTTTGAAAGGTCTTTTAACCCTTTGTCTAAAAAGTTTCAATTCACAGTACGTAATTTATCTCTACATAACACTTTAGTGTTTATTATAAAATCGTAATTTTTTATGACCTAACAATGCTGACTATAGACTTTCTATCAAACATTTTGTTGAGTGTGTGATAAACTAACTTTTGACATTTTTTTTGCTTCAAGTTTGAACTCTTCCGGGTTCCTGTTGCAACAGTGTGGTGTTTGCTATAGGAGCTACATTTTTATGCTAAATAATAAATATTTCAATATTTAAAAAAATGGCGTTTATAAATTGACCCCAACTTTTCTCCTGAGGTATAGATAATGTTGACTAAAATAAGCTGATATCAAGGAGTGAGTGTGTACACTGATAGCACAAGAACAATTTATCTATTTTTGTGCCGATTCCTTCAATTGCGTGACAAATAATAAAGAAATAAATGGCTGTTTTACAGGGAAGAGCTGAAACGATTATTAGTTTGTTTTTGTAATACGTTATTAGGTTTTTTATGTTGTCGAAAGTTGCGAAAAAAATAAATAGTCAGTTGTATATAGATTTTTATTTTGCAAGGTTCTTCCATTAAATTATGATAGTTCCCCAGGCTGTTTGACCACTAACGCAAAAAATATGTATTTCTTACTAAATCGTTCTATAAAGTATACAAGCTTTCATTCATTCCCATGCATAAAATACTTTTTTTATGAAAAGTGTGGAAAAGATAAAATCGATAAATAAAATGGAATAAGGGGGTCATAAAGAACTAAAAATATTATTTAGTTCATTGGCGGGTTTTTATTTACGGTTTGCCGCTATTGAAAGGTAGGCAGTAGATTTGTATATTTTTAATAAAGTGCTTTAAAACATTCAAACGTCGAATTCCATAGGTTTATTTTCACCTATTGTTGCTAGCTAGAGCTAGAGTGATCATTATTTATATGGAAGTTAATAAAAATTATTAGATTGCTAAAAAAAAGTCGAAAAACCACTATCCAGTAGTATCTATCGTCTAAATATTATGACCCTGGGTATATACTCTTAATAAGTAATAGGTTTTGAAGAAATATATAAATATACACTTAAAATATAAATTTCAAATTGTATCTCAAATTTTGGTTATATCAAGAACTTGTTACAAGAAAAATGCGTTCGCAGCAATACTATTGGAAAACTAAGAAGTGTTTAGCTTATTTTTTATACTTTTAATTTATAGCCGTGATTCCATATAAAATCAACTACTGCGCAGCGCTGGCGGCGGTGATGGTATCGTCCTAGATAATAAATATTATCACAAATTACTCTTTTTTTATCTAAAATAACGTCATCGTAAACAAGATATTTTATGTAACTTATGGATTAAGGTTTTTTTTCACCCTGTGATTCCAGTTGATAATTTCTAAACTTCTTAGTGCACTTGGTTACATAAATTACTATTATCGGGCTCGTTAATAAAAATAAAATTGATATTAGTATCGTCAAGTATCATCGTTTGATTGATGCTAGATTTTTTTTTCTAAATTTTCAGAAGTATTTTTAGATTTATTATTTTAAATAAGTAAATACCTAAATTTCTTGAATTGTTTATTTTTTTTATTTTTACCTACAAAATGAATCTCTTTTAGACAAAAGAGTTATGGTAATTTTAAAACGCAACTCCATTTTAAAGAACTAATACTGAATTTCTGTTTCAAGAGAAGAAAATTAAAAACAAATAATTTTTAACTTTAGACCATTAAGTGTAATCAATAAATGCTTGTGAAAAACTATTACCAATTGATGGATTATTATTTGAATTTTAAATTTTCCAGCTCTAAATTTAAGAACAATTAAAAAATATTCAAGCAATTTATATAGTTATCGTTGTTATGTTTACTTTTGAGGCACCTTAAGGAAAAATTAATGTGTCAAAAATTAAGTGATAATTATTTATCGTATATTTAAAGGCACTAGACCAGAATCTAAACTTAAAATCAATAAAAAATATAACAAAGACATCTGATTTTCTAAAAAAGGCTGATGTTTTAGATACAAAATTTGGTATAATGGTGCAATGAAATATTTTAGTAAAATAAATCCGAAAAATTTTATTGTTGCAATAATATCCTTTAATAAAATTGGAAAGACGTATATATTTATTATATCTATAAGTTGGGGGTTTCTGTTTCTAAAAGTCGAGACGTGAATCTCGTCAATTACCTCCCTTCACATAAAAATTAACCGAATTTTGTTTCTATAAAACAGTTATACAAAAATCTCAAGTTTTAAAATATTTTATAATTTTTAGGTTAAGCCCAAAATTGGGAGGGCCCAAATTTACGGTTTCTTTAAAAGAATATTTAAATTATATGTGTTATTTTTATTTTCCACTAAAAGGTTTAATTTTTTATAATTATTACTCTTGCAATACATAAGAAAGGAAAAATAATTGCACTGTGATCTGCAAAATTCATTTATTATTATTTATTTATTATGTTTTTAAATATTAGGTAAAAGCGATTGTAACAGTTAAATGTATTTTATTTTTTACATTGTGGTAACAAGTTTCAAGAGCCAGTTTTAAAAAATTGAAAATAAACTGGGTTTATCTTTATTTATATAGACATTTTTGACAGTTTTGATTAAATCTTACCTTTTTTCATTCAGTGCTTCAGATTGTTGATATTATTATAGATTAATTAAAACAGTTTTCAAGTATTTTTCATCTATTATTAATTTTATAACTGTACATCGTCATTAAACATTAAAATTTTATTATTTTGTGTCTTTGCTTGTACTTCAAAAAGCTGATGGGTAGTATTTGAAGACAAGTTCAAAGACTTTTTAGGAGAACTGGCTTCTGAATAAGAAGTTTGAGTCATTACTGGACGTCTTAACGTACAGTACGACCTTAACTTTTCAGAGCGCTCGGGATACCCATCGGCTGTGTAACGTACGTCGAAGCTTTCAACGTAGCGCTCGAATGTTGGTGCTGATACCGGTCTAAGATTGCTCGTTAAAGTGGGTTTTAAGTACGGTTGTGTGCGTTCTCGATTCGTCAATCTGCGATTCATGTTAGCTGGATCCATTACGAGCGCAGGATGCTGAAACAAGTATAAAATAGTATATATCACAAATGTACCAAGCACGTAATATCTGTCAATATTTTTTTGCGTCTGTTTATAATAGGTCTTCTTAATATTAATTTCGTCTATATATATCCAAATCATAGTTTTTAACAATTTTTTAAATAAATAGTGTCTTGTACAAGAATAATCAATTATAAGTGAAAAGGCCTCATAACTTATTTTTTATAAAGATGTAAGAAAATGGCAAATACGAAAGATTTAAGGATTTTTACGGTTCATTCATAAATATTATCAGCAAAGCAACTGAGCAGAATAAAAAGTGTTTCGCGTATTTTGAATTGAGTATTATGGCTGTTATCTTTTTTTTTATATTCTATGAAAAGTTCTAGACTTATTGTGTATAATGTACCCTAATCTGTGCAACAGTCGTTTTTGAAATATTAGAGTTAAATTTTTTCACATAAATGTGTCCAGCTTGCTAATATGATACATACTAACATTTTTAATTATAGGCCTTGATGTCAAAGGTAATGTTAAGACTGGCAAAAGTACTTTAATCACCGTTAATTTATAGTTATATTTTTACGCAAAATTAGTTAATAAAATTAATCAATTCAACTACAAAATTTGATTTTTATTGCGTAGTTAATAATATTTGGAAGAAATAACAAGAGGCTATAATCAATAACAAATGAACTAAAATCTGAACTGATAAAATGTTTACATAGCCAAAGAAATGCTAGACCAAAATTTCAAAACTTGCACACGTAATTATTCGCACATTCATATATTATTTTGAAGCGTGTTTATAATACTTTCAACATTATTTTCGTTTATATATTTATTATTTGATATTTCACCTTGCTACATGTTTCTTCAACATTTGCCTTTTCGGCGTTTTCCAAATAACCTTAAAGAAATGTATCTAAAGGTGTACAGACTAGGCTATTTGCTAGTCAATATCACATTCCATGCCTACCGATTAAAAAAATTTTAATATATATTAAGGGGATGCACTTCCTTCTGCTGTCATATATCATGTCTACTTTGTTCAAAAGACAATTCATCGAGTATATCTTTGAATTCATTTGAAAAATAAGACAGCATACCCCAATGCCTAATTTTATTGTGTAATATTCCGCACCAAACGTCGATTGAATTACGAAATTGAATTGAATCTATTCGACGAAAAGGAATTTTCAACTGACCAAACATGAACATTTCGTCCATTAAGTATTCCCACAGTGGAAAATTTGATTCGTTTATCAAACGATAGATTGAAATAAATTAGGATCTTGCCCGTAATATTTGTGACAAAATTTAATCTCATTTTTCTTCGATCGGCTCTAAACTTTTGGACTGGCATACTTTTATCTAAACTATATTTAAAACGCTTTAGCGTTCTTTGAACTGTTCCATAGGTTAACATTCTATTTCTTCTTTCATATGTTGCTTTCTTCATTTGTTTCGTTTCTACTTTTGTATTGCCTCGAATTCTTCTTTCTTGTTGTATTATATTGGTTTTTATTACAGTGTTTAATAATTCGCCGTTCTCTCGTTATCTTTATTTTTAAATAAAATGTTGCTATTTTCTATTTCTCAATAATCAAATCATAAAAATTAAATTTATTAACTTACGTTACTAAAGTATTATTGTTAATCTTGACATTACCTTTGACTTATATACATATAGTTAAAAATGATATCACGTATCTTGTTTGCAAGCTAGATGCACCTACCCATGTGAAATAAATTGTAAATTCAAATAATAAAAAAACGACTGAAAAATTGTATAGGACGTGTTATAGTCCTTTTCATAGAATCTATAAATGCGATTAAAATTATATCTCCCAATTTAAAATAAGCGACAAAATCGATCTTTCATACTATATCTGTTTTATACGAAGCTCAGTTGTTTCACTGACAATATTTATGAATGATCCATAAAAATTCATAAAATTATCATATTTAAAATTTTCTTTCATCTTTATAATCTTTTTTTTAATTTCATAATTATTAAGACTGTTTACTGGCTATGCATTTTGCAAAAAAGTACCGATATTATATTATTTATCATAAAAAAGCGACATTCAGAATTAATTTATCAAACTCAACAAAAATTGACATATTTTTTATGTTGGCTAAGTATAACTGATAGGAATTTGAATCCCACTGACGCAACCTAAATCATGGCGTAATTTTTAATTAGTCAGTTATTTTTTAATTTGTATAGGTGATGCTAGGCAATTTTTTTGGGGATGTGAATGTTAAGAAAGAACTGCCTCAAGGGCTTTGTTTTAAGTCCACAATATATATAGTTGTAGCAATATTGAAAACTATATTGTTTTCATTCATCATTTTAATGATTTTTGAAATTAGGTTTTATGACCAACAAAATAAAATCCAATTATGGTATTTAGTAAAACACTAAAATTAAATAAAACATAATCCCAGGAATATTTAAAAAACAAGGACTTCTTTAAGACGATAATATATCGATGCCGACAATTTAATGCTTTCAATATATATTTGTAACAATATTGGAAAATTTCTTGTTTTCATTGAATATTTCATGATTTGCTTTTTAAATTTGTTTGTATAGCCAACAATAAATTTCAATCTTAAAAACTATTAAATGTTAATTATTAGAGAACCACAATGTGCAACCAGTTAAAAAAATTCTTAAAATTCAACAGATCAGCTGCCAGTATAATTTAAAGTCTATTATTAATCTTACTATTTATTATTCATTTAGAATCCGTATTATTTATTTTCAGTATAAAACATACAATTTACCTTTATTTACGTTTAATTTTTACTTATTGAATTTAAAAAACAATGTAACACTCTGTATAGAAAGTCACCATAAACAGATAAATCATCACATGAATCCTCAGCAATGATGTAAAGTCAAAACATCACCGACTTTTAAATATTACCCTAAATCAGGGAAATAAGCAAATTAGACGCGGAATGTCTAAGTGCTACCTCTAGCGGACTTTTTTTCGAAACTAAAGTAAACATATTGCAATACAAAAAAGAACAGAAAATCCCTTTAAAAAAATATTTAGTTGTTACTGTTCATACTGTGAGAACATTTAAATATCTGAACCACGAGCCGAAGTTCAATAAAGCTTTTTTACAAGGATGCAACTTATTCCTTCCAAATAAAACAGTGGAAACTATTTTAGTCAATTATATAAATCATATAATCATGAAAATAACCGTATGTATTGACTGTATAATAATGTAGAAGAGCATCAAGCCGAAAAGAAAAACAAAACGTCTTATCGATTAAGAACAACACAAGCTATAAAAGGTTGAAAGACAAATAACCCGGTATAATATAACAAACAAACAACAAAACATCCTGAATATTCTCATTATCCTTTTCAGGTAGGTAATTGAAGTAGTTAAGCATAATACCGATTTTAAAAAACCATCCAACTATTCTTCTTGATTTGTTAATACGCATATTAAGTATTTATAGTACGTTATATAACAAGTGTTTTTTTAAAACATTTGATCAAAAGTAAAAGTTATTGTACGAGAGGGGATCGAATCCGTACCTCTGGATCTCTAGTCCGTTGCTTTAACCAATTGCTCTATCGTAACACTGATAAGCAATTCGTTAGGACTTGTACATATTCAAACTCATCAGTACTATAACCATTGGTAATCTTGCCAAAGGTGTGGGTTCGATCCCTACTAATATTATAACTTTTACTATTGATCAAATATTTCTAAAAAATATTTCACAGTTTAAAAAAAATTCTATTAATAACACGTGTAGAAAACAATCACTTTCACCAAAGTCTACAATCTTTCCTACGACCACAAACATACTTTGTTTTTATTTACTTCTTAACACTAGTACTAAAACACTGAGTAAAGGCTTTGGTTAATTGTAAACAAAATAAATTAAAAGCATGCTTTGCTTTCAAGTTTTAACTATTCATACTGTCTAGTGTTCAACACGCATGTTGAAATTTTTTTCAACACACGTGTCATGTAAGCCACTTTCTAGCTAAGTTAAGAGGGTTTTTTTATTGCTTTCAGCTGTGATCTTAGGAAATAGCTATTATCCTACGACCACTTACGAAACTGACAAAAAACACTTTGTTAACGGGTTAGAAAGTGCTATATATCACACGCGTATTTTAAAAAAATTCAACACGACAGTCCTGTGTCATTCTCACAGCTGTCTTAACTGGTGATATTTTTTTTCAATTCTAACGTTGAGATATAAAAAATATAAAATATAATAATTCTACTGACAATTTTCAGTGCTTGTAGGAAAAATAGTGTACATTACTCGGGTCAAAGCTATCGTTTTGGAACTCAAAGGATTTCCGCACTCGGCTATCGTCTCGTCTTAAATACCTCCTCGTTCAAAAAGTGTAGAAAACAATCACTTTCGCCAGAGTTCACAATCTTTCCTACGACCACAAACATACTTTATTTTTATTTACTTCTTAACACTAGTACTGAAACACTGAGTAGAGGCTTTGGTTAATTATAAACAAAATAAATTAAAAGCATGCTTTGCTTTCTTAAGTTTTTTTTAACTATTCATACTGTCTAGTGTTTAACACACATGTTGAAATCTTTTTCAACACGCATGTGATATAAGCCACTTTCTAGCTAAGTTAAGAGGATTTTTTTATTGCTTTCATGTGTGATCTTAGGAAATAGCTATTATCCTACGACCACTTACGAAACTGACAAAAAACACTTTGTTAACGGGCTAGAAAGTGCTATATATCACACGCGTATTGGAAAAAATTCAACACGACAGTCCTGTGTCATTGTCACAGCTGACTTAACTGATGATACTGTTTTTCAATTCTAGCGTTAAGATAAACAAAATATATAATATAATAATTCTACTGACAATTTTCAGTGCTTGTAGGAAAAATAGTTTTATTACTCGGGTCAAAGTTATCGTTTTGAAACTCAAAGGATTTCCGCATTCGGCTATCGTCTCGTCTTAAATATTTCCTCGTTTAGAAACTACCACTTTCAACACTTGTTATGTAATTTTCCGCACGGTACTACTGTTGTCCAAACGACGCGAAGAAATTAACTAGTTTGATAGTTATTTTAAGTTTGATAGTTATTTTAAATAATTTATTTCAGTATAGGCGTCAAAGTGAACATATAATTCAAAATTAAAATTTATATTATTTTTATTTGGTATTTACAACATTAATGATAAAATACTAGTTACATGCATTCGTTAAATTTTCTTGGCATTTCGGAATTATTTATGCCTTGTGTCTGTTCAACATGAGATGGCTGAAGGTCAATTGTTGCTGGTGCTGCGATTTGGAAGAGGTAACCAGTTTTTAGAGGTCAATTGCCGCTAATAGAAAAAATATACTTTTTAAATAATAATTGGTGCTACTTTTCAAAAGCTAAAAAATCTAATTAAGTGCTAAGTATTCCTCAAATGTTTCCGAAACATTCAGAAGTAAAGGTCGTTTACTTGTTATTTACAACACTTTAGTTAATAAAATATGTCATTATGAACCGACTTAAAGTCAGTTGAGTATATAGTTTGTTTTCCTAAGATTTAAGATGTGGGCAACAGGTTCCAGCCAGCGCAGAAACTAAAAAAAATAACAAAACATCATCTTTTATTTAGTCAAGTACTGCAAAAGCCACGTAAACTCGTTAAAATCCTTCTCTAAATACACTATAGTTATTTGCATGTATTTTTAAAAGCTGATTCTGCATACGTGTAACGTTCTTGATATTTCCATATTTCTGCAGTAAGTATACAATTTCGGTTCCGTATACATAAGTAAACGAGGTTTTTGTACTGAATGGGTCAAATATATTCCACCATATGGTGCTACACCCACTCAATTTACCTTAAATATGGCTGGCTAAGCTTGACTAAATCTGAATTTAACTAAAATTTTGAGAGATCAGCTTTATTCTGCGAGGCAGAATAATTATAGCTCATCTCGATAAGGCGCTTCTGTTAATTTTTGGTTAAATAGCAAATTTATTTAAAATTGAACTGAAAATACCATCTTTGAACATAAGACATTTATCGGTATGCGGTTGCTATACATGGTGTTACAAATTTGAGGTATGAACATTGGACTTCCGGAAACAGTATATAAGAGATACAAAGTCGGCTAAATTGGGACATGCTTATTAATGCCTTCGAAAAATTTGCAAATTTCTGAGTACTTTCTGACTGTTTGAAAAAATTGTTAGAAATAAGTTTTACATCCTTATTAAAATTTCTTGTCCCCTATAAAACCATGAACTCATTGCTAGGGACGATCATCAGGTCGACTTTTTTAAATACGGACATGTACCTAACCTAACCTAATAAAACAACTTTATAAATTTTAATGAATTTTATCTTTTTAATTTTTCTGTACTACTCACGGTAATATTACTATCTAAATTAATTTAAAAATTAAGAACTTCTAGAAGGTAATGTTTACTTAAAGATATTCTGAAATTTTATTGTTACTATGGAAAGCAAGAGCTGAATACACGAACATTTCGAATGAGAAAAAACAACAGCTTAAAATATCTATTACATGCGAAATTCAACAACAGGTTCCCAAATATATTTTAAGATCAGGTTTCTTGTAGTAAACTCCAATACTGATTACGCCTTACTTTAATATTAGTTTTGCCGCATTGAAATGTTTTGAACCAAATAAATCATCTTCAATAAGTCTTTCCAATGATTTTTGTTTTATTTTTTCTTTACTATTTAGGTTTGTAAAGATCATATTTAAATTAAATTAGACATTAAGCATAGCTGGCCCGGCAGATCTTGTTCTGCCTTTTTCGTTAGATGGCGCGATGAGTTTGCAATGGAATTATAAGAATATGGAGCGCATTCAGCACATCGTCCAGAAATGTTATTGAAGAAATATATATTGGTTTTATAGAAAAAATACGCAATAAATCAAATCAAAAAATTGTGTTGGAAGGTCACGGTAATCAGACGATCATTTTAAAAAAGAAAAATCACGCCAACTTGTGTAGTACACGAACCTGCTGAAAAATCTGCCTTAATGTTTTAAATATGTAGTTTATAATAGTAAATTTAAAAACAGCACCTAAAAGACATTATAAAACGTATCCTGAAAGACAACCGCTCAACAAAATATGTGTGTAACACAGAGCAATTGTTTAAAGAAAATATGATCATTTTTGAAAACAAGAAACGATGATTCTATAACAGAGAAAATAAAAAGAAATAATTTGTTGAAATTATTGATGATGTTCTATTGTCTTCCAAATGTTTTAATGTGATTAAACTATTATTTCAATAAGATGTAGTGAGCATTGGAGTCGAAAATCGGGGTTCATAATTTTACAGCGGACAAAAAGTTGCCTTAAGAATGTAAACTCTACTTTTAATTATCTTCATTCAAAATATCAAGTAAAATTTTTTTTTTTAGGTTTTTTTACGAACATCTTGGGAAGGACTCGGAACTTTGTTAATTCTTAATGAATGAAATGCTTAATAAGCATTTCATTGTGTAACTTTGTCCCAATTTAAGCGACTTTGAATCTCTTACCATTTCCGAGATCCCTTTGCAGGTACCTCGAATTTGTAACACCCTGTATACTAAATGCACGGTTTTAGTTGTTCGATCTATTGTTTTATCTGGACAGTGAAAATTTATATTATAAGATGAAAAAGCAAGCCAGTTTCTCCTCTGCACATCAATAACTTTGTTCAAGGCGGCTTGCTTCATTATGTATCTAGCTATTTTTCATTGCTGTTCATTCTGTCATATTGTTTAGATTTATTCGATTATTATTCGATTGGGCCCTAGTAAAATTTTTTTCAAATAATCTCAGATAAGCATATTGGGTGCCTTATTGTTTTCCGTATATACTTCAGATTTTCTTAATTTTTGTAGCTCCCATCAATACGCGAATGATTCGCAGATTTATTATGCATTTTTAACGTGTCATAAAAATTGCGGGAGATCGAATAAATCGTGATCTCAAAATCATATCGGATATCTCCCAAGCACATGGGTTGGTTCTGAATGGGTCCAAGTCTCAGACCGTTTTGTTTGGTAAACACCGCGATTTCTGTGTGAGGGTGATATTTTGTAACTAGTATAGATAACTAGTAACTTGTAAAAATCTAGGTGTTGTTCTGGACAGGCACCTAAGATTTGGGTAGCCCGTTGCCAATATTTTGCAGAAATTCTCTACCAAACTGCGTACATTTTACCTTCATCGCGATTAACTATCTTCCGAGGTTAAATTAAAGTTATGCGATGCTTGATACTCTTCAGTATAGGATATTGTGACGTATTGTATTGGCCGGCTTTATTGGGTAAAGATAAGGAGAGGTTACAAAAAGTACAAGTTTGCTTGTGGTTGTAGAAAATTTGATCGTGTTACCCCACTTTTTCAGCAATTAAGTTGGTTTAATTTACAAGTGAGATTTTTAATTCAAGATCGTTCAAAATAAATTTGCTAATCTAAGTTCACCAGAACAGGTCGATAGTGTGGTTGTTACGAAATTGTACGTTGCAAGTTTTAAACGTCAATTTAAGCCAAACTTAATAAACAATCGTGCGCAGTGAAGTAATGTATATTATACATTAAAGATTCGCTGTGTGTTACTAATGATAAATTCTAGTTATTTTTAGTCTCAAAAATTGTCTGAAACCGTTTATTGATTTGTTTTTTTTTTCGACGTTAAATAGAGTAGCTGATATCTAGATCTCGCCGCCATTAGAAATATGCATTTGTGTTATTACTTGTAATTAATAAAATACTTTATTTATTTAATTATTTGATTTTTATAAGTTTTTTAATAGTTATTTTAAAAACAGTACTTAAAAGACATTATAAAACGTGTCTTGAAAGACAGCAGCTCAACAAAATATTTTTTAAATAGAGAACAACTTTTTTTAAGAGAATATGGTCATATTTGAAAACCTTAAACTGAAACTACGCTGATTCTATAACATGAAGCTTTAACATTTTTTGGTAAAAAAATATTACAAATATAAACAGTAAAGGGAAAGTAAAAAGAAATAATTTGTTGGAATTATTGAAGGTGTTTTATTGTCTTCCAAACGTTTTAATGGGATTAAACTATTATTTCAGTAGGATGTAGTGAGCACTGGAGTTCACAAAACTGCAATAAATATATAGGTCTTAAAAAATCAAAGTTTATAATTTTATACGGGCAAAAGTTGCTATATGAATGTAAAATATATTTCTTATTATTTTTTCAAATAAAGTCATAACAAAAATTTAATTTTTAGGTTTTTTTGTGAATATTTTAGAAAGTACTTGGATTTTAGTAAATTCTTCGATGGTGTATTAATAAGCTTTTCATTGTTTAACTTTGCTTCAATTTAACCGACTTTGAATCTCTCACCGTTTTCGAGATCCCAAATGCTCATACCCCAAATTTGTTAAACACTGTATACTGATTGCGCTGTTTTAGTTGCTCGGTCTGTTTTTTTTATCTAGACGGTAGAAATACACATTAAAAGATGAAACCGCAAGTTAGTTTCTCATCAGCACATCAATAATTTTATTTAAGGCGGCTTGCTTCATTAGGTATCTAGCTATTTTCCATTGCTGTTCATCCTGCGATATTATTTAAATTTATTCGGTTATAGGTATATCCGAATTAGACTCTACCATGAAAAAGAAAATTATTTTTTAAATAATCTCAATTTATAAATCGCGTCACTCTCTAAGCCCTCTTCGTTAAATCGTGACTGCATTTTAGAGCGTTGGATCCCTAGCATTTTGAGGATAAATTTGAAGTAAAATATTTCGATATTATCTTTTTCGAATTAATAGGTGAATTTTTTATTCAGGGTGTAGAACAAAATCATGATTTTTCTCCAATATTTATGAATTCCAGGTTTCTACAAAAACGTTTTAAATTTTGCTTTTAATATATTTTTCGAGAGGGTAGAATTGATTAGCTCAACAAAAACTCTTTTATCTAGATGTCATAATAAAATGGTCGACATTCGAATTGTTTTCTTAGAATTCTTTTTGATGTCCGACAAAGAATATTTTACAGAAGTTCTAATGATTAGATATAAAGTTTTGTAAGGCTTAGCGATACGATACGTTTTCGAATTAATAGGTGAATTTTTTATTCAGGGTGTAGAAGAAAATCATGATTTTTCTCCAATATTCATGAATTCCAGGTTTCTACAAAAACGTTATGAATTTTTGATTTAATATATTTTTCGAGAGGGTATAATTGATTAGGTGAACAAAAACTCTTTTATCTAGATGTCATAATATAATGGTCGACATTAGAATTGTTTTCTTAGAATTCTTTTTGATGTCAGACAAAGAATATTTTACAGAAGTTGTAATGATTAGATATAAAGTTTTGTAAGGCTTAGCGATACGAAAATGTTGCTCCAATGCCAGGAATAAATTGTCGAGTTTAGAAAAAATGCTTGAAAATTTTCAAATCAATTCCTAGAGTAACTTATTTCTTATGTGTTCCTTTTGGGGTTTTGGCACAATAAAAAACTAGAAGCCTATTAAATTTTCTCTGTTTCTATGCATAGATAATACTTACAAATTCATTGTAAAATGCCAGAAAACTTTAAAAATATTACGCAAGTAGTAAGAGGCATTATAAAACAGATTTAAAGATGTAAGCGAAAATTTTAAGTCCGGCTGGTGATAGCCAAACAAGTTAAAATAAAAAAAAACAGTTTTGTCGCCACTATATAACACGCCTCTACTTTTTATATTCCCTCCTGTATTTACTTCGTCCCGTACCAACAAAATTGTAAATAACTGAATAATATTAATCTCTAGTGACTGTTCGACGTATTAGGTTTTGGTCCTGTGTATAACTGTGTAATTCAAGGTTGTATGATACGTCAAAATCTATTAAAAGAGTTTCAATTTATCAATTTTAAAGGAAGAACGAACCGGAGGATTCCACGCTTAAGTCATATGTGTAAAAGTAACTAAAGATATAAAAAACACATAAAATATTGCACAGACTGCAAAAAAAGTACTTATTAAATAAAAACTTTATGATGTTTATTTTTAACCATATTATGGTTAATAAAAAAAAATAAAAAACTTTAATTTTTTTTTAATTATCTCATTGATTACCCCTAGCTCTGAAATATATTGATACTTGGGACATGAGTTAAAAGATAATGCTTACATTTCTTGTCTAAAATTTAAAAAAATGTTAACGTTTGTATTTCTTTAAAATTTTCATAAGCCTCCAAAAAAGCTACATTTCCAAAAAAATTCGAACTTTTTGGGAGGGAAGGAAATATCCAAAACGCCTATAAATATTTTGTTTTTTTAACGTAAAAAACAAAACAGTAAACATGTATTTAATTTGTGTATAATAATAATAATAATCGTTTATTTAGTCAGCTAATTTACATTTAAATTGACGTCTTAATATTTTTTCTGTTTTCATCTACTTGCCATAATAGTTAAAAAGCACATATGAAGCCGTTAAAAAATTATTTTTTATTTTTTGGAAACATCAAGAACAGATGTAAATTATGTAGTATTTTTTCTTCAGATACAGACTGTGTTAGATTGGCTCTTAGATGGATACATTTATAAATGACTAACACCGCATCTTTATGTGGATTTGTTCCAAAAACAATCGTAACGTATGCTGCAAAAGCAAATCGAAAAGGTTTTAAAAGTTTCTTCATCTGCGATCTAGTTGTTAACTTCCTTAAGTATTGACAAAGCAATAGATGATTTAGTTTTTGAGGAGGCTAAAAAAAGATATAGGATCTTACATATATCACGTTAGTAGCTCTGAAACCAGCAGTTAAATAACTTTACCATTTGCAGCCAGTTATGAATGGCAATTTGTTGGAAATATTAGAATCCTTGTAAAGCGTTGTTTTGAAAAGAATAACTATACTCAAAGATGTAAATACAGCAGCACAGAATATGAGCATATATTTAGGTGTTTCATTTTAAATTACATAGATAGCTCATAAAATTAAGATTATTTTACGAGAAAAATCAAACACTCTCTAACATTAATAATTCAAGAAATCGGACAATTTTTCCACCAGCAAATCTGATCTGATCTGAAAATTACTGTCTTAGTTATATATTTATGTAACTTTAGGTGCCAATTACGTATTAAAAAAAAAAACAGCTGAATATTTTTTATAATTATTATTAAAGTATTTTCAGGGATAAATTAATTATAAAAAGTTTTGATCCATTCTTTGGTATTTTTAAATTGCTTGTTAGGCTTTCTCTCCGTAAAAGAATGACGATCGTATAAAAATAAGACTGCCTCGGGCCTCAAATACTTAGTCCGCCACTGAATCCAAGCCCCATTGTTTACAGTAGAGTGCATAAATTTAAAATAGATGCATTTTTCTAATATATGTGATCTGCAAAGATCAAAACTTTGTACTAATACAACGAAATTAATAATCTCTAGTTTTGTTTCACAAGCAGAATACGTAAAGCCCTCCAAACAATCTTTCAATTATACCAAAAAGTTCACTATAGCTGTAGATATATTTTTTAATTAAACACTTCAAATTAAATGATCATTATTTTAAACATAAGTAGCATTTGTTGCTTGCATTATGTTAAATATAAATCCAATTAAAAAAATCAAGCATTTAAACAGAAGAAGCGGCAATAAATTAATTAATTGAGAAATTGCTTACCGACTTCAAAACTAAGAAAAATTAATTTCGATCCAAAAATCATTGTGCTGTTGAATAAAAATAAACGCTCTTGTATTCAAATATAATTAGTCTGCAATAATTAAGTTCACATTATATTATGAGGCTACAAAATAAAAATTGTCATAAATTTAAATAAAATTACGTATGGATTAGTATATTTACACTAATTTAATTAAACTTCCCTAAATATATGCAATTTGCTTTCTACTTTAAATTTCTGAAAAACTGTTAAAATATTTTAGAAATTAATATACGCCCATTAAAAATGTTAAAATAAGCCCTATCCTATCCTTTATAACGTTTTTGCCCGTTTTTGATACTTTGATAGATTAGGATAGTTGTGTGCACGCCCGCGAAAGACTGAATGGAAACAGGATCGGGAACAAGACCAGGACGGGGAATATACATGGAATAAGTGTCCAATATTTTTCAGGATAATTTCTTAAGTATTTTTAAGATAACATGTTCATATAAATATATGTCAAAAGTGCTTCGTTTCCAAGATACGGGGTGTTAAAATTTTAATATTTCTTATTTACTTTTTATCAACCGTGTGCTTTTCTAGAGATAATTTATTTAAATTTGGCACACACTATAGGGTGACCAATGTCTACGAAATGAGCATAATGCGTTTCTTAAAAATCTACATGTGTTACTTTTTTCTGGTCGTAACCTACCAACACAAATACCTTCTTTGTTTGAGGGGCATTGCAACGTATGCCGTGTATTTCTTAGTAATTTTTAAAATATATTCCTAAAAAAAAGTGGTATTACATTATTCACTATTTTAATGCGCAAAAAAAATTAATATATTTTGGCTAACTTTATATTATAATGTAAGATCGCATTTTAATAACTGCAAATACTTACGTTTATTTTATTAACTGCGAGGTCTATCATATGCGCAAAATATTAATTTTATTGCTCAAGGTATTTATAATAATTCATACGATTAATTAGATACTTGCATGGTGGCTCTTTTTATTTCCTGAGACTACCTTATTGTAGAATTTGTAAAATCTCTCTTAGAGAATTATTGATATTTAAGGGGGGGCAGTAATATTTAGTAAAATATATAATCTATGTTTAATTCTTTTAAAATTATTTGTTTTTTTTTAACCCAACTCCCCATTGTTTACAGTAGCGTGCATAGAATTAAGATATATGTGTTTTCCCAACATCTGTGGTCTATAAAGATTAAAAACAACTAAGTTAACAATTGCTATTTCTCTTTCACAAGCAGAACAAGAAAATTAAGCTCTCGAATCTGTTTTTTATCCTTATCAAAAAGTTCAGCATAAGCGTAGATATCTTTATTTAAATAAATATATGCAGGGTGGCCCTCTTTATTACTTGGGGCTCCCTAGAACATACTTAGAATGTGTAAGAATTTTTTTAAACATTTAAACATAGAAGATCTTTAGTATATGTTTTTAAATACTAGTTGAAGGTGTTCAGTTTAAGAGAGAACTTTTTAACTGTAATAATATAGGGTGTAAATTAATTTTTATTTAAAACTTTAGATAATTTTTTTCTTACGTAAATAAAAAAAAGTTGCTAGAAATAGTAGTCTGCAAACGCTTTATTTTCGAGGTACAGAGTGTTAGGATATTAATATTTGTTAGTTTTTTTGATATACCTCGTATATTTCCTGGGATCTTTAAATCAAATTTACTGCGCTATATACCATGATTTATGTTAAGAATGCTATTAATTATTTGAGTTCCAAGAAATCTGCAGAGTAATATTTTTTCAGGATTGAGACCAACTTAACCCTCCACAATTTTTTACTAAATCTTCACTGGCCATTTTTACAACGAAGTCAAATTCCTAAGTGTTTTTTTGTAACTTTTTGATCTAGATTTTTTTTGATATTCTGCGCCGTTCGGCAGTTATTTAGCAAAATGTCCGTACACACATAGCTAATTTGATGGTCACATTGCATGCCGGGAATGCATTTTGCTACCTTCTAAACGGAGCTGAGCAAAAAATTACAAGACATAATTAAAAATTTGATTTAGTTGTAAAAATGGTCAGTGACCTCCTAGTAAAAAATTAGGGAGGGTTAAAGGGTTTGCAATACGGAAAAAAATAACGCTATATATTTTTCTAAATCTTATTATATAGTCGCTTAGTACAAAGTATACAAAGTTTTATTTAAAAATCTCTATAAATATACGAAGTGAATCAAAAAATGTAAAAAAATATTAACAATTTTTAATACCCTATACCTCGAAAACAAAGCATTTGCCGACTCATATTAATTTGAAGTTTTTTTTTCTATTTCCATGAGATTATCTTCTTTTCATTTGCACTATTGCGACCTTCCGGGGTTCTTTCTTCTACCGAACACCCTGTATGCCAAAAATAACAAAGAAAGGGATATAAAGAGGTACTTAAATCGCGTTATTTAAATATCTTTTTGTAATACACGTTTTTTTGTTGCATTTTCTTTCTAATTTTTGTCAACAGGGGCTTGGGAAATTTTTGCTTATAAATTATTCTCGATTTTTTGGAACACCCTGTATAATTTTTTAAAAAATTTGTAAAAAAATAAAATAAAATATAATTGTTCAAGCGTTTTTTGAAAAACTAACAGTTTTTTAAATAAAAAGTATAGTAATAATTAAAGGGCGGTTTTGATTTTTGAAAAATCCCTTCCTATCGAACATCCACATCCTACAATCAACTTTGTATAATAAATTCCAGCGTTCTACGTCAAGCGGTTTGAGCAGAATTGGTAGCCCGACACCCTGTACACATTTTTAAAAAATTTGAAATATGTAAAATACACGAGTTTAAGTATTTTTCCGAAAGAGCGTTTTTTAAAGAAAAAAATATTGTAATATTTAGGGGCGGTTTCACCCCCTTGGAAATTCGAATTTTGAAAAATCCCTTCTTATCAAACCTCTACATCCTACAGTCAACCCGTATACCGAAATTCAGCTTTGTACGTCAAGCGGATTGAGCAAAATCAGTGACCCCATTTTTTGAAACCTTGTATACATTTTTAAAAAAATTTAGAATATGTAAAATAATCTCTTTACAGAGCACAGATTCTGAGAAAACGAGTAGATTTCAAATTTATGCACTTCACTTCACTTCAAAAAAAACCAGATCATTTTGAAATATTAATTTATAGTTTTAGATAAAATTATTGTCTCAGCAGAACTCAAAAGAGAAAAGATAACTGACTTATTGTATTCTTTTAATTTACCTCCTGGAAAAATATTTTTCAAGAAAAATTCCAAATATTATTTGTGGAAACCTGGAAGTCATAAATATTGGAGAAAAAAAATACGCTTTTCTTACTCTTAAAAAATGTACCTATTAATTTACAAAAAATTATAACACTAGTCCAGTCACAAAGAATATAATTTTAAAATATATATGAGGAAATATATATAATTTTAATGAATTAATTTTATATTTTGAATATTGTTGCTAAACAATAATTATTTAAAATCCAGCAGCTGAAACCGCAACAAATATATGCAGGGTGTTGCCGTTCCTTCCAAGAATTAACGAATATTTCAAATTTTAATAAGATGAGTTTATTTCATGTGGTAAAATGTAATTATTTTCGTCTGAAATAAAATTAACGCTGTCATCAGTATAGGCGTCGCGTCGCGTCGCTACCTCAAAGAGAGAAAAAACACAAAAACAACTTGATTACTATATTGATTATCGAGATATACAGGTTTGTTTCACTTAAACTCCAAATGCTGCCAAAATTTGGTATAAATTAATTATTTAATTAAGTCAAATGTTTTCAGCTAAAGTTTCTTAGTCTCAGTTTCTCACCAAGTCGTATTTTATTTGAATTTTGAATCTTGGACGGTCTTAATTAACTTAGAAGATATACAATTGATAAGTACATTAGGATGCATTTCCTTTAATCTATCCGTGATTTCATATTTAGGAAGTTTCAATCCACCAGGCGAAACAGCCCCAAAAAAATATTATTTTTTTTTAACCATGGAAGTCGCCAGTTTGCTTTATGTATTTAGAAATGTTTTTGAATACACAAGTCCATTTTAGCTTTTTAAGAGTGAAAATATTTTTTTCTTTACTTTAGGAATAATTATTATTTTCGGAAAACAGCAAAACGTCTCAAATAATTTTTTTAGTATAAATCTTAACATAACACCAACAAGGTGTTATGTTTCAAAACACAAATTTTTGAGTCGAGGTCTTGTTCAGTTAAAACTGTGATAAGAAAAAATCAGTAAATTGGTATTACCCAGAACTACCCTCGTAGTAGATTATTCATTTATTAAGAGAATAAAAAATAATATACTTAATTTGTGTATGTATTATACAGAAGGTCCAAATCTGGTTGTAAATCGGGAGTATCTCGGTTATAAGTAAAGATAGAAAGATGTGGCTCCAACATCTCTGTGTCATTTTTTTTGGTGTAAGATGAAATTGAAGATATTGCATTTTTGACCACATGCTGAAGCTCGATAAACCTGAATAATATTAAAATTTTAAAGACAGATTCTAACAGGTTTTTTCTCGTAAAATTCGGTGATTCACTAAAATTATTTCTAGCTACTTTCTTTTTTGAGATATAAATTAAACTTACACGTTTTTTTATTGTATAATATCCTGTATATTTTTACAAAATATAAGTTTGATTTTTATGAACTTTTCAAAAATATTTAATATTCTATAGTTATTTGTAAAATTAGATTTTACACAATTTCATATTTTTGTAGATGATGCTGATGCCGGCCATAATTAAATAATAATCAACTTAAGCAGTAAAGTTAGGCTTTTGTCAAAAAAATGAGATCTTGCTTTACAGAAAAAAATAGCACAGTAATATAGAAATCGCATCTTTATATATTTACTGCTAACCGAGATACTATGGATTTACAACTAAATTAGGACACCCTGTAGATATCATTAAATTTCAATCTTCTGCAGGTGGAAGACTATAATCAGGAAGTTTCGGGTAAAGCCAGTTTACCAATTTATAAACTGTATTTTAATATTATTATTATTACTATTATCATTATTATTATGTAATCAATCAAACTACTTTTATTAGTTTAAGAATCTGGAAAAAAATTAAATATATATATATCATTTATAATTCTTCTCTATAAAAAGGTTTTATGCTAGAACATAGAATTTTACCAAATATTCAAACATTTTATTAGGCCCTTATTTTGTATTTCCATACAGGCTCCACGATATAATTTTACCAGTTTATCCTCTTATGAAGGAAGTAATAGAAAAGGCTTTGATTTTCTAGAAAGAATATTAAGAAATGCTAATGTAGTTTCTAATGAACAAATTTAAGAATATGACGATTGAAGAATCAAAGGAGAAGCGAAAGGCGTAAACGGAGATGTTTTGCTGGAATAGTTATTAAATTTAAGTTAAAAGCTGTTTTCATCCAGGTGATGAACCGAATACTCCATGCTACAGGCAACTTTGAGGCTTGTCAAAAATATTGTAACTTCAAATTCGGAAAACTAGTGACATGAAGTCCAAAATATAAAAAATTAAATCCCAGAAAACAAGGTTCCAGAAGGGTAATGCAAATATCATAAGCCGATTTGTGTTTTAAATTGCTGTGCATTACTTTATTACGGCTGATTCGTTTAACGTAGTTTCAAAATTCTCTTTAATAATCTTTAATATCTCAGGCTTAAAAAGGACTCCTCAGGTACGTCTTATGAAAAATGGCTATCGGTTATTATATTTTTAATTTCTAATATATCGATATTTTCGATATCATGATTAAAAGTTCTCATGGGCACAATCTAATCCGAACTTGGAAACATCAGTTCTGACAAAACTTGCAGAAAGCAGTCTATATGGAAAAGCTTCATTAAACAGTGTGGCGGCGCCATTGTAGCTTCGATTACATTGCCCATAAAATAGAATTATCTTGACTTTATATCCAATAGTACGAACCATAATAGAATGAACGAAAATAAAAAAAATAAAACTAATAGCATAAAAGCACACATAGTACAAAATGAACGACATAAACCAACATGAAATGTTGTCGAATTCCTTTCAAGACCCAGTAACGTGAATCATTTTTTATCAATAACAATGATAATAGGCAGCAACTCATTTTTTGTCACAATGTTGCTCGCTTCGTTTCATTCCTTCCCTATTCGGGAATCGGTAGGCGTGCATACCTCCAGAGCTACATTGCGCAGAAATGTTTGTCTTTTAAAGGTCTCCAACATAGGATAACATACAATATAAGGTTGCATATAAAATTCAGAAGTTTAATTCCCTGGGACATAAGTCCGCAATTGCTTTATTATCAATTAACAGGGTGTTATAGTGTAAACCTTTCCCTCCCTATATCTCGGAAACAAGGCGTTTCGGACTTTAACTTTAAACATGTTGACAAACTAGATTGGTGTCTGTATCTTAAGAACTATATATCATAATAGATTGTGCAGAAAGAACTTTTGATTAGGACATACAGAATGACAACATATTAAAAATATAAAAAAAATAACTTAAGTCTATTTACGTAATAAATACGAGAGTTCTTTTAAATCCCAGACAAAATTATCGGAATTTAAATGGTTATCGAGATAACCGCAAACATTTAGTATAATACGGGTTTTGTTAAGTATATTCCATTAAAAATAATAAAGTTCAACCCAAATTAATTATCTAAATCACTTAAGTCTGCATCTGGGTCAAGTAAGTGCCAACAATTGTTCGGGGCCGATAAAAAAAGATTTTAAAACGTCATTACTCAGTCAAGCGAAGTCCGATCAAGTTTCAATTCCCGGCGTTTAAAAGGGTGATTCTTTTTGACCCAACTCCTTGTTGGTTTGCCTATTACACAGGGTGTTTAATGTCTGTTACAAATTGATCAGATTTAGAGTAAGAATTTTAAGATATGCAACAGACTTGAATATTTTTTTATTCATTACGTTTATACGCCGAGACTTTTTAACGACAACAAAATATTTTTAAATACCATTGCATCTTCCAAAATATAATTCTTAAGACAAACCGTTAAAAAATCAAATTTTGTTTTTACTTTTTCAATTGCCTCAAAATTGAAATCTATTTTAATGGAGAACCCTGTATGTTACTAATTATTACGACTTATTCGGGCAAGGATTTTTTTATAACTTGACACCTCTTTTTGTTCCCTAGGTTCAATATTAACCTGTAACATACATTTAGAATAATGTATGTATGAATTTTTGTAATTAAACACTTAAAATATTCCGGTCAGACACTAACGAAGCAACAAGCCTTATACACTTTTGCTCACACGGGCAATCCTAGCAATAAATGTAGTTCTCGTATTTTATTTTCTATTTTGCCCATCCTACAAAATAACATTTTTATTGCATATTTCAAAGAGCATGTTATTTCAGCGATCACGTCGTAATGACCTTGGTGCAAAAAGCAAGTCTTTCAGAAGTCAACAAGTTATTATTCACTATTGCAAAGAGCATGCCATTTCAGCAATCAAGTCCTAATGACCTTGATATAAAGCGTACATCTTTCAGCAATCAAGAAGTTATTATTCACTTTAGGCAGTTGTTGTATTACTTTGTTATTTTCGACTGGATCAAAGCTCACACGGGCATATTTTAGTAAATAGTTTGATAGTAACGACAACAATATAAGCATATCTCTAAATATTACACAAAAACTTATAATAGCAATCTGTATACAACAAAAATAATTTGTAACACAAAAAAATACTTAACAGCAACAAAAAACAAAAAAAAAAGATTTTTAAATGTCTGCTTCAAATTCACCTGGCCATATCCGCACCATGTCCTTGCACCAATTATTTTGCGATTAGTAGCTACATTTTTAATTTCTATATTTCTCTATTTGAGGCACTTATAAAAGAGCCTCGGTGCCGTATAGATGACAGCAGATCTCTGGGGCTAGGTTTCCAACTATCTCGCGTAAAGTAGGGTTAAGACTTCGAATTTTTTGTATAAATCTTTTATTCTTTTAGTTCTATGTATATAAAATAACTGTATATATAGTTATTTTAAGGTGTTATGACTGTGGCTTGGAGTCATCAATGCCTTTTATATACAGGGTGTTGTTCATAGTGTGGTTTGGGAAACTTTCTTTACAATCGAATATTTAATAGTTTTACGGAGCATAACCTAAACTCTCATATGAGTTGTTTATTTCAAAGTTTATACTTGACTGTTAAATTGAGGAACTTTATGTAAGCCTAGATGTTTTATAAGGAAAAGAAAAAAAAAGGTAAAATAAAGATTTAAAATAAAGAAAAACAAGAAAACAAAAAAAAATAACAAAAATGAGATCGTCAGGTTAAATAGCCCAGCAAAGAAACCCTTGAGGTATGCCGCTTTACCAACTGGGCTCCTCAAAAAGGTAGCGATGAAAACAAGGTAGATAACACTAATCAAACAGATTTATAAATAAAGTAAAATGAACTAATATGAACAAGACCATGAGCAATTGAGCATGTCAGGTTTGTCACGGATGAGTAAGCGACGTATCCAACGTCGTCGCCAAAAGATGCATCGTTTATTCGATGACTTACCTACCGCTGGTGTACCTATGAAACAACTATATTATTGTAGTAAGAGTACTCACTGAGAGTATGACAAAATAGCGCCACGCGTGAATGTGGCAAGTTCTGCTGAACCCTTGAACCCCGCGTGGGACAATTTTTCTGCAGAAACTTGTTCAGGCGTTTCTAGTGAACAACTTTCATCAAAAAACGTTGGTGTTTTTCCACCCGTGAAACCTTCCAGAGAGCTCCAAAGATTTGCAAAAGTCAACTCAAACAATGACTCCTGCCTCTTTCGCGACGACGGGAAGGCTGGAAGTTCACTCGCGGTGTCAACGGTTGAGCCGTCGGAGGATCGAAGTTGAGAAACTTCGCAAGGGGGCTATTTCCCTTCTTTTAAGCCCCTTTTTAGATCTCTAAAGCCCCTCCTCCTCTCCTCAAAAGAGGAAGAATCACCGATCGACAGAGAGTTTTCTGGCTGTAATATTTCTGCCGTCTGTAGATTAGGACCAGCATGCACAGACATCGGAGGAGATACTCCATACGAAGACCCTGATCAACGTGTCAGTAGATAGACCATATTCAGGTAAAATTGACCTACAAACAGCTCATGAATAACCCTGGGATTACGGACAAACAAACGAGCTTCTTTCAGGAAGGGTCGTGTCTGGAAGGAGAAACCACAACGTAGAGTAGTGCTTTGCGATCGTTGTCTAAATTTTTGTCAGTGGAATCTATATTTTGACCTATTAACAAAGAGTGGGGAGAAATCTGTTGTCTTTTGGATAGTCGTATTAACGGTTAAATATAGTTTTGAAAGAGCGCTTCCCATTCTGACTTATTGCTATTTACATTTAACCTGAGAAGATCTAGATCTATTGAGACGTACCTTTCTGCTTCCCCTTTTTCACGCGGGGCACTTTTGACAATAAAGTGTTGGGTAATGTTTAATTTTGAAAGTAACTGTTTTACTTGCTGGCCGGTGAAATTAGTTCCCCTATCGCATAATATCCTTTAAGTATTTTCAAATACATTTCTAGTTTTTTACATTTTTCAGAACCAGAAAGAGTTTTCACGGGAATTAAAATCAAATATTTTATGAAAACATCTTGGTGCTCGTCGTCGTCATCGGTCGACTAGCTTAGCAAAAGAACACATAGAAAACAAAATGGCGGTTTGTCCTTATTGCCTGAGGACTGTATAACTTCGAATATCGATAGGAATAAAACAATCTTTGAGCCATCTACTTGTTTATTTATAAACGACAAATAAACATTGCTTGAAAAGGTGGAAGGTTTGCTACAGGAAATGATCATGGACGGGGACGCCGTGCGCGTCACGACTGATCCGGATCTTTATACTGATCCACGGGAGCCGGGTCTTGAAAATATTTCGAGCCGGATCACGGATCTTTGAAATAGAGACAAAGCAAAATGAAGGGTCCAGGTGCGTTTGTCTATGGTTCAGTCAGTTCTTCGGTTCGGTCAATGCATCATCATTGTTTGTAGGTCTCGTGTCGGGAGTTGAACCGCGGAGCCGACGACCGATATAACTCGATTTTCGAACCGGTCTGATTGATAAGAAGAGCAGGATGATGGGGTGGATGGGTCGGTCGGTCATTAGCTTGTTGAATGCTGATTGCCATGTAATATAAATTTCTGTATAGCCAGAATCTAGTGTAAAAATTTAATTTGGGGTTGATTAGCTTGTTGACTTTGTAAATCATTGTAAAAACATCATATTACACCAGTCTTTTAAAACTTAGATTTATGTTGTGTCGATTAGATAATAGATTTAAATCTCTACTTTTTGATCTGCCATCTGAACTTCAATATACTGATGTGTATATTGAAGTTCAGATCGCGGTATAATTAGTGATGATAATAGGATAATAGTTATCAAAAAGAAATATGAAAATCTATATTTCATAAAAAAAAACATGTCAAAACATAGGTCATGTATGTAAAATTGATTTTCTGACAAATAAATTAATAAATTAGTAGATAAATAAATAGATAAAAATGGAAAGATGAAAAACTTCAACTTCAAAACCACTATAGCAAGACTCTTAAGCCTTATAAGTTAAAAGTATAATATCTTTAAAAATCTGTATCTGTAAATCGCATACAAGTTTGTAAACAAAAACTAGACTGGTGAGGTCGCCAGTCAGCCATGCTTACAAAGTTTTTAGATGGATGAAGCTACGCATACATACCTACCCAATGCCTAATATTACGAATATGGCCCGCCTATTTTAATGAATTTAAAGAGATCCGAGATCCGGATCGCTGATCCGGGTCTTTAAACTGACCCAGATCAGTTGACCCGAATCTTTATAAAGATCCAGATTTCCCATCACTACTGACTGGTTAATATCGGAGGCGGCGCGTGCTCGGCTAGAGCAGTTCGACAGTATGAACTAGACAGTGCTGTTGCCAAGATAGGTGTTGCCAGTTCTACTTCATGAGAAAATTTGAAAACATGAAATTAATTTAAAAACTCGAATTGCTTAACACATCTATCAAAAGGACATTTTTATAACCCCCTAGTGTTATTCCCATCCCCTCGTAATGCACTATATGGAAAGAAATTGAAATTTTTTCAATGGGATGTGACAGTCCCTGTTTAGGTCCAGTATGTTTCTTATTTGTAATACACTTCAGGTAGTGAGCACAGTAGGCTTTTACGAACCCTACCATTCGCGGGGACCAAAAATAATGGTTTGTCTTTGCAAAAATTTTATCCGGCACATTATAAGATAGTTCCTCGTGGCAAATTTTTAGCAAACATTTTGCAACAAAAGCTGTGTAAATTGGCCGATTTTGTCCAATGTTAATTTTCCTAAACAAAACATAATTTTGGCAAAAGTAGTCCTGAGTCAACTGACCTTCGAGTAATTTTGATTTGATATCACGAGTTTCTGGATCGTTTTATTAATTTTAGTCCAATTATCAGTTGTAAGAACATTCACGGTGGTCATGCAATTGAGTTCTTCAGAACAGATCTTTTTTAAGTATATTTTAATAAATTACAATGATTAGTTTTTATCATAACTTTTCAAAATCGACTCCCTTTTTTGTAAGGTTTGTAATACAAGCTGTGCGCGAGGACAATTCAGGAATGTACTTCCGGAAATACCCGGTGAAGCCTATAAATTGTCGAACCAATTTTACATTTTTTGGATCAGCTGAAGAGAGCAAGCTAACACCCGATCGAGTTTATCCAAACCTGACTAGATGGTTTCCGACGATAGCTTACCCAAAGCTTTACACATCTCCCGTTGAAATACCGCAGGGAAATTTATTAGATCAAACGAGCTTTCAACTATTGGGATTTGGTAAAATCCGGCTGCCATATCGAGACTCGTAAAATAATAATTGCATCCTACCAGCTGATCAATTTGGTCATCTATACGCGGCACCGATCTTTAATGCTTATCTCAATAAAGGCGTGAGAGTCTACGCACAAAACGTCGACCGCCTTTTTTGTTCTGCATTAGGATAACAGGTTTAGCAAAAAGCGATGAGCTTTTACGTATAATATTATAGCGCAATAGGTCTTCAACAACATCTTTGACCTTTTGCTGGTTCGGATAATGTATTTTCATAATACTTTTAAGTATCGAAATCGTCCCCTTTGAATTTTATGCAGAAATTATTGTCTCGGTCATGAACAAATAGTTTATTTTGGAATATCTAGGCGAGCTTCCTATATTTGTATTTTCCGACAAACATTTTTCAGAACTATGCCCAAATCTTTTAGAAATCTCACAAAATTTTGTATTTCAGGGTAGATTTGAGGGATTCGCATTATTAATATTGCAGTACACTTTTTCCTCGTTACTGTGATTAAACGGATTCGGACGTTTTAGCGCCCTTACTTGAAGCTGACAGTTTTGTTTGTTAATTTGATAGTTACTAAGCAAGTAAAGTAAGGTTGAAATCGAATCAACTCTGCTATATCCCGTTTTTTCTATGTTATGCGGCAAAAAACGGTGTTTGACTGATTAATAACGTTGTAGAGTAGGTCTGTTTTTTGTCGACATGGAGCAATTGTTGGGCACATAATGTTACTAACTTTCAATTGGATATTTATATTTTAATACAAAGAAAATACGCGCTAGGTAGTGATTTCGATGTAACATGTATTTTATTTATTTTAAAGATGCTGTATCTTCTTGTTTGAATTTAATTCTATGCCCTATTCAAATAAGTTTTCTATTTAAATTCAAATCAACAAAAACACCATGTAGGAACGAGGTATAATTTTGCTGCGAGAACTAAAGCTGATATCTCAGAGTTTCAGTTAAATTAAATTTTAAACCTGCAGAACTAGGCGGATTTAAGGCAGACTGAGTGGTTAAAGCAGCACATGGCTTTAATTGTTCAGTACAATTACTTGTATATTTTTAACCAAGTTTATACATTGACTGTCATTTAAGTTTTAAAATTAGGTTATTATTTTAATGATAAAATTTACATATCAAAAACTCAACAAGACATAAAGAATTCATTGTAGTTATAGTTTCTTTCTCTTATAAATATTTCTTGTTTCACCACACTTTGACGACTAACAATTTTGTAGTTCCAAATATCTCCATTTCGAGATAAGTCAAATTATTTTTAAACACCCGTTTCTTTCGCATTTTGAGTAGGTGAGGTATCTTGATTTATAGGCAGTGGAAAAAAAATAACCGCACCATGTAATGTAACACTTTTGAAGCTTGGAGGAGTGAGAACCCAGCCTCATTTAATAGAATACTCGAAATTTTTGCAAGACTTCTTTACTCACACAAAAGGCATTTACTTTCTGAGCACTCATTTAATTCACAATGGTCAAAAATTTATAATTGTTTCAAAAATGTCAAACTATTTGTTCAAAAATTACCATCGTTCAAAACTTTCCTTATTCCCTTTATCAAGATAAGTAAAAGACTTTACGTCAGTACTATCTTTTTGTTTTATAGTGGAAGAGGTGAAACTCATTGGAGCTTCACCACCTAAATTACGGTTGAAATCGAATAGGTGGACTTTTTTAAGCTGGCAATGAGAGGCCAGTGCTTTCATAAAATAGATTCTTGTATGGACAAAATGGCAGGTTACATACTCACAGAATGCCTAGTTAGAACTATTGTTAAAAATCGTAGTTTTTTCCGCGACATTTCATACAGACCATAAGGGTAATGCCGTCTTCTTACCGGGCTACCCCAGTATATATCTAGCAAATTCTCATCTGTTAGCTTTATACTACAACTTTTTAAATCTCTAATAATTCACAATCTGGTCATTTTGACAACAACAAACAAAAACTATGGTGCTTCATGATATCCTCATAGAGACTCTGTAGCTATTTTATAGGTTTTTAATTAGTCAATTATCTATTGACCACTCATATTTAACCCTCTTATCTAATTTAGATTCGGCTGCCAAAACAAAAAAGGATTACTTCATATAAATTTCGGTAACACTTGTAAAAATAAAAAAATTATCAATGTCGATGAGAGTGATAACAATGGATAGCTAATGATACCTCCAAAAACAGATCAAAATGTATCCTCTCATCGTCGATTAAAAAAAAATCCAAAATTCACTTATTCACAAGCTTTCTTTCTAAATTTTCACATCTATTTTGAAATATCTGCATCTGACATATTGATTAGGAATTTTGACACTGTTGGTTAAAAAAGGCTAAACACCCTAGAATTTTTTTTCCGTTTTCAGGGTGCTCTTTATACCTCTTAGAGCTACCTTAGAATAGAAAAAATGTTTGGTATACAAAAGTATAAAGAAATTTGACCGTAGTATAGGTAGTTGATTTCTAAGCAAGATTCTTCTTAAGTATAATTTTCAGAGGATTGTTTTATCATCCTGGGACTACCCTGTACAACTGAAAAATAGTTTGCTATATGCAAAAAAATAAAGAAAATTTAAAATGTTTCACTGTTTTCAAAGTAAGTTAAATGCTTATGAAATACATTTTCTTTTATTTGCATGTGGCTGTTTCATCCTACTAGGGCTACCCGAAAAAACTGTTTTTATTTGCAAAAAATAAAAAGTTTGCTATATTAAATTTGATTTTTTTTTGGTTTTCAGGAAACTACCTAACTTTTTTAGCTACCGCAGATACTGGACTTTATAAACAAAAAAAACCAAAATATAACTGCAATTTTTCGAAAAACTACGTTTTTTTAAGCCTTACACAACTATCCCAGTTTTCAATTTGACTGTGTGCATTCTCAAAATATGAATTTTGATATTTTTATAGACCTCAAAAATACCGAAGAACACCCAAAATCTAAAATTTGCGAGACAATAACCTAGATTATTTTTGGTGCAAATTTGAAACGAACCGGTTTGGCCGTGCTTAAGTTATGGTTCGAAAAAATAGACGCACACATACACACATCCGCACCCACAATATGTTTTTCTTATTATAGGTATAAACATATAAAACTGTTTCAACATATTGATTTGAACTTCATATTGTCAATTCGTTAAGTAATACAAACGCATACCTAGCTCAATCAATCATTATTTGTCCTATTTTTCAAAAGTGATTATTTCCTACGTTTTATTTTCTCTTCACGTATTATAACTTGACGATTTGACCGCCCAAGAAAAATGCTTTTATAATGGCAAATCTTCATGAGGTTTTGAAATCTGAAACGAACGAAAATTTTGATCAGAAATTGTGTATCTCCTCACAAATTTTGTAATTAAAAAACTAATAAAAACAAACCTGTGAATATATAGATATAACCTGGATGACGTATAATAATAAAAGGGGTAAGATTTAAAATTGCGAAAACTTTTTTCCGCATAGTATAAAGGATTAAAAATTAAAAAGGTCGAACTTTTTGTTGAGCAGTTTATTTGAAGAATAATTGTGGTCAGAACTAAAAAAAAAGTTGTAAGACGAATTATATTTTTATTTATATTTTTAAAAATATTTTAGCTACTTATTGATACCACTTTTATGGATAGACACTTTTTTATTTTAAATTTATGTTTGTAATATTATTTCTTCTGCAACAGTCTCATTTTAATTACTTCGTGAATTGTGTAGGGCCTATAAAAGATAAACTTGGAACAAATGTGCAGCAGACGAAAAACATTTGCAGGAAATTAAAAAGTAAAAAAATAAAATTTAAGAACAAAAACGTGACATTATTAAAATTGCATCCTTTTTGTGATTGTTTGTAAACTGACACTAATGCGCTAATTTTGCCACTTTATTTTTAATTCCATGTGTATAAATCTTCATCAAAAATGCCTTTGACGCATAGTTAACTCATTTTAGATATCCCGTCTTAAAAAAGATCTTTAAGGTATTTTTATTGTCTGATTTAAAAATAATTGATCTTTTGTCCCCAGATGCTGATTGGCCTCGGAGATTTTGGACTCGTAATCTTCCTGGCAAGTCCGATACTGCATAATATAAATAATGGTAGTATATTTCCCCATTTTTTTAGATAAGGGAGGAGAGGGAGAGGAAGAGGAAGAGAAAGGGGAAGGGGTTTTCATGCAAAATTAAGCCAATGCCTTGAGATTTTTGAAATATTTTTTTGATGTACAGGGTGTCTCGCATAAGAGGGCCACTCGATTTAACCCTTTTATGGTTTAGTTAGAATAAAAATCACAAAAACCTAATTTATTTTAGTAGTTTTTCCCGTTTATCGCAACATGAAATCATAAAACAATTAATTGAATTTCAAATAAAAAATATAGCAAAAAACTGATTTTTGAATATTTTCTCACCTTGTACGATATTAGGGGATTTGAGCGCTGGGGTTGTAGAAAAATTCTTATGTATTTTGATGCAACGAGGCACGATACCGGATGCAACATTTTTATGCATATCTCTATGATATTTTACCACGGATAGATGGGGCACTTTCCACAGGTTTCAAAAAGATACAATCTTATATATTTATCTTTTACCTATAGAATATTCGGGTTTAAATATTAGCACTTTTCCAATAGTGGGTTGTAGCAATACTCAAAAGCAAGTATCTCGAAACATTTAAAGGTAATGTTATAAATCTATAAACTTTTGATGCCCTTAGAATGAACTTTATTGATTTGTGCTAAAATGTCATACGGTTATGCGCACAAATTCTACTTCCGGTGTCGTTCCCGGTGAAAGCGGAGGCAAAATTCCATAACCCGTTAAATAACTATCTTTAGAAAAGTAAGGGCACGTGCCCTCGGTTTTCCCATTTTTTTTATTGAAAAATATTTTTTAAATTTCGCGTCCAACATATAACATTGTATGTATTTTGGTAATAAGCTGCGTTTAACGTCCTTAGCGTGTAAAATTTCTCGCTTGACGGCTCGTATTTTATTCTACACCGCGAGCGTTAAACGCTTCTTTTATTGCCTAGATATATATAAATAATATAGATACGAATTTCGCAGTTCCATGTAACTTTTAGTCACGTAATTTAGTTTAGAAAAATATTTGGCAGCTGTCAAAAAAACGTCTAGTCTTTATAACTTTTAAACAGCTAACATTTTTTGAATAAGATTTTTCTAGTTAGGTGTAACTTATATGAAGGGGGATAATATGTAGAGAGTCGTTCACTTTTGTAGTTTTGGGAAATTCTGACTCTTTTCTGAAAAACGTGTCGTATTAAAAAATACATTTTTGTATTAAGAATATCAGGGGTGGGATAAAAACTGTTGAATACTATAAAAATATTGCTTCTCAATACCTATACGCTTAATTAAATGGCTTTTACTTTTTCGGAATCACTTAAAAAAAAGTCATATTTTTTTTTAATTTAACAACCTCTATCTCGAAAACATAGCATTAAAGAATACATATTTTTCTCTAAAAAAGATCCAAGATCCATTTTTGTATTAAGAATATCAGGGGTGAGATAAAAATTGTTGAATACTATAAAAATATGGCTCCTAAATACCTATGGGCTTAATTAAATGGCTTTTACTTTTTCGCAATCACTTAAAAAAAGTCATATTTTTTTTTAATTTAACATCCTCTATCTCGAAATTATAGCATTTAAAAATACATATTTTTCTCTAAAAAAGATCCAAGATATCGCTACTTTTAGTATTCAGACGACATTTAGGAACACCCTATAGATTTGAAGCTTCTGTTCTGATGACAAACATGTTTAAGAATCCAAATTTTTGAATTGTTTATTTTTAGGATTTGGAAAATTTATCGTTTGGTTTTAGAATTATGGCTCGTAGTAGGTAATGCCTTTATAATAAGAAGGATGTGGGCTACTTGTTCCTTCCATGGCCTCTGGTTACCTATGAACTCAGATAAAGGAGTATTAATATTTTTCGTTTGGTCATTTAAGTTATTAGGGTTAGTTTTTTCTAAAAAACATATTTTCGTGCAATTGCACCGCATGATGGTGAGATTATCCAACTGAAACGTCGTTTTTTTCTGAAGTGCCTCTAGGATATTAGTGTCAAAATTATTACTTTTTTCTATTGTTTTATATTTAGTGCCGGATTCGGCAGACATTAAAGAATACTGACTAAAAGATTAGTAGCTTGAAGAGCTTTGTAAGTTTTGATTCAGTTCCAAAGAAGTGTCATTAAAAATCTGACGCTGATGACAGCAACGTCGGCTGACTAGTAGTTTAGGCAAAGTACTAGGGTTTGGTCTTTGGCTTAATTTTGTCTTTTCAACATGTAAAGGCCCCTGCATGAAGTGTCAAAAATATTTTTATGTTCTTCCTTTAGTTTAGCTATTAGCTATATCTATTAGACTGTTTCCTTATTTCTTTAAGTTCTCACATTCATTCAGGTTAGTCGTATCTACTGGGTTAATTTTATTTAGTATTATTTATTGGGGTTAATCCCGAAGGATTAGCCGAGGTCCCGATACCATTTACCCGGCTGCCCTCTGAAAAGTGGGCTCCCGCCTCAAAGAAAGTTGGGAGTTCCGTGGACTCTAAGGTGGAAGAAAAGTCGCTGGGCGTGAATTTAGTCATATTTATTAGAAAACAGAGCCTGAAGGTGGTATCTGTCCAAATATGCTATTTAATAATTATTTTTATTTTTTACCAAAGTCTTTCTAAGAACCTGCAGTTTAGTTTATGTTTAATATTGTTCAAAAGTTTATTTTCACTTCAATGATTTTTTGGCTAAGTAAATTAATTCACTTCACAGTTTGTTCAACTGAGTAAGATTATATTCAATGTCTTTGAAAACCAAAAAGAAACTTAGCAATAGTCACCTAGCGCTAATTACAATGTTTACAAAATGTATGTCCTAAGGACAACAATACAACTTATGGTGACAAGTCTCACAAAACTATTAAAAAATAAAACCTTTTTTTAAAATTTTAACATTTGTCCAATGGGTCTTTTTGTATTTTAAATTTTATTATTGTTTTTTGGTGGGAAATATTGTTACTCTTTTCATCAACCTTATGAATTATAACTTCCTTTGAGCAGGTTATCAAGTAATTCTTTTGATTTTTATTTTGAATGAGCACACGCGAGCTAACCACTAAGTCGAGTAGCGATCAGCTGTTGTAAGAATTCGCCAAAAAAATGATTAAGCACAAAACGTAAACTAATAGCTTTGAATAGAGTTGCAAAGAGTCAGTCTTCTGCATGAGAAATTTTAAGTACCACAGCAAGCTGTACGCATACATAGTTATTATGACGTACGACTCTTTGGTGAATCAGACGAGCGAAAATCCTACTTTAAAGCTGAGTGCTTTGCAAAATTTCAGATAGAAGCTTCGACGTGAATCCTCGTTGAAGGAAAAATTCGTTATCAATGCTTCGGTACTATACCCGTTGACTTTACGACGGACTTAAACTTACTGAATTCTGGCCAAAAAACGCCCTGGTTTTGTTAGCGATCCACGGTCTCCGCCCGAAAGGCACGTTAGGACCAATCAGAGCAAAGTTGCACCCTTGGCATTCTGGGGTTGTTGATCATTCTTAATCTCGAACTTGTAAAAGCAGCAGTGTTTTTGTGGAGCTCCGTGAAATTGGTTTTTTATTTTTCTCAAGTTAGGTATTTTGATGTTTGCAATTATTTTTCCCATATACCATGTATGAAAATCTATACCTGTAATTTTTTCTGGATTTTTTCTATAAATTTGAATTTCTAAATTCGATTAAAAATCAAGAGGGGATTTTTGCATTATTTAATAGTAATCCACGTATACCTTTCGTGGGCATCGGCGTGGTGGCCTTCAAAGAGTTATTGTACCGCGTACGGACGTTTATAGGTGTAAAATGAAAATCGATCAAAATAATCCTTTCCGTTCAGATTTTGGAAAAATGTTATTCTAGATAGAAGAAATTTTTTATTTTTTATTTTTCCCTATGTTTTGATGCCAGTACGAGCGCGCTAGGTTAAAATTTGTAAAAGTTCCGACCGACCAGCTGTTCTCTCCAATGAAAATAAAAACAAAGAAAAAATTCTTAAAAATCGGGGATCTACCTAGTCCGAAAAATGTTGTGAAAATGCGCATTTTTTCTTAATAACTTTATTTCTATGGCTTTTCGTTTAGACGCTATGAGTGAAAACAAAAAGTTCATTTTTCAGAAAAAGTTGTCCAAAAAAGTCGCACTAGGATTCAAAATGAAGCCTATAATAAATTATATCGTTCTGTTTTGAGCTTATTATGTCTCTTAGTTTTAGTTTTATGAAGGGTTTTAGCGTTAGGTGAAATTGATCTGTAAAAAATTTTCTGAGTCTGATTTGGCTCAAACTTTCAGAAATAGTGTATTTTAACTATACCTTAGACTAATAGTTTTTTATATTGACCTTTTTGGTATCTTTAAACTTTTCATAGTGCTTTTTACATTAAATCGATACGATTTCACAACACTTCGGACAAATATAGCCAATACTAAATGTGTATGTTACCGAATCATGACTTTGATATTTGTTTTTTATTCTGAAATGGATTGTTTAAACAATAATTCCGCTGCAAACGACAGCAGCTAGAGACCTCTACGGGAGTTCATTTTGTTTATTGGGACTAGCACTTCACTATAAATTATTTTTAGTTTTAAGTGTGAACAATAAAAATCAAAAACGCCTGAAAAAAATAATTTTTTTATAATTTCTTATTAACTTTAAAATATAAACAAATTAAAATAAAAATCTACAAAGTTTTTATATATTTAATGTAATGTAAAAAAATAATTTGAAACTAGTTTCTCGTGATTTTTTTTTGCCGGGGCGATTTTTTTTAACCCCCGTGTATTAATAAAGCACAAGAAGCCTTTTTGTGTACTAAAATATGCGACATTACTTTATATGCTCAAGTATAACGCAAAATTTAAAATGGTAATTTCGTGTTTAGCACGGCTAATTTATTATTTAATATTAAAATTACACTTACTTGGTGTACAAAATTCGGCATGAAATAACGCTTAGACCTCTACAAAATTTGGACATTATCCGTGAAATGTATTCTTTTTTTCGATAAATATCTATATTTACCGCCCCTCAAACAATCGAAAAGTTATTTGCAAGTTTTTGCACACATGTCGAGTTGAAACGTGTATTTTTGGTCTTGGCTGTTGAAGTTAGCCAAAGTATAATCTGGCAAGGCTCACCTTGAAGAAGTGAAAATTTGATTGAAAAATGAAATCATTCATCTAGGGATTAGACCGCGTCAAATTGGAATTACTATCCGACGTCTCACCTTTGATTGCACGAGGCATCTTTAGGGATCTTTATTCCACGAGATCTGAACACTGAATGAGCTCCGACTGAATGAGAACCCGACTTGTGCTCGCCGAACCGTGACCTTGTGTTAAGATCGGCTTCGCGTGTGATGTAGACCGTAACCCGTATCTCTTTTGAGCAGATAAAGGCAACGCCACAGTCGTCATGGACAGAACGGAATATTGGTGGAAAAGGTAACTCAAGTTTTGGAAAACAACACCTATAAGGTTATGCAGACAGGCCCTACTAGTAGAATAGAAAGACGCATTACTAATCTGATTAACGCATCCAGTCTAACACCAGCAGAGAAGAAGTCATTAAAACCAAGCAGCTCCAAGATTCCCAGGTTCTACGGTCTTCCCAAGATACACAAGAACAATGTACCACTTCGACCGATCGTCAATGCAATAGACTCGCCCACATACAAACAAACCGCATCACACGTGGAAACCGATCTTAACACAAGGTCACGGTTCGGCGAGCACAAGTCGGGTATGAAAGCCCACCTGAATCTCTTTGAACTCATTCAGTGTTCAGATCTCGTGGAGTAAAGATCCCTGAAGATTTCTCGTGTAATTGAGGGTGAAACGTCGTATAGTAATTTTAGTTTGATACGGTCTAATCCCAGGAACTACGATTTCTTAGTTGACCAAATCCGTGAAAGATATTTAGTGGTATATTTACGTAGTTTAAGCTTCTAATAATAATAATTAAAGCAACAGTAAACTAAAAACTAACAAAAGATCCCAAAGGAATCTATTTTCTTAGGTTCGCGTAATAATATCAGCAATTTGAAAATATCAGATTGGAAACGTTAGAGATGTTTTCATTTAAAAGTTATTTTTATTATACCTTTGAAATTCTAAACAAATTATTATGTTTTGTATTGCAATTTTGACATTTTATTTTGCAAATTTCCACACTAAAAATAACTAAATATTGTAGTATCTGTCATAGCAAACAAAACTTTTGTAAATCAATTTATTTGTCCTTGTTTGCAGCAGAATTATCGTTAAATAATGCCTCCCGGGTAAATAAATAGCCATAACTCGTTAACAAATGTAGTTCCAGGGTCAATGGTTTGCACAATATATTTAGAATCACGTATGCTATATTTGTACGGAGTTTTAGATTTGTTGCAAAATTGCCTAACTATATTTTCACCAGACACATCTCAAAAGGGTTTTAAAATAACTACAACGTTTACAAAAAAAAAAAACATTTTTTTATAAAACCTATTTATTAGAAGGAAAAAATCAATTTTCGGCACTTTAGAAATTTATTATATTTCCCCCAATCATTTTTTAAATGTATTTTTGCTAAGTGACATTATTTAGATGCACCTAAATAATTCACTCAGTTATTATGCTATATGTCCTATTTTCTTGAAGCATCAAAAATATAAAAAATGTTAAAATGTTTTCATCATGCTCCGGTTCTACTAACCGTTCAAACGTCTAGCACTGGTCTGCCAGATAACGACGCTTTGATTGCGTCATGTGTAGAATATAGTAAAAACGGTTGGTTACCGATTTCAAGTGATAGCTAAAGTAAATGACTGTGTTTTTTAATTTTAAGCGAAAGACTGTAATACTAAAATTTTATAATCGCCCTCTTTTAAACTTCGTTGGATGCATATTTCTAATTCTACCTACACAGAATATTATGCATTCACTAACAGTGCAAAAGGTCATAGTTTAAGAGATTATAAAATCAATTTTAATAATGTAATTTCTTTATATTGAAATAGGTTTGCAAAATGACATTTTAAATTATTTTATAGCACGAAGATAAAGCTGACAGAATTAAAATGATGCTGTATTCAGCAGATCTTACCTCAAAAACTTTAATTTAAAGTTATAAGAGAATAGGAGCAACCCTCCTGAATCCTGATAACAAAGGCTGCTATCTGCTGGTAAAAATTGAAGGTTTATATCTGCGATTTGGGAAAATTTGAATTTTTTTTGATTTCCACATAACTTATATTAAAAATGATAATTAAATTTAATAATAAAAATATATTGTTGTTTTGGCTTATCTTTGAAAGTCGGTGAAACATTTCTGGATCCAGATAGTATTTTAATTTTAGTTTGTCACAAAATAAAAAAATCGGTTAATTTCCTTTACCCGGGAATTCCCTCGTCATATTTTTTTCCATTTGTTAGGAATAGTGAAGTGTTACCCAATTTAGTTTAGTGCATAGTCACAGTATACATGTGTTACATATACTGTCTTTTCAAACATCTTTATTGGTCGCCATTTTGTTACATCATATTGGATTGCTACCAATATTTTACCAGTTTCTTTCTGCCTGCCACTTGACTTCTGGGCATAATTAAAAATAAATTCATTAAGTAGTTTTTACATTGACACATACCGCCATTTTGTTATGTCTTGTTAAATTTGTACCAGTTAACTCATTTTCATATTTTTCTGCAAAATTACAGTCAATTAAACAAGATTTTTTTACGCTGTTTTTCAAAAATTTTAATTGGCTGTCATTTTCTTAAATTCGTACCACAACTTATATAACATTTAATTCTTGCACAATAATTGAAATTAATTTAATAAGTAATATTTTCAAGTTGATTTTATAATATTTTATTAGGCCTCTATTTTGTTTCACTATCTTGAATTCATATCGAAATTTTATTAGTTCATTCCTATGTAACACTTGTATGTAATAACTGTAATAACTTTTTTGTTGCGCTATATTGCATTTTTACCAATATGGTCGTTATACCCATATGAACCTTAATTCTCGACTAAAATTTGAAGTCAATCTGGTGCCTAATTGGTTTTTAAGGTATTCCGCGCACTGATAGACAGACAGACCGACAGATGGACCGACAGAATTGATAAAACATATTTTTTGGCATCTAGGGACGCTAAAACGTGAAGATATATAAATGAGAGGGTAATTTTCTTTCACGATTACAAACATTTTATTTGGCCGCCATTTTGTTCCGCCATCATGAACTAGTAGCACAGTTTTACTAGTTGATCCCTATGCGACAATAAATTATAGCACACAATGTGAAATCAATTCATTAAGTAGTTTTTTCAGGCTGAATTTTTAAAAATTTTATTAAGCCGCCAATTAGTTCCGCCATCCCGGATTTATATTAAACTGTTACTATTTGATTCCAACACAACACTTGAATTTTTTTTACATTTCACTAGGCCGCCATTTTGTTTTGCTTAACCAAAATGTTATCAGGTGATCCCCATGTGACCCTTCATTTTCAAGTCAATCGGGTAAGTTGTTTTTTATCTATGCTGCACGCAGACAAATAGACAGACAGACCGACGGAATTAAGAAAATATGTTTTTCGGCATCTAGACTCTGACACGTGAAGATCTGAAAAAATCTAGAAAAGTGATTATTTTACTATTGGAATACTCTCGCTTTACGAGGGAAGTAAAAACCAATTTTCTGATGTGTAGTTGTTATTATATATATGGTGGTTTGGGTTTTGATATGCAAATACCTAAATAAGAATTTAAATATTTCTAACACTCCATATAAAAAAGAAAAATGTAGTTTTACTGTTGAACCTATTAAAGAAGTAATTTAAGATCTCGAGTTGGAAGCAAATAAGGTAATACTTCATAGTATATAGATGAAGTTTTTATCATACGCAGTAACGTGTTTGTTATCATTAACTTTTAAAGTAACGTACTTAGAAGCTTTAAGGGTCAAAATAAAAAATAAGTTTTCAGAATTTAGTCAAAAAAATAGCCTTATCATATATTTTCATGTAGATACAAAAAAATAATTTAGAACCACGTTGAATAAACACAAAAATTGAGAGGGGTGGAATTTAATATCAAGAATAAAACAAAAATAAGCATAAAAATTAGGTTCTAAATCACTTTTGTAACGAATTCCATTTTTTCTGGAAAAAAAGAAGGACAATTGATTTCTCTTGTCTTTTTGACATGTTTTGCTATATTCTAAAAGTTTCAATAAGCCACGAAATAAAAAAATATTTTCGAATTTATAGTGCTTTTTTTATTCCATTGGGTTCACCCTTAAAAAATATTTAGACAAACAGATTTCTTTTATTAACCGTTGCTTCAAAAATTGTTTCACTCATTAGGATCAACTCTATATAAAGAAAAACATTGCTTTTATACGCAAAAAAATAAAATAACTTTGTCATGCTTTACTCTTTTAAAAAGAGCTTAGCATTTTATAAATAAAAAATATTTGAAGTTTTTTACCGTTGTTTTTAACTAACCTAACCGCTTTAAAATAAAAAAAAACTACTTCCGTTTTTCGAGGCTACTTCTTATCCCTGGGGCTAAACTGCCTGTATTTATTTACAAAAATTAAACTAATTCAAATCTTTATTAAAACACTTTTAAGATGTTTTTATTTTCAGGGGCTGCTTCATTTTTCTAGGCTACCTTGTATAGTAAAAAGAAAATATATATACGATAGTATATAAATTTTGATTTGATTGAATCTAATGGAACAATTCTCTTTCCAGATGTATGTCTTCAAAGGAAGGAATGGTACATCAGGACATTTTGTGTATAGAAAACCGACGCATACAAATAGATACTTAAATGTAAATTCCCATCACCATCCAGCACAAAAGAAATCGGTTATTAACTCACTAGTATTTAAAGCTATTTCGATTTCTGATCAAGAAACTGACCGAAGCTCTCAGAGGGAATGGCTATTGCACTGAAGATATTACGCGTTCATTTAAAAGATATAGTAATCCAACTCCGCCAAAGGAGAATGATAAAGAGCCACTACTAGGTAGTGTTGTTCTTCCCTACATACATGGCACTACAAACAAAATAGAAATGGAATCTTCGACACACATAAGAAGATTGGACAATGCTTGCAATCCCTAAAAGATATTGTATCTTTCCAAATAGAAGGAGTATATAAAATGCCTTGCTCTTCTGGAGAAGTGTATGTGGGAGAAACAGGACGCTCAATATCAACTAGACTTAAGGAACATGAACGATGTATTAGAATGAAACAAATTGTTCAATCTGGTGTAGCTGAACACCAGCATAACACTGGCCATTTTATAAATGTAAAGGAAACCAAGGTTCTACAATCGGTTCCAGGTTTTATAAACGAAAAATTAGAGAATCTATTGAAATTTTCAATAGAGATACGGGGTACTTAATACAGGATTACGGTTCGGCGAGCACAAGTCGGGTATAAAAGTCCTTCTGAATCTCTTCGAGTCCATTTAGTGTTAAGATTTCGTAGAGTAAACATCTCTGAAGATGACTCGTGCAATCGAAGGCGAAACTTCGGATAGTAATTCCAATTTGACACGGTCTAATCCCAAGAAGCACGATTTCTTAAGTGACCAAAGCCGTGTAAGCTTTCTGGGAATCTGCTTGGTTTTAATGATTTTTCTCAACTTACTCAACTTTTGGACAACACCTATAAGGTTGTGCAGGAAGACCCCACAAGTAGAATAGAAAGACACATTACTAATCTGAGCAACGAATCCATTCTATCACCAGCGGAGAAAAAATCATTAAAACCAAACAGCTTCAAGATTCCCAGGTTCTACGGTCTTCCGAAGATACACAAGGACAATGTACCACTTCCACCGATCGTCAGTGCAATAGACTCGTCCACATACAAACTAGATAAACATCTGTCAAATTTTCTTAATCCATTTACTGGAAAAACAGATTCTTTTATTAAAGACTCTGCACATTTTGTGGAGAAACTTAAGACAATCCAGTTGGATACCGAAGATATTTTGGTTCAGTTTCGATGTAGATCGCTTTACACAAATGTTCCTGTCAACGACTCAATTTCCATTATATCAAACATACTGGATAATAATAATCTTGATAAGAACTTAATAGACCTAGTGGAAGCTTGACTTACATCTACTTATTTCATTTTTCAAGGAATTTTTTACGAACGAAACTTCAGGGGCAGCTATGGGATCCACTCTATCACTTGTGGTAGCAAATATCTTTATGGAAGCTTTTGAGGATATTACTATAACATCCGCTCCACTGAAACCAAAGCACTTGTTTAGATATGTAGATGATTCTCTTGTTGTTTGGCCACATAAACAGGATAATCTCCTTATATTTCTAGACCACCTTAATCAGCAACATCATAATATCAAGTTCACGATGGGAATTGAATCTAATGGAACAATTCTCTTTCTAGTAATGTTTTTCATGTTGCCATTTCTAAAAAAAGTGTAAAACTTTATAATTGGGGTTTAAATCCAATGCATTTGTCTGCCAAGGAAGGAATGGTACATTAGGACATTTTGTGTATAGAAAACCGACGCATACAAATAGATACTTAAATGCAAATTCCCATCACCATCCAGCACAAAAGAAATCGGTTATTAACTCACTAGTATTCAGAGCTATTTCGATTTCTGATCAAAATTCTTTAACCGAAACATTGAAACTGACCGAAGCTCTCAGAGGGAATGGCTATTACACTGAAGATATTACACGTTCAATTAAAAGATACTAATCCAACTCCGCCAAAGGAGAATGATAAAGAGCCACCATTAGGTAGTGTTGTTCTTTCCTACATACATGGCACTACAGACAAAATAGGACGATTACTTCGGCGGTTCAACATACGTACAATCTTCAACACACATAAGAAGATTGGACAATGCTTGCGATCCCCAAAAGATATTGTACCTTTCCAAACAGAAGGAGTATATAAAATTCCTTGCTCCTGTGGGGAAGTGTATGTGGGAGAAACAAGACGTTCAATATGAACTAGACTTAAGAAAAATGAACGATGCATTAGAACGAAACAAATTGTTCAATCTGCTGTAGCTGAACACCCGTATAACACTGGCCATTTTATAAATGTAAAGGAAACCAGGTTCTAGCATCGGTTCCAGGTTTTTATAAACGAAAAATTAGAGAATCTATTGAAATATTTAAACATACAAAAAATTTCAATAGAGATATGGTTTACGGTCCACATCACACGTGGAAACCGATCTAAACACAGGGTCACGATTCGGCGAGCACAAGTCGGGTATAAAAGCCCGCCTGAATCTCTTCGAGCTCATTCAGTGTTCAGATCTCGTGGAGTAAAGATCCCTAAAGATGTCAAGTGCAATCGAAGGCAAAATGTCAGATAGTAATTTTAATTTGATACGGTCTAATCCCAAGAACCATGTGGTTTCCACAACTTTTTGATTTCAAAACATTTACACAACTATTTCTGTTTTTAATTTGACCAATATTGGTTAGATCGTTCCCAGACATGCTCTTTGTACGTTTTTAATACTCCTTGAAAAAATCGAAGATCTACGCTCATAACATTCAAAACGTAATCCCCGCGAGACTTAGACTTAGGTCTTACGTTTGAAGCAAGTTTCAAACCAATCAGTTTTACTGTTTTCAAATTTTTTTTTACATCCATACAGTCAACGTAATTCTTACTTCTCTCATAAAAGAGAAACATTTTAATCGTGAACAAATCACCCTTTGAGATTTTTTCAGAGCCTTATGTTTCAAGGTCCATAGACGCAGAAAAACATGTTTTCTTCGTCGATCTGTCTGTCTGTTTGCGGCATAGCTAAGAAATTTTTATCCGATTTACTTCAAGTTTTGGTCCAAAAAACATTATGCTAGAAAGCCGATATGACGAAACAAAATGGCGGCCTAGTGGAATAGCGAAAAAAATATTTCTAAAAACTGTTTATCCAGTTTTTAGAAATATGTTCCCAAATTTTGCACTAAATCGAGTATTACGTACAAATCAAGTAGCAAAATTTTAGTTCAAATTCAAGATGGTTTAACAAAATGACGGCTTAATAAAATATTTAAAAAACTTCTTAATAGGTATATATTTCAAATTGTGTGGAAGAATTAATTGTTGTATAGAGATAAACTGACTAAATTTCGGTACGAATTCAAGATGGCGGAATCAAATAGCAGCGAAAAAAATGTTTATAATAGTGAAGAACTTACTCACTCGTGCATTTCTTCATGTTTTAGAGTTTGTAGATGTGTTTTTCAAATCCCTCGGTCTGTCTGTATGTTTGTCAGTTCGCGGCGTATCAAAACAACTATTTACCCAATTGACTACAAATTTTGTTCAAAAATTAAGGATCTTATGAGGATGACTTGTTAATATTTTGGTAAAAATGCAATATGGGGAATAAAATGGCAGCTTAATGAAATGTAAGAAAAAGTTAATTCTCCAATTTATCTCAAATGTTGCTCAAAATCAAGGGTTAATAGGAATAAACATTTCGGTACGAATCCAAGATAGAAAAACAAAATGGCGGCCAAATAAATATGTTTAAAAAATTTTCTTAAAAGAACATTTAATTTTTATTGACTTCAGATTTTACAGAAAAATTAAATGTGATAAACTGGTACAAATTCAACATGACGGAACAAAATGGCGGTCTTAAAAAATCCGTGTCAAAACTACTTCTTCAATTTATTTTTAAATTATACCCAAGATAGGAAAGTGGTAAAATATTGGTACGAATCCAAGATGGTGGAACAAAATGGATTCCTAAATTCCCAATAAAAGGAAAAACTCATAACGAGGGAAGTTATGGGTAAAGGAAATGTACTGATTTCTTATAATAGGTTTTTTGTGTTGTAGGGACTCTGTAACGTCGAAAAACACAACCTATATTTTTCTAACATTTCTGCGATAACAATGCTTTTCCCACTTATATAGCCCAAATAGTATATAAATAATACAATAAAATAAATACTAATATAAAAGGGAAAACTAAAACTGTTTATACTTACATTTGCTTGATGCTGTGTTGATAATGTAGATCCTGGTAGAAACTCGTTAGGATCTAAATTTTCTGCATCCACGAGTTTTTTTGGAGTGCGATCATAACGAAGTATAATACCAGATGGAGAGTGTTGGTCCCTGGCTATTCCGTGAATAATATCGGGATTTGGCTCTGGAATTTGGTAACTTGGCGGCTCTGAAATTTCCGTTACCTTGCTATTGGTCATAAAGATATTCTTTTGATTGTCAGTCGACTTTAGAATAGATTTTCTTGGTACGTCAATTTTCGCAATCGGTAAAGAAATGACATTTTGCTTTTCTTCAAATTCTTTTTTCCTTCGCTTAGATTTTGTATGTTGTTTTAATAATAACATAATTAATGACACACAACATAGAGATAACAGCACTAGTCCTGTTGCCAAAAGTATAGAGATTATGTCAATAGGAAATGCCGGCTCCTCTTTTAATTTTGCAGGAGCCTGTTTTAAAATTATCATAATTGTATAATTTGCGGAGGTAACACCTGCGGAATTCTCTCCGACACAGTAAAACGTGCCGTTGTTCTCAGCATTTAAGTTGTAAATAAATAAACTGCTTTCTTTTTCCTCGGCAACTTCCTCTATGAAATAAACAAGGTGCGTACCTGGGACAGGCTCACTGTTGTTTTGCAACACTTGTCCCTTGAATATCCAAGAAAGTTTTGCGGAAGGGACCGACTTTACCTGTAACAAGAATAATGTCATGAGAATTAATTTTAATATATATGTATACACACATATATATATATATATATATATATATATATATATATATATATACGTATATATATATATATATATATATATATATATATATATATATATATATATATATATATATATATATATATATATATATATATATATAACAAGAAAATGATCCTTGTTTGGAACATGTTCTGCATCACAGCAGACACATATATATAGGATATATATATATATATATATATATATATATATATATATATATATATATATATATATATATATAATGTGTTTTCATTCCGGGTGTACATCCGTTCACTACTGTCGTTCTGAGGAAGAAGCTCTTGAGAAAGCAAGTTTAAAACCCAAGTTATGGATTCGTTATGTGGATGACATATTTATTATATGGCAACATGGTCATGCAGAGCTCGAAAAATTTCTGACTCACGTAAATTCAATCTACCCCAGAAAACAATTTACTCTAGAGTTAGAGGAAAACAACAAACTACCATTTTTAGATGTTTTGGTCACAAAACTACATAACGGACATTTCGAATACACCGTGTATAGAAAACCAACACATACAGACAGATATTTAAATGCAAAATCACATCATCACCCAGCACAAATTCAAGCTGTGGCAAATACTCTAATATCTAGATCCGTGAGACTATGTATAATTCTCACAATTACACATAAAATTTCTATAATTTAATAAGACAATTCTATGCATATTTAATATTTACTTAGATGGTATGTACAGTGTCTACACTGACCTTCTTACAGTCACGTCAGTTGAACCTTGCACGTTCTGATGACTATACATATTATAATGTTATTAAATTTTACTATTTTGCATCATTGAGATCGCACGCATTGTTTAATTGATAGTTGTATAAATGGAATGTAAATCTTAGAATAAATCAGTACGTTATTAACCACGATAATTGTTACTCATTTACTACGAACAAATACCTACTACGTCCTACATCGTCCCGCTGCTCATCTCAAGCCGAAGCTGAGCAAAGCTATTGGCAAGCAAAGCTTGCACATTGGTCCTTCGAGCCTTAAAGCCGTTCTTCAACCGAAGAACATCCGTCCAATATACACAACCGTGTATCCGTCCATCAACTTTATCGTCCGTCCATCTACAAGCAACCAAAACCAACCATATAATCACAGTTGTCAGGAAGTCTGTCGTACATGGCAAGAAAAAAGCTGAACAGAAACCAAAGAGCTAAGAAACGTCAAGAAAAATTAGAAGAAATCGTTATAGCTTCTTTAGACGGAGTTGACATCAAAACGCACAATTCAGGTTTGCCAGTCACGCCAACCATAGATAAAAAACCGTTTGAATTCGTAACCAGGCTAGAAGCAAGATTTAAAGAGCTTTTCGGCGAATAGCTTACCACCACAAACCTGTTTTAGGGTGTCGTTGCCTGAACTGAGTAGGGTAACGTGAAGAAGCACTCGAAAAAACTAAGTGGTGGGAAAAAGCAAAGTGCCGTTAGCTTCACTCGCACACACAAATATACACGTTACTTAATAATTGGTATTTTCCTTGTTGCCCAGTTACCGCTGGCGAGGGGAATACTAAAAGGAATAAATAAGATATACTTGTGCCAGTTCATGCTGGCGGGCATATATTATCGTTTCCACGATTGAGTATCACACACAAGCAAAGGCTTTTCCCCGTGACCAGTTAACGCTGGCGAGGAAAATACTTTAAGGGTTTAATAAGGTATTCCTGTGCCAAGTTCACGCTGGCGGGCATATATTATTGAACTCAGCTTAACATACAACACAAACAGACACTACTTGCAAACTAGCCGAAAGTAAACAAAAAACAAATAAACAAACAAAATATCCCGTCCCGTCTGTTTAAAAATTCATCATGTCTGCGGAAAGCAAAATGAATGAGCTTGTTCAAGAACAAGAAGAACTAGGAAAACAAATAATCCAGCTTATCAGCAATAGCAAGAAGGACTCTTCTTTGAGAAAAACTGAAACATATATAAAAGACCGCATCGCCACCTTAGAAAAAATATGGAAAAGTATCCAGAAAAACGACAAGGAAATAAAAAACCTAAACCTCACCGAACATGCATATTTTACCAAAAAATATGACAACCAATTAAAAGAAAAATACAAAGAAGTACTAAACTACCTAAAAACCTGTCCAAAAGCAGAAACACCTTCAGCAAGTTCCGCCGATCCCTTGGCGGAAAAAGAACAAGAACACCGTCTGAAAAAACAAAACTTCAGGCTGCAACAACTACAAACCGACCTAAACCAAATTGAAACGGAACTAAGCCAAGGAAAGTCCAAATCTCGCTATAAGCTTCACATGGAAAAAATTAAAAAACAATGGGATGCTATTCATCAACTGCATGAAGAAATAATGATAAATGAAACAAAGTTTCAAAACAACTATTTTGTCAATAATACTTATGCAGACACTCTTGGCCAGTACGAAGAAATTCTGGAAAAACTAACTTTAGAAGCTCAAGAAAATATCATGGCCCAAACTCAACAAATCGTGGTGAACCAGCCACAGCAAAAGTTAGCAATTCCAAAAGTCGTTATCCCGATCTTTTATGGAGGATATGAAAACTGGTCTAATTTCTTCGATATATTCAAAAGAGTAATTCATGAAAACCAAGCACTGACCAAGGCCGAAAAGATGCACTATCTGAAAACCCACATACGGGGAGAAGCAGGCAAATTGATTCAACACCTTGAGTCAACTGAAGCTAATTACGAAACAGCATGGGAGTTATTGCAAAAGCGATATGAAAACAAAAGGCTACTAACATTCCAACTAATTGATAAGATATTAGACGTACCAACGGTTACAAAAGAAGACGCACTGAAACTAAAACAACTACACGACACTACAAGAGAATGTCTACAGGCGTTGAAAAACCAAGATGTAGAAATCGATACATGGGGTCCAATGGTAATTCGAATAATCCTCAGAAAATGGGATTCTGAAACCAACCGTCTATACGAACAAAATCTTCAGAAGCCGCATGATATCCCAGAGTTCGAAGAATTTATGAACTTCTTAGAAAGACGATTCCAGTCATTAGAAACCATTGCCGTTAACGTCGCATCAGACAATAACAAAAAACACAGTAACGCTGGTTGTCTATTCTGCAAAGATAAACAACACATGACGTACCACTGCCAAAAGTTCAAAACGCTTTCAGCAGAAGAAAGAAACAAACAAGTCCAAGAAAAACACATGTGCTATAATTGCTTAAGTCATGATGTTAGCAAAAGGTGTTTCAGCCAAACAAGGTGCAATATATGCAGTCGCCAGCATCATACACTTCTACACCTTGAAATATATCAACAATATCATAAAAGAAACAAATAAAAAATTTCCGAATAACTTAAGGATTGTACCGACAATGTTATCCACCAAGCAGACAGCTAATAAGACAAGTCTCCAAGTGTATGGGTACTTTCCAATAGCAGATGTTGCCAAGTTTGGACTTCTAAAAGCAACGCCAGTTCCTGTGAAAATCGAAAACGGATCGTATTGGAACCTCCACGTCACTAATGACTACATAGCCGTCGACTACGACACGCAACTGTACTTCCAACTTCATGAAAACGACTTACAACAATGCATTAAACCATACCCCAATGATCCACATCAGTTTATCTGTTCACCAAGTTCAGTCAGAAACATAGAAACAAATCCTTCATGTATTATAGATGAAATATATGAACGAGCCGCTCCAAGACATTGCGCCATTGAAAAAAGCAGCATAAAAGGCATACTATGGAAACAGCTGTGCGCAGCCAATACTTGGATGTTCATATCCAGCTCTTCAACGGTAATATCTGTAATCTGCAATGGTGCGCGGGAAGATGTTGCAATAAACGCAACAGGGATAATTCAAATATCTCAAGAGTGTATAATTCAAACAAAACAAAACATACTCACGTCTAAACGAAGCACCACCGTTCCAGTGTTAAATAGTTATTCCAAAGCGGTCCCAAACTTATTAGGCAATGCGATCCACCAGAAACAACTAGACATTTTACCAACCGAGCCAGTGTTCGAACTGACAGACAGCCTTCATGAATTGATAAACGATCAAGAACACCAACAAGAGCAACTACAGAACATTCTTTGGCGAAACATTCACCATCATTCCATAGCAATTAGCAGCATCACTACAATTATCATAGCCATTCTTATAATTGCAGGATGGTATACAGCCAAAATCATTGTAGCACAGCATCAACAGAAGAAACGCAACAGGAAACCAGATCACAGGACCACTCAAAACGAGGAATTTGAGTTAAGATCTCTCACTTCATCCATCGGAGACAGGCCGCAGAATGTATAATTCTCACAATTACACATAAAATTTCTATAATTTAATAAGACAATTCTATGCATATTTAATATTTACTTAGATGGTATGTACAGTGTCTACACTGACCTTCTTACAGTCACGTCATTTGAACCTTGCACGTTCTGATGACTATACATAATATAATGTTATTAAATTTTACTATTTTGCATCATTGAGATCGCACGCATTGTTTAATTGATAGTTGTATAAATGGAATGTAAATCTTAGAATAAATCAGTACGTTATTAACCACGATAATTGTTACTCATTTACTACGAACAAATACCTACTACGTCCTACATCGTCCCGCTGCTCATCTCAAGCCGAAGCTGAGCAAAGCTATTGGCAAGCAAAGCTTGCACAGACTAACTGAAACACAGACGAGACAAAACGAACTTAAGGTAATATCTAATGCTTTAAAGAAAAATGGCTACACAAATCGCACCATAGAGAAAGCTATTAATGCACAGGTTTCCCGAACAACGAACAACAAAAAATATGAACCGGGAAAGCAACGAGTAGTCTTACCATATGTTAAAGGCACGACAGACAGAATCGGAAGAATTCTGAGGAAATACAACATACAAACAATACACAAGCCACAAACAACTATAGGTAAACCACTCGGAAACCCAAAAGATAAAATCAAACTGGAAAACCACGGAGTGTACAGAATTCCGTGCCAGGACTGTGAAAAGTTGTACGTAGGGCAAACTAACAGGCGAATATCGGCAAGAGTCGAAGAGCATAAACTCAGCATCAGAAATAAACAAACAACCTCAGCTTTATTCCTACATCATCAGGAAACCGGCCATAAAATAAATTTCGATGGGTGTAGGGAGATTGCCAATATAGAACATTATAAGACCAGAATAATCCGAGAAGCCATAGAAATTGAGAAGCAAGGTGATTTGAATAAAAGGGACGAATCATTAAAACTATTAACAGTATGGAAGACAATAATCGACAAACCTAAAATCGTAAAAACTCAAGCGCAATTAGCGCAACAACAACAGCACCATCCGGAAAACATAAATAACGACCAACGCCTGCGCAGATATAACGTTCGGCCCCGAGCGGGGGTATAAAAGGAAGCGTCGCAGTCACCAACACTTCAGTCTCTATTCGGACGCGAGAAAGAAAGCTTCGAAAATTCCAAATGTGATTTTGGCGAAACGTCAGCAAATCTGTTCTTTTCAGAACGACAGTAGTGAACGGATGTACACCCGGAATGAAAACACATTGTATTTTTCCATCCGGGAAGGAGGAAAAATCAACATATATACATATATATATATATATATATATATATATATATATATATATATATATATATATATATATATATATATATATATACTTACTATTACTCACGCTCTTAGAGGTTACATGAGGTTGGTGCAAACATTACAAACACTTAGTATATAATAGGTATCGTTGAAATAAATAAATTTTATATCATAAGAGGTACTGAGAAGTGTTTCATTCTTGAGATACAGGGTGTCAAAATTTTAATTTTTTTTTTCGTTTTTCTCACAGGTTTTCCGAGTTTATTATTTCCAATTTGGTAAATTTATTAGTTTTAAGAACCTCTGCAACAACTAAAAGCAAAATTTCGTATGCAGTATACAGGATGTTTTTTTGCGCCACCAGCAGTTCCACTCTCCTGTGTTTTTTAAATATCCTATATCATAATTTGGCTTTCTATTTTTTTGTCATTGTTTTTGTTTCTTTTTTATGGTATCTGTTCTAGTTTTCTAGATCGTTGCAAAAATAGCCGTGTATGCAGGCCAAGTATTAGCAAAGTAACAAAATTAAAAAAAATCTAGAATTAATTCTAACATTGCATCAAAAACTGAAACAATTACAAGAACTACTGAAAATGACCTCCTCTTGTTAATATGCAGGTCTCAACTCTTCGGTACATAGACTGGAGAACTCTCTCGAATATCCCAGGTGTATTGCGAATTATTTCACATGAAGTTATAATTTTGTTTCTCAAATCTTCCTCTGATTGGAGAGGATTTTGATACATCAACGATTTTAAATGTCCCCAGAAAAAATAATCTAAACAATTTAGATCGGGGGACCTTGGGAGCCATGGCCTCGACCTTTCCAATGGTTCTTGTATTGTCGATTTAAAAACTCCCTAACTAAAACGTGGCGGTGCGGCATCATGCATCAACTACAATTGGTATCTTATTTCAAGTGGTACTACTAACAGCAGCGGGAGTTCTTGTTCTAAAAATTGACAAAAATACTGTCCGTTTAATCTCCTTGGCAGGAAAAATGGCCCTACCAAATGGTCTTCAATAATACCAGCCCACACATTTACTGTAAACTGCTGCCGAAAATGACTTTCGGCTGTCGCATAAGGATTTTCTTTTGCCCTAAAACGATTATTGGGAAAATTCCTGGTGGCATTTTTCGAATCACTAAAACTTTATTTCCAAAGAATGGGTTTCGGGTCAACATTTGAATGAACCATTAGCAAAAAGTTAATCGGAATGGAAAATCGCGCGGGACAAGAGCTTGGACTCTTTGGATATGGTAAGGATACATCAAATTATCCAATAAAATTTTATAAACAAGCACATGTGCAATGTCTAATGTTGCCGCAATTTTTTTTGTACTTGTACCTGCTTCGTTTTCTACAATATTCAGGACTGCTTCCTCAACTTCAATAGTTCTAACAGTGCGATGTGCTTCTACTAAATGAGTAGACTTCTGGAAAGTTCAATTTTTACTCAGTCGAATGTGAATCTGAGCATACGTTCGTGAATCAGGCTGTCGTCGATTTGGATAACGTTGCGAATAGAGTCGTTTAGCTTCAAAGCAATTACCATTAACTATCACAATCATTTACTTCGTTATGAAAATTATTTTATACTATACGTCAAAAAAGGTAACACACGAAATAGCCAACTAGATTTTTTTCAGTTTTGCTACTTTGGTAATACTTGATTTGCATCGACGGCTATTTTCGCAAATAAATACAAATCGATTACAGATACGATAAAAACGTAAGGAATATAAACGAATGAGGAAAAAGCGGGGGAGCCAAATTATGATATTAGGATTTATACAGGATATACCAAAAAAAATACATGACAGTGGAATTCTCGGTGGCGCAAAAAATAACATCTTGTATACTGCACACGACAAATTTAGCTATTTGTTATATTGTACAGGATATACCAAAAAAATACATGAGAGTGGAATTCTCGGTGGCACAAAAAATAACATTCTGTACACACGACAAATTTAGCTATTGGTTGTAGAGGTTTTAAAAATTAATAAATATACCAAATTAGTACTAATAAACTCTAAAAATGTGTAAAAAAACAAAAAAAATAAAAATTTGACACCCTGTCTCTCGAGAATGAAACATTTTTCAGTATACCTTTTTCAACTAGAAGTGATTTATTTTAACGATACCTATTACATACTAAGTTTCTGTGATGCTTCCAGCAACTCCATCAAGCGTCAAAGGGACTGGTTAACCCGCATCGACACAGATATTTGCAAATTTCTCGAAAACGGTTACCTCTAGCGTTGTTGAAAAAGTATTCCTGTTTTGCTTAAAAAGGTGTAAAAATATGGCTTTTTTACAAAAAATTCTTAAAGATCTATTGTCAAAAAAGTTATGGAAGATTAAATTAAATAACAATAGCGTACATAGCGCCCTCTAAGTGCTAGATAAAAACTAATACAAAATTATGATTTCTCATCTCAATGAGCACCCAATTACCCAGTTTTGTGAAAAAAAAATATATTTTGCAAAAGTTATTTAAAAAAGTCTGAAAATAAATTTTAACTTCAACACCCTGTATCTTCGAAACGAATCATTTACGGACCAATGCTTATATGAACTTTTTGTCATAGAATAAGCCAAATAATTATCACCTTCCGTATCTACGTAACATTCATTAGAGGAGAACCCATGAAAAGATTTCTTTGAATATTTGGCTCTACAATGTTGCCGTGTCTTCGTTTCCTGAATGCTCTAAATATTTTTGTGGTGTATTTTCTATTCCTAAATTAAAAATTGACATTTGTGACCTGTCAAATTAAAAATTCGTCTATCTATTTTGCTAGAAGTTACGATGGATGTTGTCACCGGTATAGTGTTGAAAGTGGCAACACCGCGTATTTGAAAATATTTTAGAAATATTGTTTATGTTCACCTACGGCCAGAACCAAATTTTCAAAATAATCTATTCACTGGTTCTACAGATCTTTCTAATAGACTACCGATGTCCCAAATTTTCTATAATCAGCAATAACTCCGATAACAAGAAAGCTAAAAATTAGGTTTCAAAAAAGATTTAAAAGGTTAAAAAAATTCTTTTAAATTTTACTTCTATATTCTCCTTGCTGCTTTCAACATTTAAAAAGTCAAACCCAACCCCTTTTATTTTAAATGACACCCCTCAATTTTTTCCCAATGCCTTGGATTTCTATTTAGTTCTTAACATGCTGCTATACCAGTTTTAATATATTTGTATAGTATTATGGTTAAAAATAAGATATGTAGCAAACCAGGTAATGGCAAAATTTTAATGTGCAGTACTATTTACCGAACCTACATAAGAAAAAAAATTACTAAAATAAATATTCACAGAAAAAAATCTTAAGTGATCATGTCAGGGGAAAGGGCCAGTAAATGAATGTTCTTCAAATTAACAATCCATCCATCGAGAAAATGTTTTGTTGTTTATAAATTTCCTTACCTACCTAAATAGTGTAAAGTAGTTCTTGGGCTAAATTATTTTGAAAGAATTGGAGACTATAAATATAAATGTGTTGAGTGATGCCAATGTATGCTATAAGATTTATAATTTTATTACAAAATATATATTATATTACAATTTTCTTCACTTTAAACTCGGGCTAGAAGTTGACTTGTTTTGAAGTAGAAATGCATTCAGCTAAAACACCACATAGGGTGGTAGATGTTGATCTGGACCTTTATAATAGAAACCTACTAATTTACCACTATTTTTCCGTCGTCCACCAAAAATTATCAGCATGTTCACATGCTCGTCAGGAATAAACCCATATAAACTGATCTCAGACAACGGTACTACACAACACCAAAACTAAACAAAAGTACGATATCAAGTTGCCCAAAATAATTCGGAATAAAAACTCATTTCAAACACCATATGACATGAAGCAGGTAATGGTTAATTAATAAAGAGGCATACAATATTTTTCCGGATTGGCCCGTACACAAACACGTTGTTTCTGAATGCACTCCTTTTATTCAAAACACAGCTTACAGGTAGTACAGGTAAAGACTCGTACCACTCGTAACTAAGGTAATCTAAAACTTGTTACTGTCTACTTGTTTACACTTTGAAATCTCAAACTAAACTAAATCAAAATGTGGCCTCGCGGCGCGCTTATATAGCCTTTAGAAGAGGATGGATTTATCTAGAAAATTCTAGAATAGTCTAAATACTACAGGGTGAAAAGAATTAAACCTAACAGAACATTCGAGAACGATTTTTAACACTATCATATCGTTACATGGATAAAAATTAAGGTAAGTCTACTTCATTAAAATAACAAATAATAAATAAATGTATCTAAAACTTAACAAATTCATAACTAGAGCTCTTCATGTATTACTCTAAGGCGTTTACTAACCTGGCTGGCATAATCCGTACTAGTTTTCTTATTGTCACGAGGGCATCCAGTCAAGAGGTGGACTGGAAGCTGTAAATCAGATTCAAATTTTATACTGGCAGGTGTTTACAATGGATTCATGAATCGTAGAGCGATAGGCTAGTAAAAATGGTTGAATGCATTTATCCGAGTCAGTTTGTTGTTCATTAACTTGGATAATTTAGAACGGATAACGGATTGGACCGTGTCAAATTGGAATTACTATGGATAGTAATTCCAATTTGATACGGTCTAATCCCAAGAACCATAATTTCTTCATTAACTTGGATTTTTAGGTAGTTCTCCAAAGTTATCTCTCAACCATTCCATTTGACTGCGGATGAAGAGGTGTTGTTCTTGTCTTATGAATTCCTAATAGCCTGCACAGGCTTTTGAATATATCGGATTTAAAGTTCCTGCCTTGGTCGGAGTGTATTTCCCTTGGAATTCCATATCGGCAAATCCATTCTTAAATATTACGTCGGCAACAGTGATGGCTTCTTGATTGAGTATTGCGTAGAGCTTTGGCTATTTGCTAAATAATCCATCGCTACTAATAAAGCGGTTCTCAGACTTACTGACTGGAAATGGTCCTGCTACATCTATGGCAATTCATTCGAAGTGATGGTAAGTTCGGCACCAATTTTTCACATCTGTACGACTTCCCAACCAATAAAACATTTCTCCAACTTTTTCAAGAGCTTTCATAACACCAAAATGCCCTCGGCCGACACCATTGTGTACGGCTTGTAAAACTTCAGGAATTCTCTTTGATGGCAAAATAGTTTGATATTTGTTATTTTTGCTGTCAGAACTTTCCCAGATTCTTTTTAATAGACCGTCCTTTATCACTAAAGAATCCCATAAAGCCCAGTATCCTTTACATTTCTGGGATTTGGCTGCAATTTCTTGGTAACAAGGTCTTGGTGAATTTTATAATTTCAGCTTAATTATAGGGCCAATATCTCGGTCTTCTTGCTGATCTTTGGATACAATTTCTGGGTCCCATTCTTGAGAGTTTAGAAGGAATGTTCTTGGGCAATGAAAATCGTCAGGATCTCCTCTTTCCTCGTTTCTGCTGCAATGTTTGCAACTTTCTGTGCATGGTCTTTTTAATAAAGCATCAGCATTTTTATGATTTAACCCTTTGCGATGTTCAATTTTAAAGCCATATTCCTGTAGGGGCTGCAACCACCTGGCTATTTGTCCTTCGGGATTCTTAAATTGTAACAACCATTTGAGTGAAGCACAGTACATCCTTAAAAGGAATTTTTGCCCGTAAAAGTACTTATGAAAGTGCTCCAACGTTTTAACAATAGCCAGTAGTTCATCCTTTATCACACAATAGTTGCCTTCAGGTTTAGAAAGAACCTTGCTAAACTAGGCTATTACTTTTTCTTCGCAATTTTGTATATAAGACAAAATACCACCAATACCAGCATTGCTGGCATAAACATCTCAGAGGGGTCAGGATATGACAACACTAGGGGATTACACAAGGCTTTCTTCAAGTCATTAAATGCTTCTCCACATTGTTCGGTTCATACATAGCTGTGATTTCTTTCTGTAAGTCGATGTAACGGTCTAGCGATATTAGCAAAACCTTTTATGAATCGTCTGTAGTATGTACAAAGTCCCAGAAAGCTCCTAAGTTCATGTCTGGCCTTCGGTATTGGCCAATTCTGAATGGGTTCAGTCTTCTCTGGATCGGTTTTTAATCCATGTTCTGTAATAACATGTCCTAGATATTTCACTTCCTTTTGGAAAAACTGACACTTCTTGCAGTTTCTGGAAAACAGCTTCAATATTCTTCAAATGACCTTCAAATGTTTTGCCAAGAATAATGATGTCATCTAAATATACTAGGCATGTTTCCTGTCTAATGTCAATTCCATTAAACGTTCAAAAGTCGCTGGAGCGTTGCATAATCCAAATGGCATAACATTAAATTGCCACAGTCCAGTCCTAGTAGAAAACGCTGTCTTTTCTTTATCCGCTGGATTAAGCTTAACTTGCCAATAACCACTTTTCAGGTCCAAGGTCGAGAATTATTTTGATCCTGTTAAAGTGTTCAAGGTATCATCAATTCTTGGTAAGGGAAAGCTATCTTTCTTTGTGTCGTCATTGAGCTTGCAAAAGTCGACACAGAATCTGGTAGAACCATCTTTCTTGTTAACCATATCCTCAAGCATCCGATCAACTTCATGTCGCTTTACCAAAGGTATTCGTCTAGGAGGCTGTTTTATCGGCACTGCATCGCCAGTATTAATTCAATGTTGAACTATGTTGGTTTTTCCTAAGTCGCTGCCAGACAAAGAGAAGATATTTTGATTTCTACTCAGAAATTCTTTCAATTTGGACACCTAAACTTTATTCAGTAAATGTTGTGATGATTTCACCAAGTCTTGAAGTATCTTAGGTAAAGTATTTGCAGGTCCTGAAGGTGGCAAGTTTGTGCTGGTAAACATTATATTAGCAGGTTGACAATCTTGTCACCCTTTTGGACTTGCTGAGCATATTTTTTAATGTTCATCATTTTTAGAAATATCGTATTTCTTTTACATCGACTTAAGGTTCTTGCTGGTAAAATTCCCTTTGCGTGTAGCGGACAGTCTTGAATTGGTTCGAACAAAATAACTTCTTCCTCTAAGTCATCAAGCACTGCTTTCACAACGCATTCTGACCTCGCAGGTAAAGTAGCATCTTCTAGCAAAATAACTTCTCAGATAGTGGAATTATTTCTTCGTTCGGCAGGTTCATAACTGTTTCTTCATTTTTCGTACGGAGGATACTTTGAGGTATGTCAAGGACAAATTTATGTTCATTCATAACATCAAGACCAAGTATGACGTCATCCATTATGTCTGCCACAAATACAACGTGTACGAAGTACTCCCCAGGCTTATTTGTGCTTCATGGAGACCTTTCATAGGTATAGATTCACCATTAGCTCTTTCCAAGACGTAATTATTATCGTGGTTTTCTAATTTACAAGTATTTATAACGTCCGATTTTACGATGGTGTGTGGAGATCCAGTATCCAATACCATTTCGTATTCCCATTGTTGATACAGCGGCTTTGCACACGTCGCTCTTTCTCACATTTCCAACAACGAATGCCTTTTTTTGCCGGAAAGATAAATACTTGCTTTCATTCTTCGGTTGCCTAGTAGGAGCCTTTTGAAGCTCCTTTAGAGTTTTCGAAATATTTTCAATGGTGGGGTCTTGTTCTGAAATGTAATTTAACCTTCGTAATTTTCCTTGACTTCTGGACGTTTGCTTAGCAGTTCCATACTGAAGGGCTTATGCGAGAGCTTTAGATAATCTAGCCATTCTTAATGCCTGGTTGGTATCAGGGTACCGAAGGCCTTCAATAAAACTGCTTACTGCCAACTCTTGCTTCATATCTTCAGGGTAGGATGGATAAGTCAAATTAATTAGTCGCACAATATCGGTTTAATATTCTAAGACTTTCGTTATATTTTTGTGTTCGACATTGAAGTTGCGCTTTATAAACCTCCTGTGGATGTGCTTCCCATAACGCATTTCTAGATGGCTTACTAATATCTCAAAGTTATTTTGTTTATCTTCGGGTATGTTCCTTAACACCTCTATTGCTTCACCACGCAAGGAACAAACCAGTGCTCGTGCATTTTCGGTGAAATCACAACTATTTCCAGTTGCCGCAGCTTCAAGTTGTTTCAGGTAAGTAACCCACGGCACCTTACCATTAAACGTAGGTGGCTTTATCACATGTGATAAAGAGACAACGTCGGATTTGAACTCACTTTGGTTTCCACTTTCTTCTCCATTTGTTCCATTTCCTCTTTCCGTGGTTAGTCTCAGTTCAAGCAACGTTTTTCTAGTGATTTCTTCTTGATTCTTTTCCATTTCTTGCAGTTTTTGTTTTACATCTTCTTGGTGCCTCCTTATATCATCTGTAAGTGCTTGCTTTAGTACTTCTTGGTTCCCATTCATATCTTCCTTTATTTCTTGCATCATGTCTTCTTGATTTTTCTTCAGGTCGCCTAGTTTTTGCTTGATGTCTTCTTGACCCCTCTTTAGGTCTTTTTAGCCCTTCTTCATTTCTTCTTGGATTTTATTTACGTCTTCTTTAAGTTCATTCTTCATTTCTTCTTGGGTTTTTTTACGTCTTCTTTAAGTTCCTGCTTCATATCTTCTTAACTTCTCTTCATATCTTCTTGGTTTTTCGGTATGTCATTATGCATTGCAATAATCATGTGATGAATCAACTTCATCAAAGAATCCAAATTTGCTGCCATGATTATTAATACTAGTAGAAACTATTTTTTACTTCTTTAACTTCAATTGGATCCTAATCCCGCTTCCGACAGCAAATGTCGGCCGGTACACAAACACGTAGTTTCTGAATGCACTCCTTTTATTCAAAACACAGCTTACATTTAGTACAGGTAAAAACTGGTTATACCTAACACTCGTAACTAAGGTAATCTAAACTTTGTCACTGTCTACTTGTTTACACTTTAAAATCTCAAACTAAACTGAATCAATATGTAGCCTCGGTCTTTGGTAGATAAAATTAGTGTTGAGCAAATTCTAGAATAATCTTAATACTACAGGGTTAAAAGAATTAAGCCTAACAGAACATTCGAGAATGATTTTTGACATTATCATAGTCTTTACAAGGATAAAAATTAAGTTAATCTACTTCATTAAAATAACAAATAATAAATAAATTTATCTAATATTTAACAAATCTATAACTCGGACTAAATTCGCAATAATATATTATGGCAATCTTGTTACATAAATGGGATCAGTACCAGCTGGAGTATTGCAGAGTTAGATTGATTCCAGATAAGCTCCAAGTTAACCGCCGCGATAGTGCGGAAGCATCATTGTTAATCCTTGCGATAATACACTACTTGTATTTTTTCTAATTCTCATGAAAAACTTTTGTGCGCCCTTCTCATTTCATTAGGATTACCCTATTTTGACAAAATATATTTAATTATAGTCCAAATTACCAGCAAGATAGAGAGTCGTTCCACACCAGGTGTGTCGGGTGTTCCTAGAAATAAAACCAGCTGTGTTTTTGGCATCTAAAATTAGTCCGCCCAATTTTTATTGTATTCTTATCAACCCTACCTTTGCACCACATACATAAGAGAGATTTCTACAGTTTAATTACAAGTCAGATTACTGTTTCTTTATTTGTTAAGGAACACTTTAATGTCGATTAAAAATGTTATATTTTTATAAATGAGTATAAGGCAAACAAATATCAAACAAAAAAATCGGTAAATTCACCTTTACTCCTGACTTCTCTCGTACAGATTTCCACTACTTACAATAAACAGTCTATATATACAAATAATTATTTGGTTACAATTTTTAACAAATTCTCTAAGATTTAATTTATTTTAATTTTTTTAAAATTGTAATTTATTATTAATATTGTTAATAAAAAATGTATTAAATAAATCATATCCTTTAATATTTTCTTCCATAAAGAGTTTTATTCCAGAAAATGGAATTTTACCGAATATTTAAACATTTACTTAGGACGTTATTTTGTTTCGCCATATATGATTTGCATTAAAAATTGACCACCAGATAATTTGGTATCGTATTTTGGTTTAGTTTGGCATTAAGTGTAGTACCGTTGTCTCAGATCAATTTGAACGTTGGAAGAATATTCGTGAATCAGCAGGTTTCTATCACGAAATGTCCAGATCAACATCTACAACCGTAAATGGTATTCTAACTACATGCATTGCTACTTCAAAACAAAGTTAATTTCCATTTGTAGTCTCACCGCAGAACAATGCTCATTAGTGGTCAAATCACATTTGGTTCATGAAATGCATTTCCAAATAGGGTGGGTATAAATAAAGTTTGATGTGGCTTATTTAATGGAAATTTAATTGGCTTAGAATTTTAAGAACGTACTCGAACAGGCCAGCTCTATTTAAAATGTTCAAAAAATACTTTATCCTATTTACTGGAAGAAGGATTTATGATGGTGTGGCAACGAGACGGTGCTTCAACGCATAATATCCACTTTGTGAGCGAATTTATAAACAATTAAACATTTTGTCAATGGATCGATTGGTAATATGGGTCCCATTCATCAGTCCGTTTCACTGACATGACCCCATTTTTCTTCTGTGAATATTTATTTTATTAATTTTTTCTTATGCAGGTTTAGTTATAAGTACTGCACATTAAAAAATGTCATTATCTGGTTGGCAACATATCTTATTTTTACCCACAACAGTATACAAAAATATTAAAATTGGTATGGTAGCGTGTAGCAAAGTAGGAATTCAAACGCCGTAGAAAAAAAATAAAGGGCGTAATTTAAAATAAAGAGTGTGGGGCTGACTTTTTAAGTATCGAAAACAATCGGGGGAATTTAAGAGTGAAATTTGGAAGTTTTTAAATCCTTTAAATCCTTTTTAAACCTACTTTTAGCTTTTTTATTACCGGAGATATTATTTCTTTTGTGAAGGACATTGTGGGGCAACCTGTATTACATATATATATATATATATATATATATATATATATATATATATATATATATATATATATATATATATATATATATATATATATATATATATATATATATATATATATATATATATATATATATATATATATATATATATATATATATATATATATATATATATATATATATATATATATATATATATATATATATATATATATATATATATATATAGGCCAAGCTTAAAATAATAATATATAATAAAGTTATAAACAATATAGCATAGATTGGCATCACTTAACACGATTCCATTTGTAGTCCCAACGCAGATGCTAAAAACCATGTCCTAATTGCATGACACGATTTTAAACACAGTATCGAATTTGTTGCCCACATGCAAGTTATGATACATGAAAAAGGAAATTACTTACTCAGATTTGAACGATCAAAGTCGATCTCATAATAGTGGTATTGTTGATAAACATAAAGCTCATTAGTGGTCAAATCACATTTTGTACAGGGGAAATATTACCAAATGGGATATTAATAATGTTTGGTGTAGCTTATTTAATGGAAATTTAATTGGCTGACATGTTTATGAACGTAGTAACAGGCCAACTATATTTAGGGTGTTCAAAAAATATTTTACCCCATTTATTGGAAGAATGATCTATGATGGCGTGGCAATAAGACGGTGCTCCAACCCCAAATACGCAGCGAATTTATAAACAACAAAACATTTTTTAGATGAATTGCTGTATTGTTCACATACTCTATCCTAACTTCGCCTCTATATAATTTTAGTCGGCCTATAAAATATCTAGGTAAAAGAATAACGAATATACAGAGTTTTGATTTTTAGCGGCCTTGTAATACAAAGTATTGTTGATTTATTGATCAGCTTTACTCTTATTTTATTTCGGAACCAACATAATGGCACTAAATGGCAAATATGTGTTGTACATAATGTATAAAGAAACATATATTCTAATTTTTACAAAGTGTTTTAAATCATGAAGCCGTTAGAGAAAATTAGAGCCATTAGATAAAATCAAGATAATTCGCCATAAAAAATATTTTCGTAATATTCAGAACAATTACAAAGTTAGTAATTTTTATCATATTTCATTAAAATAATACTTATAATTAAAAACCAGCCGCTTTAAAGTTAAAATGTGTAAATGAAATACAAAAAAAATTTATTAGTTTTTTCAATATTTTCAGTTCAATTCACTATTTGTCAGGATTGACTTTATGACTGAGCAGTTTTGAGTTAGTTGTCCTAGCAAATATATTTAGTTACTATCTCATTTTTAGGTTTAATTAAATGCTGACTCTTTTATGTAATTGTTGGTAACTTACTTAACCGATTGATTTTAAATTTTAGTTAAAAATTAAGGCTCATATGGGATGACCTGGTAATATTCTGGTTAAAATCCAGAATGGCGGAACAATGTTAAACAAATTAATTAAAGACTAATTATCCGATTAACCTCAAATTTTGCACAAAAATCAAGTGTTACATGGGAATGAACAGGTAATATTTTGATATGAATCCAAGATAGCAAAACAAAACAGCGGCCTAATAAAATATTTAAAACTTCAGCCTGAAAATACTAAATAGTATTGCAAATATTTGCTTAGTTTTGGAAAATTGTATTTGATTATATAGATAGGGTTAAACTATTTGTGTATGCAAGACGAGAAAAGTATCATTATTGATTAATTACATCTGTTGCTATATTCCGCAAATGTCATATTTGTTAATATTATTTATTTTTAATTAGTTCAACATGTTTTCTTAATAACAGTTACAATAAAAATTCCACTAGCGCTACTGATTAGGTATTATTGTTATACCCGCAATAATGATCCGGCATTATTGTTTCGGTAGTTTTTGTCTGGTCTTCAATTTATTAACATGCCCCATAAGACAATAGACAAAAAAGATGATAACAGCTTTACTGAGAATGAACTTTCTTGTAAATGTTTCTACAGAAGAGTATAATACAAGACCCGTTACTGACTTTGCAAAAATATTGTATACTGATGAAACCTCAAGAATTAAAAGCGATTGCTTACATAAATGGAACATATTGCAAAATCCAAACAAGTACACACAAGCTCTCTGCCAGTCATATTCCGTTTACAAGGGATATCATCTAATCAAACCAGTTTTGATAGTTGTTCTCGATAGCTACATATTAATGGTAAAATTAATTTCGGTGATGCACGAACAAAGGATGCCGCTATACTTTGAAATGAATTTGCTAGAGAGGTAAATGGTCTAAGAAACTTTTTTCGAGACAATGATATCTTTATTGCCGACCGAAGGTATGGAGATGCGGTACTGCTGCTTGACCAATTAGGCATTAATTACCGAATACCATGGGGCATGTAACCTGGTGAAAGGCAATTGCTAATGCTAATCGACTAATATCAAAGACCCGTTAGATTGTCGAAACCCGCAGTGGACATTTCAATTCACCCTTCACCATGCACCATGCCCTTAACCTGAGACATTTCTATCTGATTTTTGTGCTGTCATAATTATATATCACGGATCAATTATTATGAATGGTGCAAATGCACAGTTAGCACAGGAACTTTTTCAGAAAGCTACAGCACAGAATTAGGTCAAATTGTTGGTCGACGAACACAACATCTTATATAGAGACGTGGTCGTTGGGTAAATCTTGACAATAATCATGTACCAGATTTTCCCTGTTTAACACTTCAGCGTTTTAGGGATATCCCTGTTGGTACTTATCAACTAAAACTTTCTCCATAGTATATAAGATACAAGACCCTGGGAAAAAGCAATGATTTACATCTGTGGAATAATAGACATAGACAGACATAGACATCTTTATTTGACAACTTTTTGCAAATTACAATTGTAACAAGTCATTAAGTTCAACATAAAAGTAAAATATAGTAAAATATGAAAATAAAATATAAATTCTACACACACTTATATGACACGAGTAACAAACAACATTTAAATTTTAAGTAAAATTAAATAATCAATTGTTATTATTTCAAAATATTCCGAAACATTGTAAAACGCATGCAACGTGAGAGATTCTTTAATTGCAATTTTGAATTTATGCTTTAAAAGTTTCCTAATGTTTAATAATACATTATATAAATCAAAATTTAAAGAATATTTATAGGTTTATTTAATCTATATCTGGTCGTTATAATCGAACTTGCTGATCTTGTGCCATTTATATAAATATGTATATCCGGCTTACGTAGAAATATATCTACATTTTTGTGAATTTCTATTAATTGATGCATTATATATAATGCTGGTAAAGTCAAGATTTTAAGGCTTTTAAAGAAATGCATACAGTGGTCACGATTAGTCTATCCCACAATCGCCCGGATGACCTTTTTTTGTATTTTAAGAATTTGATTACAACAACTCGCTTTTCCTTATAGAATGACACCTTAACAAATGGGTGCATGGAAAAGTGCGTAATAAATATTAAGGATCGCTTCTCGGCTTAGTGCTGGTTTCAATTTTCTTATAACATATATTGTGGAAGATAATTTGCTGCGTAGAAATTCTACATGGGGACTCCAACTAAGAGTATCGTCTAAGAGTATCTATTTGGTGAAAGTCAATTGTCTGCTGGCATTTTTTAAATCTTGTATATTTTTATTACTACAAAATAAGGATGTATCATCCGCATAACAAACACATTTATATGGGAATATGTATGAAAATAGGTCATTCATTCATGCATTTAATGAAAAGAAGAGGCCCAAGAAGGGATCCGTGGGGCACTCCACTCTCCAAGATACTAAATTCCAATATATTATCTCCAAGGCAAACGCACTGATTCCTTGATGAAAGGTAAGATTCCAGATGTTCTAGAGGTCTTCCTCTAATGCCATACCGATATAATATTTCAAAGAGTAGTTTATGCGAAACACAGTCGAAGCCCTTGCTGAGATTACACAAGATGAGATCTACATGTTCTTCTGTTTTAAGGCCCTCGACTATGATTTGCACTATTCTATTAACCTATTGAAGTGTGGAAGGACCCTCTCTAAATCCACATTTCGCCGTTTCAAGCAAGTTATTTGACTCAAAAAAGTTTGCCATATTATCTTTAAGGATAATTTCAAAGACATTCTTAAAGACGGGGACAACTCTAGATAGTTTAAGAGCATCAGGGAAAGACCCTTACGCATATATTAAATAATAGTGCAAGTGGTTTGGCAATATCATCGGCCATATGCTGTAAAATAAGGGCATTAATGTCATTAATATCATAGGATGCTGACTTTTTAAGTGAATAAATTACTCTCAGTACTTCATTTTCAGTAACTGGAAGGAGCGCAGAAGATTTGTTTAGTAATGGTATATAACATAAAATTTCTTTTTAGGACGTATGGCCAATAGACACTTTTTGGATAATTTCCGATGTCACACATAAAAAGTATTAACATCAGTTGTCTTTAATTGTGTTTTGCCAGGGTTGCATGCCGCAAGATTTCTTTTAGAATTTATGGTCCTCCATGTACTTTTAGATATAGTTTTCGATTTAGCAATGTAATTACTATAAGCTTGTTTTTTTGCTTCCGTAATAGATTTTTTATAATCTTTTTGTATAATTTTCATAACAAGTTACATCACTCACAAATTTAACGGTTGACATTTTTTCCCGTTTCTCTTTTAGTTCGTTGTTAAAACAACGCACTTGGTTAACTACCTTTGACTTTCTCATAACGAAAATGTTTACGAGTTAAGTTTTGAATATTGGAAGTCAAAACAGACGCCATATATTTAACGTTATCACTTAGATAAGAAGTTTGACAAATCTAATTCAACTAAAGTCTATTTCATGTTTTGAATTTATTCAAACTTCTAATATGTTGGGTTTTATGTGAACATCAAAATTCAAATTGATAAACTGCCCGTAATGATCTGATAGGCATTGATCGACAACACCAGAGGAAAAACAATTTTCATTTTTATTCGTTATTATATTATCAATACAGGTAACGAATGTACCACTTACTCTAGTAAAATCAGAGATGGTTGCATTCATGCCAAAACTATCAAAAATCGAGATAAGTTCTGCAAGACTCGCAGATCTTCCCAGATAATTAACATTAAAATCTTCAAGAATGACAATTCTTGTATATTTACTGTAGAGACCGAGAAGCAGCTCATCAAAGGACTACAGGAAAGTGTCAACTCAACCAGAACAAGATCTGTATAATGTTAAAATAAGAATCGTACCCTGACAAAACTCTATGGCACAAAGTTCTATGCAATAAGTTCTAACGTCAATAGTTTTATATTCTACATCTCTACGCACATATATACAGGAACCATCGTGGACATATTTCGTTCTACAAAAGGAGGACGCCAATATATAATTATTCACAGTTACATAGTTCAAAATCTCATCACGATACCAGTGTTCACTAACACGTACTACATCTTACTGATTTTCACTCGAAAATAAAGAGAGTTCGTCAGATGTGTTACGTAATCCTTAAGCAATCAAATGAAATATCTTGAGGTTATTCTTGTGATTTGTTATGTTTCGCCCAAGGTTTTCCTTTTCAATTGAAAAAAACCTACTTAGTTTTGCACCAGATGACCACATGGTAGCCTTTAGCATATTAGTTAAATGTTTATTAAATAAGCTAACTTTGAATGATGAGTACTCATTCGGATATTTTGAATCTAACTTTTGACAAACCACTTCAGGAAGCATGGTACATAAGTGAGATTTTAAATCTTGTTCAGTACAAGATGGGTCGAGCCTATAGACCTGAAAATGAAGAAAAGCGGGGGTGGCTTTTAAGCCACAATTTGTTCCAACTTCAACAATTGTTTTTCTTTAATGCCCCTTACATTGAACCATTGACCAGAAAAGAGAATGTTCATTATCTTCAGATGTTTTTGCCAACTCAGCAGAAACGTACTGTGATTTAGCTTTCGAAACAGCATGGTACATCATCTGAGTCGTAATATTTGTTGACCTTGCGGTTTCTTATTGAAACGAGGGCGAGTGATGAGGATGCTTGCGCTGTAGTCTGAAGGCCAACTGAAACAAAAGGTACCGAGGTACTCGGTCCTTTCTTATTAGCAGAGTCCGAGCCGGTGAATTGGGCCCCACGGCTGTTGATCTGTGGCTTTTGTTTTTTAATTTTGAATTTAGAAGGGCGATGATTCTATTAAGTTGTTCGTTCGATTTTTCCATTTCTTGCACTAACCTTTTATGACAATTTACTTCAACTCTAGCCACTTTAAGGTCTGCTTGTACCTTTAGACAATGTGTTCGTTGACTGTGGCTTGGTCAGCACTGGACTCATAAAACACATCCTGCTGCTCCAAATTTCCTTGAAGAAACATCAGCGCACTTTCACTAAGACTCGAAGCACTTTCGGGTATTTTCTTTGATATGATACAGTTAATTAGGTCTTGTTTATTGAGCTTTTTTAACTCACTAGTAATCTGTGACATCTACCTTGGCGCCATCTTGAAAAAAAAAATCCCTAAAAATTATACGGTTAAGAATATTTTCCAGGTTCAGAAACGAAACCAAATATCAAATTTGGATTCAGTACGATGCTGAAATTTTAGGAATATCGAGTTATTATGACACATGTGGATTCGGTATAATATCAGTTGAGACATGCGCAGTGGGCACATATCATATTTTCTATGGTTCTGGGATATTCCAAGTATTTGGTAAGTGTGAAATACCTATTGACAAGTTTATTGAACGGCACCCTGGATGATGTTAATAGAACCAACAACAAATATATTCTGATCGTTTTCTCACCAGAACAGAGAATTTTTTTCGTCAGGTTTAGTTCATCGGCACATAATAGTTTAAGAAAAATATATTGGCCCCGTTGCGGTAAACTATACTATACCATACCACCTATTACTAAACATAACAACCAATTGGCTTTAAATGATGGTAATTTATATAATGACTGCAAAATCAGTATGCAAAATGTCGCTGCTCATGTAAGTAGATACGTAATGTAATGTAAAATAGCTTATACAGTTACAGTAGCATAAAAAATAAGATAAAAGTGTTCCTTTTATTTTTGGTGAGTTATTTAAGTTTATTATAAATTGCGACTAATGCCCCCGAAATTCAAAACCGTCTCTATAAATCAGTGTTATATTTAATTTTAGTTATTGCTAAATACATAATCGGCACTTGTGATTGTTATATTGGTTCAGCAACGAAATTAAATTAAACTAAATCATTAAATTCACAAAAATGTGTACCAAAAGACTACAAACAAGGTCGTTAAAAATCAACACTCTGTAATAAACTTAAACTATCAATTATTCTTTTACCTAGACATTTTATAGACGGATTAAATTGATATAAAAGTTACAGTAAAATTTTCCATTTCGGCCACTTCTCAGAAGCGACCACTTCTATTACCGGTCAGTTTTTAGTTTCTAAATCAATAGCGGTATCTTCTAAAAGGCCACCGATCACTTCAAAAAGTATATTTTTGCCAAAAACACAAGGAATTTGTTTGCTTAAAAGCGGCCATAAACCGAGCCGGCTCGACCCTTACTAATGTAACAGGGGACTGACTGTTTGAGTTGGAAGTTCGCGACTATAAACCAATTAAATTATGAAGGGTTTTTGGGTATTTGGGTACATAGATAGTTATTTTGTGTACATAGTAAATAAGCATTTTTAAAAATCCAAACAATACCTAGTTGTTAAAATTTTATACCCTAAAATATAAAAAATCAATTTAGTTTTGTTTCTTATTCTGAAAGAAAAACAACTATGTCCCAGAAACTTAAACGTTTGTCCCTTAAGGGGAAATTAAATATTGGCGCGGAAAGTGAAAAATATAATACTAGTGCTCAAAAGTTGGCGGACAAGTTTGGTATTGGGAGAACATAACTCAACGACATTTTAGAAAATAAAGTGGAGCTAAAAAAACTCTTCGAAGAATAAGGAACCAATCCAGATCAGAAACAAACGTTTCCTAAAACAGAAAGACTCGGTTTTATAAAGCAAGGAATAAAAACATATCGATATCGCGAACTTTAATACAAGGATTACGACGCTAAAGTAATGTTAAACGTCGATGAAACTGGACTTTATTATGTGGCAATGCCGAACAAAGCTTTTGCGGTAAAATATTATAAATGTGCCGGTAGAAAATCAGCTAAATAGAGAGTGACACTTCTTTTTTTTTGCGTTGTATATGGTGAGAAAGGAAATCCATTAGTCATAAATAAAAGCAAAAATCCGCGATATTTTAGAGAAGCTCCTGTAGATAAATTACCGATAGAATGGGTATCCAACAAGAAAACTTGGAAATCATGACATCTTGACAAGAAACTTTTGACAACAAAATGAAACAGCAGTGTAGGACAGTTCTTTTATTTTCAGATAATGCAACTTCTTGCCAGAAAATAGAACTGCATAATGTTTGTATTGTTTTTCTACCTCCAAACACGACATCTCATTGTCAGCCATTGGATCAAGGAATGATATGAAATTTGACTTTTAAAAACAGAGAAGATACGATGAAGAAGGCACAAAAAATATAGATTTGGCAAGTGCTATGCTGTGGTTAAGTACTGCATCAAAAATGTTCCAACTTATAACCACCATCGAAGAACACGGAGTATTTGACGAAGAAGACGATATTTTACCAAGTCGATTTCTTTTTCCTTTTGAAAAGCCAGGAAATCCATCGATTCAGATGTCCTTACAGAAAGTGCAAGCTTAGATATGCGGGAATAATCCAGGAGTTTACGAATAAGGAGGGTAGAGAGGACCCCACTGAAGAGGACTCCACTGAAGGCGATGAACATGAAGACCAAATGATTATGTGTCGGTAAAAAATATAAGTGGAGTTTGTGAAAAACTTTCAGCACTTTTTGTTGAATCAAACAATGGCGATTTAACCGTTGATATCGCCCACACCTTAATGAAATGTGAAAATAAACTTACAAAAATCAAAATTAAAAATTTAGAAGGGACTTTAATTGGTCAGTTACTATACAAAATATAAGGATGACAAGGTTGTTATTTTGTAAATTTATTGTACTTAATTTTTTTTTTGATTTTCTAATTATATGTACATATATGTATATCTTTCCTGTTTGCTAATAAATAATATGCTCTATAATATGTAAACGTACATTAAGAAATCATAGTTCTTGGGATTAGACCGTGTCAAATTGGAATTATTATCCGACTTTTAGCCTTCGATTGCACGAGGCATATTTACTCCTCTAGATCTGAGTATTGAATGAGCTCGAATAGATATAGGCGGGCTTTTATACTTGACTTGGGCTCACCGAACCATGACCTTTGTTAAGATCGGTTTCCACATGTGATATAGATCGTAATCCTTATCTCTATTGAAATTTTTTGTGTGTTTAAAAATGTCAAAAGGTTCTCTAATTTTTTGTTTGTAAAATCATGGAATCGATGCTAGAACCTTGATTGCCTTTACATTTATAATATGGCCAGTAGTATGTATCTTTCTAGTACATCATTCATATTCCTTAAATCTAATTGATATTAAGCGTCCTGTTTCACTGAAATAAAGATACAAGATCTTCCGGGGATCGCAAGCATAGCTCAATCTTTTCATGTGTATTAAAGATTGTACGTATGTTGGACCGCCGAAGTAATCGTCCTATTTTGTCTGTAGTGGAAGAACAACACTACATAACTTATCATTCTCCTTTGGCGGAGTTGGATTACTATATCTTTTAACTGAAGAGAGCTTCGATCAGTTTCGATGTTTCCGATGTTAGTAAATCTTGATCATAAATCGAAATAGCTCTAAATACTAGTGAGTTAACAACCGATTTCTTTTGTGGTGGATGGTGATGGAAATTTGCATTTAGGTATGTATTTTTATGGGTCGATTCTCTATACAGAGAATGTCCTAATGTACCATTTACTGGGCATATTATAAATATAAAGGAAACTAAGATTCTAGCATCGGTTACAGGATTTTATAAACGAAACATTAGAGAATCAATTGAAATTTTTAAATATTGAAAATTTTCATAGAGATAGGGTTTATGGTCTAAATCATACGTGGAGACCCATCTTAACACAGGGTCACGGTTCGGCGAGCCCAAATCAGGTATAAAAGCCCGTCTGAATCTTTAAAAATAGCTAATGCAATCCAAGGAGAAACGTCGGATGAAAATTCAAATTTGACACGGTGCAATCTCAAGAACCATGATTTCTTAATTGACCAAAGCTCCGAAAGCTTCCGTGTTATATTAGCTAATCTCCATGGGAGGGAAACCAAGAAGGATGTTAAAACTTTTGGTGATTTCCGGAACAGCAAGAAGAAGTTACGCTGCCTGTTGGCCTTTCTCCTTAGACGCCGAGAGGAGTATATAGTACCGAAGAAATCACATTACTGGAACTGCTAAGAATATTTATAAGCGTGCCAGCAATGCATTAGTTAGAGAAAGGATTATGGCAATATGTCGTGATTTAGATACAAATGCCCGTAAACTCTTAGAAAATCAACTGAAATTAACTTTTAGACTAGAAAAAACCATATTTACAACTTCGGACAACATAATTAATGCACAGGCAGAAAAAGCCATCAAGAAGTTACACTTAAGAAACAAAAGAAGTTTGAAGCACTCCCGAAAAGAAAAAATCTAATGAAACCTTCGCAGAATTCAGTTATCAACTTGCCATCTAAGGCCTTAACCGAAGCAAAACATTCCGTCCTTTCCAAAAGCCAAAATTTCGCAATAGCACCGAGTAGCATTGTCCCGTAAAAACACCAATCAAAAGATTACGAGTGGACCACGCCCATGAAGTCAGATATGAGACAGCGAACGTCATTAAAAAATCGAAACCAGCTAAGTCGAATTTCTCCGTAGCAGAAAAAACAATGACGAAGACCTTAAATGAAGACGCAAACAATCTGGTCTTCTAGCAGTTAAAGGCAATGCCTTAGTCGTCATGGACAGAACGGAATACGTAGAAAAGGTAACTCAAGTTTTTGGACAACAACTATGAGGTTACGCAGGCGGACCATACAAGTAGAATAGAAAGACGCATCACCAGTCTGATTAACGCATCCAGTCTACTACCAGCTAAGAAGAAATCATAAAACCAAGCAGCTCCAAGATTTCCAGGTTCTACGGTCTTCGCAAGATACACCAAAACAATGTACCATTTCGACCGGTCGTCAGTGCAATAGACTCGCCCACATACAAACCAAGTAAGTATCCTTCAAATTGTCTTAATTCTTTTACTGGAAAAACAGATTCTTTTATAAAAAAATGCCCATTTCGTGGAAAAACTTAAAGCAATCCAGTTGGCTCTCAAAATATTTTGGTCACTTTCGATGTAGAATCACTATACACAATTGTTCCTTTCAACGACTCAATTTTCATTTTATCAGACATATTATATTATCAAAATAATCTTATTTAGAACTTAATAGACCTAGTGGAAGTTTGTCTTACATCTACTTATTTAATTTTTTAAGGAACTTTTTATGGATAAAGGACCGGCTTTGGGATCTCTCCTATCACCTGAGGTAGCAGATATTTGTATGGAAGCCTTTGAGAATATTGCTCTAAGATCCGCTCAGGTCAAACCAAAACACTGGTTTAGATATGTAGATACTTTTGTTATTTGGCGTAATATCATATTCACAATGGAAATTGATTCTAATGGAACGATTCCCTTTCTAGATATATATGTTCAAAGACAGGAAAATGGCATATAAGGATATCCTGTATATAGACAACCGGCGTATATAAATATATACTTAAATATAAATTCCCACCACCATTCCACACAAAAGAAATCGGTTATTAACTCACTAGTATTTAGAGCTATTTGGAAACATCGAAATTGACCGAAGCTCTCATGAGGGAATGGCTATTGCACTGAAGATATTACGCGTTCAATTAAAATATATAGTACTCTAACTGCGCCAAAGGAGATTGATAAGGAGCTACCGTTAGATAGCGTTGTTCTTCTCTACATACATAGTACTACAAACAAAATAGGATGATTACTTCTGCGGTCCAACATAAGTACAATCTTCAATACACATAAGAAGATTGGACAATGCGATTCTGAAAGATATTGTACCTTCTCAAATAGAAGGAGTACATAACATTCCTTGCTCCTGTAGGAGGACGCTCAATATTAACAAGACTTAGGGAAAAAAGAAACAAATTGTTCAATATTCTGTAGCTGAATACGAGCATACTACTGGCCATATTATAAACGTAAAGGAACCTCAGGTTTCAGCATTATATAAATAAAAAATTAGAGGATCTATTGACATTTCTAAACATACAAACATTTTCAAAAGAGATTCGGGTTACAAGTCGGGTATAAAATCCCAACTGAATGTTTTCGAGCTTTAGGGGGGAGTGTCGTACCTTGGACCAGTCTGTACCTCGGGTCAGTTGAATTTCAATGTAAATGCTATGCAGATTTCTTTAACTTTAAATCGGTTTGGAGTTGTCACATATGCACCATAGATGGCAGCTAGTTGAAATATTTAGAGAACATCCGCAAACTGATTCAAACATTTGCGTTGTGTTTTCTTAAACGGTAAGTAATTTTTTGGCCCATTTTTCATTTTTAATCATCGGAGTTAGAAATGCAAGTAATTTATTTTGCAAAATGTAGATTAATTAATTTTTTTTTATTTGAAGCTACTTTAGACAAATAAACGGTTCTCGTTGTTTCAGATAAACACTGATACTAAATAAAAATGTCTCGAAGTAAATCAGGAGCTAAGAGACCACCTGTAAATGCTGTAAATTTAACTACAGCTGCCAATAAATGTATAACCAGTGAATTATTAACTAGGGAAGCTGCCAAATCCTACAATATTTCCAAAACTACGTTAATTAGGCATGTTAAATCGTGTAAAGAATCGCAGGCCACACTCTTCTAATATATAGCTGCCAATAATATTAAACAAGTCTTTAACATCGAAGAGGAAGCTCTACTGAAAGAATATCTTCTTACTGCTGCACGTCTACATTATGGCCCAATTAAAATTGAAAATCGGAAGTTAGCATACCAATTCTGTCTTGTAAATTAAAAATCCCGGCTAGTCTCTTGGGACAAAAAAAAATTGTGGGAAAAGGCATAGTTAAGATATTTTCTTCACAGGCATCAAGATTTGTCACTTCGTAAACCAGAGTCCACAAGTTTGGCTAGATCAACTGCTTTCAATAAAGTAAATATATAATTATTTTTTAAGAATTACAAAGAATTTCTGTCTAGAGGCAATTTTACAGCAGAGAGGAATATGGAATTGCGATGAAACTGGACTAACAACCGGCCATGTTCCACCAAAAATTGTAGGTTCTAGAGAAATAAAACAACTAGGTCAAAAGACCAGTGGAGAACGAGATCAGAATGTCACTATGATTGAATTTATTGATCCGATCGGGAATCACATTCCTCTTATTATTCCCGAGGGTGAACTTTAAACCACATATGTTGAAAGGCTGTCCGGTTGGAACAGTAGGGGGTGCCAATGCATCAGGTTGGTTAAACGAACGTTCATTTTTGGAATACCTGGAACACTTTAAGAAGCACGTGAAACCAACTGTTGAAAATTCAGTAATATTGCTGATGGATAATCACAACAGTCACGTGAACGTGGACGCAATAAATTTCTGTAAGAATAACGGCATTCTTATGATAACGTTTCACCCTCATATCAGCCATAAAATGCAACCACTGGACCGAACAGTTTTTGGCCCGACGAAGAACTATTACAATACTGCATGTAACGAATGGATGATTATGAATCCCGGACAACCTAATTCTATTTATGAGGTAGCCGAACTTGTAAATAAGGCTTTTCCAAAAGCGTTTACTACATCCAACGTTCAGAAAGGATTTGAAGTTAGCGGACTTTATCCGGTCAATGAAAATATTTTTGGGGAGCATTAATATTTATCTGCGTACGTAACTGATCGTCCTTTAAATGAAGGGCAGGAGCAAAATGCAGATATGCAAAAGGAAGAACAAGAAAGTACGAGAATGCTTTTGGAACTTAATGCTACTCATTCAACTTCTAGTAGTGTTCAAGAAAAGGTTTTATGCGACACTATTACACCTGAAATGATCCGGCCCTATCCAAAAGCACCTGTTCGTGAAACGAAGGCAGGGCGGCGAAGGGGAAAATCACGAATACTTACGGATACTCCGGAGAAAGAAGAGATAGAAGCTCTTAAAAGAGGAAAAAGTAAGATTCAAGCAGTTACCAAACGTCTAGAAATAAATGACATTCTAGAGAAAATACCAAGGAAAGTTGCTAAGCATGACTGGGAGCTAAGTTACAGTGAGGAGGAAACATTAAAAGAAATAGTATGAAGAGAAAATGATTTAACAAATGACAATGAATTAAATCAATTGTCTGAAGACGAGAAGATCAGCAAAGGTGACTTTGTATTAGTTAAAGTGGCAGGTAAAAAGAGTTTTAGTTATTATGTTGCGGAGATAAAAAAAAGAGCGAAGAAAATAACAATGAACTTAGATATTTGCGAAGAGTTTTAAATTCTAACAGATTTATTAATGACGCAACAGAAACTTATGATTTTTACGTGAAGATATTGTGCTTAAACTTCCACATCCTCCCAAAATAAGCGGAACAGCACGTTGTGCTTCGACATTGCAGTTTGATGTTCAGTTTAGCAGCTGTGATGTCAAATAATTTTTTTCAATATTTGTAATATTGGTTTATATTCTTACTTTAAGTTTTTTTGTATCTTTTCTATAATGTATTTTGTAGTAAGTTATGTTTCCCAATAAAATATGTGTAACGATGTTGTAAATATTTTACTGACCCGAGGTACAACATACCATGTCCCAAGGTACAATACCTTGTTGTACTTTGAGTCACTTTGTAAAAATTATTTAAATCTTGATTTTTCATTAAATATTGATACTAAAAAGCAAAATATAGGAAGCAGTATGTAGCCAAATGGTCCTTGTATGTATTGCCCTATTTAGATTTTCAAAATATAAAAGATTAAAAAATATAACTAATGCTTTCTCAAAATTGACCCAAGGTACAACACTCTCCCCTATCAGTGTTCAGATCTCGTGGAGTAAATATCTCTGAAAATGTCTCGTGCAATCGAGGGTGAAACGTCGGACAGTAATTCAAGAACCATGTTTCTTATCACTTATCAATCTATCATAATCATCTATGTATATGTAGCACTTATTTTAATTATTTTTATACGTATATTTTGCAAAATAAAAATGTGTTTCAATAAATCACGTCAACACACTTCATTTTTACCAATAGTGGTAACTTTCCATAACGGCCAAATTTTTCCATCCATTTGCTCCGCCATAGCTCGAAAACCTGTCTGATCGAACCCAACCGGATTTTTGCAAAAAATGAATTAAGGGGGCCATAATCTATTATATATAAAAAATTTAGAAAGTTTGACCGAAATCGTTTGTCAATGTAAATAGTACCTAGTTCTTTATGAAGAACCCAAGATAGATAATACTCCGCATAGACGATCATTCCAATGTTAAGATACTCTCTAAAAGGTTCTCAGATTTTGTGCCATATTTCATATACTTGAGATCCATCGAGAGATTTTCACGCCTTGCGCCCATAGTTGCTGGTCCACGACGCACTGCATCAGATGATCTAGTGAATTCGTTTATACATCGGTTTTACCCTATTACCCTATCTATTTGACACCTTAAAACATACTTTTTGTACAGGCTTCTGGAAATACTGAGCCAAATATTACTGCGTTTGCGTTTCATATAAACGGCGACACGAGCAACTGATTTATATCTGATGGAATGTATACTCAAAGTATAATCGGTCTTTGGTAGTACTAAAGTTATGGCCATTTTTTGTCAAAGAGTTTCTACAAAAAAAAACCTAATTATTTTATATTAAAGCTAGAGAAATATAGACATCTTTTTAGACCAAATATTGCAAAATTCAAATTAAAACGTTTTAGTGCAAGTAAGCAAGTAAGTTTTTAAGATACATAAAAATAAATTTTAGTTAGTGTCTGCCTTAAGCTCAAGTAAACCTTACTTCTGGATATCTTATTTTATATAGTTTACGCAGAATGTAGGAATCTTAAAAAAATCGGTAAATTTTCTTTATCCGGAACTTCCCTCGTTATGAATTATTACTTTTATTAGGAACAGTGAAGTGTGATCCAATTTAGTTCAGTACATAGTCTCAGTATATATGTGTTATATATACTGTCTCTTCATTTTTATTGGGCACTATTTTGTTCCATCGTATTGGATTCCTAAAAACATGTTTACCATTTCAATTCAATAAGTATCCCACTTTCACATTCAGTTTTTTTACAAAATTTAAAATCAATTGAATAAAATACGTTGATTTTTTAAAAATTTTATTTGAGCGCCATTTTGTTTCACCAATCTTAAATTGAGACCCATAATATCAGTATTTACCTACTCCGTTGATCCGCAGATATCCCAGATATATTAAGTTTCTAAATGGTCTTCATTAACGATCTTCTTGTTGTTAGGTTAAAATGTTGTATTATTTAGGGTTAGGTACCAACGGAGTAGGTAAAGACTTATAATATGGGTATCATGCAGGATATAAAATGTATATGTGTCCTGAGGATGCAAAAATATAGTTGCGAAACGTCGAAAAGTAAAAAAAACTTTGTTTTTTTTTACTGGATCCTAACTCCAAATAATAGACCAGTCTAACATAAATACAAGAGGATCGTTAACGGAAATCATTTAGAAACCTAATATCTGGGAATCGCGAACCAACGTAGTAGATAAAGTCTAATAGTATGGGTTTCGTGCAGGATATACAATCTATATAAATATATATATATATATATATATATATATATATATATATATATATATTTATATATATATATATATATATATATATATATATATATATATATATAATATATATTTATATATATATATATATATATATATATATATATATATATATATATATATATATATATATATATATATATTGAGGATGGAGCAATAGAGTAACGAAACGTCGACATTTTAAAAAAAGACATTTGTTTTTTTTACTGGATCCTAACCCCAAATAATACACCATTCTAGCATACAAACAAGACGATCGTTAACGAAAGGCATTTAGAAACTTAATATCTGGGAAATATCTGCGGTCCAACGTAGTAGGTAAAGACTGAAATTATGGGTTTTATGCAGGATATTGATGCACCAATAAAGTTTCGAAACGTCGACAGTTTAAAAAAATCTTTTGTTTTTTACTGGGCCCTAACCCCAAATAATACATCACTCTAACATAACAAGAGGATCGTTAACAAAAACCATTTAGAAATTTAATATCTGAGAAATATCTGCGAACAAACGGAATACGTAAAGACTGATAATATGGGTTTCATGCTGGATATAGAATCTACATATGTCCTGAAGATGCAGCAATAAAGTTGCGAAACGACAACCATTTAGAATCTTAATATTTGGGAAATACAAGCTGAATTACGGAGTAGGTAAAGACTGAGAATATGTGTTTCATGCAGGAGATAGGATCTATATGGTCCTGACGATTTAAAGAATACTTGTTTTTTAACTGGATCTTTACCCCAAATAATACGCCACTCTAACAAAAAAGTTGTTACATTGTTCCGTTATATTAAATTTTTACCAAAATATTATCAGCCATCCCCATATCACCCTCAGTTTTTGGTCAAAATCGGGTAAGTAATATTTAAGCTATGTCGCGAACTGACAGATCGACGGAATTTGATAAAACATGTTTTTTTGGCTTCTAAGGACGTTATAACATAAATATATGTAAATCCTGAGAGAGTGATTTTTTTCACGATTACAAAAAATTTATTTGGCCGCAATTGTGTTCCGCCATCTTTAATTAGTAACACAGTTTTACTAGTTATGGCACCCAATTTGAAAGCAATCCAATAAGTAGTTCTTTTCAGGTTCAATTTTTAAATATTTTATTATACCGCCATTTTGCTCCGCCATATTGGATTCGTAGCAAAATTTTACCAGTAGATTTCAATATTATACTTGATTATATGCAAAATTTGAAATAAATTTACTGAAAGAACTTTGTAATGTCATTGTTTGTTTATTATTTTTACGTTGTATGTGTGACGTGTTGCTTAATTTTAAAGGTACCATTTATTTATGTAATTTAAAGGCTTTTGGATAGTAATTGGGATATGTTTTTCTGATAGGTCTGATGATGCTCCACCGAGCGAAAAACATGTAACCAGTTTTATTTTATTATAAACTTTGACTGAGACCGAGACTTAGCGTCTGTTTACTGTGTGAATAATGGATGATTTACTACAGTTTCCATAGATACTTGCATTTTTTTCATGGCCTCAGATTCGAGTGCCAAACTTTATTTTACTTGTTGATCCCTATACCACAATTAGTTATGCCAGTCAATTTGAAATCAAACCAATAAGTTTTTTCCAGGCTGAATTTTTAAATATTTTTTAGGCCTCCATTTTGATCCGACATCTTGGATTCGAACCAATATTTTACCGTTAATTCCAACATAATAATTGATGTTTTTCAAAATTTGGGATAAATTGAATGAGTAGTTGTTTAATAATAATTTTTATAACACCGTATTGTGTTTTTACCAACATGTTACCAGGTCATCCCCATATGACCCTTAATTTTTGACCATAATTTAAAGTCAATCGGATAAGTATTTTTTTAGCTATGCCGCAAACAGATAGACAGACAGACAGACCGACGGAATTGAGAAAACAAGTTTTTTATCAACTAGAGACCCTTAAACGTGAAATCTTTTTTCACGATTACAATATTTCCCTTTTACGAGGGAAGTAAAAATGAAAAACGACTGACACATAAAATAATATATAAAAACATGTTGAACTGACTGTTAAAAAGCAAGATATTAAATACATATAATAACGGGAAACTTAAAAAATTACACACTCTTATATATGTAATTTTTGCAACAATTTTCTAATTCAAAAAACGAAAATTAAAGGCGTTTTTTGTCATGTTTTAGGTAAAAATAATGATTTGAAAGTTTTAATATTCTTGTTACACCCATAGTAGAGACACCTCCAAACCATAGGTAAGCTTTATTCTAACACCGGTTAATTCCAATTAAAGTTTTAAAGGGGCTTCTAAAGAAAACAATCAGCTCTCAATATTCGCTGAAAATTTGCATAGCCCACCTAATACGTCCGACGGCGGATTAATGTTAATTTTAAACCCCAAATTAGGTTGTTTTCTTATTTTTAGTATCGAACTAACCATGGATATGGTTTGGGGTATCTTACTGGTTCGAACAATAATAATATTAATAATAAGTAATCAAAGGAGAATGTAAAGGCTATCTCTTATGGCAAGATTTTTTAATAGTTTCTTCGATTGTCTTTATATATAAAAATACTAAACCTGGTATATTGATAACCAGCAAGATTTAATGCAACATATTTAAAAAATATCTCTTTTCTTCTGAAAATATTCGTCTCAATATTCGCTAAAAATTTGTTTGCTCCACCTAATATGTTAGGCGATTTATAATTAATTTGAAACCCTAAATTATATTGTCTTTATATTTTTAGTATTGGGCCATCCGTGGATACAGTTTAGTGAAATCTTATTGACTGGAATAATATTAAAATAAATAGAGACTGTAAATAAAGGAGACTGTAAGAGGTGCCTCTTAAGAAGGAATTTTTGTCAGTTATCTCGGTTGTCTTATATATAAAGATATCAGATCTGATAAATGCAACAATAATACACAGGGTATTCCATAAGAAAGAAATAAATAAAATCTTTTATTTGCTATCTTTAGTACTACTATTGTGTTCACAAGAATTTTGTACTTCTCTCCATCAAGTTTGGAGTCAATCGAATAATCATATCTGAAAATATTTCTTCGCACCGAGACTTTTGCCGCAGAGCAGTCTGTTAAGAAATCAAAATCTATCGACAAGGAGCGTCAAACTATCGGCTGTCTAGTGAGGCCAATCAGGCCTAGTATAATTTAAACCTGCTTGGCCCCTAAAAGTCGTTTGGTCCGTTATACCCATTATACCAACAAGGAATTGCGTGAAGCAGATAGTGGGAAGCCCAAAACGACAGATGTAGATACGAATGTTAAAAACTCGCAAACTATCCAACATTTTACTGGCGTGTGTCAAAAATTAGTCCAACGAGCTATAAGAAATGAGTTGCTGTATAAGAAATAATAATGCATTAAGAACTAGCAGTTAATTAAAAAAAACAAATAATAAGCATATAAGCAAAGGAGGTTTCACCCTTGTGAGTTTTAAGGTTTTTCTATTTCTATTACACTTAGACTGGATATACCGCGGTTTCGAGCAGTATTTGATTTTTTTGAGCGTTTGGTCAGGTGTATTAATATAACAATTTAGAAAATTTAAACTTGATTTTTTTATCAGTTTCAATAACGCAAAAGTTATAAGATCTTAAATTTAAAAATAAAACTTTTTGTTTTGTACTACCTCATTTAATAGCATCCTGGTAATGACCAGAAATATATTCAATCATAAAAGAACTAAAAAGTTGTTAGAATAATTGAATTAAAATGGCTTATTTTGCTCTAACAATATAGATTTACTTAAAAATAAAGATTTTATATTAGTGCGCAAGTACAAATTCTCCATAAATTTATTAGAGTGGTTAAAATGCATATTGAATGGTATATTCATTTCAAAAGCAAATCTCATCTTAAGGTTCCGAGAAATTGTATCCGCTTTGAAAGAAAAGGTAAACAACATTTGCCCCCGAATGTATTTGTTAAAAAGAAAATTTCGAAGAGAATTATTCGAGTAGAAGTACATGATTACGGAAAATGTCCAAATAAGTAAGTTTTACTGCTTCGACAAAATTTCCTCTTTGTTAAAAATACAGTTTTCATTTATCTCAGGCATCACCACGGCAATAGAAGTAAAACATATAGACTTTGGCATATGTATCTATAAACAAACAGGATTTGTATTATATATCTTCCTATTTTACAAAATATATATATTATGGTAAAAACGTATTCAAAAGTATTTCTTATATGTTACACGTTAGACACCGGAAATGACAATAAAACTCAAAATTATCCAGAAGCAAAAATTTAAAAAAATTACCCGAGAACATTATTAGCTGTTCGGCTTACCTTGTACTGGGCAAAATAACATCTAGCACTTGACCCTTGTCTAAATAAAAGTGTTATTAATATAAATTAGCGAAATAAAGGGGTTTGGAGCAGATTTTTGAAATGTGGAGTGCTTTTTTTTAGTATTAATCGTGTCGCTCCTATTACATCTGTTATGAATGTTGACATAATTTTTGTATTTTAGTCTGAAGGTTTTTATATTTCAACCGTGTTTTTGTCTTTTCCTATGGGATATTATAATCTGATGGCATGGCAGTGTTTACGAGCAGGAATTTCTTTTTAACTTTATACTTTAGTATAATATCACTTTTATTCCCTTTGATGCCTCTACATGTCTCCAGTTGTATGTCCTAAATGATGGTGATGTCGAGAGTGTCTATTACAGGGTCTGGATTAATCCACATTATATTTTATACACATATTCCAGTGCAGCTATTGTGTCACTGTGTTATGCCGGTCTTATTACGCTTTTTTGGCCAGGATTGGATAACATGAAACCACATGATGGACAGTTTTCTGATGAGTCCGGCAATATCTTTTAGGTCATTGCCGGATTTCAGGAGTTTTGGTCATGGTTGCTATGGTTTTTTCCTGACAGGCTGTTATTTGGGTCTTTGTTTACAGTTTCTGTTTCAGATTCCTGGGCAATCTGCCTATACAATCTTTTTACTTCCCATGTTGTCATTTCTTCATTTTTCATTCTTTTTATTATTATTATTTTGGTAGATGCAGATCGTCGTGCCTCCGCGGTTACAAGATGCTGCATTTATCACTTAATCAATATCAATAGGTAACCACTGTGTTGGAGACTCTAGTTTGATGGGCAGCTAGACTAGTGAGGCCAAAGAACATAGAGCGACCTCAAAACAATGGATTTCTGCATGAGGTAAATTAAACTTAGTGCGTCGTTCTCTAATGCTTTTGTTTTCATTTTAGATTATTCAAGACTCTTTCTTGAGTGGAATGAAGGCCTCTTCCTTTTAGATAGCTTTATAGATAGATTAGATAAATTATTATTTTTAAACCCAGACTAAATATTAGATCTTTGTATTTTTTTAATTTTTCTTTTTCCTTTATTGTAATGTTGGTTACTGCTGGGCAGGAAAATTCAATTATATCTAAGAGTTTTCTTCTTAGATCTTGAACTACAATACTTGGTTTGTTGGCCTCAATTCTTCTTTGCGTGACGTAGAGAAAGTTTCAATATATTTTGCACTTCTCATTCCCTACCAATCATAACAATATGTCTTCCTGTTGGAGGCACTCACGACAGGTAGGGTTAAATCTCCGATCTATATGCAATTAAACAATCCATCCTGAACTATCATAATAAACCCCTTAGTGTTGCTCCTCGTAGAAACGAAGTTTTTGGGACATACCTTCTTTTAATATATTTGCGTGGTATTGCTTGGGCATTGCCATTGCCGTATAGCTGTCTCTACCTGCATGTCTAAAGATAAATGCCCCCTTGCTCTTTGTTTAATGTTGTTTGACAAAAGTCATCAAGAGATCTTCTGCCTTTACAATGCTTCAAACTATGTTTGTAGTTGCTTTGCGATAGGCTCCTTCAATGCTTATTAGAGTCCCGCCGACATGGATTCTGTGTGCAGTGACCTGTGCTTTGTCATCCCCTTTCTAATAGCACGATCCAGCGCCTCAATCCCCTCCACGGTCTATATAAGTTCCAAATGTATGTATTTTTTTTCAACCAGGAATGTAGATGAGTGTTTATAATATGGTTGTATTCTATTAATCAAGTTTGGTTTTTTGCAGATCTCTTGGTGTAAGACTCCGGTAGCTTTTGGTACTACCTTATTATTATTATCATTATTATTATTTTTATTATTACCAGCTGGCCCTGCAGATCTTGTTCTGCCTTTTCTGTTATATGGCGCGATGAGTTTCCGGTAGAATTATAAGAATATGGAGCGCATTCACCACATCGTTCAGAAATGTTACTGGAGAGAAATACTGAAAGGTCTCGGTAGCCACACGATCATCAAAAAAAATCATATAAAATGGTGCAGTAGAACCCTTTCACGACCTTGCTGAAAAATCTGGCTTTTGGATGTTCCTGTGAATGTCTGTATTAAGTCCTAGTTGAGCCAAATGCGTTGTAAAGGTTGTTAGGCTGAGACCTGTTACTGATATGACGAGAGGAACAATGATGACTCTTTCCTGTTTCCACAGCCTTTTTACTTCCATTGCCAAGTCGGTGTATTTGGCGATCTTCTCACTGTATTTCGCTTAAATGTTCTCGTCGTTGGGGACAGCCATGTCAATTAAATAAGTGATTTTCTCTTTTTTGGATTGAAAGGTGATATCGGGTCTGTTGGCGGGGATTGTTTTATCTGTGTGGATGTCAGTGTCCCAGTAGAGCTTGTAGTCTTCGTTTTCAAGTATGGATGTTGGTGTATAATGGTAGTAAGGGTCTGTGTTCTCCGTTAGTTTGTATGTTGTGGCTAATGCTTGATGAACGACCTTCGCTGGTGAGTTGTGTCTCGCGGTGTATTCAATTCCGGCCATTATTCTACATCCTCGTTATGTGATCGATCGTTTCTCTCTGGTGACATCTCCTACACCTCTCTCTACTTTCGGTAGTTTCTGGTTGATACGACTTTGTCCTGGATGGCAACCAGGAAGCCTTCTGTTTCGTGGAACAGCTGCCTTTCTTGTAACCACGTATATGAAAGCTTTTTGTGTATATGGTCTTGCTTTATGTGGTATCTGTGTCTTCTGTGAAATGTTTTTTCAAACCAGGTGTTCATCTTTTCTAATCGGGATTGGATGTGACTGTGTGCGTCATGGCTTGAGATAGGTCGAGCGGTGTATAATTCTTGTCTGCTTTCACTATTGCCTGGTGGGGGTTAGTTTGTTTGTTGTAGAAGAATTTTCTGAGTTCGTAAATTTTTTTTAGCGATTGTATGTCTATAATTCCCCTCCCTCCTTCTTTTCTCTCGATGGTGAATCTTTCCTTGCAAGCGTTGGGATGTAACTTTTTGCGTTTAGTAAATTCAGAGCGTATGAGAATGTGAAGGTTTTCTATGTCTTTGTGTGACCATTTAATGATACCAAACGAATACGTAAAAATAGGTATGGTGAAGGTGTTAATAGCTTTCGTTAGATTTCTGGAATTCAGTTTTGTTTTTAGTAGCTTTGTGAGTCTGGTTTTAAATTAAGTCTTGAGCTCTGATTTGATATGAGTGTGGTTAATTTTGGTGCTTTGATGGAAGCCTAGGTATCTGTATGTTTCTTCTTTGAGTATGTTGTCTATAGTTTTATTGTTGATTGTTTGTGGTTCATGTGGTCTTTCCACTGTCCGTTGTTGAGATAAAGTAGCTTGCATTTACTTATACCAAATTCTATGTTGATGTCCAGGGTATACGTTCTTTAAGGAGTTCCTTTAGCTGTGCCTTTGTGTTTGCATATAATTTTATGTCATCCAGGATGGTTTATTTTGTTTAGGTTATTCTTTTGGTGTTTAATTTGGAATCCGAAGTTTGTGTTATTTAGTCTGTTTAAGTGGATTGAGACAAAGGCAGAACCACAAAGCGCTGAGTGAATCTCCTTGGAATATACCTCGTCTGATGTAGATCTCTTCTGTTTCGATATGCTCTTTTTGTGTTCTCAGGTTGATTTTAGTTTTCCACGTACTGCGTAAGAAATTGCCTGATGTTTTTATTGACTTTATATAATTCTAGCACTCTGGTTAGCCAACTGTGGGGTGTAGAATCAAAGGCTTTTTTATAATCTATGTAACCAGTATGAAGGTTTCTATAATTTTTCCTGGGTTGTTGCATGATGACGCCGTCTATAATTAGCTGCTCCTTGCATCCTCGGCTGTTTTTCCTGCACCCTTTTTGCTCTTCCGTTAGATAGTTTTTGTGTGCTAGATGTTGTTCTATTATCCTGGTAATTGTGGCTGTGATGATCTTTTATAGGGTTGGAAGGCACGTAATAGGTCGGTAATTTGACGGGTTCTTATTGTCTGAATTTGGGTTTAGGGTATTCCTTGGGTGAGAAAACTGGGGAGTGTGCTAGGTTTTAAAATAATTTCATTAATTTGGCGAGTGAGAGCTTCATGTGTGGAGGTAAACTGTTTGTACCAGAAGTTATGAATGTTATCTATTCCAGATCATCTCCAGTTATGCGTGTATTTGATTGTTTCTGCAACTTCTTGTGTTGTCATTGCAAAATCCTTTTGTTCCTCCAAGCACTTGTGTCTGTCTGCTTCCGCTTTAATCCATGAACCGTTATTATTATGTAGTTTCGGTTCTGACCAAATACTTTTCCAGTATTCTATGATCTCTTATTTGGACGGTGGTTCTATTACTCGTGCCTCCTCATTGCTTATGATTTTTTGGTACAACTGTGTTTCACTTCTTCGAAACAGGTTGTTGGCGACCTTTCTTTCATTTGATTCTTTGTCAGGAGTGTCAAGGATTTCTGTAAGTGTGTGATCAGGAGATGCAGATTTGATTTTCTCTGCACTTTGTGTGATACGTTTTGACTTGTTGCCGTTCACGGATTGGGTAAGATGTCCCAATTCCTTTCTAATTTTGATAATTTGGTTTTCGATCCTTATGTGCCATTTGAACTTTGGTTTCATGCTGTTGGTGTTTTTGTGTTGTGGCGGGAGTTTCTGATTGTTCTGTGTATCGTGGTTATAGCTGCTGCGTAGATCACTGTACGAATGTCCTCAATTGTGCTCGCATTCATTATGTACTCGGGAATTATGTGTTCGTTGATGGTCTTTAGGATTTTATGTGTGTCCCGTTGGAATATTACACGAGGAATAGGATGTCTTGTTGTAGGATCAGAGCCTGACCATTTGTTTAGATGTGACTTTATTTCTACTTTGATTGTTAGTGTGAGAGACGGTCTGAGGTGTAGCTGTGTGCATGGTGCTTTGGGCGAATGATTCACTTGTCCTGTGTGCTGTATGGTGCTTGTCATCTGTCGTGGGTTGTTGCTGGGACCTTCGCCCCTACTGAGTATTGAGTAAGGGTGCAGATCCTCTTGCACAAAGTTGGGCTGGTTTATATGTGGGATCGGTTCGGCATCTGCCCCACTGTCCTCAATGTTTGGGTGATGAATTTTTAGTTCAGCAGCTACCATAGCTTTGATGTTTTGCAGTGCGAGTGGGGTGAGCTTACTGGTCTTAGTGATGACTCTTTTTTGTCTTTTTCTGTTCTGTGATAAGTAATTTGTATTGTGGATATTGTGCTATGAAAAGTGTATGCAGTTTATCCTGATGAAATTGTCTCAAGTTTGGTAGTGGTGTAGTAGGAATGCATCACCGTTCGATTCATTTCACCTGTCCATTTTAACCTCTTCCTTGGTTTACCTGCCTTGATAGTTGCAGGTAGTCGTTGCGATATATCTCAAGTTGTTGTGTTTAATTAGCATCTGTGTCAGATTTATTTGTGTATCCATTTGGGCAGCGCATGATCGGTTTCCTCGATTTTGTAATGCGGCTCATGCGTTGCCCTACCTTTTCCGCCTTGGTGGGTGTTAACTTAGCCCGCAAAACACTTTCGGTGGGTATATTTTCCTTTGCTTGATCGTGATTGTTTCGGTAGAGCTGTTCTTTCCCGCAGCGTCCTCGGCCGTTACGCTGCTCGCCCAATGCTTCGTTGTTTGGATTGATGTTTTGTGGTGTAATAAGCTCAAAGTGTCCCGACATTGGATCGCCTTTTAGTAAAAGGTAGATCATTTTATTGTGTGTATGTTTGCCTATTATTGTTGTCTCTCTTTAATGCACATCTGTTTTGTTCTTGTTGTTCTTGGTTTTCAGAAAATATGGCAGATATGCTTCTGGGTTTCCGAGAGAGCAAATATTTCTAGGCTCGTTCCGTATGTAGTGGTTTTGCTCATAAACTTATAATGGTTGTCGAAGTCCTTCATATCGTCGTCGTGAAATAACGAAAATATCTGAAGTTCCGACCAGTTTTGTCGTACGTATTTCAATGCGTCTTCTCGAAGTTTGTCCATTGTTTTGTTGGCCGTATATGTACAAGCTGACTGATCGGAACAACTTCCGTCTCTAACAATGTCGGCTCTGGTGAAATTCTCGGGAATAGATTTAGCTTTAGTAGTTTTTTCTGCAAAAGCCCGCCTATTCAGCATTTCGCCTCCACCGTCCCGCATGCTGTCACCTTCAACAGTGGCTCCAAAGGTACCCTGGGATCCCCAGGCAGCGACCTGGCTCCATTTTTATGGGTGTGCCACCATTTGACCCTGATGGTCCAGGTAACTCGGTTCCGTGGAGGCGTCACTCCCCAAGCAACTTAACCGAGGTTAGTTGCTCCGTGCGGTTTATTATTATTATTATTACTATTATTATTATTATTACTATTATTATTATTATTACTATTATTATTATTATTACTATTATGATTATTATTACTATTATTATTATTACTATTATTATTATTATTACTATTATTATTATTACTATTATTATTTTTATTACTATTATTATTATTATTACTGTTGTTATTATTATTATTAATATTATTCGTCAAACTATATTCTAAGAAGGTCTAAAGACTATCCACAATGTTATTCATTACAGGCTAAATTCAATATTGACAAGAATTATTCTAAACTGTTTAGTAGTGATGCCCATGATATTCTCGTTTGCGAGAGTCTCATCTCGTCTCATCTCGCTTTCGAGACAAGACTCGAGAAGATACTTTAAATTTTTCTTGCGAGACAAGACGAGACTTTCAAAAAGTCTCATCTCAAATCTCGCACCAGAGTCTCGCAAAAGTCTCGAAGTATCGCAGATAAAAAAAATGCCAATTAATTATTCTAATTATCGCGAATGTTATTGATACATATTTTTTAATTCCGCATAATAGCGAACAGTCTGTGTTTACAATAATATTGCCTTGGACAAACGAAAGAAATTTGGTGATTACGTGCACTTTTTAATATTTATTTTAAAATTGCAAGTGGGCATAATAATTTTGGTCATCACAATAAGTATAAGGCCATACATTTTATTACCACAAAGCCCGACGACATGACGTCGCGCGTCGGTCGCACCGGCTGCATATTATCAAAAGCTGTTTTAATTATAGATCTGTCGATAAAGACGCTTAGAGCTTGTTTTTTATTTGGTTTGGGTTGGTTTAAGTTGGTAATATAAAAATAAAATCACTAAGTGTAAGTATCGGTCAAATATTAAAAAGATGACCAGTGCGTTTTGCCATTGCGAGTGTCATCGGAGCTACAATAAATGAAAAACCTGATATATCGATGTTGTGTGTGTGTGTGTATGTTTTATGGCTCTGGTGTAAACCGAATGGCCAGCATCTCTCTTTATGAGTATGATAGTATATATATTTTTTAATAATTTATGTTATCTTGCTCTACTAATATCCAATTTTCCGGAAATCCCATTAACAAGCAAACTATTCCATATATACATTTCTATAAATATACATACATAAATATACTATTTTATACAAAACTTTTTCTTGTGCACAATGTCATCATATAGCTAAAATAGCTATAATTATTATTATTTTTTTAAATTAACCTTTTTTTCCTTTTTTGTTAGTTTATGTTTTTAAAGATGTTTACTTTTTTATTTTTTTTTACATTTTTTCTTTTCTGACTTTTTTTTTTGTTTTTTTTCCATTCGTTTATTTTTTCCTTCTTTTTTTAAATTATTTATTTCTTTTTTTTTGTGTTTTTTTTGTCAATGTATCTTTTACTTATGCTAAAACAATATTCAAGTAATGGCTCAGCTACAACTTCAGTTTTCTCTGGGAGATTTAAATCTGGGACAATTTAAAATTATGTGTTCTAAGTCTCCGATTTCACCACATTCACAGTTATCCTGATTTTGAAGGCCAATTTTTGTTCTTATGTACAGGGTATAAAGCATGAAAACTTATGTTGCGAGAAATAGTTTTGACAAAATTTTTATCTGATTCCTTCTGGAACCATACTTTTTTACATAAATTTGGAAAGTTATTTTTATATTTTAATTTTAGTTCTGTCATTAAATATTACACCTGCCAATCATTCATCATTCTTCTTGTTGCCATATTAACAAAATCTGTATGAGGTAATTTAAAGTTTAAATATGATCCATTGACAGTGGCTTCTTTGGCTGCTTGGCCTACAAGCTCATTTTCAGGAATGCCTACATGTGCTTTTACCCAGACAAAATAAACCCGTTTGTTCATATCTTTGCAGGAGTTTATTATTTCGGTAACCAGATAGTTGACAGGTGGAACATCCAAGCAGTTGGATAATGTTAATAATGCACTTTGACTATCAGAAAATATTACGAACCTATTATTTTCTGTAAAATTAGCACAATATTTAACTGATTCAAGGATAGCCCAGACTTCGGCTGAATAGATAGAAGTACCATCAGGTAAATGAAATTTTTTAATATGTTTGTTATTTTTGTGATAAAAGGCGCACCCTTATTGTCGATTTAAAACCGATCCGTCTGTGAAAATTTGCTCGTAATTCACCCAATTTGTGCTTTGTTGTTCTCGAAAGGTATGTTTTAAAATTAACTGGTTTTTTTACATACTGTCTCTGATAATAATTTTTTGGGGGATTTCAAAAGCGGAGTATTCTAATTGAAAGTATGGTAGAGTAATATTGCCGTAAATGTCTTCCTTTCTCTGGGTTATCCAAGAATAACTATGTACTAACATGGGCAGTTTTTTTACTCTCCAATACGAATGTGTATAACAAAATATTGTAAGTTAATTTTATTAATTAAGATACTATTTTTGGATATTAATTTTAAAAGGAACTTATCAGTTAAAAATTTTCGTCTTAAGTCTAATGGGGGTTCCATTGTTTCAGCCTCAATTACGAGTATAGGGGTACAATTCAAAAAACCCACGCTTTGTCTTAAGCATTTGTTTTTTATTTTTTCTAATTTATTTAAGTGACTTTGAGCTGCAGATCCATAAAAAATACTAGAGTAGTCCATAATTGAACGAACGAAGGCTTTGTAAAATAAGAGACATATGTTAGGGTCCGCTCCCCAATTTTGTGACTGAAGACTCTGATTACATTTAATCCATTTTCTGTTCGTTTTATAAGATGTTGTATTTGGTCTTTCCAGTTTAATTTTTTGTCCAAAATAAGTCCTAGATATTTAACTGTTGCATTTTGATTGATGGTTATCCCTCCTGAATTGATGTTTTGTGTATCTTGTCTCCTTCTTCTAGTAAAATTGCATATTATTGTCTTCTCGTGAGAAAGGTTTAGTCCATTCTCTTTTAACCAAGCTAATGTTTGGCTAAAAGGCTCTTGTAGATTTTGATGGCATGTTTCTGGAGATTTATTAGTCGTGTAAATACATATATCATCAGCAATTTGAAGAATGTTCACGTTGCCGTTATTAAAAATTTGTTCCAGATCATATGTATATATTATGTACAATAGTGGGCTTAGTATACTGCCTTGAGGGAGTCCAATTTTTGTTTCTCTTGCTTTAGATAATCCTTCATTTGTTCGTATTGATATCTGTCGGCTGTGATAAATGTCGTATAAGTTTTTTACTATTTTGAAAGGGATTCCAATTTTATCCATTTTTTCGACAAGAATATTGTATACAACATTGTCGTAAGCTCCCTAGATATCCAAAAAGACAGCCGAGGTCGACTGGTTCTTCGTGAATCCTAATTGTATATCTGTTACCAATTCAGCAATGACTTCCTGGGTAGACGTTCCTCTTCTAAATCCATGTTGAGCCTTTGGAAACAAATGATTTTTCATCATCCAAAATTCCAATCTATTTTTAATAATCCTTTCATATGTTTTAAGAACACAGGATGCTAAGGCAATAGGTCTATAGGATGTAGACAGATTTGCTGGTTTGCGTGGTTTATTGATAGGAACCACGATATATTCTCTCCATTCATTTGGGATAGGATGCTTTCCTTCAAGTATGTCAATGAATATTTGGAGCAATAATCTTTTAGCGACGTCTGGCAGTTTATATAACATGGATTAATGAAGTTAATCCAAGCCGGGTGCAGAGTTATTGTTTTGTTTTAAAGCCCTCGTAAGTTCGTTCAAGTTTATAGATTTTTCCAAAAAATAATTCTTATTAGTATTGTGGTTGAAAATACTCATTGGTTGAAAAATTGCATATGGTGGGGCTAGTTTATCGTGAAATTCCTCAACCCATCGATCATCTGCCAAAATTGGAAGTCTATTTTCTTTTTTTCTATTCTTAAAGCTGTTTACTTTAGTCCAGACTGTTTTAATGGAAGAATTTTGGTTTAGCGATAAACAAAAAGATTTCCAGTTTTCTTTTTTTATTTCTTTAATTGTTTTTTTCGCTAAGGCATCTGCTTTTTTATATTGAATTAAGTTGTGCATGTTAGGATTTGACTTATACAATTTAAAACATTTTTTCCTCTCGTCTACAACCGTGTCGCACTTCTGATTCCACCACGACTTACCACTACTATTTTTTTTACGATTCTGTGACATATTTGGTATTGTTTTTTCTAATATGTTATTTAAGATTTTAGTAAATTGTTCGTAATTTATATTTCTTTGTCCTAAAAAATTTAAAATAGTTTCAACAAAAAATAAGTCCCAATTGGCTTTTTTTTAAGTTCCACTTTCTGTGACTATTAGTAGTAGCAAGTCTGGGTGTTAGTTGACATGAAATAATAATTGGCAAGTGATCTGAACCAAATGAATCCTCCAAAATATTCCACTCCAACACATCCTGCAGGCAAGGGGCCGTCAAAAACAGATCTATTGCAGAGTTATGTCCACCCGATGAATTAATCCGTGTAAATGAGCCGTTGTTGAGAAATATTAAGTTGCTATCATTTATTGTTTTTAGTAAAGAATAACCTGCAGCATCATTTCCGTGACTGCCCCAGGCCATGTGATGTGCGGTAATTATAATTAATTGATATTTTGGATTGTGGTTTTATATACAGTGAAATAAGAGACAAAAATGAACCATTACTTAAAGGAACCTTAACTGCTACAAACATTATATTATTGAAGTGTGGACCTGAAATCTCTGAAAATTGGATATTATTTCTCAACAAAATCGCTACTCCGCCTTTGCCATCAATGCGATCTCTTCTGACCACGTTGTAGCCAGAAAATGATACATAATGACCTGGTTTAAACCACGTTTCACATAATAAAGCTATACTAATTTTGTTTTGTTCTACTAAAATTTCTAAATTTGCTTTATTGGATATTGCTGAACGAGAATTCCACTGACAGATATTAAAGTTATCCATTTATTTTTTGTTTTAGTTTTTTTTTAATTTATAGGGTTTAATACAAACTTTGAATTTATTAGATTTACAAGCTCCTCTTTCTTGATATTGAAATTATTTTTTTGTTTTAATGCTTCTAAGATTGAAAGCTCGATTTCAACAACTATTTCTGAATTAAAGAATTGACTACTTCCCTGTGAGTTTTCTTTTACGGGATTATTTAAATTAGACTGATAAATTTTGCTACTTAATAGGGAATTTTCACACTGTGACATATTATGCTCTAATAAAATTTGCTTGTGTTGCTCTAAAATAGGATTATTTGTTGTTAATCTTGTTCTTTTTGTCGGTGTTTTAATTTGCGTATATCTTGAGGAAGCTGTCGATTTATTATTATTAAAACTTGATTTTTGAGATCCACTACCAAACGGATGATCTAGTAGTAAGATCTATATTATTTTGGGCTACAACGGAAGCAAAGGATTTTTGAGGGAAGTTTTTCTCGGCCTCTTTATAAGAAATATTTTGATTTGCTATAGCTAATTTGATTTCTTTTTGTCTATTAAATTCTGAGCATTTTTTTATTTCATTTGTTGCATGTGAACCTTTACAATGGAAACAAGCTATTTCTTTTTCCGCCTTACATTCTTCTAATTTATGTCCACCCTCACATTTCAAACAACGCTTTTTACTTCTACACTGAGTGCTGGTATGCCCATAACGGAAACAGTTGTAACACAAAATAACACGTTGAACGTAAGGTATTACTGCGCATCGCACATGTCCAATCGCCACGTATTTAGGTAGTACTTGGGTTTTGAAGGTTATAATGACAGATTTTGTTTTAACAGTTCTCGTTGTTTGCTTTATCAATTATTGATCTATTAATCCTCCTAACACTATGAATTGTAAATTTGCAATGTTCATCAAATTTTTTAATTTTATTCTTTAAGATTTTCTCTGAAATATCCGTTTCTATTCCTCTAATGATACCTTGTTTTAATAATGAGGATTTAGGTATATAAACATCTAGTTTTTGTCCCCTAAATTAATTTGATAAAACTAGGTTATTTGCAGTTTTGCTATCTTTACATTGAACCCTTATTCTATTTCGGCTCCTTAATTTTATTATCTAACTCGGGATGGTATTCGTAAATTAGATCATTAATTTTGATTGGATTAAGCTTACCTTTAAAGTCTGGGTCAATGATTTCTATCAAAACATGAAATGAGGCAAAATCCGTGATTTCATAAAGAATTTGTATTTTTGTTACCTGAGAATTTTGCTTATTTTTTAATTTTTGATCATTTTCCTGATACTCCATCTTTTCCGATTCACCTACTCCTAATCCTGAAATCGTCCCCGTATTAGGGCGAAAAATATCAGGGGGTTTCCCCCCACTAAACAAGTCCATATTAACAAATCAGTATATTTTAAATCCGTTTAAATTTCACTTCGTATTACTATCAGTTAAAGAATTTAGGTATTATCGTAAAATGATAAACACTACCGATAAGCAACCGTGCTCCTTAGTAGCCCGATCTGAACTGCATATCGATGTTCATACAATTAACTCTCGCTATAGTTACCTACAGTAAAGATACAAAATACACCCTACATACTAGACAAAAAATAACAAGAAGTGGTTAGGTCTCCTAGTTAATTTGAACATTGTTGTTTGCATATCTCCATGATGGGGTAAATTCGAGGAGCGGATAACTCCAAACAATTTGTATACGGACTTATATTCTTTGTGAATTATACCTTACTTTTGAATGAATGACTTTTTAGAGACTTATAAAATACCTATGATGTCTTTTTTAGTAGATTTTAGGTGAATTTAAATCTTTAGGTAAGATTTTAAAGTGACTTTAAAGTTTTTATTATAACTAAGGATGACTTCCAAGTCTTTGTAGATCGGAGTAAATTTAAAGTCATCTAGAAGATTTTAAGCGATTTAAGTCTTTCCAATTATATTTTCTATGAATAACAATAAAAAAGTGGTTAATTTTATAGCATCATTTCCTCATATACAGGGTGTAGGAGGACATACTAAACGTTTCTAAAGAAAAATTTCTACGGAGTTATATTCTTTGTGAATTATAACTTACTTCTGAATGAATGATAAGACTTTTAAGAGACTTATAAAATACCTATGATGGCTTCCAAGTCTTCGTAGATCGGAGTAAATTTAAAGTCATCTAGAAGATTTTAAGTCTTCCCAATTATATTTTCTATGAATAACAATAAACAAATGGTTAAATTTTATAACATCATTTCTTCATATACAGGGTGTAGGACGACATACAAAACGTTTCTAAAAGAACCGATGTCACTACTTAAATCTGTGTTTTAAATTTTGATTAGGCTGGAATAGTTTTTTTGGTACTTGCCATTGAGCTTAAAGACATCATCATTTTACTGTAAATTTGACTATGTTAGACATTATACTTTATAATACCTCTGTCTATCATAATATTTCGAATTACATAATATTTAATGATTATTATATTTTTTTAAACTAAGCCATTTATGTATTCAGAAGTACAGATTGCATAAATGGTATTTAGCTGACCCAGACATCTGCTTAGACAGAACAATAAAAAAGCTACTTTTCAGAAACCGATACTTAATTAATTTTCATATTTTTTATGATATTTAGCATATACTACGCGGTTGTTTTCGCGATAAATTTGAATATCTGAACAAAATGTTGAAAAGTCGACGCGTTTTAGAGTTGCTCTGATATATTCTTGAGATCAGGATTTAAAATTAGTTGCGACTAGTCATGAGGCTTTAAAAAACCGCGATTATAATTATTTATCTGCATGCGAATAAAAGAATGACACTTGAAAATTTAAATGCGTTATATGACGTTGCATTTTTGTATTTTCCTAAATATTCTAAACATTTCTTTTTTTATGTGAACCTTAAAAAACGAAGTGTCGGCCTCAATTAATTATTATGATAAAATTGTTGTCTGTCCAAATTATCATTTACTGTGGAAGGATGGACCTCCATAAGTGGATGATCTTACTATGGCATAACTTGTCATTACATTAATGACTCGTGGCAATTACAATCTATAACTCTTGATTTTGTACCTTCTCTAGAAGAACATACAGGGAAAGATATCGTAGGAAATGTTTACCAATGTCTCAATAAAAAACAATTAACCAATAAAATTCAAGGCATAACAGTTGACAATGCTTCTACAAATACACCTTCATTTTCCCAAAACAATAATTATTACCACCGAAGTTTGAGAAAAGAATCGCATTTTAAATAACTGAGATATTAGGGAGGATTCATGAAAAGTGAGACACACTATATAATAGATTTCGTTTTTTTTTCTGTATTTAATTTTGTTTTTGTTCGTTGAAATGAAAATTAGAACCGATTTTATTATTTGTATTTCATGTATTTATGATCGATTTTCGTTTTTTTTTCTATTTATCTTGTTGGATTATTATGTTTTTGTTCATTAAAATAAAAATTAGAACTGATTTTGTTTGTGTATTTTATTTAGACAGGAAACATACAAATTTTGCGAGACTTTTGCGAGAACTTTGCGAGACTCTCGCGCGAGCCATGAGGCGAGATAAGACGAGATTTTTCAAAGTCTCGTCTTGTCTCGTCTAGTGGGCATCACTACTGTTTAGTTAAATTTGAAAAGAAAAATTGCAAACATACCACAAAAATAAATATTATTAAAATGTTAGGATAGAGCATTTAGTGTTGTAAACAAAACATAAGTTTTCTATAGCCTTTCTATATTTGCTGTATCTAGAAAGGCGATCCCACAATCAACCAGAAGTTCATCACATAATATCCATTTGTTTTTATAATCAATAAGAAAAATGTTTTTTAGCAGAGGGGTCGTTTCTAAGTTACACGTTATCGATGTTATTTGAATGCTAGCAGACAAGAGAACCTCAACCATTAATTAAATTAATATCCAACTAGTTTATTAACGATAAATAGTGATATTAAGTCACTTAAATAAGAAATAACGACATAGGGAATTATTATAGAAAAATAACGCTCTAAGGCATTAAAAGTAATAATTCGGTTAACTAAAACTATCAAAAAAAAAACATTTTAATTACTGGAGCATTAGTTATTTTTAGCATAACGCTTTCGATCAACATATTCGTCGGGCCAGAGGCCCTCAGGAAACACTGTGTCGACTTCAAACGTTATTAGCCTTATAATGTCCTTGATACCCTAATAACTATAATGTCCCACTAATTTATTATTTAACCAATAATGACATGTCAAAGTCATAATAAGGGCATTAGAAATAATAATGAAATAAGAAAACACCTTAGGGAATTGTTATAGAAAAATAACGCCCTAGAGAATTAGAAATAATAATTTGGTTTATTTCTATTTAAACTAGATTTTTCTCAATAAAAAAATATTTTACTTAGTTGGACTTTAAACAGACTTCGGTCGATATATATCTTTCGGGCAAGAGGCCCATGGAAAATGCTTTTTCGAACTCAGCTATTATTAGCCTTATAATAGCTGATACCTTAATAAATATAATACTCACCTGACAAAACAGAGTGATGTTTTTCCCTTCCTCTAGCTCGAAATAGAATGTAGTTGGATTTGCTTCAGGAGCACATGCTAATTCACTTTCGTCTAAGCCCCTGATTGGTATTCCTCTCAATTCTCTTGGTTCACGGCATACCGGCGGAATTAAAATCGGCACTATATCTCTTTTTAACCAAAAGTTAAAGGGTCTAATATGACAATCACAAGTCCACGGATTATCTTGTAAATGAACACCTTTTAGTCTAGTAGGGAACAAGTGCATATCTGGAAACGATTGAATTTTATTTTGCGATATGTCAATCCACTCAAGACTGTACAAGCTACTGAAAGCCGCTTCGTGCACTTCAGTTATTTCACATTTACTTACGTCGAGAGTCGTTAGAAAACTCAAATGGTTAAAGGCAAGCTTCTCTAACGATCTGATGGGATTTTTGCTTAAGCTTAGCCTCATTAAAGACGGACAATTTAATAGTGCTTCAGTCGGCACCGTCTCCAGCATATTGTCTGACAAATCCAATTCGACTAGGTTGGTCAGACCCTTAAAGGCCTCGTCTTGAATGATTTTAATTCCGCAGTGACTGAGAAATATCTTCTGAAGGTTAATTAAGCCCATTCTAAGGAAAATCTCTGCCTGCATATATTGAAAGTCATTTCCGGAGACGTCGAGCACTTGCGTCGCTATGTCAATCCTACTTGGAATGATTAAAAGGCCCTTGTTAATACACTCGACTGTTTGCTTGCCATTACGCCACTTGCAAATGCAGGAAGGTGGACATCCTGTACTCATTGCCGTTGTCAGCAGGGGAGATATCAAAACTGTCGAAAGTAATAAAATCATCATTTTAAAAATCCCATTTTGCTGAGGTTTTCGAGTGTAATTTCTGCAACAAAGAAAATGTTTATTTGGTTGTGTATTAATCATTTTAAATTAATAAATAAAAAAATCTAATCAAGTCAAAAAATCGTAACATTGTGGATTTTTTTAAGAACCGTTGATATAGTTATAAATAGTGTTGAGTGCCTATTCAAAAGTTCGTTGACTTCTATCTGTTTATAAAAATTAAAAATAAAAATAAAATCAAAGTAAACATAAAAATAAAATAAAATTTTGAAATGAAAAACAAATAAAATATGTAAAACTAATAAAAATAATAAGAAAAAAATTATCATAAAAATATAAACACACCGAAATGTAAGAAACAATATTTTAAGCAGCCCTAAAAATTTAACTTGTGTAACTGGTATCAAGCAACTATTTGATTACTAAGCTCTATTGATATTAGTAGCATTTTTTTTAAAATCGTATTTCTAAAGACATAATATTGTCTAATACCTCAAAGAATATGTATTTATTACTGGTTATCAGATTGACTCCGAATTGACTAGATTAAAATATTATTTTTTTAATTTTCATTCGCTTGAAACTTTTTTTTATATTATTTGAAATTTTTTCGAAGTTGGTAAAAAAAATAAATAAATCTTAAAATAAAATGTTAAGACGTGAAGTTTCTTTAATTTAAAGTTCAGTTTCTAATCTGATTATTGATACTCCAGATTAACAGCTAAATTTACGTGCCAGTAGTTAGACATATGAAAGCTCTCGATACGGCTACGTTGTAGGAAAAGTTTGTCGCCTTTACTTTACTCGTAGAACGTTAAATAGGAAATACTATCGTCGTTGTAAATAAGCCAAGAGAGGCTAAGCCTCATCTTAATTTTTCACAAACTCACCCTAAAAAATTTATTGAAGTAACTTTTGTGATTATTTTCAATAAAGAACATTTTTATTATCATTAGTATAAAAAATTCCGTCCATAATATACAAGCAATTAAGACTAAAAACCTTGTTCTTTCATCTTCACTACTAATGTGTACATTTACGCTATGTACTTTTGTCAGGCGGTAAACGAACAGCTTTTTAGTGATACAAGTTTAGTTGCCAAAATCTTTCCAACATCTCTGGAAAGGCTTAATGCAAAGGGCGGCAACACTTTGAAAAGCAACTTGATTAGGTTCTACACCGATAATGATTTGATAGGTTTTAAACTCATAACGCAATACTTGCTGATTGATACAAGCCCTAAAGGAATTTGATTTATGGTAAATATGTTTTTTTTTATAATATACCCACCTTTAACTATAATTATTTTGAACAAAGAGAAATGTTATATATCTTTATCTGCATACTACATATGTTTTTAAAGCTTTCTGTATATATATATATATATATATATATATATATATATATATATATATATATATATATATATATATATATATATATATATATATATATATATATATATATATATATATATATATATATATATATATATATATATATATATATATATATATATATATATATATATATATATATATATATATATATATACTTATAATATAGGAATAGAGCTGAGTTGTTTCTTTCTGATGCTGAGTTTATGCTCTTTCACTCTTGGTGATATTCGTCTGTTTTACCACGTACATCTTTTCGCAGTTCTTTACATCCGGAACTTAAGAAATCCAATATAATTATCTCTATTAGCTAATAAATCTGTTACAAATCGCTGTACATACTCGAAAATTACCGACTCTCTTCAAACTAGACAAGACATTGATAAAATGCACTGAAATATGTTGGTACCCGGGTTCCTATGAGTAATAAATAAATGTAAAAACTATGCGTGAACATAAAGGATAAGTAAAGTATATTATATTCTAATTTGGAAACGTTATTGGTGGGATGTCCGAATGGCGAGCTCTAAGCTCCCGGAACACCTCGATTTTTAAATATATATTTTTAACTTATTTTTCCTTTTTTAGATCTTTGAAATGCATCTTGATTTCGACCTTTTCTTTTAAGCAATATAAAATAATATTTACTCTAAAAGACACTTTTCTTCTTGATATTTAATACCTGCTAATCTCGACCTTTCTATTAGATTTTCCCTGTTAGTCACATATCAAGGAAATTAAGTCGAACCTTCGACCAAACCCAATAAATCTCTGTAAAGTTCGTGTCTTAGACTGGCTCGGATTTACATTTTACCATCCCAAAGCATTACTGTGTCTGGCTTGCCAGATAACAATACCCCTAATATGTCAAGGGAAAAAATTCAGCTTTGTTAAAGGATGTTCGGGATATACGTAGAGAATATTAGTTTTTATCTAAACTTTTAGTCACTCTATACCAGGGCTTGTCGTTCTTTCTTCTATGAACTTGTTATTTTTTGTTTGGAAAATCTATTGTTTCACCAAGTAGTGTCCAATATAAGGGGATGGGCAAATTGGGCAAATTTAGAGGGTGGCATGTTATTTAAGATAAGATAATAATCAAAT